>OX457087.1:7398047-8634022 GCA_949752835.1 Empis stercorea
ATTTAGAATATCAAATATTTGTATATTATTATTTTAATAATTGTGAAAAAAAAATATTTAAATTAATTTTTATTTTATTTTTTTGTACGTTTCGAATATATTTTTGAATTATAACTTTGATCAATTCGTCAAATTATTGATAAAAAATTTGATTAATATTTTAGGTTATTTTTGTCAGATATTTAAAAGTTTTTGTGGTATGTATATGCAAAGTGAAATTTTGTGTTAGAACAAAAAGTTTTAAGATAAATTACAACATTTAAATTTATAACTGAATTGAATCATGTAAGATTTTCGGCCAGATCAACTGAAATTAGGTAGAGAAACACACTCGTGTTATGGCAATGAGAACAAATAAATCCTCATAAAATCAGTAACATTTTTATAGAAGATTTATCACAATTTAACAGACGAAGGTCTTAGTACTAGATCAGTATCAATAAAAATATTTCTAAATACAAAATTAAATTCAAATTTTTCGAGTTTTAAAATTACAAAAACTAAGTATGATCTGCAAACTATCTAATGACCCAAAATCCTTGATCTTGAATATTTATGCAAATTTACATATTATTGTTCATCAATCAGTTCAAATATTTTTCAAAATTATTTTGACCTTAAACCCCAACTAACATTTTTATTGTACAATCAGCATCGCTGATTATTTATTACTAAAATAATTCAGACTTTAATTTTACATCATTTTCTGTAATGCAATCATCTGAAATTGTGGTCAATGTCATTTAGGTAAACAAAGAAACAATTATGAAGGCCATGTTACATTGTGATCGTTCAATCAAAATTATTATATAAAATTTTACAATATTTCAATTTCCTAATATTATTATTTCTATCAGTGATTGTAAAAAAGTAACATAAAAATAAAATGCATTTCAATGTCAAATCAAATATACAATGCAAAATAATACCTAAATTAATGCAATTATAATTTTAGGTAATACCTACCTAGTGTATATACTATTTAATCAGAAACACCATTGTTAGGATTTTTAATTAATAATTTTACTTAAAAAAATTATTTTTAAATTTAATTTTATATTTTTGTTTACGAAATAATATTCGATTTATAAATTTCCTGTATTAATTAGATAGAAAAATGATTAATTCTTTTGTAGTTGAATACTAAACATGTTTTTAAATGATATTTTATGGACTTAGCATTTTAAGATCAAATCGGTCTTTTTACAAATTCATTTTGTTCTTTTATAGGAAATTCAATCTGGTCATTTTACCAAATCACAGATTCCAAATTAATGATGAACCTTTGAAAAAATGACGAATTTGATTTGGAAAACGATAAATTTGATTTCGGAAATAACAAATTTTAGTTTGAGTAATTGAAAAAGATCAATTTGACCTGAAAGTGCAAATAAAAGACTATATTTCGTATGTAATTAATTAAAATTAAAAATTATGGTTATTTTCTAATATTCATTTATAGAATCTTTACCAAATCGTTGACAAAGCCTTCAAAATTGACCTCTTTTTCGACTGTATCATTTAGTATATACCATATGGTAAAACCTTTCTGTAAAATATTAACTTTTCTTCCATTATAAAACCAAATGGCCCTTCCTTTTAAATCAAAATTGTTATTGATTGAATTAGAAACTAAAATTTATGTTCATAATACAAAAAAAACTGCAAACAATAATAAATCATTTGTCTAAGAAAAGTTGTTTCTGACATTATTACCATTTTTAGCTAAACAAAGGAACTAAACAAGAAACAAAATTGAATTAAGGTTAACGACATTTTTTTTTTGTTGTATCCAACAAAAACTGCACAAAAAACTACATAAAAAATACCAAGTTTATGATGAGTAATAAAAGATTTTCAATATTTTGTTTTTGTATAATTTTTATATAACCATCGTTTAAAAAGTTTTTTGCAACTTACTATAATATACTTCTTTTTTGTATATATAATAAAATTCCCTTCTAAAAAAGTGTCTGATTATTTTTATATAAATTGCAAAACTTATAAAATTAGTTTTGTTTTTCCTTTTTTTTTTACAATAAGATGTTTTAACTACAAATCAGTCATTCATGAAAATTATATAAAATAAATTACATTATTGTACATTTATTTACTTTAAGTAAATCATTTTAAAAGCTTAATGATTTCCTGACTAACTATTCTAAATTTTATTAACAAAACTTTTATTTTTATTGAAAGGAAAATTGAATCTAAAAATTGAATTTAAAATTTTATTTATATTATTATATTTTACATTTTAATGCATTCAAGGCTAATTTAACTGGTAGTATATAGTAGAGTTTACCAAACAAATTAAATAAATTAACTTTCAAACAAAGAATTAAAAGTCAAAAATATGAAATTTATAAATATATGAGTAGCTGAGCTATTCAAATGGAACGAATTGTAATATAACTTTATTTCGATACCATATGAATTTTTTTTTGATTTAATAGTTTAAAAAAGGCGATAAAAAAAAAACCTTATAATGATATTTTTCTGTTCAATAAAACTTCCTCATATAGTTAATACGGAGTTATAAGGGGCTGGTCAATCATTATTTTCCAAAAAAAAAATCAGAAAAAAGTGTAAATTTTAAAATTATTACCGAATTTTATACAGCTAACATGTAGAAACCTGAAATAATTCTCCTTTATAATGAATATTGACACCTTTTTTTTTTTTTAACATCACATAATTAATTCACATAATAGTAATTCTAAAGACTTTATATAGTGAAACCATAAGAAGCACATCATAAATTGCATTTTAAATTTTGAAATACTAAATCGATCTGCTATGTATGCATAAATAATTAATGTAAGTTGAGACTTGAACCACAAACTAATAAACCTTATACACAGAGACAGACAATTAGAACAAAATTTTTGTCATGATTTTCTGGCTCCATAAAGAGAAAAATGATATATTCTGGAAAAATGTAGAAAATGTAGAACAAAAAGTAAAGAGAGAAACGAATTTCTCTACTTTTCATTCTACATTTTTCCAGAATATATCATTTTTCTCTTTATGGAGCCAGAAAATCATGACAAAAAATTTGTTCTAATATAATTGTCTGTATAGAGTTTATTAGTTTGTGCTTGAATTTGAACTCCATGAACTAATTTAGTCACTGTCCGAGTCTCACTTTACAAATAATCCTTGTCGAAATATGTTAATATCTCAATCCTACAATTTTTATAAATGTGTCTATTCCACTTACGAGTAGAAGGAAATATGACAAAAACAGGATTGATCGAAAAACATTATACATACATATGTATTACTAATAATTATATTACTTGATAGGAATTAATTTTGTTATGTAAAAAATTAATTAAATTAAAAATATGATAACCCCCATCAGTGTAACAAAACTGTTTAAATTATTCTATGAACTTTTAATCACTACATTAATTACTATAAAAAAATAATACTGACATAAATAAATTTACGTCATATTTCATAAAGAAAAAAGTATTAAAAAGTTTTATTGCAACATCAAAAAGTTAATTTTAAAGAATATACAAATTGAAAGTGTTCATTATTTTATAATAAAATTAATAAACACAAGACTAGTCGATAATTTTCAAACGACTCGGTTAAGTGAATATATAGGACAGAAGACTAAAATATATTTAAAAAAAAAATTTAATTAAATATGAAATAAAATGATAAAATTTATATGAAATATTGTCTGTGAAAATAAAAAAAATATCTAGACAAACAATAATTTTTCATTCAGATTCAAAAATAATGTAATTTACTTTCTATGTTTGTTATTTATTTTACTTAATTCTTGATTCCAAGAGATAAAAAGCTATCCAAGCTAATTTCTTTGCATACACAAGTATGTAACGTACTATATTTAATTGACCATCTGTGACCTCAAATTTTCATGACAAACCAGTTTTAGTTCATTTTTTAACGTTTTTTCTTCATTTAAATTATATGATAGGAAAATTCTCTTTGTATGTTAACCTGAATAATATAACATGGATGTGGATGTATAATATTTACTCATCAGGAAGTTTTCTATTATTATTTTTAAATATTTTTATTATTTTTGAAAATTTTCCACCTTAATAGGTATAACACAATGACAAAAAAAAAACAAGGTTTCATTTTATTGCATATCGTTAATATTTTTGTTTTGCTAAAATTTCACTAATTGTATATTTACTTTTTCTGGAAGTCATATTCAACTCCAAAACAGAAAATAATTAAATTTGTTTTTAATATTTTTTTATGTACATTATCAAAATTGTTAGGAAAATATTACTAACTAAAATATTGCTGAATATTCTACTAATTTTGAAATACACAAAATATGGCTCCATGATTCAATTGAGAGTATTGAAACGGCGACAATATTTTCTATTAATTTGTTGATATGAGTAATTTTTCAGTAAATTTAAGATGTGTACCTTATATACTACTACATGTACCTACACTACATATATGTGGATAATATGAAACTATTCAAAAATATCTTGACTTTGTTTCATTTTACTTCAAATATGTCTATAATTTTAGCACTAAATTAATTTAAGTCGTACTTGACTATTTCCAACCGTAATAATCGTAATTAGATCTAAAATCAATTTTTTTTTTGATAATCGTAATATTTCATAATTATACGTAGTTAAAATTAGTCGTAAATCTGAAAAGGTCACAGAAAGTCATAAATTTCATATTTATTATTTTTTTGGACTTTATTTATTTAATCGTTTTTAATCTGGTTTTAGTCAAATTCATAAAAAAATGCGACAAAACAAAATTTTATGTAGGTTTTTTTTATTAGATTTTTTTTGCAAAGTAATATTATAACTCAAACTCAAGTATAGTAAATTATAAAACGCCATTGATGATTCCAAATTGTCTACAATGTCGACATTAAATTACCGAATAATATCATGAATGTATACGTAAATAATTTTTGATGAATGATTTTGGTTTTTTAATCAAATTCAAATCATAAATATGTATGTATATAGTAAATTGAGTTGTTAATTATATAAATATACATACATTTCTATGTATAGTAAATTGAATTTCATTTTGTTATAATATTTCACTTTCACGCTAATATTTGATTCATAAATTAATAATTTATAATATTTATTATCAGATGGTAATATATTAAGAGTCATAAAAATAGTGTTTTTCCGGAAAATTTATGATCATGTTAGAAATTATTCAACTTCCTGGTTGCAAAATCAATATAATACATTATTGTATGTAACAAATTTGTTAATACATGTATATAAGAATAAGTTAATTCACATTGAAGTCATCCAAATATTTCAATCAATCGAAAAACGTATTTGATCAATCTAAAAAAATCAATCAAAAAAAAAAGATTGTATAATGAAAAAAATTCCATATTTTAATATACAAAAAAAACTTGTTAAACCAAAAATTAAAAACATAATCAAAATATTTAATTTATTATACATACAGTTTGTCAATAAATTGTTTGCATATTGAAAAAATGTGGAAAAATATTTTCATTATTGTATTTAGTGGGTTAACATGGACGAATTTCGCTTTTTTGATGCAATAATTTTTCGAGCACACATACAAGGATTCGATTTCATAAAAAAAAATATTTAAAAAAGCTAAAACAAAAAAAATATACGCAAAAAACAAAAAAACTATCTTAAATTTTTTTGTCAAACAATTCTTTGCAATCAGTATAAAAATTCTACGTTTTAATAGACAATTATGTAAATAAAACGCATTACGTAAATAACACTTAGTATATTAAAATTAATTATTATGTAAATAGTGCATAGGATTAATATTAAGTTCAATTTTTAAATATTGCATTGATCAAGGACGAATAAAATATGTATGTCCGGTCAAAAAGTAGACTGTAATACAATAGAGTTAGTTTATTAATACAAAAGATAGAGTAAGTTTATTAGAGTCAGACATACATATTTTATTCGTCCTTTATCAATGCAATATTTAAAAATTGAACTTAATATTAATCCTATGCACTATTTACATAATAATTAATTTTAATATACTAAGTGTTATTTACGTAATGCGTTTTATTTACATAATTGTCTATTAAAACGTAGAATTTTTATACTGATTGCAAAGAATTGTTTGACAAAAAAATTTAAGATAGTTTTTTTGTTTTTTGCGTATATTTTTTTTGTTTTAGCTTTTTTAAATATTTTTTTTTATGAAATCGAATCCTTGTATGTGTGCTCGAAAAATTATTGCATCAAAAAAGCGAAATTCGTCCATGTTAACCCACTAAATACAATAATGAAAATATTTTTCCACATTTTTTCAATATGCAAACAATTTATTGACAAACTGTATATGTACCTATATAGATAAGGCTTTTTCCAAACCATATTTTTAACATTTTTTATATAAAACTTTTAGATCTTTGTACTAAATAGTACAAAAAAAATTCAAGGTTAAATTGAATATGCGCTTGAATATTTTAACTCTTTTTCACACTCTATTCAATTTTTATATTCTGCGCAATTTAATTCCACGATCTTCTATTTAATTTTCTATAATGTATCTAAAATGATTGTGTAATAAAATATCTAAAATATTCATAAAAAAAAACATGAAATAAATTTTAATAAATATAAATATTTCATATTGATTCAAGAATGCATCATACATAAATAAATAATTAAAAAGCTAATCGGTATAACAAATAAATTTTTGTTTAAGCTTTTTTTTAACAAAGAAATTCGAGAATCTTTAAATTAAAACGAAAAAAAAATATTATTAATAAAAGAACGTAGTTAAAGCAATATTTTTTTTTGTGTAGGTTGGAAATGTATGTAACTTGTATTCTCGTACTAGCTAAAAATTGTGATTTTATGGGAATTTGCGAAATATTTTATTTATGTAAAATATTAGTAGGTACAATAATAAGTCTTTGTTTTTGTCACGAATTTTGTATACACAAAGAAAGTAATTATTAAATTAACCTATTTATGGAGTTTCGCTAATTTAAGTTCATTTAGACTATAATTATAGGCAGTAAGAAAACATAAATTTGTATAATAGCCGAATTACTACTGATACTGACAGTTCATTCATTGGTTACTAATTACACAAAATCAGGAAGTCAGCAACAATTGAGCTTTTAATTTGTTCAAAAACGACGATGAACAGAAAAGGATCTTACAAATGCTTCCTTAAAAGTTAAGGAAGCATGCAACATGGTCCTAACAATTATTTCAAATTGCGGAGCATATGTGAAGATTAGAAAGAAATACTAAAACATCGAATCTGTTAAGGCCGGCGTTAATTGTTGGTATTCCAATATTATATTAAAAAACCTAACAGAAAATATAATTGCCCAATATGCCACAATAATAAATAATGCATTAAATAATGGTTATTTCCCTGCTGGAAAATGGCAAAAGTAATAGCAATAAAAAAGCCAGGAAAGGATCCAACGAATCCAGAAAGTTCGCTTACATTCATTTCCATATGTTAAAATTTTTTCAAGTTAATACTATCGATTAAAGTTGCATTTGTGCCTTTACTGTCCAATTTTTCATAGGTCTAAAATTGAAATACTAGACTAGAGAAAACTAATTTCAAATTAAAATAAATTTTTAATATCGTGTTGAGAAAAAATTCTATTTAACTAGAATTATTACATTAACATAATCAAAAATTTGTTCAATATTGTCTATTACTTTACTTAAAATATGTACATAATTCATTGTGACGAATTTTTAATAGGCTATGCGTGCCGGAATTTACTGAAATGGAAACTTTTGTCGAGAAAAACATTTTATTTACTTTCTTGAGTTTGAAAATTTATTTTGGAAAATAATATACATACATAATTATAGTATAATTAAGATAAAAATTTTAAATTTATTGAAAATATTAATTACAAATACTTCTGTTAATTAAATATCGATATTAAACTAAATAACTAAACTATTGACTAAATTGATCATTAACTATGATCTTCATATGAAATATTTGGCATCAAACAAAAAGTTAATAGCCTAATTCAAAAAAAAAACCTAATCAAAAAATTCATAATAAATAATAAATTTTGTAATATCTTTTAATCACTTTTACTAAAAGTTTTGTAATCGTACTCATCAAAGTAAGTAAATTTATTGCAAAGTCATAATTTTATATTTAATTTACCAATCAACTAATATTGTAATTAGGTAACCGGACAGGCATTATAATTTTTGTTTATAACAAACATTTAAAATCAATTTAATTTTTGTAGAAAACACGAAGCTTTAAAACTACGAACTTTTTGTAATTCAATAACAAAATTAACTAATATTACATTTAAAAAAAAAATAATACAAAAACAGATTATAAAAAAAAAAAATATTTAATTTAAAAAGATTCTTATCACCTCTCTGAACACTTTAATAAAAACGAATTTAATTTTATATTTTTGTCTAATGAACCAAAACTTGTTCCTCAATTAAGTTTACTAAAAAAAAAATTAATAATTTTTTTGTAGTTTTAATCAATTTTATGAATCACAGACTTTTTCAAATGACCTTTAATAATTTTGAATCATATTTTCGGTATGTTACGTACATAAATTTATAGGTACTTTTAAAACACGTTCCTTTTACATTTAGCAACTATAATTCAATAAAATAATTTTTTACTTACTAGTCGTATATAAAAAATTTATATAAATGATAATGTTAATTTCAAAATTTTATCTAAAACATAAATTTAACCTTGTCGACAATTAGTATCTACATAAAAATTATACAATAAAATTCATTTTTTTTTTAATTTGTTCAAACATTTTTTGATTTGAAAAATATAGATATACCAAAAAAAAATTTCTGCTTAAAAGTGAGGCATGAAATTCAAATTTTATAGTAGTTTTTTTTTTGCAAATATTACATAGCCTTTAAAATATATATTATGTATGTACATATAATTTTTTGCTTATAACCCTGAAATTTGGATAAAATATTGTACCATTTGAATTGTAAATTTAATTTTGAAGAAATGTGTAAGTAATGTACAAAATAATAATATTACTATTGTTTACAAACAATATTTTATCTATTTATGGTATAATTGGTTTATACTAAATATTATGATAATTTTTATGGTGAAATTTTGTAAATAAATTCAAAGTTACCAGACAATAAATTACTTAAAATATATTAGATTTTATTAATTTGTCAAAATTTATAGTTTAAAAATTTAAGTTTTTGATTAATTATAATTTATTTTAACATACATATTCAGGTCAAATTGTAACATATTAAGTACAATAATTTCACTATAATGTACCTATCTCTGTCATAATCATTGAAATACATACATATCATATTATAATACAATATAATACTCAAAGCTTTATCTCAAACATCAGCTACTGAGCAATGCCTTGATTCAGTCAGCAATAATTGACAAAATAGATCCAATAAGACAATTATTGGCTTTAGAAGCGTGTATGTAGTCATATTACAATTTCATTTCAATTTCAATTATATCATCTTTTACAATCCTTTTCCAAATCAAATTTGTCTATTTCTGAAATTTATCATTGTCCAAAAGTTTGGCAAATTTGAATAGTATAAAAAAACTAATTTAAATTGTAAAAAAAGACCAATTGGACGTGAAATAGTTATATATAATTAAAATCTATAATTTAGCCAAACATAAAGTAAATAAATAACATTACAATTCTATAATTATTCTTAACCCAGGCCAAAATAAAAACAAATAGTGATAAATTATAAAAATAATTATTTTTCAAAGAAAAAAAAAATATATGCTCACAAATTATTTTTCTGGCTCAAGTTCAAGGCAAAAATGTTCAAATTATATTCAAAATTTTATAATTATGTATACACAAAACAAAACATTAAATGTGAACAGACTTGTTGCTCTACGACGTAAAATTTATATTTAACATGTTTCAATTTTATAAGTGTATCTAAAAATATGTTCGTTTTTTTTTTAATTAAATTGTATAATAGGCCAACAAAATATTTAAATTTATGCTAAATAGTATGAAATACTATAAAATTAAAGCTAATATTCACCACAATATTGAAGAAGTTATGCTGTACACAAGCATAAATTTTGTATTTTCTTTTTTTACGACATTACAAATTTATTTTTAATATTTTTTATATTATATAGATGAACTTTAAAAAAGCTTGTCGCAATTCGCAATGATTTATTTTTATTTATAACAAATTTTTATAAAAAATTACATAACAAATTTAAGTGCCTATAAAAATAAATAAAAATAAAATATTTTTCATTGTAAAATAAATTTAAATTTAACAAAATTAAAAAGCTTTTTTTTAAAAAAAAATGTTCATATAAAAAATATAGAAGGGAATTGGGAAAAAATAAATTATTTTCATGATGCAATTTTTTACATTTATTGGCAATAAGAAAATGTTTTTTTTTTATATTATTATTTTCATTTAAGATTTTTCCTATATTTCATTGTTTAATAATCATAATCATGGTAAAAAAAATTTATGTATTATTATTATTATATAAGTGTAATAAATATTATATATTGTGGTTAATTGTATAAATATTATTTGCAATATCAAATTGAAAGAGTTAATTAAATATTATTTAAAATTATGCAATAAAAATTGTTCTATTGGCTCAGATTTCTATAAAATAAATACTGTTTTTGTACTTTTGATAAACTACTTACCTACTACTATACAATCAAAAAGAAAGTGAAAAAGTTAATTAATTTTGTTAAAAATCTGGAAAAGTGTATAGTAACTATCCAGTAATTAGTTTGATATCAAATTAATTCATTTTCAATTACATTGTAGATTGTAACCATCAGTAATATAATTTATGATTAAAATATGTTAACAATATTTTTATTTATTCGAGAAAATGTAAAAAAATATTAACAAATTCTGACGTTACAGTTTTATAGATCTCATTATCTAAATGCCTCTAAAATGCTAATGCACACATTTATACTATGAAGAAAAGTAGATTTATAAAATTAACAATTTAATTTGATATAGGTACATACTCGTATGTACATAATATATAATTATTTCTATAATTTTAACCAAATTAATGTTTATATGATAAATCGTGATATTTTTAACTTTTAAAAAATTATGCCAACGAACACATACATACCCTGCATCTAAATTACACATATTCATTTTGTATATACCACTAACTACCCAGCAGGGAAAAAATATCATATTTTAATCGTATAAAGTTTTTTTCACCAAATATTTTCCAAATAATCTAATAATCTATTCATTTTTATATAACCAAAACTTATAATTGAAATGAAAATTTTGCAAAATAAAGAAAATATTTTGTATAATAATAAAATATTGCAACCATTTATTTACAAAATGTGCATATAAATTATTATGTAGAAAATTTAACAGAAAATATATAATAAAAAAAAATGTAATGAATCTTGTTGCGTCTATAATTATTTATTTTACTTTAATTTTTCAAAGAAATAACTAAAAATTGCACTTTTTCATATGAAAGTTAATTTATAGTGAACTCTATGATCCCAAATTGAGTTTTGGTTTAATATAAAAAAAATTAAATTTTAACTATAATATTTCTTGTATTACTAAGATTTCATTATTTCGATTTTATGTAAAAAAATTACAATGTAGTTAATTCATGGTTTAAAATGTAATTAAGTTTTATTTTTTATTATTATGTACATGAAATTTTAAATAATTTTAATATAATTATCCTATATTATATAAATATGAATTTGCTATAGGTATAGGGAGGTTGAGCATCATAAATATATATCTCTATCTCTAAATTAGAGATAGTAAACATAATTTGTGACTGTATGTAAATGTAATTTCTCACTGTGCTTCAACACATTTTACTATTCTCGACTAATTTTTGTAGAACACATCAATAATTTCAGACAACTTACAAGACTAGAGGCACCGAAGTAATTTAATTGGTTTTCATCATTACTTATATACTTGTAACAACAAGTGAATTAATATATCTCTACTAAAATCAAATTGTAACCAGTTAAATATAAAATTATCATTTATGAAAAAAAATTAAATGATCTCAATGAATAAATTGTGAAAAAAAATCGTTCTTCTCAACAAAATTTCCATTTTATAAAGTTTCATATTATTTTTAATGATTGCTAAAGTTGTAAGTTGTCGTATTTTAAAATCTATCTTGAATTTAACATTCATTAAAATACGGAAATACGTAACATTAACATGAATTATGGTAAAATAATCATTTTCCATTTCATTTGCACGTTTATACATAAATGAAATCCAAATAGAAAGAAAATTTATTTTAGAAAAATCTTCATTTATCGCGTGCAAATAAATTTATTGTGATATATACCAATAATAATTGTTTGTTAATAATTTCCAATTAAAATGGAATATAATTATATTTAAATGTAACAACGGAAAAGATATCGGAAAATTTAATTCACTATATAGTGAAAATGTTTTAAAACTTTTCCTTTTTTTTTTTGTAATTTATATACAAGAAAATAAAAATAATTATAATTTCACTTTTTTTCAGAGTTTTTCAATCAATTTGTAAAAATGTAAATTTAGGTTATCTATCAATTTAATTTTAACAAAATATATCTTAAATTTGTTTTACATATGTATTATAAGATCATTACAATTTTGTATAATTAAATTAAAATGATCTTATGTATGTATATATTATTTATTGAGGGTGGAGGGAAGAATTGCAAAATTTTATAAATTTAAGAATAGTAGGTATAATTATAAAAAATTGAAATATGTCGTTCGCCAAGTCATGGCCAATGGCCTAAATATTTAAATTACGTTGTAAAGATTATAATTTCTATAATGTTTATATAAATAAATTTTATGTTTGAAAAAATTTATTTAAATAAACATTAAAAAAAAAAAAGATTTCATGCCAAAAATTACAAAATTAAAAGAGAAAAAAAAAAAACTAAATACGTAATTTTATTTAACTTTGTTTTACGCATTTAGAAAGAAAAAAATTTAATTTAATTATATTTATTCTGTTCATTAAAAGAGCTTATAAATCTTTGGATTTTTGCCAAGTGCCAATGTAATATGAAAATGTTATATACATAAATTACAAATTATTGAATAATTTTTCTTATATTCGAAATATTTTTCAGTATGTTGTAAGAGATTCAGTTAATTGATGAACATAAAATTTGCTAATCTATAAATTAAACCATAAAAATTTATATCAATTATTACGATAGTGCTTACTACAATCAGATATTTTTGGCATTCATTTTATTTATTTATTTATTTTGGAATTTTTCAAGAAGAGCATAAAGCTCGTATAGAGTTTTTACAATTAGATATAAAATGAAAATATTAATTTACTTCAAGGAATAATAGTTATAATCATGTGAACATATAACAACACTAAAAATAATCTAATTAAAAAGCAAAATATTTAATTTTTAGAACAAATTAATAGTTTACCAAGAAACCTTCTTAATTTTTTTTTTAAATTTATTTACATATATTTTGATATTTCGATTCATCTGGGTAGTTTATTATACTTATTGACTGCAGATTTCAAAATTGGTGCGATCCACTGGAGTATATAAATTGATTGGCGTTTCTATACCATTTTAGTTTCAAAATGAGAATAGTAAACCTCAAAATGAAAATAGTAAATTTCAATATGAGAATTTTAATTTTAATATATGAATTTTAATTGTTATGGTAATTGACAATGCACCTTGCCACAGTAAAATTGACGAAGTTTTACATGATCAGGAATTTCGTGAAAACAAGATACTCAGACTTGGACCCTATAGTGTAATGTTTAACCCAATTGAAAATGTCTGGTCTGTGGTAAAGAGTTATGTTAAAAGAGAGCTCTCAAGAAAGTTGTCAAGTATTGTACTGACAATTTTGTACTGGTGGGTAAATTGGGTTTAAAGGACCGTTAGAAAACCTTCTATGACAGAAAAATAGGATATGCCAGATAGAGGTATTAAAAATTTAACTACATACTATTAATTCTAAAATATTCTAATTTTATTAGGTGATTAGTTTGCCTCACATTAATGTTAAAGTAAACCTAAATTATCTACGCCACTGTCAAATCACCACTACCATAATACCAATAAATTTTATTCACCTTTAATTTTTCCCCACTTTTTAATAAAAAAATATAATGAACATTAAAAAAAATCAGCTGTTCGAAAGATTAAAATGTAAATAAACATTGTAATTGTAGACAAAAATGTTTTTATCAAAAATAATTGGAAACTTTACTACTGAATGACTAGAAAACAAAATTTCGCCCCTCTTAAAAAGAAGTTACGAGTTTTATTGACATTATTTTATTCTTAGAGTTTATTATGCTTCATGCAATAGCATAAATTTTATATCTTTTCATTTTTCATTTTTTTGTGTTATAGGTTAAATTTAACGCAAGCGCTATTCTAATATTTAACGCCAATGAATATATTTTTGTGCTATTGAAAATGTAAGTGCAATAGAACGTGGCTTGTTTGCATATTTTAAAATAAAATAAAATTTTTTATTTTCTATGTAACATGCAAATATTTGCTGAGGGCAAATGAAATATAGTGGAAAAAAATAGTGGGGTTTAACTAAACGTGCCCAGACAAAATCGGAAAAAAGCAAAAGATATCTAAACAAAGAGAAATATTATTATATTTTTTTCTATTTCTAATATTTAATTTGTGAAGATATTCCATTATTGTAAATTTGCATATTTTAACATAATATTTAGGAATTGATAACATGATAACTACTGAAATGCATTTTAATGTATACAGCAATAATTTTATTTAATAAATAAATTATTCTTCGTTACTTGTACTATTTTGTAGAGAAAAAAGTAGATTTAATTCAAATATTACCTCCGCCTCCAATAATAGTGCAAAGAGAATATATAAAACGTGTCTTTCTACTAGAAACATTAGCAAATAATTCTATTATCGGGATGTTTCCAAAGAATTCGTCTTGTAAAACTTTCCAGCAAGTAATTTAATTAAATAGCTATCACAATTGAGTCAGTTTAAGGGACTATGTTGACAAAGAATTATAGCACTAACAATTACTTTTTGAAAATAAATTCCAGACTTCCAGCCTCCATAAATCTATCACAATAATAAAATGAACTTGCCCCACTTTCAAAATCAACGGCTCATTTATTGCAAATCCTATTTTAATCTACGATGGGTAATTTCGTATCTATATTGTAAAATATATAACTTCTTATTTATAGACTTTCATTAGGGACTACCCTACCATATGGCTCCTTCACTGACATTATTACTGACTATGAAGGGGCCCGCTCAGCTGCTTTAGTTACCGACTAAATAAGACAAAGAACTATTTATGTCCAAAAAGGAAAGCCGAAAACTTGATTGGTTAAAATACAATACCGAGTAGTGGTTTACCCCTTACCTGTGTCAATTGGTTACAACTTAACCTAAAAAAAAACAAAGAGTATATTTTTCCCAACTATAGCCATCAAGTTTATCTCTTCAAAGCATAATAACAAAGAAAATAAATAATTATAAAATTTTGTAAAATAAATTACCTCGTTTTATAGTAGAGTAAAGAATGAAGTAAGTAGAAAATATTTTTTTTTAATTGACAGCAATCTTGATTCAATTTAACTAATTAATCCAATAATTCTATTTTTTTTTAGCTTTTAGAGGGTATAGGAAAAGCTTTTAATTAAATATATTTATGTCCGTGTTTAAATGCACATTTATTCCAAGCTCAGAAATTGATGAATATATAAATTTTATTTTCCTTTGTTCCAAATGTGATGAGAACTTTTAAGTTTATTTAAACTTTCGTTGTGTAAAACAAAATATAGTCGTTATATTTACATTAAAAACAAAGTAAATTTTATATTCAGTTTATTTACATAATAATTTTTAATTAAAGTCTTTTTTTTTTATGAAAACTTTAAAAATTCATATGATTTACAAAATTTTTTTTCTCTCCTCAAGGTTAATTTTTATTTTCAAAAAATATTTTGTAAAAAAATTATATGTAAATTGATTGTGTAAAAAAACACCACTTATAAATTTTTAATTTATATTTTATTATAATTTTGCTTATTTTACACCAAATAAGCTTTTTTTTTGCAAGTCTTTTTTATTAAAGCTTTATTTTTTTTTTTTTTTAGAAATAAGTGTGGGTGAATTTTGGGTGAATATTTAGGTCTTAAATCATTGACGTTGTGTATATGATCAAATTTGCACAATTTCCAAAAAAACCGGGGGAAATATTAAATGAAGCAAAATTACATAATAAAAATAATAATAATAATATTTTTATTATTAAATAATATAAAATTTAAATATTAAAATAAAAGTAGTAATGTCAAATAAATCAGCTGTTTTCCATTTAAGCTTATACAAAAATTAATATTTTAAATTGTTGTATTTATTATTTATAACTCCTACACTTTTTCACACAATTTTGCTCAAAAAAAAATTGTTCATTTAAATTTGAAAGTTTAATTTAATATTTACTTGTTGCAATTTAAAATGAAATTTTCATTGTTTTTCTGATCAAAATTTTCATTTACACTATTTTCAATTAATTTGTATATTTTAATAATTTTAACCTATATTTTCCTTTTTCTAACACTTCAAGGTCCGGGTTACAATTAACCATTAAATTATTATTATTTTATTAGTAATAGATAATATTAAATTAAATTACGTTTTAAATTTGAAGAAAAATTTTTTTTTTTTAATTATTTATTAATCATAAACACAAAAATAAACTATAAAGCAATAAATTATTTACTAGATTTAATCAAAATTTAAAGAAGAATAAATGTTAATCTTTTTAATAATCGCATATGAAAAAATTTAAACAGTTTATTGCACTATCTAGACTTTTGTGTAGATAAATTTTATTTATTTTATAATAATTTTTTACATAAAAAAAAATGATATTTTTCTTTTCTTCAGATACTTTTTTTCTGTAAAGCTTTTTCAGCTATGCTCACGCACGATCCAAATCAATTGAAAGTCTTGTATTGACTGACGATTTGACTGAAATATAAAAATATTATTAAAAGTTTTTCTGAAATATAAAAAAATATAAACAAAGTGTAAAAAATTAAATAGCATTTTAGCTCGTTCTCTGTTGTATATATGAGATGTTAACCATAATTTTTGTAGTGAGGATTAAAAAAAAAAGGTCCATACATTTTTTTTTATACCCCCAACCAGTCAACCATAGGCAAAAAATTATGTTGTAGCCAAATAGGTAGAAATGGTAAATGAATTTCCGTATAAATAATAAGAAGTGTATACAGAATTTTATGTTGTTTACTGTAATATGATTTTACCTAATAACAAAAATGTTTGCGTATTTTCTAATGTGTTTCTTTGTAAAATTGAGAAATTATATGTTTTCTAATATATTGATTTTTCAAATTGGAGAAATTTAAGATGATAGATACGAAATATTGCGTATAGTAAAGAAGACAATTTTCTTATAGAAAATTTGTGTATATGCAGTTTAAATTAAATTTGTAGTGAATGATACAGAATAGTGCGAAATTATTATTTAAAAAATTAATCCTTATAGTATATATATTCCCATTATTCAAAAATACTAAAATTCATCCCTTAACAATTTAAATTTTTATACATATATGTATGTAACCGTGGTAACAGGGAGTAATTTAACTTGTTTATTATACAAAGCAAATATATGTATATAGCCTTTCTTGGCGGAAATCAAAAATATTTATAAAAATTTAAAACTTTAATGCGTTGTTTTATAAATTTCTAAATTCAAAAAATAGGGGGAATTTTTTGATATCTTCGTTTTATTTTTCTTTTGAAATAAATATTTCTTAAGGGTAAACTGATTATTGTCTAAAATTCCAAAACAGTATTATATACCATTGGTATATTATCCCCATCTCAATCTTTATTCTTCAAACCAGTTTAACACGGGTGAAAGACCATTTAATTTTTTTTTGCTACGATAAACAAAAAATGCAGTAGAGGTAAAATAATTTTACCCTAAAGACACACAAAATAATATTCAAGAAATTATTATAACAAAAAATCTTATCTATAAATTGTTTTTGATACAATTTTTGATAAAATTTAGCTACAAAAATAGTTTTGTTATCATCAGTTTTAGAGGAAAATAAAACTCAAAATAAAAATTTATATTTTTACTATTCATACATTTTCCAGTTCCATTAGTGTATTTAGATACTCAACATTACCTTGTAAATTTATATATAGGTAAAAGATAAAATTATGTGTAGTGTATATGAATTTTGCGCATGTGCTTTTTTCATCAGCTGAGAAAATTTTGAAACAAATGAAACAGAAAAATAATAATTTTAATATGTAAGAAGAAAATGGAATGCATACAAAAATTATAATTTAAATTAAAGCTTTAAAAAAATATGTAGGTAAAAGGGTAAACTTTAATATAATAAAAAAAATTTAAAGTTGTATATAGAAACGCTTTAATTCACTATTTTGTCAGCTGCGTAGTTAGTGTTATTTAATAAAACATCAACAAAAATTTAAATTAAATATATATACATAAATTTTTTTTTTATAATTTTACATAAATATTTCATTTATTGTATTATTCAGAGATTAGGCAACTAAAATGTTTGATTATTACACCAAAAATGTTTGATTATTCAATAATGAAATGAAACATATTTTTGTATCAAATGAACTTGTTTGAGAATGAGATGAAACATGATAATTTTATAATCAGTTTGAGTTGGACTATTATATAAAATAAAATTGGGCAAATTGAATTAAGCAATGAACACATACACAACACATACACTACACATAAGTCTTGTTTGAATC
This sequence comes from Empis stercorea, assembly GCA_949752835.1. Taxonomy (NCBI): domain Eukaryota; kingdom Metazoa; phylum Arthropoda; class Insecta; order Diptera; family Empididae; genus Empis; species Empis stercorea. Next base: position 7,416,913 of record OX457087.1, read on the forward strand.
AAACTTGTATGATAATTGAATAAAGCAATTTATTATTATGGGATTAAATTTAGTCTTTAGCACTGAATTGGATTTGAAACCATATATACTGTCTATTATTTTGATTATTTTCTATTATTACATATTTCCGTTTCCAATTTCAGAAAATATAATTTCCGCTTCGAAAAATTGCTTCTAAGAAAATATTAATAAACCGTATAACTTCAGCAAGGACCACACAATATGCAACTTTAAATATTTATCTTTTATTTATATAAACTTCAATCAATTCGGTAAAATTATTAAAAATTATTATTAAAAAAGCTAGCAAATAAATTTCTATAGAAATATTTTTTATTAATGTGGCATATTTCTAGGAATTTTTTTTTATAATTTAGTTTGGTTATTATCAATGAGCATATAAATCTCTATAAAGCGCATAAATTAAAATTACGTTTATATGTAATATAAATTTAGATTAAAAAATTATTTTGTAATTAATTTTTGGGGAGCAATGAATTTGTCAATAATTTGTAGCAGATGCTGTAATTTTAGTACCTAAATTATTTATCAACTAGGTCTTGGAATTAAGGCTAATTTTTAGTTAAAGTTCGAGTTGTGTCTTATTCTTATTTAAAACACAAATTATCGAAACAAAAAGATTTATCCCGGCTGTGTCTAAGAATGTCAAACATACTCTTACTCTTACATAAGCCTGGACTGAAAATTAGCCTAGTTTACTTTCAAAAGCAAACTAACCACAAAATAGTAACACAAAATACCTTCTTGGCATCTTCATTAGAATAGTGGAAATGTATTATGAAAGCCCCCTAATAGGTCAAGGTATAAATGTGCATATTAAATTTAGCACTAAATCAAGATATTTGTGAGTGGTTGTTTCTGGTTCAACAAATACAAACTTTGGTAAATATTTTCATGTATAAAACATTTATTTTTAAAAGATTTCACCGTTGTAACGATTAGGTCTAAGTAACTCATAGAAGTTGAAATAAATATTTGGACCACTTTTTCGACAAGATCTACATGACTCATTAGAATCATCACATGATTGAGATTCACTGGAGTCATTACATCTTTCACATGATTCTTCGCAGCTTTCATATGATGCCGATTGTTCGCAACTTTCACAAGTTTGTTCACAACTTTCACATGATTCTTCGCAGCTTTCATATGATGCCGATTGCTCGCAACTTTCACAAGTTTGTTCACAACTTTCACAAGTTTGTTCACAACTTTCACATGATTCAACAGATTCACAGCTTTCGGCTGATAGCGGTTTTTTCGTTGTCGTTTTTGTAGGTTTTTTTGTTGTAGTAGGTTTTGTTGTTGTTGGTTTTTTCGTCGTTGTTGGTTTTTTCGTAGTAGTAGTTGTTGTTCCAGGCGATTCTTCAGATATTGATTCAGATATCGATGTAGAATTTGACATTGATCCAGATTCTTTAATTATCCTATTTTTTATTTTTTCACTTTTTTTTACAACATTTTTTTTCTGATTTTTATTTGTATGCTTATTTTTCTTTTCATGTTCATGATCCTTTTTTCTGGTTTCTTTATTTTTATGTTTTGAGTCTTTCCCTTTTTTATTATTTTTGGATTTTTCATTTTTCGATTTATCCTTTTTCGATTTACTTTTTTTCGACTTATTTTCTTTCGATTTATTTTCTTTCGATTTAGATTTTGGTTTTTTCGTTGTAGTATTAGGTTTTTTGGTTGTAGTTTTAGGTTTTTTGGTTGTAGTTTTAGGTTTTTTCGTTGTTGTTTTCGGTTTTTTTGTTGTAGTGGTAGGTTTTTTCGTTGTACTGGTTGTTTTTTTAGGCACTGAAAACTTATCAACTGATCCAGGATCTGCTTTAATTGGCTGTACCATCAAATATTTTCCATTTTCTTTAATCGGGATTACTTGTGATGGAAATGAAATATTTGTTGGTATTTGTATTATAACTACAACTAAAACGAAAGTTAATGTAAACAAGTTTTTAAATTAAATTATAATAATTTCATTTTAATATTACAAGTTATTAGAATCAAAATATTGATTTGATTCATTATTTTGTTGTCCTGATTTTTGTGTCACATTGCGGTGTTGTTACTAAATAGAAACTTTTATATTGGTTGAAAAGCTTTTTATAACTTTTTTTTTGTGAGCAGCTTTAATAAATATTTTTATAATTTTGGCTTATGTTCTTAAATGCATTTCTTTCACGATAATCGTGTCAAACTTAATTTGGTAATAATATATAAAAAAAATATTTGATAATGCATTTCTTTGCTAAACAAAAGCTTACAATTTATTTACAAAGTAAAAAGTTCGTTAAACTTAAAATATAGTATATTATTTTGTTATAAATAATTTTAAAACAATATTTTTAATTAATTATTATGTAAGAGAAAGGAATATGTTTATTTAACAGTTAAGCGCGTTTGACGTATATACGTCAAGTAGAAGTGCTTCTACGCTCTACAGTGCGTTTGACGTATACGTCGGGTGAAAAGAAAATATGAAAATTTAAAATGTTAGTAAATACTTAAAACAATATCATGTAAAAGTGTAGTTTACACTCATATCAAGACAAGACTGCAATATGTAGAATCTAAGATGCATTGTGTCAGGCAGTTAAGCGTGCTTGACTAATATATACGCCATCGCCAATTTTAATTACGACCCAGAAATACATTTTTGAAAATAAAATACTCGCTTAACTGGTTAAATTAATTATATTGTATCAAAAATTGTTTTCAAAATTTTGGGATTGGGATCCGTGAACCAATCCGTGTAGATAATTATATATTCATATTTTTATATATTTTATATATTTCATATTTTTTTTTTTTATTATATATTCATATAATTATCTACGTATTTATACGACGTGTGGCTAGTCAACAGAACAAAAATACATTATGTGTATATGATCAATATGATGTAAAACTGTAGTAGGTAGTAACTTTGAAAACACTTTACGACTATTTGAGAAAGGAATAATATAGCTTATATACTTTAGTATATTATATTATATATTATATATGGGGCCGCCTCTCGTCAGGAGCCCTGCGGACTCCCCTCCCCCTTCCGGACGCCCCCTCACGGGGCCCACCGCCCCCCGCGCACTGCGCACGCACGCCGGTTGGACAAGTGGTATGAGTGGTATGAGTGGTCCTTCTGAGCACTGCATTTCAGCCCGGACTGGATCAGGCAGCTTCTCTGCCATCACGTCGGCGGACTTGCAGTCAGAGGGTGCACAAAATGCACTTGAGATTTTGGAGTGTTCTGGTACAAGGGAGCGGCAGCTCCACGCCGGTTGGACATGTTGCTGGTGTAGTGACTACGAACCAAACACGCCATCCCCGGACTAGATCAGGCAGCTTCTCTGCCATCACGTCCCCTGAATGCCTCATATATCAAATGTTATATACTACAAAGTATATAATGTATATATGATGTATAGATGAAATCTATGAATGATGTAAAGAAACTAGAGCAACTGAAGGTGGACGTGTCTACCTGCCTGTCTGCGACCTGCCTCTAGACACACAACTAGGTAGATGAGCAGTTGGACTGGTCCGTTTGGACCGATAACCTGGCCTCACGGCCCCTACTACTTGTGGCTATATTCTTGTGCCATATGGTAAATTCTAGTACATTCTGTACTATACTTTAGTATATTCTATATATTGTATATATTATAGTTTACTATGTTATATATACTAATGTTGTATATATTATATTAATATAGATATACTTTAGTATATTATATTATATATTATATATGGGGCCGCCTCTCGTCAGGAGCCCTGCGGACTCCCCTCACGGGGACCACCGCCCCCCCGCGCGCTGCGCACGCACTCCGGTTGGACAAGTGGTAGGAGTGGTCCTTCTGAGCACTGCATTTCAGCCCGGACTGGATCAGGCAGCTTCTCTGCCATCACGTCGGCGGTATATATGATGTATAGATGTATATATGATGTATAGATGTATATATGATGTATTGATGAAATCTGTGAATGATGTAAAGAAGCTAGAGCAACTGAAGGTGGACGTGTCCACCTGCCTGTCTGCGACCTGCCTCTAGACACACAACTAGGTAGATGAGCAGTTGGACTGGTCCGTTTGGACCGATACCCTGGCCTCACGGCCTCAACTTCTTGTGCCATATGGTAAATTCTAGTACATTCTGTACTATGAATTGATCCTATTATATACTTTAGTATATTTTAAAGGTCGTGCAGAGTACATCTCGTGGGCCCAAAATCTGTTCCTAGAGGTACTCTGGGTCTTGTGGGGCCCATAATGCAAAAAGACTTGAGAGGTATCAAATAAAAGGTATTGAAGAATACATCCCGTTGCGCAGTCCGTGGAGCTTCATAATTCATGTTAGGGCCCAAAACCTGTGTCATGTGGGGGCCCATCATAAAAAAATCGATGGGGCATCAAATAAAAGGTCTTGAAGCGTAGTCCGAGCAGTACCCTGGGTCATGTGGAGCCGATTATACAAAAAACATCAGCCACATGTGGAATTCCGAATCGTGGGCCATGAATAGCTCAAACAAATCATACGCAAGTTGTCAAAGTAATTAAATATTTTTAGTCGGTTAAAGGAATAAATATTTGACCGACTAAAAATAGTAAAATAAAAAATATAAATAAAAAAAGTTTTTTAAAAATACTTTCCCTTAAAGAAATATTCAACTAAAAAGTAATAAACAAGCAAATAATACCACATCAATGTACTTTCCCGTTGAAATTGAGCAACTGTCAACAATAGTAAGGGAAAGGTAGACCTCTTTATAAATGGCATTAATTCTGATAAGGTCTACTTTCCCTTACTATTGTTGACAGTTGCTCAATTTCAACGGGAAAGGACATTGATGTGGTATTATTTGCTTGTTTATTACTTTTTAGTTGAATATTTCTTTAAGGGAAAGTATTTTTAAAAAACTTTTTTTATTTATATTTTCTATCTTTAGTTATAGTATCTCCTATAGCAATGATTTACAGTTTATAATAATATTTTGAAAAAAATCTTTCTACGAAATATATTTAGACCAATTGACCTAATTTTATATATATTGCAGAAAATCTGTCCATCTAAATTGCTACAAGATATGAATTATTTTAACCTATATATAAATGAAATTGAGAAAAATTAAATGTTAAAACATTAAAAAATTATATTTTTTAGAAATTTTGTTATTTTATCAAATTTATTATAAAACAAAAAACTTTTTTTTTTATCCTTATTTTATTGTCCACCAATATTAAGAATCATTTTATCAATATATCCAATAATTGGTCCTTTTAAACCTCCGGGATTAATCCAAATATCTTCACCCCACTCATCATATTCATGATCACAATCATCACTACATTCATCACTTTCACAGCTCTCTGAGTTTGTTTTCTTCTTCTTATGTTCATTTTTTATTTTGCTATCATCATCATCATCATCATCATTATTAGATTTATTAATATCTTTTATATTATCATCATTATTTTCAGCATAAATATTGACTAAAATACAACCTAGAATTTATAAAGAAATTACTATAGAAATTTTGATGTATAAATTATATTTATTGAAAGAAAACAAAAATTACAAAAAATTAATAAATATAAAATAATTTTTATATTCATTTTGTCATGGTTGTTGAAATTCTGACAAATTGTAAATAATTAAAAACTTTTTACTAAAAATTATTTATTTATATAGGAAATAAACAAAATTATTTTAATTTGTAATGTGTGACTTTTTTAATAGTCTAATAAAAATAAATTTATATTATTTTTTCATGATTATAGATTAATGTAAATTTAATTTTCTTTTTTTTTTTTTGGAAATATTTTTCATGGTTTTTAGAACCTTATAATATTGACCTTACCTTCTTGAATTTGAATGAAGCACACGTGTATCGTTGTAAAGTGCAACATGGAAATGTAAATCGAAATTTCTACAAAGGAATATTAAAAATTTTCAATTATAGTATACTATATAAATATAGATTTTAATGGTATAAATTCGGGATCGGTACAAAATTATGTATGTTAAAATTCTGTAATTACAAAATTCTGTATTTTTTGTAAATTCTGTAATTTAAAATTCTGTATAACAAAATTCTGTATTACAAAATACTATATTTCAAAATTCAATTAAAAAATCCGCGATATATCATCCCTTTTACAGAATTTTGTAAACCAGAATTTTGTAATGTAGAATTTTGTAAACAGAATTTTGTAATTTAGAATTTTACTATACAGATTTACGTAATACAGTATTCTATACCCAACCCTATAAATTCATATATTACCGTACTCGTATCGTAGTGTATGCAAAAAGCTTCATCTTGTTTTCCATTTTTATAAAACATTTAAGTCCCTGGACTTATATATTTTTCCCTTACCCGTTAGTAAATGGGAAAATTATGAAGGGTAGGTAATTAATTTTTCCAGGTAAAAGGAAAATCTGACAATAAAAATTAATTTTTATTTTTATTTAACATGTGTTTATATATGTTATATGTATAACTTACTGCCTTACTTATTTCTTATGGTGAAAAGTGAAGGGCATAGTACGATTCTTTGAACGTACAAAATAATTACAGTATTCAAATATTTAATATTTTCTAAACAGATCAATTAGCCTCTTATATGCATTGCATAATGAAACTTTTTTACGACAATACTGCTATATTTATTATGCTGACCTTAACTAAAGTAATACTAATTTAATGATAATTTTGCTATACATAAAGTAAATTCTCAAAAATTTAAAATAAAAATCATCTGAAACTTTCCAACAATTTTAAATGATCAACCATTTTCAATTATCGAAAATTTTCAATTAAAATTATATTATTATTTTTTTTGAAAAATTTTCATAAAATAAAATCAATTATTATATGCATTTTATATAATTTTTTTAAAATTTCATTTATTTACATTTATTATAAAAATTTAAGATTATTACAATATTTATATTATTTAAAATACCAAAAATTAAAATACATATTTTCTTTATATATTTTAAAAGTTTAGCAGACCATCAGTAAGACCACCTAAATTTAAAGAATCAGTAAGACCATCTAAATTTAAAACATCCGTTACTGTACCAACTAAACCAGTAACTACACCAATACCAGTAGAAAGTAACCCAGTACCAAGTGCAAGTACTGATCCTACTGCAGCAAGAATGGTCGAAATAATACCACCTGGTTGAACTAAACCAACAACTAGCGATTCTAAGATAATATTTATTTGTAAAAATCCATTATCATCAGATCCTGTTTCAATAACACCATCAATACTATCAACTAATTCGAATAACACATTCAATAAATATCCTATTAGTGTTTGACCTGTTTCTGTATTTACATCTAATTCAATAGCAATATCTCCAATAATTGTTAATATATTAGTAATAGATAATGATAGATTTATAATAACATTGATAATTATGTCAAGTTCACTATCAGTACAAAAATCTAATTGAACCAAAAGGTTATTTAAAGTTTGAATTGTTGTTATTAATAATTGTGCTTCAGTTTGAATATTAACTAATGGACATGTTCCAAAATCAGGTGTTGATGTTGGTGGTGATAGTGTTATTATTTCTCCGTCTGGTGTTAATGTTTGTGGATATGAATGAACAGATATTAAACAGCAACCTAAATTCGTTGTTAAAAAAAAAATAATTAATAATTAATTTTTAAAATTTATTAGTTATTTATTTTTAAATATAATTTCAATTTTTACCAATTATGGTTAAAAATAATATTAAATTGATTTTCATTTTTACTCTATTTGATTATTTAAAATTGTTTGATATTTACAAAATAAAATTCATACCTTTATATACCCTTAAAAATAATTATATTATAAAAAATATTATAATATATTTTATTATTATATTAACACGAATTTCGTGAATTTTTTTTTTTTTTTTATCAAAAATTAAAAATACGAAATTCCAAATTACAATTTATTACGATTTTAGAAATTTAGAAGGATATTAAATAAAAAATTTTAGATCATTAAATGGAATATTATATATAGTATTACGAAATTAATTTTAAAACATTCAAAGATAAATTAAAATTAATCATTTTACAATATTATAAATTTTTGGTATTTAGAAATTAAAATACCATATTTCTATTAAAAATATTAATAGAAATATTAAATTAATATTTATTAATATTATTTAAAATATTTAGATTGATATTATTTTTTGAAAATAATTCTTTATTATTTTTATATATACCTAAAATACTAAATATAGAATTGATTTCAGTCATGATTAATATTACGAAAATATAGTGAAAAATATTGTACAATAATTGAAATGAGAATAGTTCTTTTGGCTTCGACTTAAATGAATGTCAGTTATTTGTAATTTTTTTTACTATAATAATAATATTATTATATTTAAACTGGATAAATGGTGGTCCGATTGTAGACAACAATTAACTTCTTAAAATTGGCTAACTATGTATACAAATTATAATAGCTTGTTGCAATTAATAGCTTTCTCTACTAACTAGAGAATAACTTAAGTATAATTCGGTCGGAATTCGTATACAACTAATAGGTCTAACATTGTAACAACATATTATTTACGTTGGTCTATTCTATATTATGATGAAGAAAGTATAGTGGTAGACCCTTATAAGGCTATTCAACCAAAAGAATAAATAATTTATTATTTCACGTAAATTTTTACTCCAAATTTGTAGAATTAATAAATAATACAAGTTTATACTAATTATTATATTTATTATTAATTTATATACATATTATTAAAATTATAATTAATTTTTATGAATAATATTTAAAATTTAAGTTTAATTTACACAAAATTTTAAATTATAAATGTAAACCTGCTAGACCAGATGAACCACCTGGAAAACAATCACCAATTATTTTTGGTAATTTTTTTATAACATCAATATTTAATGTATCAGTATCAGTATCAGTATCATTATCATCAATAAAAAAATTTTCATCATCGTCGTCATCATTATATGTAATTTGACCCATTAAATCTAATAAATTTATTAATGCTGTTGGATTGGAATGATAAATACCAAAAATATCTAAATCATCATTATATTTATTTGATTGAAATAATTGATTAAATTTTAATGAATCAACCGATTTAATTGAATCAATAATTTTGTTTAAGCGAAAACATTGAACAAAAGTATAAACTAGAAAAATAAATATAGAAATTGTAATTTAATTTAATTTTAAATAAATATTTTAAATTAATTTACCATTTACTAAAATTATAAAATAATAATTTATGTTCATTTTGTTCTTAATAATTAAATTAAACTAAAAATTAGTTACAAAATCAATATTAGATTTTTTTTTCTAGAAAATAAAAATTTTGTTGAAAAATTTACTTGAATCAGATTTTTATTGATTAACACGAAATTGACATAAATTAATATTAATTACTTCAATTTTAATCACGTTTTTTGTTCATAATAATAAATCTGTTTAATTGAAATTATGAAATAGTTAATTTTTAATTAAATATCAATTAAAAATTATACATATTTAAATATAAAATTATATTCTAGAAGCCGAAAACTATGCAATGGTGCATAATTTTTAAGATTAACACGTTCGCGGCCACCTACTGCAATTGCAGTAGACTGATCATGTGATCTTTTGTTTCAGCTATAGCTGAATCACGTGATGTTTTTTGTGGCCGTCAACGTGTTAAGTTGAGTTCGTTCGGAAATTTTATTTAACACGTTGACGGACACTTACTGCATTTGCAGTGGACCGATCATGTGATCTTTTGTTTCAGCTTTAGCTGAATCACGTGATGTTTTTTGTGTCCGCCAATGTCTTAATTCAGAAAGCTCAATTCAAAGAAAGTGCATCAAATTTGAATAATTTTATTCGTCGTTATTAAGCTTTAATTTATCTTATTTAAGACGCCTAAAAATATGTAATTTTTTCTATGGTTTAATTAATATTTTTATGATTCAATACAATTTGGGCTCGTTCAGAGATCTTGATTCAAGTACTTCAATTCTGAATTGAACATCAAGCGCTTCAATTGAAGCGCTCTACAAAACAAAACACTTCCTTTTTTTAATTTTGACACTTCAAAAATATTTTCAAATTTAAAAAAAGTAAACAAACATTTTTTCCTGCTTATAATTTTTGTCTTGTTTTATTAATTAATAATGAATCGTGATAATGAAAATATTACAAATAAACGTAAAATTTATTACATATTTAGTGAAAATTTATTAGAAGAAAGTAGTAAAAATCCAGCTGTAATAAAACGTTCAAAAATCATTCATGAATTAATTAAATCATATAAATTATTATCACATGTGGAAATTATTGGAACAGAAAAATGTACATTTTCAGATTTAAGAAATTTCCATTCAATTGATTATTGTGATATATTGAAAATGTGCACTGTAGATGAAGATAATATTAATGATGAGATTATAGAAAATTATGGATTAGGTTATGATTGTCCAATATGGCCAGAAATTTATGATTATGTATGTGAAATTGCTGGTTCGACAATAACAATATGCCGTCAAATAATTAACAATACCAATAATAATTCAATATTTATAAATTGGTTTGGTGGATGGCATCATGCTGAACGTTATAAAGCAGCTGGATATTGTTATATAAATGATATTGTTTTAGGAATATTAATTTTACGACAAAAATTTAATCGAATTTTATATATAGATTTAGATGTTCATCATGGTAATTTGTAGTCATATTATATAATATATGTAATATGAAATTTTCTAATTAAAACTAAAATACAATAGGTGATGGTGTACAAAATGCTTTTCAAACAACAAAACGTGTTTTAACGTTATCATTTCATCAATATGAACCTGGCTTTTATCCAGGATCTGGTAATATTGATGATAATGGTTTTGGTAGTGGTAAAGGATATTCAATTAATTTTCCTTATAAATCTGGTATAAGTGGTAAAATGTTTATCAAATATTTTCAAAGGTAAAATTCTAAATTAAATAAAAATATTTTGTACTGTATTTTTAAAATTCATCTTTCATTTAGAATAACTAGTAAAATTTTTAAACAATATAAACCAAAAGTATTGGTAATTCAATGTGGTGGTGATATAATTACTGGTGATCCATTAGGAAATTCAAATTTAACACCAAATGATTTGAAACAATGTATACAATATTGTTTAAAGGAAAATTTACCAACACTTTTATTAGGTGGTGGTGGTTATAATTTTCCAAATACAAGTCGTTATTGGACTGAATTAACAGCATTAGCATGTGGTATTAATATACCAAATGATATACCAGATAATAAATATTATTTAAAATATTCGCCAACTTATGAATTAATTATAGAACCGAAAAATATTAAAGATTATAATGATGAAATTTATTTAGAAAAATGTGCTGAAGAAATAGAAGGTAAAACATAAGTAATTTTAATTTATTTCAATTTCTATTTTCGTATTTTCATTTTGTAGAAAATTTAAATAAATTTAATATATCGGCGATATGATAAATTTATATTAATTATAAACAAAGTAATAAAACGACTGGAGCCCCATGCTGACAACAACAAAAATATATAATATTTATAATACGTTTATTTTATTTTATTATATTACTTAGGAATTCGATTTTGTTCATAAATTTGAAATGTTAAAAAATAATCACAATAAATCTTATAAATTGAAATATTAAACAGAGAAAAAATTTACTTAATGAATATTTAATTACTAATCTCAATTTTTAATCATAAAATAAATGATGTAATTTTCTTATTATAATTCGTCATTTCCATATATTTCATTATCATTTTCGTTATCGTCCTCGTTTGTTGTAATTTTCCCACCTTTATCACCTTTTTCATTATTATTATTATTATTATCACCTTCAATTTCTCGTAAACAATTTTTATCATTGTTGTGTAATGCACGTTCTTCACATAAATAATTTATTAATGGTTTTGTTTCTTGATATTTAAAATACCAATTTTCAATATCATTTTCATGTTGTTCTAATAATGTTTCACATTGATGTTTCATATTAACAACTTCTACAGATGGTTTATCCCATAAATCATATGGTATACCCAAATCAACTTTAACACCTTTATTAACTAAACCATGCAATGCTTGAAATGTTTGTGGCATACCTTTAGCAAATCTTGTACTATCTTTCCGTTCTTTATGTAAACTATATTGTAAAATACGTTCACAAACATTTTCTAATGATTCTAATAAACGTAATTCACTACGACGATATTCTTTACGTTTTTTTGGTTTAATATCATCAACTGAATAACTTTTAAAAAAAATATTAATGTATTAATGTAAAATTATTTCAAATATTATTTTTAATTTATATTTACCCAATTTCAATAACATCATGAGATTTGCCGGTTTCTGTTAAACGATCTTGTAATTCAATAGCTAAAAATTTACATACTTCACAACGATCTGCATATTTTACACCTTCTTTAGCTTCTGGACTTTCATCACATTTTGTTAATACAATTAATAAGGCAATTATTGATATAATTTTTTTATACATTTTCAGTCAATTTTTATAAAATAATTGTAATAGACAAATTATTTGTTGTTCTTTGGTGCCGTGGTTCAATTTTATTGGCTAAAGCCTGATAAAGTCATGTAAAAGAAATGTCAAAAGTAAATTGACATAATATTTAAATATTAACATTCACTGCTGCCAATTCAATATTAGTTATACTATAACCCACAAGATGTCGCATTCATGTTTATTTAATAAAACTCCATAAGATGTCATCTTGAATATTAGATAGAAAATTTTGTATTTAATTTTGACGCCTTTTCATATTTTTGAAATTTGATTGTTATATATATTTTATTTTGGATTGAGGTTTCATGCCAACTGAACTGTGTCCTATATTAATAAAAATAAACTGTATTTAGTTTAAAAAAATGGTTCAAAATTTGCTATTCGTCAACAGTGACATAATGGATGGTTAGAATACTAGGATCCTTAACGTTTGTCTGTGTTTCATTCTAATTTATGTATACAACAATATCTTTTAAAAATTATAGTGATTTCATGACTTTATTAAACAAAATTTTTGAAAAACTAATCTTTACAGAAATATATACGGAAATATAAATATAAGTATCTTTCATTATTAGAGTAAACCATTTCATCATTTATAGAAATTACAATTAAAATACTAGTTATTCAGAATGTCTCAAACACTAAACACTGATACATATATTTAATATTAAATGCATTTATTGACATATTCCACACAATACTTTAATTAATTAATACGGCAAATTTTCATTAATTTTTATTAACATTTTTAGCTAAATTATAAACATTATCTGAAGAATTCCTCATACTTGAATAATTAAACTTTATAATTACTTAAATTAGTGTTGAAATTCAATAAGTTCTTGTGTATCTCTTCTCTATTAAAAAAACTTTATAAATTAGATACTCTACTCTATCTACTCTTACTCTACTCTACGTAAGAGTAGATAGAGTAGAGTAGACCTTTTCACTAGATATTTCAGAAAAAATTACGATCATTTAAAACAAATGAAATTTCAGCTTTTACCCATTTAATTATAATTAAATTAAAATATATTTTTTAAATATTACCATAAGGACTATCATCTAGCTAGATTCTAGATCTAGAATCTTTAAATTGATTGATTAAAAATCAACATGAATTTTTTAATTGGAAAACGTCTGTCTGGAAGTTAGAAACTATATGTAAAATAAATCCAAAATTCGTTTAATTTATTTCGAAACTATTGTACTTTTTTATTCGATTGAAATGAGATTCTGTAACTAAAAATGATAAAAAATTAAAAATTGTAAATTTTGCTTCATATATTGAAATTTTTTAATTCAATTGCTATGGAAATCTACATAAAAGTAGAACGATCTCACCATACAAATTAGGGAAATTGATCATTAGACAAACTGCATTCTTAATTAGGGAAATTGATTTTATGTACTCTCAAACTTAATAGAAATTTTTCATTTTTTTAATGTAGAAAACACACAATTTTGATTATTATTTTAATCAATAAATAATATTAATTTATTAATATTAAAAATATAATTATAATATTATGCAAATGAATTTTAATTAATTTATTAATTTTATATTAATTTTATAATAAATTTAAATTATAAATATAATTAAATAATTTTGGTATATTTATTGAATATTATAAAATATATATTTAAATATTTTAATGAAATTTTTTTATGGTATCAATATATAATTTATAATTATTGTTCAAATTTAAAAAGAATTAAATCAAATAAATATAGGCCATAATTTATTACACAATTTTTTTTATCAATAATTTCTTTTAGGCTATTCAATTATTCGATTTAATTAACAAAAAAATTTATAAATTATTTCTTAAATTTATAATTAATAATTAACTATTATGATTTGGTGTGAAATGAGAACGAGAAAATTATTAAACATAAATATTAAATATAGTAAATTTATGCAAAAAATTTGGTATTCCAGTCATTGGGTATCCAGTAATTGGGAAAGTCCCAATATTTTTAGGGCAATACGATTAAGAATTTTTTAGAATGTTGGTGCTGGTTTTCCCCTTTTCCTATTATGGGCTCATTAAAGCTTCAGACATCTATATTCAATGACGTTTTTCTCGGCTTACCTAATGACCAAATACCTAAAAATGTCAGTTGTGCTAATAAATTCTATTATTATTTTCTGAGAAAGTTTTGATTGTAAATCTAAATTTTTAAAATTCTTAAAATTATTGCACAAAACTTAAATTTTTGTTTTTATGTTCTAATAAAAATTTTTCTTTAATTACGATATTACATAATTTAATTATTATTTACACAAATTTTCTATTAAGAAAATCTTAAAAATTTAATTAATTTTACCTTATTACATTTTAAAATGACTAATTTTAACTTAATAATAAAAATATTATCGTATCGTTGTCTTAAAATATAAATTCGTTTTTGTTTTAAATCCTTTTTTTCTTCTTTTTAATCCTTCCAGGGGAATTTTTTTTAAAAGATTTACATTATTATTTTTTTAATATCATATTTCATTACAGTCCATATGTCCACTAATTGGTTCTTTTTTGATTTGTTTATATAAGTAAATGTTATCGTTATTTGATAAACCATCTTTAAGTAATTCATTGTCATCACAATTTTGTTGTTGAAATTGTTGTTGAATATGTTGTTGTTCTCCGGCAATTATTTGACCAGTAGATGAGTTCTGTTTATCAGGTGATAAAGATGATCGAGATTGTGGTGAATTTTCTTCACGAATTTTTGTACTATTATTATTATTATTATTATTTATTTTAGTTACCGAATTATTAATGAAATTATTATTGCTCTTATTATTTGAAATATCACAATTTGTTGTATTTTGGTTTGGATATGATGGTGGTTGTGGTGATAGACTTGCATTACTACTAGCTGTTGGACTATGAAGTCCAGCTAATGATGATCGAACTTGCAATAATAGTCCACTATTTAGTAAACGTGCTTGATGTTCCTGAGCTTTAGCACGAAGGCAAGCAATTGAATTGTTTCTAAAAAATAAATAAAACAATAATTATATGTCAAATCATGTTGGTTATTACAATTGGGGATTTAGAAATCTTTTCTAATTGGAATTACAAACATTAAAAAAATTTAATTGAAAAAATCAAAAATGTGAAAAATAAATTAGAAAATAAATTCACCGTATAAAAGAGATTGGATCATGGTTGTTGTAGTTGTTAACCCACCTAAACGATTCAGGGTCTTGTTCAAGGTGGTGATAACCAGCTGTTGATGATGATGTTGTTGATGATGTTGATGATGAGTGTGGTCCAATTGTACCACAAGATGATCCGATTGTTTGATGAAGTCCTTGTAAATGATGTCCTAAATTTAATTGTATATCTTTGGTATTATTTGTTGTACTACTACTGTTATTATTATTCAATCTTCCATTTTCCATAAAATGATGATTTAAATTTTGATGTTGATGAATTTGATGATGTTGTTGTTGTAAATGTTGTATATCTCTTGGATGTAATAAATGTCCTGATTGTGGTGGACTATTTGTTGGTGAAATTGATGAATTTGTTGTTGAACCAGATAATGATTGACCACAAATTGGTGGCGGTGGCGGTGAACCAACAACATTTAATGATTCTGTTGATGATGATTTAAGTCGTTGTCGACGATTTTCTTCATTTGATTTTATTGATACAATTTCATCATGATCACTACCACCACTATCATCATTTTTAAATGATTCAGCTGCTTCTAATGATTTACGATGCATACCTATAAAAATAAGGATAATAAATTAATATTTACAAAAAATTAAAATAGAAAATTTATAATCTTAATAAAAGAAGGACCAAGAAAATTAATTCAGATCTTCTATTATTGACCAACAAAATTTTGGTATGATATATTTATTTTATTGTTCCAAGGATTTGTGAGAATTGTGCCAAAAGGGATTACAAGGATAATAAAATGTCATAAACTATACAAAATATGATCATATAAAAAAGGGGTTGATTATTATTTTGTATTCATATCAGTGAGTGTCAATTGGAGTTTGTATAACAGAAAAAATAATGATTATTTGATTATTTCTATTATTAGTCCTTCATTTCTATCTAATTTCTGGGACACTTACACTTTCTAATTTTCAATTTAATACAAAATAAATAATTTAATAGGTAATAATACGCTGGAAAATAATAAAAACCCAAAACAATTTTATATATTGAAAAAAAAAAAAAATGACAATATTAAAAGTAATGAATATTTTTGGAGCGTGTAAGGAATTACATGAGTAAAAAGGACCAAGAAATTTCGGAAAAAAAGGAAAAAAAAAATTCAATAAAATATTTAATAAGGTGTGGGAATAATAATAAGTGAAGATTAAAATAAATTGCTTATTTTTGTTTGGTTTTATTCCAGAGGTCAAGGGGGTTTGAAATTATTGTTAATCAATAAAATTATAATTTTAGATTAATAGTTAAATGAAAATTTGGTGTGTATGCGTGTGTGTGTGTGTATGTGTATGTGTTAAATTAAAAAAAAAAATATTTTCTTTTAAAAAATTATATCAAATAAAAAATTTAAAAAATAATAATAATTAAATTCATTTACTTTTTGCCTCCATACCTAGTAGCCAAGGTGCGACCGATTCATTTTCCTTAGCTGACTTTAGTATGGTTTCTGGTAATGGTAATGAATGCCTAACCATTGCTCCATATAATCCATATTCTGCCATTATTGTACTACGTCCCCAACATTTTTCAGTTTTACGCCATTTAGCACGTCGATTTTGAAACCAAACCTGAAATTTTTATTTTTGTTGAAAATATTAATTATATAAAATTATCAAATGTTTAAATATAAATTATAATTAATTAATTATATATATAGACAAAAAATGTATTAAGGTGTTTAACTTATCCATTAATCTATTTTAATTTTCTAAAACAATAATGAAGACTTTGGATTTGGACTTAAAAAGATTAATAATTTAAGAAGGTTATTTCATTACTAAATAATATTTTAACATTGACAGTTTACAGAATGTTAATAAACTTTGTATTCTCTAGCGTGTGTAATACTAATTAATTTTTATTCGTGACTATACTAAACTGGATTATATTGATAATAATTATATATACCTTAAATTTCTAGAAAACAAAATAAATTAAATATTTAATACTTTTAACATGTTCTCTAAAATTGAAAATTGATAATTACATACTTATTATTTTGCTATCCAGAAGTTTTAAATTTGTCATATAACTAACTTATTCAAACTGAAAGATAACTAATAACTAAAAAAATTATATAAATTAGAAAATTATAGTTTAAATTAAAATATGAAATTTACTATTTTAATTATAATTTTAGGTAAATTTTGTAAAAATTTCAAAAATAAATTATTAAAATATATAAAAAAAAAAAATTTATTTATTTTTTAGGTATAATATTGCTTATTGCAAATATTAATTGTGAAATAATTAATGAAATAAATAGTAATAATAATTGTGTTTGTGATCAAAATTTTGATTTTATAATAAATGTTATAAATAAAATTCATGGTGTTATGATTGGTACAGTTTGTAATTTAATACTCATCATTAAATCTGATCAAAATAACAATAATCAAACTATAAATGAAGAATGTAAAAATGAAAAATTATGTAATTTAAAATTACCAAATATAAAAAAATTCTTAATTGATGATTGTAGTTGTGATTGTATACAAGATGATTGTACCTGTGATGATAATTTAACATTAACTTAAAGTCCATTTTTGTTTTTGCTGTGCAAAAATATTTTCGTTTTAAATTTTATAGATGAAATTTTGAAATTGATTAAAATATAAAAATTAAGAAAAATGCAACAGGATATTTTCTTATTTTAATTCACATCCCCTATTTTTTCGGTTTACATTTAATATAGAAAAATTATTATGTGTGTGCGGTTAATGTAAATGTCATTTTTTTTCTTAACTTTGAGAGAAACTTATACAAATAATTTTCCTCTATTTTGCAAATCATTTTTTTTTTTCCAATAAAATATCCTTTTATATATCGCTCAAATGATCACAAGGATGTCAGTTGTTAATTCAATTACGACATAATTTATTATCTTGGGATATTTTATAATAATAATAACTAGTAAACTATTTAACAAACAAAAAAATAATAATGTGATGTTTTTAAGTGTTTATTTGTGATGAAAATAAAATTGACTGGTTTTTTTTTTTTTTTTTTTTGAAAAAAGTGATAAATGAATAATAATATGTATTATTTTTTTTTTTTCTGGTACAAATGAAAAGAGAAGACAAGGGTGAAAAATTAATTCATTTTGTGTAAATTAGATAAGCTTTAGAGAGGATACAAAAAAAATTGGCATTAAATAATTTTAAGGGTTGATATTTTATATATATAATAAATGAAATATTGCTAATTTATATATAAAATGAATATATTATTTTGTGATTGTTGTTAATCGTTTAATGACAAAATAAAATTTATCGTTGGACATTATTGAAATTTATAAGTTTTACATTTTACATTTTCAATAATTTTTAGAAATATAAAATTAAAGAATTTTCATTACCAATTTAATAGTTACATATTGAGTAATAATGATAATTTCACTATCATAATAATTATTATGATTCAATCTTTTACAAAGTTAAACAACTTCAAAATAACATTCCATTAATGACGAATCAATTCTGTGACTCACCATAATTTTACCTATACCATATAAATTTTTGAAAAAGTATATAATTTGCAACAATTTTTAACAAAAAATTTCCAAAAATAAAATTTACATAATCTATTTTAGAGAGTAATAAAAATAAACATTATTTATCCATAAAATAATATCCTTATATATTTTTGCATCATCATCAACCAACAACAACCAACAACAAAAAAATACCAATTTGTTTCACTACCAAAAAAATAATAATAATTTAATAATCATGTCATACGGCGAAATTAGATAGTTTCCAAAACATTAAACTGAATTACTAATATTCAGAGTTCAAAAGAAGAAGATGAAAAAAAACAAAAACGATTATAGTTCCTATAATGTCCCTTTCCTGTATTTTAAAATTAAGGACCTCAAAATGGAAGATGGAAGAAAATACTTAAGCGAGAAAATTGTTTTGTTTTTCTATTTGAATGAATATTACGAGACAAATGAAAAAGTAATTTGCATAATTTTATGATTTTGCTTAGACAAATATCGAGATGAAAAAATATTTTTAAATGTATATGTAATTTTTTAATGGTAATTATTAAACTATATAAATTGAAATGGAGAAATAATTATTACTTTTAATAAAAAATGTTGATTTAATAATTTTCAAAGAGCCTGTAATTATGCAAATTTATTATTTTTAATTTTTAGAAAAATAACAAAGAGAAAATATTTAGCTTTAAAAATTATGCGACGAATTTGAAATGTGGATTTGTCTGTACACATTATGGATCTGACCTCATGCAACCTGCTGTTCTTTTGGTTTGGAGGGAAACAACTCCGAAATTTCAAAATAGAATTAAACCGCTGCAAAATTACTGAACTTCAAAGCTTGAATTCACCTTCTCCAAATCTAAGAATAACAAAATGTGCTAGGAAAATTTAAAAACTTAGTTTACTCCAATTATTAATGACAAAGAGTATAAATAATTCTATAATAATCTTATAAGCCCAATAAACTGGAAATTCATAAATATTACCCTAACTATATTAAAACTATTTTACTTATTATCCGCACATTCCTTTCTAATTTCATATTTTCATATACCAATAAAGATGAATATAGTATGTATACATATATATAAATCCCTAACCCTAATATCAATAAATCGCTGAAACTAATAAAGTCTTCCATAATACTAATATAATTTCATCCTTTTTCAAGTGGAAAAATATGCTTTTTGTCTACAAACTTAAATATAATATACTGCATAATATAAAAAAAATTAAGGACATTTTTGTCCCTTTCTCTATAATTATGTATATCTCATCTTGCTATTTTATTCATTAACACGCAATTTTGGATTAGTCAATTATTTCATTTTCAAAAAGAATTATATACTATAAGGATAATACGTGCTAGTATTTTAAGAATTTCTTTTTATAGTATATTTATTATAATATATTTCTTTTCTTATTATTTATCAAACTTAATCCTTGAATTGTTTAGAAAAAAAAACGTAAATATTCCATTTTATTTTGTTAAATTTAAAGAGAGAATGAAATGTAGACTAGAAATAATATAAATAAGTTAAGAAGCTAAAATTGGAATTATGAAATTTACAATATTATCTACTATTTATTATGTAAAAGGATAATTGAATAATAAAAGGATACAAATTCTTTATTTAGTTGGCTTTTAACAAACAACAAAAAATCTAATTTAGGGTTGATGATTTAACTATAAAACATTATACAAAATATAGTCCTTATAAATGCATATAGAAATCAACCCAATAAAACTTTTGGGTTCATCATTAGTTTTCCACAACCAAAAATTAAATTAAATTTTTGTAGACTAAAAATGTCAATTCTTGTTGTTATTTTTTTTTGTATAAGTAATATTTTTTTTGATGATGATATTTCGATAATCTTAATTTAATGAAATTTTCCAATTGACTAAGAAAAAATTTATTATCCTTGAAGAAGACAAAAAAAAAAAACAACAACTAAAATTTTATATGTGATTTTTCATTTTGCTTTATACAAAAAATGTCCTTTTTGTCTTTTCTTCAACTTTATTGGGTATACAAAATATTGTGAAAATATATTTAGAAAAGTGAATTTCAATCAGTAAATTGAAATTTATATTTTTGTAATATGGTTTTGATATTCGACCAGAAAAAAAGGACATGTTTTCTTTTTGTATATTCTTTTCTTTTTTTTTGGCACATTGTATTATGTGGTTATATGGATATAAATATCTTTTTAAATAAGTATAATGTCATGATTTATATATTTTGTTGAATGTAAGTTGGATGGAACAATATTGAATCAATGTTGCAATATTTGAAGAAAAAAAGGAATTTGGATGGAGAATATTTCTTGTCAATTCTATATATGGTAGACATATAGAAAATCTATTGATTGAACATATAATATTTAAGGATATTCCTCTCAATTACAAAATCAATATAATAAATTGATATAAAAAAAAATGTCCTTTTTTGAACAAATAATACTTATAATTTTGATCAAAATAAATTACTACTTTATATAAATAATCATTTTATTATAAGTTATAAAGCAAAAAAAAAAAACGGACATGACATGAAAAACGCCTTTTTAAAGATTTATTATACTAGAATTTTTTTTTTGTTTTTCAAATTTCCGTAAATAATTTTAATTTTAGTTTGTTATTGAAAAGGATATATATTATTATGAAAAACAAATAATATACTAAAAGGATTTAATTTAATAAAATTAGTTTTTTTTTTTTATTTTTGAAAAACAAGCCACAAGAGATGAACATTATTTGTTAGAAAGGATCACTCCCTTGGGTATATACAAATTCATTTGCGCTCTTTGCCTATTTCATATTTTTATAATATTATGTACACATTAACGCATGTGGATATTAAGGATGCAACTTTTACAAAACGTTCTGGAATTCTCCAGAGTTTACAAAAAACAAAAACAAAAAAAAACACTTTAACAAACAATTTTTTTTCTTGTTTGTTATTATTTGGTTAACGCAACCCTCTTTAAAAAAAAATTCATCTATGATAGTTTTTTTTTTTGTGTGAATCAAAGTGGCGAATAAATAAATATATAAATACGATTGTAAGTTTATTAGGGATTTAAAAGGGAATATAAAAAAAAATATTGTAACTATTATATTCACACGTTTTTCTTCTTCTATTTAGTTTTTTTTTTTTCGTTACTATTGAAATTATCTAGTCAGCAATGTAAGGGGTTGTTTAAATGTTCAATGAGGTGGTAAGTTTTACTTGGTCTACTCTATAAGATGACCTCGGGGGTTGAAATGAATACACATGTACAATTTATTCAATTGTTAGTTGTTATTTTTTTATAGTAAGTTAAATTTGCTGCCGGTGGAAAATCTGTAATTTTTATACTATAGAGATAATGTTTTTTTTATTTGTAAAAGTTATGTTTATTTATTAAGTATCAAAATAAATAGATATAATATTTGTATAATGTTTAAATAAAGTGCCACCCGTTGACTTTTTTAAGGGTGATAAAAAGGAAAATTATATATATTAAATATATATATATAAAAAATATGTAATTATAATTAGAGGTTATATTTTATTTGAAATTATTAGTTTATTTTGATATTTATTAGACTATATAAATCCATGGGAAAAATTTAATATTTATTGCAATTATTTTGGTATTGCAGGTGAATAGGTTGCATAAAAGGATTTAAACTTTGTGGTATTTGTACAAAAATTTGTATAACTCTGAAGTAGATTATCTAACCAACTTAAAAATATAACTATAGTGGCATAAATTAATCTTTATTAATAAATTAATCTTTACTGAAATTTTATTCTAAACTGAAAATTTATATATACTAAAATTCGACTTATGTGTACAATATCAACAAAATTTGTAATATCAACACATCTCAAACAAAAATATGAATCATCTAAACTAAAATAATAATCAATAAAATATATTAAAATATAAAAATTTGAAATTACCCTAAAAAATTTGTAACAAATAAATTACTTAAATTTTTGGCCAATAAATTTCAATTTTGAAAATAATATATCCTTTTTTTTCACTTCAAATATAAATATTCAATTTTTATTATAAAATATTTCCGCATGAATAATATGTAAGAGCTGAACACATTGAACCACAAAAGTCACCACAAACATTGTAATAAATTTATACTTTGAGACTGAATATTTATTTTGCATAATAAATTTTTGAAATATTATAACTTTTACTTTTACTGTCCCCCGTTGATTTCCATAATCAAAATTATATTTTATGATATTTATATTCCCCAAAATCTTCAAAATTGAAAACTTAAATAAAATTTGTCAAGTAAATGTAATAAAATTATTAGTAAATTTATTGTTATATACTTGTAGTACATAAATTGTTGAACAAATTTATTGGTAAAGAGTATTTTGGTCATTTTTCTAATAATTTTCACTGACACATTTATAACAACAACAACAACGGGAAATATTATTAGAAAATAACCCACCCACTAGGTGGTATATCATTTTATATAAAGGAAAAAACGCGCGCATATGAATATGACACGTGACTTATTCACTTCACAGGGTGAATATAAAATTTAAGGAGTTTTTTTTCCAACACCATTTTTTCTTCTACTATTATATTGTATCAATTTAAGGTTTTACTTATTATTTCTAATTTGCTAAAAAATATTAAATAAACAATTGTATATTATTTTATAACAAGGATTTTCTTGGCATGAATACATTTTAGATATTTTTCACTTTGAAAATTAAGGATTCAAATGATATCGTGCTGAGCTAAAACGTGTTTCGTTATTTTTTTTTTTTGTTCCAAAAACTCTAATGCAAATGATGAGTTCTTTGTATCCTGATAATGTTACACAAAAAGGATATAAATTAAGGTGATTTTAGAATATGTAATTATTTATATTTGAGATTTTTTCCTTGTTTTTTGTAAAATGCTCAAAAATCTGTGGGAGATTATGGGTTAGAATTTTCATAATTAACTTTTGGTTAAACGTAAACATTTTCATTCAAGGATATTGTATTAATTGAAATTATAATATTATTACAAATTAGAATTTTGTCAAAATAAATTTATAAAGAATTTTCAAATACATAATACCGAAATTAGAATTTTTAGAATTTGATTAATTAATTTATTTGTAAAATTTGATTAATTATTAATTGGTTGTAAATTGTAAAACAATTTAACGCCTAAATAATTAAATTTTTCCATTAAATTCCATCAAAACTATTATTTAGCTTCTCTCTAGAAAATCTTATAAAAATTTCTGATTATTTTATGATGTAACGAACCCTTAAAAAAATAAGCAAAAAATCAAAAATAAGCAAAAAATCTTGTTATGATAATAAATTGTTTTTCTTACAAAAAACCATTAATTTTTCCATTAAAATCCTGTCCAATCCTTTATTTTTTTTGTTCTATTCACACCCTTAAAGAGCTTTAAAAAATATTATATAATTCGTGACTAATTGCTTTGTTTAACAATTAGCGACAGCTACTTTTAAAATCGTTTATCATCCTTTTTTTTCTGTACAAAAAAAAATATTTGTGCCAAAACTATATTACCATAGTTTATATACTCTTTAGTTCCACAATCTTTTTTTCACTATATATTTTACAACATCAAGGATAATTTTATCCTTTCCGTTGTTGGCATTTAGTTATAATAGCATTTTGTTAGATTTTTTTTTTTAAATTTCTTGTTTACTTAAGCTTGTTTGTTTAGCAGAGCTTAAAAAAAATGTAAAAAATTGTGTTTTAACAGAAATTTTTGTAAATATATAAAATACTAGGACTAATGAATATAATAGTATATATTTACATAAAAATGTCGATTAGTGCTGAAAAGTGGAAAATATACTAGATTAGTTGTTCGATTTTTGCATATAACAAAATTTTCCAGACTTAACGACGCTTATTCACTAATTATTTGGTATAGTTAATGGATTTTATAGTCTGATTTCATCAACAAAATTTAAAATATTTGATAAAATTACAATATAAATTTGAAATTTTTGTTAGTTTTTTAACAAAATTTTTAGAATAATTTTTTTTAGATAGCAACTGGGTCGAAAATTTTATCAGGAAAACATACAGTAATTGAATATTAAATACAAGGACGCCCTAATTGAATCGAAATATATTAGTCCACAAATATATGAATCTTATTAAACTAATTTGTAAATAATAAAAAATGAATATAATAACCACAAAATTGTATACTATTATCTCACCTCATAATTAAGTATAACCCGCAGAAAATCATCTTTAGAGATTAAGCAAGCTTGTAAAATTTTTAACAAACAAACAAAAATATTTAAAAAAAAAATCATTTTCACCCTCAACCAAAATTCACCTAGAAAAATCACCATAAAAATTTGTTTGTTGTTTTTTTTTCCAAAATATATGTAATCACTTTTCAAATTATACCACTAAATAATTGGCCACTGTTCAAGGCACGTGCATTACAAGGATATTCCCATATCTATTTCGAACAAGGATAATAAAACCAAAAAAAAAATAAATATTATCCACCGCTGGAAAAAGGGTGAGTTTCAAATGATACAAAAATTAAATATTTCCTTTTTTATTTTCTATAAACATTAAAGGATATTTTAACTGGACTATAATGATGAAGAAAAATCATCTATAAAAAAATATTCTTATTTATAGGGAATATAATTTATTTTTCATTCACACATTCATTATTAATAAACAAAAAAAAAATTGTTAACAATATTACTATAAATAATTTGTTTACATGTAATTTTAAGGATACTGAGTTTATTTATCTATTTTTAGGGATATACAAAAAATATTGAAGGATTTTGGAAAAATAAAATAAATATATATAGTAAAATTTTGAAGGTGTTTGTAAAAATTGAAGATTTGTATAAATATTATACAAAATTTTGAATAAGTGATGTGTAAATGATGGTCCTTAGGGAAAGTATATAGTAGTAAATCAAAGATTTACTAGTTGGAAGAAATCTGCAACAAAAAAATTAGTATATATATATATATACAAGTCCTTGAGAAAATTTTATTTATATATGGAAATTTAAACAATTGTGTAATTATCAACATATATTTTTGAAATTACATTTATAACTATACTAAAATATATACAAAAAAGAAAAATAAGGGAGATATGCTTATGTATAACAAAATTTTCAATTAATTCAAGTGGAATATCCTTTGGGATTTGATATAGTCAAATGTTTTGTAAATTAACAAAAATGTTTAGAAATTAATATATTAATTCGAAGTACATGATAAAAATAAATATTTATTACAATTATTTCATTAAATATTTGTCTATTTAAGTGTAAAATTATTTACGTGTTAATTTATTGAACCACAAAAAAAAAATTAAATTAATTTAAAATATATTTTTTTACCCATTAAAATGTTAGGTTTATATTTGACTTAAAAATTAATTGGCTAAACAATATATTATATTAACAAAACCCTAGGCAAATATTATATAATTTCTTACAAATTTTTATGTTTACCAACCATAAAGAACACATAATTTAATTTCCAAATAAATAATACACAGATAGTCGAAAAAAACTATCACAAATTCCAGGTAATCATCCACTTATATTATTATCTTTTTACAGGCACAAAAAAAAGAAATGCAGTTTTATTAAACTCTTTCTCTACTTTCCTCTTACGACAAAAAGATAAGTTAAAAATTCTACAATTTCATTGACTAATTACCAAGAAAAAATCCTCCAAAAAATAAATCTTAAAAAAATATATTTTTTTTTCAAGTATTTTCTAGGAACAAAAATCCTCTTCACTCTTTTGATGGTATACAAATGCATTTATCAATCATCTTACTCGCATTTTTTTTTCTTTCAAGGACTATTCGTGATAGACAATGTTGCGTCAAGTGTTCTTTAGTTTTACCTTTACACAAAAAAAAATATATATATATATAAAATTTCTTCTTAACAAAATTATCTTCTGCCCAATGTCATATTACTGGGTTTATTGCAAGTTAATATATATTATATACTTTGAAAAATCATTTTATTTAATTAAGAATATTCAGTTCCATATAAAAGCTAAAGAAATTTCCAAATTATTTAATCTCCACAATGTCTAATATATTTATTAAGTGGTCATCATTTTATCTATATATTTTTTTGTTGTAATTTGTTAACTAGCAGACTAACAGGTACCTAACTCTTTTTCTTTCCATAATTTTAAATTCTCATCTTTTATTGTGTATACATATATATTGCCCACAAATTCCAGGTATAAACTTTTCGAAATATTCTCGATCACTACAAAAGTTGTTGGTTTTTTTTTTCTTTTTTCATTTTGTAGAATTTTTCATTTCCAATGAAAAACTATTTTTAAATCATGTCAACAATTAACTTGTCAGTTTGTAAAAAAAAAATCATGAAAATTATTTGTAGGAATATAGTAATAATATAATTTATGTAACTATGTAAAAAGTATGGAGTGAAAATAATTATAATTCTGGGGAAGGAATAAAATTACAAGGTAATAGTAAACGTATAAATACTTCAGAAAATAGGCAATCCAATCACGATTATCATGAGTAAATAATATTTTAATGTGAATTTACACAATTTATAAATTAATTGACACCAAATTAAACAACGATTTAAAAAATTAATTTGCAATAAAATAATATTTTTATAACGCAATTTTGTTACATAATTTTTATTGCAGAAAGTTGCAGAAAATGGATTGTTTTAGTAAATCTTTTTAGTATGCAAAAATATTGACAAATTGCTATTGAATTATTTTACCCCAAGATCAGATGAAAATTTATAGACATATTTCATTGCTCTTATTAAAAATATAGTAAAACTTTTTACAGATTACACAGAATATATAGTGTGTTATTTTGATATTTGATCCAAAATTCGACGATCATAATTCTTTTCCTTACAGAGACTAATTAATATAGAATCCATCCATAATTACTAATGTTACTAATGAATATTTCGAAAGTAAATAGATTTATCTGGATATATTTCATATAAAATAATTTTAGTTTGTACAAGGAAATACATATTATCATATCATAATTATCTTTATATTATCAGAGTTTTCATAAGACTAGTCGTATACATATGAAAAATCATATGAAAAATCTTATGAAAATGCATACCGTCATATTTTATATAAAATATCGCATGAGATTAGGTATTTTCATCAGACGATTTTTCATCAGACTAATCGCATCAAATGTTTTATGAAAAATCTGATAATGTAAAGGCACTTTAATCAGAGAAAATTTCATATAATTCTTATGTAGCAAATATTACTCATATTATTTGATCAGAAATATCATTATTGATTCTGAAACCCGAATTGGTATGATCAGTTTCAGTCCATTTTTTATGTTAAAATTATTAAATTTGGTAAAAGTTCGTCAATATTTTACCTGTAATTTTAGTAATTTCGATAATTTATATCGAAATTACTTCTTTTCGTTGATGTAAATGTAACTATTTTACCCACTAAATGTGCTCCCACAAGTTTCATTAAACTCCTAGAATCTTTCCACTCTATACTAATAATTTAGTCCAATACGAAATATGGGAGCTCCATTTACACAGGGAACTTACAATTTTCCTGGTGCCACATTATTTCACCGCCAAGAACTACAGCAGCTGGCAACAATTTTATATAAAAAACTATGCTCCGATGACGATGAAAATGAAACACATATATCGTCAATTGAAAAAATAATAATAAGAAATTTTGTATGCTTTTTTATATTTTGAGAAAAACCCCTTATAAAATGCAGATACACGCATCCAATTTGTAAATGACAGAGTACCGATTATCTTCAAGAGGCCTGATCACCTCCTCATCACATTTTATGTATAGAATTTTTTATATGTTATGTTTGTTGAATCTTTTATTCTTTCGATTTTTTGTATATTTTTACCACAAGGTGTTATCCAATTATTAAATTATATTTATTTATATAAGATATTATTAAATATTAAGAAAAAAAAAAAGGCAGGAAATTTTTCTTCAATTTTCTTAATAAAATATTGAATTCTATAATTATTTTTTATTGTAATAAATTAAATTGTTTGAGTGATGGCAATTTAAGGTGAATTTTTTTTATGTTGACTTTTTTTTTCTTTATTTCGTGATAAACTTTTTTAGAACAGTGGAAAAAAAAATCAACAAATTGTTTAAAGTTGATTTTATTGACCTCATTATAACATAAACATTTGAGTGGTTCAAGTTTTATATAATGAAAATGGGAGATATTTATAGATTATATATTAAAAAAATTATTAATAAAAAAATATGATTGTTGTTCAACAAAATTAAATTGATTTAATCATATAATTTTATTGAAACGCGATATTGAAAGTTATAAAAACGATTATAATTGTCGATATTTTTATTTTGGTATTTTAAGGTAATTATAATTAAATGACTATGACAAAAAATTTCCAATTATGTATATATAAAAATTCCCACACAAAATCGTTTTTCTTTTTTGTGCAATATGAGAAATTTTTTGAAAATAAATAATTACGATTCAAATTAATTTATATATACCATCAATGATATTCATTTTGATTCAGTATTTATGTGAAATTCTCATTAATTAATTGAAAATATATCGATTCAATTTTTAGCTGAATATCAATTTATTTGCGTTATGATTGTAGAAGCTGTTTAAATATCTATTGAATCTTCCGATATTCAATTTAATTTGTTTGAAAGACAATTTATTTCAATTTTTAAAGTAAATTAATTTAAATTTCTCTTTAACTTCTAAAAGTTCAATTACTTTTTTCAAATTTACGTTCAGAAGTTGTAAATTTTCCAATTATTATTGAATTTTTGTGACATATAAAACCTTAAAATATCCTTAGAATTTATTAATATACTATGTAAAATTATTGTACCAAAATTATACTTCAATTTCCGTAAAACTATTGTTTTTTTTTCTGCAATTACAAAACCATTTCCAATGTAAAATTTCAATAATTCAAATATTTAATTTGATAAAATGATAATAAATGATTTTTTTTTGTAACCGAAATTACTTAATTTTCTAATTTTTAGCTTTCTCTACCATTTTACTTTTAAACCATAACCAAATAATTGGTAAAATTACCAATCCTAACAAAACGAATTTTGAACAATGAAAATTAAATATATATAAACTATACTACAGCAAAAAAAACTTTTCGTCCCTATGGAAATCTACAATCAGTTTAATTAAAATTCGAGTAAAACTTATTTTTATACAAAATATTTTATGTATAGTACTTGAACATAAAATATACTATTTGCCCCTAAAACTTTTAACGCTGTATATATAGATATCATCTAATTTAGTAGCATTAGCCACCCATTTTCACAAAAATAAAGCTTTATTGTAATGGTAATTATTTAATACCAAAGTTATATATATATGTACTCTACTCTACACTACACTACATATACAAATTCTACCGACGGACGTGCCCTACAAAAAAAATGTGAAAAAGTGTGTAGGTTACCATCATTAATCCGTAAAATAAGCTTCCTCTACCTTTTTTCGTTATAACTAATTTAAATATTTTTCATTTGTATGTTTTCTAATGGAAATGTAATCGTGGTAGTGACTGGAAAATTGGAAAATTTTCTATAAAATTGCTATATTTTAAACAGTCGAGGAAACATATTATATAGTCATTTATATCCAAAAAAGCTAATTTTATTTGTATTTATATTAATATTATTAATTAAATTTATTTTATACACAGAAATAAATTCTTGCACTCCAATACAGAAATATGAAAGGATCCTCTAAGGCTAAGGATATATGTAATTTTGAATATAAAACTGGAAATAAAACTATTTTTTTAAATAGAAATAATTTTAATTGCGCAAGTATTATTAGCCCCCCAAACATTTCCTATATATTTTATATATAATTTTATATTGTATTTGTAGAAAAACTGAGAGAAAATGAAAATTTTTATATATAAGTGGTTTTGTATACTATTTGAATTCCCCAATTGGAAATGGAAAATTTCGTATAAAAGAAAAGGATGAATAGATTTTTCGTATTGAAATTATAATATGGAATTTATATATTTTTGTTCTTTTTTTTAGTTTGTAAAAGTTAATTATTTAAGAAAAAATATGCTTTTACCATAAAATTTCTATTACTTTTAAACTACATTCACAAATTATGAGCTAATATAAGTTATATAATAAGATAATTAAGCCAAATAGTTAAACCTAAATATAGCTCAATTTTCTACTATACAAACTACAAAGTTTACTATACAAACTACAAAAATCAAATTTAACAATTATAATCTGAAAAATATCTCAAATAATGTTACCACTATAAACTAAATTTATATTCAAATTTGTCTCTGTACTAGACAAAAATATTTGCCATTTATAGCTCGATTAAATGGTAAATATTATTCCATTTAGTGCTAGATTTCCGACGGCAACATAAATTATAATATACTGCAAAAATATTTGTAAATATCAGCCATTCTGTCACCATAACCAAATTACCATTTTTATATCTATATGTATAAGAATTTCCCATCTTTTCAGTTATGCTGTCATGGTAATAACAAAGCTATATGATACATTCCAAAATGATTATATTATTAGTACAAGAAAAAAAAAGAGGAAATACAATAATCATCAAAACCGTCTTTAAATATTTAATTTAAATGGAGATTCCTACTAACTAAATCGTCTACCATAATAATAGTTACTTCCCATCCCAATTTCCTTTCTATATAAATACTATACATTCATTTATATACTCAATTCAACTTAAATAATCCTATATTTTTGTAGATGAAGATGAAATATGCATATATACAATTTATTTCTTCTTCATAACTGGATGCATTTCATCTCGCCCATTTTATTGCCTTGTTATATAGAAGCAATCTATACAAAACGAAAAAATACTGAATTTCAATTTTAAATTTTCATAAAAAAAAATGAAATCTTTTGAGGGAGTTGAATTCGAAACCCTAATCAAAAATATACAAAAAGAAAAAAACATTGAAAATTTATTTTTATGAAAAGGATGGATACAAAATGTAATATGGTTAGTATAATTCCGATATTAGGTATCCTTTTTAATTTCGGTATTTTTGTAATGATGATTTTAGGATTTTCGTCTGGTGTATTTATTTTAATTACCGAGTAAAGTCTTTATTAGTCTTGATTAGTGTTAGTTAGTGAGAAAAGAAGGGTTTCATTTTTGGGAAAATTTGAAAAAAAGTTCGTCGTCATGGTTATTATTATCTAAGGAAAAAAAGTATTTATTAATTTGAGAATTTTTTGTTTCGTGACCAAATAAGCTTTATAACAATTGCTATAGTTTTGAAAAGTTGAAAAGTTTTGAGAAGAAAATTATAGGATTTTATGAGTTATATATAAAACGTAATTATATGTAGGTATAATTAATTTAGTTTTTTAAATATATAGAAATTAATAATTTCAGAATCTAAAAGAAAGAATTTGAAAGTATTTAATTAGAAACTATATTGGAATAATAATTGAATTGTTAATGTAAGGAAACTTAATTATAAGTCAGTTATAAAGTTGAAAATTATAGTTTCTCAAAATAATTATATTAATTCATCTTTCGAAATTTAATATCTAGGTGAAAAATTACAAAATTAATTACAAAAAATTTAATAAAGTCTATTATAAAAATAGAGAATTTTATTAAATTACTAATTTAAGAGTTTAGAATTTAGAAAGTTCAAATTATAGTAAACTAAATCAATAAACATCAAGGGGAAAATAATGCCACATTGTAGGATCTATAGGTGAAATTTTAATTTTCTTCTCAAAATTTATTGTCTGTGAACTTTATTGCAGTATATATGTATATATTTAACTCATATATCCTAAATATTGTAAATTATATTTTATTCAAATTAGGACACTCGAAAATGAATTCGTTGCTAGAATTCTATATTTTTTTCCTTGAAATTCTCCATAATTTTAGCATAACTGCGATTTTTAACCTATTCTTACATTTTTACATTACTACCATGATTTTTAACAGTCTTAAATATAACATATACCCATCACCCTTCGGTACAGCAGACAAAATAAAATAAATAAATAAAAATAAAATTAGTTGCGAAACACTTTAAAAAACCAAATCCTACCCAAACGAAACGCAAATATACTAGGTATACAGATTGTTTATTAGTTATTGATCAAGTAAATATAGTAATAGAAATAGTACCTTACCTAAATATCCTTTTTACAAACAAAAATTAATCATTATAAAATTTAATGTTGAAAATTAGGGTTACTAAAAAAAAAATCAACTAATTTTTAAAAAGGACTCTGGAGATTTGAGTTTTTTGCTTAAAAAAGTTAAGGAAAATTTTCATTCAGAAATTTTCAGGATATTTTCTTTTAAATTGATGACTATACAAAAGGACAAAAATGTTTTCTTCTTTTAATTTAAGTAATTTTTTTTAAGTGGATTAAATTGAATTGAATTTTGTTAGCATATAAAATAAATCTCTAGAGAATTATATCCTCCGGTATAATACGTTAAATAGATAGCGATAAATATTATGTTTTTATTTTCTTATTTTATTATAAAATATAATTGATAAATTTTTGCTAACTTTAAATTTTAATTGAATAATTTTTCAATTTAAAAATTAACAAAAGCTTCAAAAGAAATTTTTGTGTTATTTTTTGGTTTTTATAAATCAAATAGAAGAAAGAGGATTAAAATTTTCTAGACTTTAACAAAAAAAAAATATATAAAATTTTCCCTAAAAAGTGAAATTATTTTCATAATAAATTTCGGAAAATTATCTTTAGAATTTTCTATTAAAAAATTTTCAACAAAATTTTTGTATCAGCCTCTCATTCCAGAGAGTTTATTATAAATTCAATTATAAATTTTCTTTTTTTTTGTTCTGAAATTGTTGAACTCCTCTTTTCCTCCCGTTATTGTGGTAATAAACCAAAATCGTATGACGCCATTTTCTATTTTGCCAAAAAAAAAAACAAATTTTATAACCAATACTAAAAAAATAATAATATATATATACCTAATAATTACCCTTATATCCCACTTGAATTTAAGTATAATAATGTCTGCTCTGATGGCAAAAATAAGAAGAAATTCGATAAAAAAAAACTTAATTTTTATGGAAACCATTGAAATTTACAATTTTTATTTTACGCAACAGTAAATTACGTCTCTTATGGGTAATAATAATACAGGCCCCACTTTTAACCATATACTCATCATGTATGGTGTGGTATACATATAAAATATATACTCGTAATATATATAAAAATTTTGTAGATACTCTTCAACAATTTTTGAATATATAATTACTAATATATATATACTACATATATATATATAATTTTATGTTTTAAACAATAGAATAATAATGGGAAAGAAAAAAAATTCATAAATTACCCCTTATTACATATTTTTTTTTACATAATATACTCGTATTAAAATTTATGGTATGAGAATGAATCTAACTACTTGATTGTGGTCGGTTGAATAGGAAAAATATTTATATACTTATAATACTTTCCGAGTATTAGAGTAAATGTTAAAGTCTTTTCTGTATTAGTAAATTTTGATAATGGGATATAAATTTTTTATATACAATAATATAATGAGCTTTTAGCTTAATATTTACAATAAATTCTTGAATTAGTCGTCTGCATGATGGGTGCGAAAAATTCTTAAATTCTATCTGACAAAAACAATTAATTACATTATAAATAATCCATGCTAATGGAAATAATAATTTCCCTGAAGGATAAGAAATTTTGTCTAAATAAGCTTAGAAATCTAACGATCACAATTTAAATCAATATTATGTACTGAAAGAAATTATCAGTCTTTAGTTTTATCTAGCATCTGTACCACAATCAGAAGAAATATGCTTGAAAAATTTGTATTTTTTGATTACAGAAAGGGCAGAATTGACAATTTTGTTTAAATTAAATTTTTATTCTATTGGCTGAAAAGCACGATGTCGTTGTGTGCCTAAGTATACCTTAAAGCTTAAAGAATCATCCACTGTTGCTGTTACTCTGCTCTGGCTGATCAAATTTACTAAAAACATTGCAGTTCTTTTCTCAAGGAATATTTCTCTATAAAAATTGGCCTTCATCATATTCAGACAAGTAAACTGATTTAAAATGATTAAATTTGAATCTTAAGACTGATGTGATAGTAAATAAATACTCATGAGGTTTCTGTTTACATAAGACTAACAGAGTTTGAAAATACTCCAGTCAATTACTAGTCTTAAAACTTATTAAATTTATGAAATTAAATTCCCAATTTCATAATATATAATAAGTACGATTTTACACCTTGATATTCTATTGTTTCTATAGAAATTTTATAATTATGGCTGACTTCGTTATATATTTAATAGGTATTTTAATTATATTTAAATTAATTTGCTCTGTATAAATTTTTTTTTCTTCAATTTCATTATAATTTATAAATCTATACATAAACATAAGAACTTGTAGAAAACTATACTTAATAAAAGTGCAATAGAAATTATTCACTTATGTTTAAAGAGTTTGCGGATCCAATTAAATACTTAATTTTATTTTTATAACATAATTATGGAAATAACAATAGATTAATTACTTTATACTCGGTACAGGATTTCCTCACAAAAATAATAAATTTATCATTTAAAAATGTATACATATTAAATTCTATTAACCCAAAATATTGTTTAAAATTTTCTTACAATTTTATTTACTCCTGAAAAACTAATTTTAAAAATTTTGTAAAAAATTTATATAAAGAAACTTTTATTCTTTACAATATTGTCCCAAGCTAATGGAAATAATAATTTCCCTTAAGGATAAGAAATAAAAATTTCGGAGATATCTAAGTTTTATAGAATATAAATAATAATCGAAACAAAAAGTTATTTGTCCTTGTTTACAAAATAAGACAATACCAAAAACTCACAAAGTTTCACATAGAAAGTGTTAAATTTATATTCCTCACCTAGTGCTCCATTATTCTTGAAAATATATTTTTGTTATCCTTCAAAAAATGGGGAATAAATTTATATAACAGAAAATCGTTTATGTATAACGCATGCGTCCTTTTTAATATATAAATATAAAATAACTTCAACTTTTTTGACTTTTACGAAAATGTTATAGTAAATAAATTTCATTGTTGATTTTCTCTTCATATTGCGGATGGGTTTGGTGGCGTAAGCCTTGGGTTTATTATACATTGTTTTAAAGTATATAATTGGTAATTAAAATTGATGTTATGTATTTTGTCCCTGAATACATAGACAATTTTTTATTATTTTAAAAATGTTAGTCTTCTAAGGAATGGTTAAAGTGGCGAGGGACCCCACCAACTGGTAGAGGCTACCTCCAAGTAGCACTAACGCGCCGTTTTGTAATTTCTAAGGAATATTTTAAATTGTTTTTTAAAATTTAAATTTTCTGGTAAACTAAGTAGATTGAACCTAGTGTAAAAATGTGATGGGAAATGATTTTATCACTTAATATGTGTATATTTTATTATTCATAAATGCAAATCAATTTGACAAATTTCGCAAATAGTTCTATGTATTATAGTAATTACTAGTTTTTAATTATAATATAACAATACCCAAACCAATTCCAGATATCTTTAAATTTGACCAATTTATAGCAAAAAACTTGAAAAAAGTCTACAATTATGGAGCCACCATGTACTCTAGTTGTTCTAATTTACTCAATTTTTAAGATACAATAAAAAACCATACAGATTCAATAGAGATTTCAATCTTTTCGTATATAGAACATAAATATCAGACAAAGATTTCTATATTTTTAACCAACATGAAAAAAGAGTTCTGAGTGAAAATAAAAACAAAATTTATTCTAGGTTTTTTTGCTATAACTTGGGAAAATTAAAAAGTTTCTCAATGCTTTTTGTAGTACCATAATAATATATAAATTTTCCAGGACAAAGTAGACTTTTTACAATTTAAAT
Organism: Empis stercorea; assembly: GCA_949752835.1. Classification (NCBI taxonomy): domain Eukaryota; kingdom Metazoa; phylum Arthropoda; class Insecta; order Diptera; family Empididae; genus Empis; species Empis stercorea. The sequence goes on from OX457087.1 coordinate 7,454,264, forward strand.
TGATCTATTAAATTCAAATTGATCTGTTCACAAATCGAGTTTCTGTATTTCTATTGTCCATGACAATTTTCTTTTTCCTTTTCCAAAACTTATTTTAAAAAAAGATCATTTTGAATTATAAAAAGACGAAATTCATATGAAAATGCTATACGGTATATAGATATAGAATTAATCCAAAATTTATATAAATTCTAAAACTGAAATTTGACAGAATTTCTCTATGTTTTCGTATTATAATTTACTTTTCTTTATTATTCAACCCTGAATTTCTTTATTATTCAAAACTCAACCCTGACTTTTAATCGTTTCAAAAAAATTCCATTTTGTCTCGCTGAAAAATTAATAAATTTTATTCAACAAGTTTTATCGAATATTCGAAGAAATTTGGTATATGTACAAAAACAAGAGAACGTATTCCCTCAATGTTATGAAGAAGTGTTGTTGTTTTTTTGAACCATGTCTATTATTTCATCGTCGTACCAGAGCGTACTTCAAAAATGAAAAAGGAAAATTACAATATATTTTTTTTTTATTTCGATAAAACTTGCAATATCATCAAATTTAGGGTTATGAATTCAAAAGTTACTATGTGTATATTTAATTTAAAGGAATATTATTTATATATAGTTGTTATTCAGAATAAAATGAACTTTTTTTTTTGTATGGAATTATAACAATTCTGACATGTGATAAGTTAATGAGGGATTAAATAAATTGTAGAGGATGAGATGACAAGGTGGAACAATCATTTTATTCAAATATATAGTACAAAAAAGAACTGAAGAATGAAGGCGGATTTTATGATTATAGCTGGTTTTGGGAACAGGTTGAATAACACTTTTTTTTTTTTGGTAGAATGGTAATTATGAATTAAGAAATTATAATTAATTTAATTTTTCTTTAAATTATAATAAAAGATTGAAAAAGATTAATTATAAATTTAATAAATTCTTTATAATATAATTTTTAAAATGACTACAATCTACTAAATTTCGAAAATCTTTCTTAATTGTATATTCAATTCTTAATTATTTTCTATCTATTATGATTGCATTTACACAAAATCAAATTAATAAATTCTTTTCTTTATCATCCTTTTCATATATTACCATTCTCCACAAAAGAAATAATAAATATACATCCTGTTTTATCCTTAATAATAATTAAGTATTAAATTAATATTTCTCTATCACCATAAAAAGTTATTCAATTAAGTCGAATATTAAAAGATAATCAATAATTATTGTGTTTGAAATAAGCACGTGTCAAAATAAAAATCATCAAAAACACTTTTTGATAATTTTTCAAAAGTCAATTTTGTATATAACCTTTTTTTTTTTTTTGCAGTATTTAATATCAAAATTTCCTCGAATATCCTTATTTATCGCAAAACTTTATAAATATTGGGAGGAGTTGATAAAATATATAATTTCTATATTAAGGGTGGGTTTTTAATATGATAATAACTTTTCACACAAATTTTCTATTTACGTTATAATTTAGTAATTTAGTTATACATGGTAAGAGAAATTCTATATGTATTTCAATTGCTAGAAATATTCTTGGACAATAAACCAAAAAAAATATATATTAAATATAAAAGTCTATTACGAAAAAGGACGACCACCAACTGAGAAAACTGATTAACAAAAAAAAAATAAAATAATTTGTATCTGTGGTTGACAGTATTTTTATTGGGTGAATCCGCCCACAATTTTTACATCATTTGAACCCCATATGAATGGTGATGCAAAATTTATATACATATAATATGAAAGAGAAAAAAAAATGGTAAAAGGACTATCAGGTAATTGAGGTACAACAAAATTGTTAAACATGACAAAAAAGGAATTAAATAATAATGTATAAAAAAAAAGTGAGATCTTCAACAAACAAAATTAAATAATGTCAATGACAGATTTTTATTTTTAAATTGGAAAATTAGTTTGTAATTTCAATTTAATCAACAAATATTATTTCAAAAGGGATATTATTGAAAATTTATTTAAAAGTGAGAAACTTTAATTTTAAAATTGTAATTTTTAAGTAAAACTATTTAAATTTCATTCATTTTTTAATTTTAAATTCAAATTTACCATATAAAAATTCATTATTTTCAATATTTAAACTTTATAATTCTTCGTAAAAAAATATTTAAAAAAAATCATAATTATAATCATTACTTGTTTCGTTAGAACAAAATAAAAATCATTTTTAACTTCGTGTGTGGTTAAGTGGATGACAATACAGATAATATTGACTACTTATAAGCCCAGCAAACTGGCTCTTATGTCTTATCCAATCTCTTCAGTAATCTTTAAGTAATTTTTTCAGTAACAAAAAAATATTGTTTACATTTGTGTAATGCTTTTTTTTTTTATTTTGCACAAAAAAATGAGATAGCATCTTCACTTTGCTTGTTAGTCCATAAAGTTTATTGTAGAAGCCTATAACTATGTCGAAAAAAGAGTAAAACTTTTCAAGTATTTATATGTACAAGAAAAATTGAATATTTAGGGTTACTTATATGATGGGAAATTCAATCTATAGACAATATGGTAAGAAGTGTTTAAGTACTTCTTCTACTTATGCTACTATTACCGCTTTATGATCTATTGGATGTTTTTTTTTTGAAGACCATATGCAACAATTACCTATGAGTTGTAGAAAATATAAAAATATTGATAAAAATTACCAAACTTTATTAAGAAAGTTCAAATTTCCATAACCAATTAATAAATTTATAGTGAATTTTTATATAATAAATCAAATTAATCTAGTTGAATCTCACGATTGTTTATATGAAATTCAAAAAAAATTTTATAATAATAATTAAATTATTATTTATTAAAATTATTATAAATTTTATAATTAAACCTACTTGACTATATAAATGATTAAAACATTATCATGCCATTCAAAATAATTTTATATATATACATAATCATCAATTGAATTTATAATCAGAGTATTTAATATATAAATTATAAATATTCACTTACATAATTTTCCAATTTATAAAATCTTTTTTTTTTTCAATAATAAATTAATTTGCAATATACAAAAAGAAAATATGTATACATAAAAATGTGTCTATCAAAAATTTTGCTATTGGATATAATTGAGACTATATTGAGATAGAAGGGAGCAATGTACAAATATTGCCATTTTAATTATTCTTCATATAATATCAGTCATGTATAGGAGATGAAATTCACATTTATACTATATCAATCAATCACAACTACTATATATACTATATAAGCTTTATTTGACTTTATATAATTAATTTATGAAAAATATATTTTCACTGTATATAATATGATTTTACATAAATACATTGAGTTAGCATATTCATTGAATTAAAATTTTATTAAATAATTATTTATTTGATACAAAACTTATCAGAAATTTTCAGGTGTATAAAGTAAAATTGAAGTATTATTTAATAAATAAATTAATTTTCATTTAATTACATAATTTTAAAGATAAATCATTGATCATTGATATGAGTTTGTTGGGAAATTATCATGTTTTTTTTTTTGAGACAGTGGAAAATAGAAATAAAATATAAAATGCAAATTAGATTTGATTGTATAAGAAATATTGACTAAAAAAAAAGAATTATTATTTTTCTAAAAATTTCTTATGATCTCAAATTACACGAAAAATTGAAAAACTAGTAAATTAATTGTACATCTTAAATGGACATAGCTCTAATAAAAATTATTCCTTCAAATCAAACTTTCAATTTGTTAAACAAATCATTTTCGACATTACATTTCCTGAAGTGCGTGTATAAACACATAAATACTTATCAAAATTATTTACAAAATATAAATTATAATAATTTTTCTTTGACTTTATAATATCCTTTCGATTTTCTCCTTCAAAATAGGCTTTTTTAATCAACCAGATGGTGTTTTATAAAAATCAATCAATTTAATATTTTTCTTGTTCAACTATAAATAATAATCTGTTAAAGAAATATTTTTAATTAAATGTTTACTATTAGATGATACTTGAATAAAAACAAATTTATACTTTTTTCTATATATACAACGATGATAGGAAAGCCTTATTAATAAACAACAAGTGATTTACAAATTACTCAATCACTAATAATAATAATAAACTATCTATCTATACCAGCATATGTAGATGTACATATATCTCTCTTGATATAAAACTCTTCATATTTGTATATATTTACTTCTCTAAAGACAGTGTTAACAACGACAAATATACATCATTTTATGTATATGCACTATGATAAAATGTTGTGAATAATTTAATTTACCTGTCATTTTAATAGAAATTTCTCATATACATATACTATATATAATTTTATGTATACATAACAACATAATTGTTAAAGTACCATATTAAAAATAGCAACCGACATTTATTTATTTAAATATATGTATGTACATACATTTTTTTTATGTTTTAGATGATTGAATTCAAGAATATAAATACACATAACCTCACTTTACAAAGAATATAAAATAATAATAATAAATGAATAAATATTTAAAAAAATATATATACATATAAATGATAATAACAAAATATATAAATTAATCGTCGTCAACTCTCAACTTCTATTGATATCGTAATAGCATTAGAGATTTAAAATATAAACTATGACAGGTTATTAAGTCTCAAGAGGCATAATACCTTTAAGCTTTTTAATGCTATTATTTAAAATATTGTAATATTTATGTATATGTATTATTATTATTTTTTGGTATAGAGTATAGTTATATACTTGTAATATGTAGTATACCAGGAGCACTCCTGTCACTATCAATATTTATGTTTCTTTAATACAAGTGACTTAACTTTATCAACCTACACTACCTATTTTTTAGGGTATATATAGGTTTGTAAGTTAGATAATAATGTACTATTACTTTCATGTAATGAAGTGAATGGGAAATATTTTTCTTGTTGTACTAATATTGGGTCAAAACATCAACTATGAATTCCCCGGGGTTTGTAAACCATTATTAAGAAAATTAGAGTTTTATGATGCTAGAGACTGGTACTAATTAAAAATGAATATGTTTTGCAATTTTATTGTAACCTTTTAGTGTCAATTGATTTGATTATAGAAGATATTCTTAATTAGTGTACTCTAACTGTGACAGAATGCAATAGCAGTAAGTGACACCGCCAGTGAGGGTTAATTTAGACAGAACTTTTAAATGATTTCATCTTGGTTATAATATAGATGTTGCAAGTTCAGAATTTCAGCATAATTCAAATTAGGATTAAATTATCTTCTCAAAATTTCACAAAAAAACAAACTCAAACTTCACTCACACCAAAAAAATTCAAACCAATCCAACATACCCCAATTTTTACTCCAAAAAACTGCATAATGTTAATCCTTTTCCCCAAAAACGGAAATATTGCATTCAAAATATCAAATAAACTCATTTTCTCATTATATATCATAATATTTTCAATATTACCAATACACATAATACAAAATTTCAGGGATGTAAATTTTACATCGAAATTTATCATAACGTTTATTTATTAATATATAACTATATAAACTTTATGCCAATACATATAGTTGCTATACCACCTTTATTGAATTTATCTCATCATAAATTTTCAATAGGAAATTAAATTTATTATCTCTATTGAAAGGAAATATATGTATAAATTATGTTTTAAATGATATTTTATAATTTGATAAAGTTTCAATTATAAAAAATAAAGGATTTTTTTTATCTTTTTGGTATATACAAAAAAGAGAAAAGAAATTTTTTATTTTCAAGTGATAATATGATTGAAGAAATTAATTTATTTATAAAATTTCTTTTAATTCAAATCCATAATCATTAAATTTTAAATAAAATTATTTTATCATTAAATAATGACATGTAAATTTATTAAAATATTTTAGAATTTTTTGAAAACTTGGACATTTTTGTATATGTAAAAAGATTTTTTTGATAATTTTGAATGACATAATTGGTGAATTATAAAATATTTTATTTAAATATTTTTGGATAATCTACTATTCAAATCAAGCAATAATTTAATATAAAAGTAAACATTTTAACACTATATGGGCTTTTAAATATTATTTTTTTTTTTTTTGGAAAAATTGAATTGTTAAAAATAAAATTGAAGATTTCAAGAGCTTAAAATGTCAGTTTTTTTATTATTTTACATAATAATAAAAAAAATGACATAGGTGATGATGGGTTTAAGTGGGGTTATTTAAAGAAGAAAAAAAATAATAATAAGAAATTTTTGTTGAAAAATCTTTTTATAAATAAATGTTATAAAAATTAACAGATTAATAAACATACTTCATTTTATTTATTTCTTATGTAGGTTTTTTATTTAATAATATTTGAAGAATTTTTTTTATTATTATTGTTTAATTATAAAATTACAAGATTTTAATTGAATTGAAGATTGTTTTAATAATAATCATAAATAAAAAAAAAAAAAATATGGAGGTTAAGTTGAATTTAAATTTGGAATTTTTTTTTGATTGAACATTTTATTAATTGGAAATAACTTTTAATAAGGTCAATTTTAATAAATGTTCCGCTATCATATGAGACATAAATTATTGGACTATATGTATTCAAGGATTTTAGTGTTAAATATAATAAGAAATCAAAATTTTGGAATTTTTTTTGAAATAGGCATATGACTATTTTCGTTTAGTATGAACACATTGACGGACACAAAAAAAGTCACGTGATTCAGCTAAAGCTGAAACAAAAGATCACACACATGATCAGTCCACTGCAATTGCAGTTGGTGTCCGCGAACGTGTTAACTTAAACCAAAAACAAATAAAAATGATAAACTAGTGAAATGCGAAATCTATGATTATCCAGAAAATATAGGAACTAGGACCAAGTGTGCTCGTCCCTCTGTTAGTTTACTAAGAAATTTGATAATATATGACTCATATTTCTTCAAATTGGCATGATTTTAAGTTTATCCTTTAATTAATTTAACAGAAATGTTAGTTTACCACTTAGTAAAATTCAAATTTGTTACTTAAATTCTCTATCAGTATAAATTTTACCTTACAAAATTAAATAACATTTTTCATAATTAAGTCACAATACAGATTAAATTATTAAGTGACCGCAGTTATTTAACTTTTTTTGAGCATTTCGTAGAGACATTTTAATTATCTTCAAATTCAAACCAATTATATACTTAAAAAAAATATTTCCAAGGATAATTTTTATTTTTTTGACATCTTTTACTTGACCACATATGTCAGACATGTATAAAATTCCTTGTCAGTTTTTTTAACACAAAACCAAATGAAAAAAATTCATTCAATTTTAGGTGTGAAGGTTAAAATAATTATTTCTAAATATTTTTTATTAATAAATGAAAATATTTATATTTATTTTTATACAACGGCGGAAAAGAAACTGAATCCTCTCTACACATTCAAAAAAAATTTAAACCGAAACCAACCAGAAATTATTTTGCCAATAATAACACCTCCGTTTCTTTTATATATCCTTGTTATTCATTTTATTTCTTCTTTTGAATAACAAAACCGAAAAAATTATATAAAAGAAATTCTTCCTTTCATTATTATTATTTAATTAATTAATTATTCACACTTCTTTATAAAAATTTATAGGAATTTACGAAACGTTATAATATCAAATTACATATATGTACAAAAAAAAAATGATTATCCTTAAATTTTTTTTTTGTCTCTAAATAATATAAAGAAAGAATTTATTATTAATATATTTATTTACCTGTATTCGATCTTCAGGTAAATCTGTTTTAAGCGATAACATTTCACGTGCATAAACATCTGGATAATGAGCTTCTTTAAAGGCTTTCTCTAATTCATCTAATTGATAACTTGTAAATATTGTACGGCTATGTCGTCGTTTTTTCTTTTTCTTTTTACTACCAAAACCATTTATACCATCTATTGTAAAATCTTTGGTATCTAAACTTCCTGGAAAGAAAATATAATTAAAAATAATGTTGTTAAAATTGTTGAATTACAAAAGATTTAGAGTAAATTAGAATAGAATAGAAATAGATTGTGGAAAGGAATGGAAAATTTCAATTAATATCAATTGTTACTTATCCAAAAACTTAACTTATTTCTCTATAGAAACTTCAAATTTGAGAAATTTAAAAGCAGCTCTGATATACTCTCTTGCTGAAAAGGAAATCGCACCCTACTAAAATGATCTATAGTCTAATATAAGCCAAGAGTATTATAAAGCAGATAGAATCTATACGACAAAGAGGAATTTAGAACGAACATTGAAAGCAAAGGAAAAATGTGTCAATTTTCTTGTATATCAAACTATATTTTCAGCTTTTTTACTAAGGAATACAACAGAGCAAGTGATTGGACAATTAATTTGATATAGCATTCGAGACTTTGTTAGAAATTCCACAAAATTCGGAAAATTTAATTTGAGACACATGTATTAGAGTCAACATTCTTACTATTCCCATCAAATACCAAACAAAAATCAATAATATTTTTAAAAAACTAATTAATTTTTATAATTTTTAATAGAAGTTAGCTATACGACACTTAACTATACATATAAGAAAAATCACACTGATTATTTATGTAAATAATATACTGTAAAATGGCTGCCTTAGGTAATTAAATATAAAGTCATTTTATTTTATACTCCGATTAACAAAAAGAATATATTTATATAATAAAATTTTCATATCAAATTAAAACCAACCAGACTAAAAGCTATTTTAATCCTTTCTCCTTGTCTTTTACAAAATTATATATACAATTTTTTTTTAATATATCTACAATTCCATGTATATATTTCGAAATTGAAAACATGAATTTTTATTAAGACAATAATTATTCTACCGTAAGAAAATTACTTCAATCGTTATAAATGTTTCTGCAAAAAAAAAAAATATTTTCCTATTACTATAAACTCGGCCCTTTTTTTTACAGTCTACATTCCATAATTTTTATTTTATAAGGAATTTTATATTTCATTCGAACCTAATATACTATTCCGAAATTATTCACCAGGATATATAATTCCATCTATGGGTTTCTATATATAATATAAATTAATGTGGTATATGTCTGCCATATTGCCAGATCCTTTTACACATTCTTTTAATATATATGCGGAGTACAACAACAAAAAAAGGATCAAAAACTCTTTAATATTTTTGTTGAAATTTTTGATATTGTACATCAAAAACCACAAAACATAATGATAACAATATATGTGTGTGTGTCTATAGAAATATATCCTTGCTCATTTTATGCTCATGTATGTGAGTGCGGTAATAATTCTAGGGTATTCAAAATATATGTATATTTTTTTTAAAATGTAAATAAAATTTTTAGACGCTTAATAAGTGGCTTTTTTGCTTAATATAATTATAGAACTGGAAAATTTTGAAAGGTAAAATTTATATTATGGTATATAAAATAAAGATTAATTTACCTTAATTTTCTGTGTAACTAAAAACGTGCGGAGGTTAATTTTCATGTTATATTTTATATAAATTAAATAATTATATATAATTTTTGAAATGATGAAACGATGTGAATTAATAGAAGTCTTGAATTAGTAAAGTTTTCAGTTCAAAAAATTTGTTTAGCTTTTGAGGAGAATTTTTATAAAATAATTTAATTATAAAAAAAAATATAAAAGTAAGTAAATTAATTTTTTTTGTAAGGATATAATTATGATTGCCTTAATAAATAATTTTAGAAATTTTTTTTAAATGAGTATAATATATTCTCGATTTCAAATATCAAACGTTGTTTTATAATTAATTATTAAATTTAAATATTTTTAATATATAAGCACGTTGCAGTGTTCGGAAAATTCACTGTAGACGAATTACGAAATTAGTAAATTCATCACCATAGAAAACCACAAGGAAATTCATCGCAGAGGAACCTTTCAACTTGCAAATAATTATTTGTCTACAAGACCAACTTGAAAGATTTGTCTAAGACAAATGTCAATATTCCCCCGATGGCTTCCCTACCTAATCTTATTCTTAACAAAATAATATTTCTGAAAATTTGTTAGAAACTTTAATTTGTATTTTACAATCTGTTAAACTTCTATGCGCAAATTTTAACTAAAGTTTCAAAATTTTCTATTTTTCCACAAATTGTTTAAAGTATATGTTCAAATTTTTTTTCGTATTGAAAATTTTTGTAAGGGTAATTTCTCCTTTCTTTAATCTACAAATGAAAAATGAAAAGTTTTATAATTTGGAAACTCAACTAATACATAAATACTAAAAAATTAAATTAAATTGCATTTATTTATACACAAATAGTTTTATTTGAACGAAAAATTTAATATATAATAAAAATATTTCTATAATTATATAATTCCCTGAAAAGGATAAAATTCCATAGAGATTAAAAAATTTCAAGGATAATAAATATAAAATTTTTGGTGCTATTTTTGTTTTTTTTTTTGCTAATTAAATTCATGATGACAAAAATACGAATAAAATAAAAACCATGAAATGAAGTCAATAAAATATAGAAATTTTAATGCATATATAAATTTTTCACATATGCTAAAAAATAAAAAAAGGAAAATGGTGAAAATTATATATAGATGAATTTTCATTACAAAACATTCCAAACCATAGCAAAAAAAAAAATTTATTACCACACATAAAACCTAATTCTCTACGCATATAAAACAAAAAAAATATTCAAAGTACATGCTTTTTATATATACAATACGATGAAATATCCTTTTTTTTATACCTTTAAAAATTTATGGAAAAATTGTTTATACGTATATCCAAAAAGAGGGAAAATTGTGTTTAATGGTTTGAGGAATAGTTCAACCCTAATTTAAAAGAAAATATTTATACATATATGAATGTTAGTTATCATTTATATACATAACTACGGAAAAAATCATAGTTCAATTAAATTGCAGGACATTAGTACAGGGGCACCTCACTATTCCAAAAGCTTAAAATAATTCTAATCCAACCAAAATTAATTAATATAATTACCAAATTGTAATTGACACATAATAAAGCTTCCTAATTACATAAACGTATAAATAGCTTATTTACATCTTCCAAATGCTATTAACTATAAAATTGTCAAACGTTATCCATAATAAAGCTTACTAATTTACTTTATTAATATTACAAATTTTAAAAATAATTTCTAATTAAAATGAAGGAAACAAAAAATGTTTAGAAAAAATCTCAAATTCTCTAAAATTAAACAATTTGCTAATCGTTCTTAACCATATGAACAACACTTACAAATTTCTCTTCAACTACCAAATCACTTAAAGTTGACATCCAGTTCATCAGCTTCAATATAATAATTTCACAGAATTTATCTTTTTTGTGATCCGCTTTGACATATTTAAATGGTGCGACAAATAAATCAACGCATGTCAATTTTTGTCAAATGAACATTTTTATTAAATAAATTGTAATTTGAGATCACTTGTAATGTATCAAATAATACGCCGGTTAAATTGAGTGGCACTAAAATGGAAATGTACATAGATATTTACAAGGCATTGGAAGATTTTTTTTTTTCTGTGATGTGAAAAAAAATTAAATAAATTTTTTGATGATCTTGTTGAGGTATCAAAAGAAATTATTGAAATTATACCAAATGGAATTTATCAGCAAAATTCATTGGAAGAACTCCTTAATACTTCCTTTTGAAGATTTACGAAAAGATGTTTTGTTGATCAATTTTCGTTGATCGGAAAAAATTGTTTAATCTGTCCAGAAATTCTAGAATCGAATATTGCTGAGTTATATTTGTAGCCAAAAAATATCACGGAATGAATTTTTGTAGAACTTCGGAAGCAGATGTAAGGAAATCTATTGGTAACATTGGATATGATGCTCTAATGTAAATTAATTCAAAAACTGCAGGTCAATCATTGTGGCTACATGCGTTCAAGATATCTCCAAATAATTCTCCGCATTATACTAATAAAGACACGTGGAAATCTTAAATCAAAAATCTCATTTTTCCAAGTATAGAAAAAACAAGAAATCTTTTCATTATTTTTACTATAAGAAAATTTCATCATTAATTATTTTTACGGATTTAAAATTACAAAAACAATTTTTATCTAATTAGTATTCGTACTTTCACACATAAAATTTCTTTGAAATCAAATCTTCAAATTAAATAATTATTATCTTCAGTTAATGAGAGAATTAACTCATCTCTCAGACAAATAAGCTTTCATCCTTTCAATTAAAAAACAAACGAAAAAAAAAATATAAAAAATTACTTCTTGCATAAAAATATTTATCACAATATTCAATTATCCTTATACAAATATTAATAATTATTTTTAATATATAGAAGAATTACCAACCTTGCCATTTAACCAACCTAGTAAAAATGATTGTAATTGCATCAGCCAGTGATAATTTTATTTCAAATATTACAATTCACAATTTTCATTATAATGGCGGATATAAAAATCCTTTTATAATTTTTACCAACCATTTTTTTTTTTTCTACTTTAAACTCAAACGTTGAGTACCTTCTACTTGTGCTAATTGACACACACAGGAGTAGTTAAAGTCCTTTTTTTTTTTTTTTGCAAATTTTATTATTATCATTGCTATTGTCGTCAGAGACTATTATATATTTTCTGTGTTTACTATTCCTTTTTTCCATAATTCCCACTTTGAAACTTCTTCTCATCAGTTTTTCTGTACTATACACTAATTCTTATTTTGTGTGTGCAAGTAAATTTTATTATTTGCAGTTGAGTGAATCTAATTAACAATTTTCCATTGATAGCAATATGATCATCATCAAGCAACATAGAAGGAATTGCTCCTCGCTAGAGGGAATATAAAATTGTTTGTTATATATCCTCTTTTTTTTTTTAAAAAAAAAAAAAGGGATGTCAATACTCATACCCAATTTGAGTTGTGTGTTTGTACCCATTAGTGTTATAATGTTATTTAGCGTTCGCGTCAAAATAGAATAATTAAAGTAAAGTCGAAAAAAAATTGCTAGAAAAATCTGTTTTGTGTGATATTTGCAAAAAGTGAATGGAAAATTCAACTTATTAAAATTTAAATATATATTTTAAAGGATTTTTTTTTGGTAAAAAAATATGTGTCCTTATTCTTTACTTATTTACTAGCACAGATAAGAAAGAAAATATATCCTTAAGGTAATTTTTTTTAATATATGTATATACATAAAAAATGTAATTCGGATAGAATTGTTTTTAAAAGACCAAATGGTATCCTTAATATAAATTTTAAATTGTAAATGCTTAAAATCTTTAATACAAACTGGTAATCTACAAAATTTGAATCCCAATTTCAATTTCTGACTGAGATATCAATGTAACTCTATTTTTGCAGTAGCTTTAAATGATTACAAATTATAAACAAAATTAGCAATTATTATAAAAACTAGAAGAAATTCAAATAGTTTAGCCATAATTTGGAGGAGACCATAGTTACTGACTATATCTAATTCATATACATAGTCTGTAACTATGTCCAAACTGCACATATATAAAACTTTGAAACTTAAGTAGGTATAGAAATGGCCGACCACAATAACAAAATTCTGGAATTCACCCTGTAAAAAATATAATTTCCGAGTTTTGTCTGCGTAGTATTTTATAATATTTAAATAGGAAAAATAAAAAAACGTATTATACAATTTAAATAGTAAAAAATAAAATAAAAAAATAGGATAATCATAGCCACTAGAGATTTTTCTTTAACTTTATGTACACTATATAAAGTTTATTATATTATTTATTTCTTTCGACTATTTTCTAGCACTATTTTTATGCTTATTTGAGCGAAAATTGAAGATTATTCCTATTATATCTAATTTGTTTTTATCCTTTTGAGTTTTTGTATAATTCTTTATTTATTATAACGAGCTGCTAGTTTGTCTGCTACTTTTTAAGATTTTTTTTTCGTTATAAAGAATTCTTGTGAGACAGCTAAAAGATGAAGGATGAAGAGTAAGAAAAAAATACGAATCTTTTATTTATGTAAATAGTAAAAGTTGAGATTGACTTTTTTAGTAGTAAAAAATTTCCAATTATAGCATTTTTGTGAGATGATAAATAGTTTATTTATTTTTCAGTATTTTCATATTTTTTTGTTAATTTAGTTTTTGACATTTTTTTCGTATTATGGAAAAGAAAGATTATTATTAAAAAAATTTAAAGAATTTGGGTTAGAATCATAAGGACACGATATGGTAGTCTCTTATTACGATCCCCAGAAATGTAGTCAGTAAATTAATTCTTGCACGATAATAGAAACTATGTCGTGTCACATAGTCACCTGAAATATCAGCATTCTCAGTCTTAATTTCGAACATTTTTTTTTCTATCTAGAAAACAGATTTCTTGAAATTTTATTACAATTTTCTGGAGCATATACAAAAGCTAAGTAATCTTAAAACTAAAGTAGTTTGATGATTCGGAATTGTACTAACACTATAACGCATTATTTTATAATGTAGTACAATTCACCAGCACAACACTGAGTTATATTTCTAATTTATAGAAATAAATTAAAATATATTTGAAATTCCTAGAAAATTATTCACACTAAAATTTATTTAACATATGAACTATGTCGAATTAAAATCAATTTTCACATTATATTATAGATAAAAATTTTTCTACATATTATCTCCCCCTTTTACAAACATGTGTGTAATTATTAAATTATTTTCAGAATATCTAATAGAATATCCTTTTTTTATTATCATGTATGTAACAACGAAAAATTGTTAGCCAAAAATATTTTGTAACCCTTTTTAGCAAAATCATTATTTGTATTATTACTGGTGTGTCTTTTCTATGAAATTGTCCAAAAAAAGAAAAATTTAATGAAATCCTTTTACAGACAACATGCAATGGTATTTTAGTAGTCTACATATTTTACCAAAGAAAAAAGGGGTATGAAATTTTATTTATACACATTTATGTATTATGGTTTGTTGATATTTTTCACACACGTGGTTTGTTTATTTTCGAGGGTGTGTAAAATTTCATAGAATCAGAAGAAATTGTCAATTTTTCAGGATAATCAGGAATGAAGAGGATTCTGTATGTGGATTTAAACATAAAAAAAAAACTAATTTTGTTAGACAATTAGACACGTGGTAAATGAATAAGAAGACTAATTGGTAATTTATTGCTAAATATTTTCAAATTAAAGGATAAATTTTAAATTACATATTTAGATATCTATGTTTAGATTTTATTAAAATTGATTACTTAAAAGATGGTATACAAATATAAGTTTCTAAAGTCAACCTGCAAAGTGTACTTAAAAAAATTAAATTGGTAGATTATTTTCTGATGAGAATAAATGGAAAAAGACTATGGGAAAATAGTCTTTTTCCACTTTGTTCATTTCAAAATTATAAAATCAAAAAGAAAATTAAACCTCAACATATGATAATGAGTAAAATTGTATTCGAAAATAGCAATTATGAGTCCTTTTTTTAATAATAATTGCTTATAGTTTCTAAAAAAAATACAATTAAAATATAATTATTTAAATTAACAATGACACTTCAACTCCTAATAATTTCTCTCTTTCAATTTAATTTCAATTTACCCACCATTCTTTGATCTCAAAACCTTTTATTATTATATACTCTATTCTCCGTATTAACCATAAATTTTGCCGGTAACATAAAATTACCTTAAAGGTAAAACAAATATATTTCTTTATTATTATTTCCCCTTAACAAACACTAACACTAAAATATTTTCCCTCCTTTTATACATGAATACAATTTTAATTATAAGAAACAAAAGGAAATTTAATACGCCATTTTGGATTTTTTTTAATTGAATAACTTTTTTTTTTTGGTTTTGTTTTGTGTTAATTTTATTTAAAAAAATATTTGATTATACAGTCATCTCTCTTTTTTACCGAAATCTGCACAAAAATACAATAATATAAGTTCATTAGTATTTGCAGATTTGAGCATACTAAGTGATTGAAAGAAACTTTGTGGTTACTGCAATAACTTCATTATGTTATGCAATTAGCGATATAAATCATAATAATATTTATGCTCACTCTTTTTAAAGGATCACTGCACACCAAATTTTTATATGAGAACTAACTGGAAAGACAAATAGTTTTTTTTTGCATACTTTTAGGTAGTAATGAAAGTAAATGTATCCTGTCCAGATAATTTATACAAATTATATAAAATTATTACCACTTTATGGCATAGAAGATTGGAGGTAGAGGAAACAATTGTTAAGAAAGTCGATCCTGCAAGAACTCTGAAAGAAATCTTATGCTATAAGGAGACGTTTAAAAATTGTACAGCAGTAAAAAAATGCCTGGTAGCTAAATAATATGAAAATCAATAACTACTTGCAAAGGCTTAATGAAATAGAATTACACAAGGGAAAATGAAAGTAATAAATATAGAGAGAAATATGAAAAATATTATAAGTTTTTAAACACTCACCTGACAGACAAGATCCTGTAGCTGAACCAAAACTTGATTTGAGCTGCGAAAACCCTGAAAAAAAATCAAATCAAAATTAATTGCGCTCTTAATAATTTCTCTATACATATCAAATTTTATTCGTATAAAATAATCTCCTTTTAATATCCTTAAAAATTTCCAAATTTCCTTAAGGAAATGTTATTTATTCAGAACAAATATTAATTCCTTAATTCTTGTTATCAAATTATATACGGGCAATAAATTAACAATAAATGATATTCGATAATTGGAGAATTTTCAAAAGAGTTTTCCGAAAAAAAAAAAAAATTTCCTTTATAAAAAAAAAAAGCAACCACAACAGAAAAAAAAGAACCAAGATTCAATTACTTATGGTTTACTAAATTCTGATCCGTATATTGAAAGGATATTCAATTATCAATAAACTTTATACCTTTTATATATAAAAAAAATATACAATAAGAAGAAACGAAAAAAAAACTATTATTGTTGTTTCGTCCTTTTTTGCACAAATACCTGGAATTTGTGTTTTCCCTATTCAATATTTTTATTGAAAGATTTTCTGAAGTTTTTTTTTATATAATAAGTTTTTTTTTTTGCAGTATTATTTTGATCCTTGTCAGAATAATATTCAAACTTCATATAAGAGTATATTTAAGGATGTCCTTTTTTTATTTGCTGTGTGCATTTTAACCGCATAACTAAACTCTTGATTTTTCTATCGGTTTTACGATATATTGTTTGTGGATTTTGATGGCGTCTAAGGAAATCGGATAAGTGAGCGAAAAAAAAAAATAAGGAAATCAAGAGGAAATGATTTTTCTATTCAAGTATGAAAAAGGAATAGTATTTTTCTTTAAATTTTCTAAGGATATGTGGTATATGGATCAATATTCTTTAAGATTGAAACCATTTTAGGATGTCAAAAAAAAATTATTATTTTTTTAAGTTTTACATAATTTTTTTTCTCTTTTTTTGGTTTGTTAAAAAATTTATCCTTTTTTTAGATTTAAGAAAAGAATAAAGAATGTTTTCCGATTTGTATATTTACTTTTCTATAATCGTGATAGCATGCAAAATATTTAAACTACATACAAAAAAAAGGGTATAAGATTAAAATGGTACTTTACTAAACATTATGTAAATATTGGTAATAGATATGGAAATTTAATCAAATAAGGATTAAATATTTTAAATATCGGTTCCAGAAATAAAGGGGAAAAATGTTGATATAGATCAAAATATTAAAAAAATGATAGTAGCTGATATTCTGAAAATGAATAGCAAGAACGCAGATAGGCTTCCTTACAGATCTATATAACCTTCACCAAATCTACTTTAAGTGGTACATAACTTAAAACAGCTTTGTAGATTTTGCTGATACGACGAGCAAACAGCGGAACACCTACTATGCACTTGTGATGCACTATGATTATATACTAAACGACTTCAGCATCTGGTCCGTATCGGCTGCAGTGAAAAGGTCTATTTGTTGTCATACATTACGCTTTTAAAACTAATCTAATCTAATCATTACAGCAACAATTTTAAGTAAAATATTTTACGAAAAATTTCTATTTTAAATTCCACAAACAAAATTTCTTCACTCATTAACAAAATTTCCCAATCAATTTGAAGCAACAACTAATTTTTATTTTTGCAAAGTGTGTGGTCCTCTGAATGACACATAAATCGAAATAAACAATTAGTATGTTTATTTTTAAAATAAAATCCGATTAACCTATATTGAAATACATAATAACATAAGTTTTATCTTTTACTACACGAACCTCCTTAAAATTAAATTAATTTTCTCTTTTGTCTTCTTGTTTTCCCGTGATATTTTTCACATTTTTTTTTTCATATTCAATTTAATATTTACTCAATATAATTTTTTTCTTCTTCTTGTAAACATATGCCACAATTGTATCCATCTCATCCCCATCTTGAAATATCCTCCAAAATATTTTACTTTTTTTTCTGGTTGGCAAAGATCGCGACATTAAAGATTATTTCGCACTAAATTGTCTATGGTGATGACTTCAAAAAATTATATATAAATTATCTGTCATAATTTTCGTCATATAACTTTAAATATATAAATGTTGAATGTGTATAATTTTTTTTTTTTTAAATTACACTTGAGACATAAAAATAAAAATTTTCATAAGAAATTATAATTTCGATGTTAAGGTATAGTATACATAACCATACAGAGAATTCCTTCCTTCCATTTACAAATCAACAAAACAAAAAAAAAATTCTGTGATTATTTATTATTTAAAACGATGAAGTGTGCTAGTAATTTTCTTATTTACTCAATGATAATTTAATCAATTTCGGAGGAGATTTTTTTTACTTATGTTTCTTTCATTCTTTCTTTTTTAATTCATTGAATACATAACATAATTTTTTTTTTCATGTTTTTGGATGCTGGTTAAGATGCTAAACGTCAAGTTGATTTGAAAGGTATTTTGTCTGAGATGATTATTATAATAATGATGTGAAATATAATATCTTTCTCACATAATAATTTTTGAAAAAATTTCTAGGTTCTAGGAGAATTTCTGGGAAATTTTCATGTTGAAAATAATAAAATGTAAAAAAAAAAAAAATTTTTTAGAAAAGAAATATATAAGAAAAATATTGAAAATTTAATTTTTTTGAAATAATTTTCTTGCTAACTAAACACAATGGGTGGTAATTGGGTCGAAATTTGAATAGCAAATTAAAAATTATTATGTTTATAAATAGTTTTTAATAATTAATATTTTTATTTACTGTTTTAGATATTAAATTTTTATTATGCTAAAAAATTTTTTGGGTTGGAATAAATTAATGTACAATTAGAATAGTTTCCGAAATTCTTTGACTATAATTTTTTCCGAAATTTTTGGCTATCGAATCATTCAAATGAATATAAATTATTGATAATTTTGGATCGATGTAAGTAATATTGGAAAAATGTTATTTTCATTAATTTTAATTAAATTTTTAATACAAATTTTTACATAAAGTTTTGATTAATGAAAAACTAAAAAAACGATAAAGAATTTATCATTGCAAGGATTTTAAATTCAAGAAACTCTTCTATGGACCCCACAAACATATCAAATACATTTCAAAACCAATCGAATTTTACCAAAAACATAATGTTCTTTACATATTCCTATGATGGGTAAGTATATTTCAACTCTACAATATATAAAATTTTATTATAATTGAATAATGAGCGATACTGTTTGTATGCTATACTTGCTGTGTTTAGTGACATTTCACAGCAGTTTTTTTTTGTTTATTCGTTCAATTATAAAGTTTTCGTCATTTCCCCCATTTGAAAAGTTATAAACACCCTCCTCCTCCTCCTCCCTTATAATTCATAATTTTCGTATATGTCTGTGAATATTTTTTCA
Source organism: Empis stercorea (assembly GCA_949752835.1). Classification (NCBI taxonomy): domain Eukaryota; kingdom Metazoa; phylum Arthropoda; class Insecta; order Diptera; family Empididae; genus Empis; species Empis stercorea. Next base: position 7,474,187 of record OX457087.1, read on the forward strand.
ATTAATTGAAAATATTTTAAATTAATGTGTTTAAAGTGTCACTAAACAGGTAATTGTTGGCTTATATTAGTTGACATGAAAATTACAGAGCTTATATAGTTTTTTTTTAAACATACATAAATTTACTTTAATATGCTTGAAAGAGCATAAATTTGATTGTTTTTTTTTCGTATATGATTTTCAAAAAAAAATAAAATTTATGAATTCGACGATATCCGCAATTTGTGAAAAAAAAAATTTCAGACAAAATTAAATTACATTTATTTTTGTATGTACATATATAATTTAAATCGAAACAAAACATAAATATTATTTTTTTATACATAATAATTATTGAATTATTACTAATCATTTAATTTTAATATATTATTTGGTATTTTGTATATAGCTTATTTTCTATGATTAGTTAAATAAATAATAGTGTATACCCCCCATAAATTAGTTAAATTTTGTGTAAATTTGATAAGTTTAATATAAAAATATAATTTGCAATTATATATAATAATTGATTAAATGTGTTATTAAGTATATTGTTAATTAAGGGTACATAAATTATATTTGTTATTATTATTAATGAGATTAATTATATAAATTAAATTAAATTTAAAATTTTTATTATTAATAATTGATTGTAATTGTATTTTATTTAAAAAAATATGAATATTAAAACTTTTATGTTCAAAAATTAATAATTTTTAATAATTTTCATATTATTTGAAATAATTTTTTGTATATTATATAAGATTATCGTTTAGCTGGAAATTATATTTCTATAATTACTCCTATAATATTAGTCTTTATTTTCATATACAAAGACATTCTAATCTCAAAAATCTTTTATAAATACGACTATTTGATTTAAGATATTTCTTATCAATGTAATTATACCAATATAAACTCAAAAATTAGTTCCCCACAACATTAAATGATTTAGCTTTAGATCATTATCAACTATGGACAATTGCATATGTACATATACACAATATACACCATGGTCACCTTATTATAATATAATCTACTCGTATATTAAATATTGAAATATCTGAAAAGAAATAGAAATTACCTAATCTCTTAATTATATAGTCTAATCAAAACAATTCCAATTATCCGCTCTAATCGTCAATGAAAACATACCGCCTACCAAAACCTAACCACACTAAAAAAAACGTGTTTGTTCATCTAAGACCCTTAAAATTATATCTCAATTATGTTTACATGCAACACCTTATCTCAATTTATAATTTATATTTCTTTAATATAATTTCCTACTTCCTTATTCCAGCCCATTTTCAATGACAACATTCAAAAAAAAAATGTGTTCTTTTTTGTACTATTATTTATTACTATACATTTTCGACACACTACAAGGATATAATTACTGTAAATCAATTATATGTATAGGGATAATTTTTTTTTCGTGTGGTTCATGTTAACATTCCTTTAAACACAACGGCAAAAAAAGGACCTACCTCAACTAGTAGCACGGTGCGCTTTCATTACCAAATAAAAAAAAGGTTTTTTCCGTATATAGCCTAAAGAAATTGTTAAAAAAAAATTAGTTGATCGAGACCATAAGGACATTTATCAAGGATACAGAAAAAAAAAAGAATTTCTTTTGTAAAATTCATACATAGAAAACTCATTGACATTTTGTCTGTTTTGTTGTCAGTTCACAACTCAACTGTTTTTTATTTTTATTGTTGTTCAGAGTCCTTCTTGCACACGAAAAAAGAAAAAGGAATAAAGAAAGACAAAAAAATTAAATTGAATCCCGATGATGATGACGAAAGTTCAATTCACAAGTAATTCAATTTTTTTTTTAAGGAAAGCAAAATTGAAATATGACACCAAAAATTTAATTCAAGATGTTCACATAAAAAAATGAATAGGGATAAATAAATAAATTGAAAGTGATGAAAAATAATGTTAAATTATACTCCTAACTTTATTTATAATCCTAGTAGAATTTTTTTACTACACAAAACTGACATTTCTATAAACTCTTATTATCCTAAAAATTAATATGACATTTTTTTTTTAGAGTCAATTTAATAATTTTCTTGTGAAATATATATTTTTTTATTGATTATATTCAATGTTGTTGTCGGTGCACATCAAAAATTTTTTCATAAATATCCTTAAATTCTTTAAAAAGATTATTAAACCGACAAAAGTTTATATATAACCCCCAACCCCATAAAAATTAAATTATTCTTCTGTCAACAGCCACAAATGATGAATTTTAATATATGTTTAACCTTTCTATATCTCACGGGTGTGTTGGCCCCATCAAAACCATATTACATAAGAGTCCTTTAAAAAAAAATCCTTTTTGTATATAAATAATAATAACAAAAAGAATAAATACTCATTTTTCACACCACCTACAATTTAACATAACAAACAAAGTCAAAAATTATCATTAAAGAAAATGAATTTTTTTTTTCATCATCATTTTTTTTTTAGGAGGGTAATTTAAATTTCAATTAAATCACTTGAATTTTTGTTTATAAAAAAAAAAAGAAGAAAGGAAAACTTTATCACTGATTATAATTTAAAAAAAAAACTACAAGAAAATTAACACACCAAAGTAAATCACAAAAATAAGGATGAATAATAAAAGAAAATTTATTTAAATTTAATCCACAATTATAAAGACTGAGTATAAAATCTTATATTAACAATTTTCTATTTAGTCACAATTTCCTATTTCGAAAGAGTATTTTCTTGTCGCCGCCGACAAATAAAATAGAAAAATGTAAATTTCTTTATCCATGCTAATTATTACATAAGAAAATATAGAAAAATTATTTACTCATTATAAATTTCTATTGTATAAATGCGTAAATTTTTCCATTATTTGCATAAATAAAAAAATTCAATTAAAGTGGAAAATTTATCGGATTTTCTCAATCAGAAAACTATAAATATCCTTTTATATATAAATTTTTTCACAAAGAAATATTGAATTGACTGTCATTTATTTCTTGAAATGTATAGAGAAGGTTATATAAGTGGTGTGACATTATCCTTTTAAGAATTAGAGTGCATTTTATGTGTATGTATGCATTGCATCTTTTATGTTCTTCTAATAATGTGTTTAGTACTCAAATCACACCTTCTAAGTTACAAAAAAAAAAAAATTTATAATGAAGTTTAAAAAAAAATCAAAGTTCTTAGAACCAAAAATATTTTTCAATTGCTACACTGTTGAAAAAATTGATTTTATATAAACTATGTAAGTAAATTTTTTTCTTAAATTTGATATAATTAACTATTTCAGGGTTTTATGCACGTGGTTTAGTCAAAAATAATTGAATTAGTTTCGTTTATTGAATGTTAGAAAAATTATCTTTTCTTGTAACGACTAAAAAATATATCTGCACAACAATATTTTTTGTTATATAAAATAATTATACATAAATGCACTGACAACGAAATAATGAACGTAATCTCAATGATTCACTAAATTGCTAAAATTTGAATAAATATTGATACTTTATAACTAAATTCTTATAGTACTTACAACGAAATTGATAACTTCTAATTATAGTATACTATAATACTCGTATTTAAATTATTTATATGATCAGAACACTAAATTTTTAATTAATTAATTGCAGAAATTAACAAATTAATTACTTAATTTATCAAATAATTTTACAATAATAAAATATTGAAGAAATTTTAACTAAAATAGTTTATCCAAAAAACATTTCTAACAGTGTATTTTATGAAATCATTAAATTGCATGCAATTTATATATACAATTTATGGATATTATTTAAGAATAGGTACTTGATTTATCAAAAGGAAAATTTTCTATGTAAAAAAAAAATCAAATTAATGTATAATATGCTTTGACACCTCGACAAAAAAATTGTATTAGTTAATGCAACCGAAAAAAGTGCAAACTTTTTCATATTACATTTCAGTATAATGTGAAGGCGGAGCGGAAATGAGTACATATTTGTATGATTTATGTATGGAGAAAAAAAATACTTTATACACTATTAAATATTATATTGTTATAAATGCTGTGAATGTTTTCATCAATTACATTGAACAAAAATGTTTTAATATTCAACATAAGATTTAACTCTATTTTCCAATGAAATTATGGGAAAAAAACTGTATTTGTTAAAAGGATATCATTCGAAATTAACTTTATATTTTTTATTGATATTATACAATACAAAAATGGAGCAAATTTTCTGTACTATCAAATTTAATTCATTTGAATTATAAAATTTTAATAATTTAAATCTTTGACTATATAATATATGGACTGCTAATCGCTTATAATTTCCTTTGCTGTCAAAGAAAAAAATACTATTATGACTGGTAGCGCATAGCACCAGAGATGGCCAATAAAAGAACTAAAGTTATGGAATTCTGAATTTAAATCCAGTAGAATTCTCAAGTAAAATCTATGGAATTCTCATAAATGATTTAGTTGTTTTATTGGCCGTCAAAAAGGCGAGCGTCGCCAAAGGCAATTCGGAATAGTTAGTTCCTTTTTTCGCCATCTCTGGTGGTATGCGCATAGTCGGTCATAGCTACAGCAATGAAGTTGGTTACTAGCAGTCCATATATTATATAGTCAAAGATTTAAATTAATGATTGTTTTTGACAGTTTATTCTTAGTAATTTCTAATTTTGTAATGATTAATTTATATGTTGCTTAAATTTTGTTAAATTAATTGAAATTCTCAAATTAATTATACAATTTGATTTAGTCTATGTAAAATTCAGTTCTTTACATTTTAAAGACTAAATTTAACATAAATAAGTTTCCCTTTAAGTAAAATCTTTCACAATTAACTCTTTCTTCTTTTCACAATTATTAACTTTGTCTTTATGTTTATGCAAACAAGTTCTTGCATTAAATTCTAATTTGATAATTATAATAATTTTTCTATCTATAAAAAATTTCCATTACAAAAAAAAATATCAAAAACAAGAAATTTGAAATTAAAATTCCAATTTTATTGTTTAATTTTATACCAGCAAATTTTTTTTATTACAATAATGAATGTGCAACATCATTTCCTATATGCAAAATTAACTCCATTTTTTCTATACAGCTATGCTTATTCTTTGTTTTGCAAGGACGAGCCACCATAACATAATTTCCATGTTTTTAAAAAAAAAATGTATTAATAAGTCTTCTTTCCGATGTGTAAACGGAATTCCTGGGTGCATGCAAAAAAAAACATAAATACCTTAGAGCATAAATAATATTCCCAGTTAAAGAAATTGTAATTTGTAACTAAAATTTGTAACTAAACCCCCATCAGAGCGGCATCAAAAGAATTAAATATGTCCTTTACACATATACACAATATACTGTTCAGTTCAGTTGAACTTTTTAATACAGAATCCTTGCATTTTTTTTTACCCATAGAATAAGATGATGAATATGTACAATTCTAATTAACTCCATCTAATTGCGAAAAGGATGATAAGTAAACAAAAAAAAAATATCCTTATTGCAAAATTTTCTATTCAAACCTTTGTAAATTTTCATGTTTTTAATTTTGTTTAAGATAAGTAAGTAAATTATGAGTGGGAGAACATAGAAGATATAATGTACTTGAATAAATGCAACAATGTTTTACTTTTTTTTACCATTATGCATATAGAAAAGTTAGATTAACTATGGGTAAGTTAACAAAAAAAAATAATTTTTACTAAGACTATTTTGGATAGAAATTAAAATGTTCTTATACTATAAATAAAAATTCGCCTGATTCGTTCAAGATAACAAAATTATGAGAAACAAACACCGGGTTTGTCAAAACCACATTTTCTCAAAGTTAAACATATCGATGTAACTCTATAGAAACATATCGATAGAAATTATATTTCAGTTAATTGAATAATTCAGTTTCTTTATCGAAATATAGAAAAGTTTTGGTATAAATGAACGGAAGGATTAAGATAAGAACTGACGGACAAGCAGAGTGCAACCAATATGTTCATATATTTCTAATTTTTCTGGAAATGTGCTAAAAAAAGGAATCTTTTATAATGTAGATCTTCTTTAATCAAACTTATGTTAAGAAAAATTAGACAAAATGGATAAATTAGACAAAATTTTCTCAATTTTATTCAATTACAACCCCCAAAATTATTTTCATTTATACTCGTAACAACCCCCAAAATATTCACCAATTATTTTAAAAATTTGCTTTTGTTTACATTCTTACTATAAAAAATAATAATGCTACTAACTTTATTCTCTTTGACATTATAATAAACATTATTCTAGCTAGTATGTAACATAATATAGAACAATATGTAAAATATTTTTAGTTGTTATGCAACATGTGTTTTAGCATATTTTCATAATTTCTTATCTTTGACATTTTGGCTTTAATAAATTCATGATTTAATTAACTCGTTATATTATTTTGTTAGTAAATCTTTGTTGAATAAAAATTTCGTCGTCCTTAAAGGTGCAAATACCTTTTTTTTATGTTTTTGGTTAGACGCTAAATATTTTTGTTGTTGGTATATTATTGTCAAATTTCTTTTTGTATTTTGATTTTCACAAAAAATTTCGTCACACTTAAAATTGTCTCAAGTGGAAAAATCAAATAGAATTCACGAAAATATTAGAATTTCTCTAAAATAGAAATAAAGTTTCATGACATTGTTTTTCAGTATAGAATTGAAATTAACGAATTGGAGAATTTGTAAAATCAATTTTGGGGGAACATACCCAAAAAAAAAATAAAATTTCAAGGATAATTGAAAAATATTGTAATATTTTGTTTTGGTATACAATTTTCAGAATATAATTATAGATTCGGTAGTTAATTCAATGAATTTTAGAAAGAATACTAAACCTTGATTTGTTGCAATCTATAAATTTTTTTAAAAAAATTTATCACTACAAAAATTAACTCGAAAATTCAGGTTAATTTAAATTTCCTAAATCCTTCTCTGTTGCCATAAAATTAGCACATCTTTTGTCACCCTTTTTTTTATTATATACAAAATTTTTTACAATAGAATATTTTTTTTATGAACTAACCACTTATCGTGTTCAAAATTAATTTGCATTCATAAATTTTGTATAGTATATGATTGTATATGAAAGAATTAAAAATCTGCGCAACCAGCTAAAGTCCTTAACACCATATATACAGATTTCCGCATATTATTCGTCCAAATATGCATGTAAGTAGCTCATAAAAAACACATTTTTTTTTTTGCAATATGCAATTATAAAAGAGACCCCTGTGTTTTTTTATACATCATTGCAAAATTGGCTTATAAATTTGGAAAAATTTAATAAAGAATTATTATTTATTAGCCATTAAGAAATAAAAAAAAATTGAAATACGCGATACAGAAGGAAAAAAAAATTTGAATTTGACAGACAAGCGCGCTAATTTTTTCCAAAGTCCTTTTGTTTTCATCAAATATGATTTTTTTTTGTATGTATAGAGGCGTCCGAAATTTAATAATTTTTTATATATGATCACAGACAGAGAAAAGAAAAAAATGGAAATAAAAATTTTTTAACCTCCCCTCAGTTATTTAAGTAAAAAAAAATTCCTTTCCTATGAATTATAAATGATTGAAATTTGAGAAGGCGCTGATGGTTTTTGGTTTATATCTGTAAAATAATTAAGATCGTAAATAGTTTTTTTTATATATTATATTCTTTTTTTTGGATGTTGTCCTTTGATTAGCAAGTGACACTTTAATTAAAATGAGAAATATTATATCACCATTTATTGTCAAACAAAAAAATTAAATTGAATAATAAAGAATTTATCGTTTCAATTGAAGAAGAATAAAGAGAGAATAAACATATTATGGTTTTCTTAAATATTTTAAATTTTTTCAGCTATATAATAAACGTTATTATCTATACTCTCAGAAAAAGAGGAAATATAGGACAAGAAATTCATAGGACACGTATAATTATACTTTGTATATGATGGGAAGTTACGAATTATATACCAGTTCCTAAAGTACCTAAAACGAACGTTTTTTTTATAAATTTCCTTGTTTTTTTTAAATAAGATTTTATTTACCACCCCTTTATTCGTTTACTAAATGCCATTAGTTATCTTTTATAATTTTCAATCAAAAAATTGCATATCTTTAGGAGCTATTTATTTCGATTTATAATAACTGATGACCCAAAAAATTGATTTTATAATCTAATAACTTAATTTTTTTATTTTATGATCATTAATTAAAATAGTCTTTCCATACAGATTACAATAATGGAAATAAAAATATTTCATTAGTCATTAGTCCCATTTCAAAAATCTTAAGACATAATTATCCCCAAATATTGCATATCTTTAGGAGTTATTAATTTCTGTAATTACTTAATTCTTATTAAAAACTTAAATGACAATTTCTAAATTATGAGCTACTTAATTGAAAAATACAAAAAAAAAATATAATAGAACCTCCTTCCTAACCCAATGATTTTTTAATTGAACCATATTTCCTTCTATGTACTTTCAAAATTACTTTTAACAAATATTTCTGGATTATATTTTTTTCCCTGCAATTTATATATTACATTCCTGTTCTTATTCAAAAATCGATGGTTGGTAATTTGATCCTTTTTGTCATATGAAATTACGCAGGCGTGCGAGTATTAAATAAAAACGTCAAACACTTTTTTATGAAATTGGAATTCTTTTTAATTTCAATTTTTACATTTTGATAATTATTATTTTTATATATATTTTTAAATTATAATAAAAGGAATTTTGCAAATTGTGATCAAGAGAAAAATTTCAAACTGTCCATTACCAAAAATTCTTCAATTCACTTCCTTTATGACTAATTTTATCCATCAGAAAAAAACAACAATAATATTTTTTAAAGAAATTATTGAAGCTACCCAAAAAAAAATATGATGTTTTCTTGTCTGATAAAATAAATATAACCTACAAAATTCGGTTTCTTTATATTATTTTTTTCATTTAAAAGAAAAAAAAGCCCGCATCATCATAATTGTATTAGTGGCAAAATACATATAAGCCCACGTTATAATGATTAGTCAATGGAGGACCCGGTCAATGATCACACAAAAATTATAATAAAATGTACTTGACCAACCGTTACAATAATTAATTTATTTTGTGTAATTTTCTTTTAAAAAAAATAAATAAATATTTTTCTTGTTGTCACATTTTCGGATTCTTTGTTGTTTCTTATATTTGGATAATAAATTTCAAATTAATTATTAATATTTTTTTTATTTAATTTAAAATAAATATAAAATTTTTGTAGATTTTTTTTTAAGGAGTTCTCATAAAATTACAATAGGATTGTCAGATATTCAAATTTTTCGTAAGAGAAATCGGTTTAAAGTTAAATTTAGGCTTAAATTTAGAATTAAATTTTAAATTTAAAAGTTAAATTTAGGCTTGGAAAGAAATTTATTGGTAGAAAATAATTTATATTACTAGATTCTTTTTCTAGAAATTGTAATTTTTGCAATATTTGACTGTCTCCTCAAACATTTTCTAGTTTATCTCTACTATTTTATCTCTTAACTTTAACTCTAATAATTAATTTTACTTTTTACCAATTATAAAATCAACTAAATTCAGTAAATTTACTACAAAAATTTCACTTTTTGTAACAAATATTTCTAGCTATTATTATTAACTTCTTAAATTTTTCATAACTTTTCAAAATCTGCAATTAAAAACCAACAAATCAATTTTGCTATTCATTCGATTCACAAAAAAAAAATTGTTATTCTTTCTGGAATTTTGCAACTTTATTTGCAGATTAAAAACACATCTAAAAGAAGTAGCTTAATGACGCTTTTTTGAACATGTAAACATAAATAAATAAATAAATATATTTATTTAATTTATTTCGTTATTATCGAAACGACTGAAATGTATAAACATAATAATCTTTATAATGTTTTTTTTATTCCAAAATGTTGAAGGTAAAAAATTTCAAATATGGATTTGATTTCGGATGATGGTAGTAAGAAACAGAAACAAGTTTTACAACAACAATATTGAAATTAGGCTCACTGTCGTCTGGCGAACCTCTGAATAGATTTGAAATAATTTTTTTATTTTCAAACATAAAAATTTCAAGTGTATTTTTCTAAGTAATTGGGGATTTTATATTTTAATTTTTTTTTTGATTATTAAATTATTTATGTAATATTTTTCTTTACTTATTTTTTGTTTGTCCGGAAGTGAAATGAATTTTGAAAAACACAAATTTGTTTTTTTTTTTTTTGAAGTTTCAATCATTGAAAAAAAAAGAAGGTAGGTTGGATATGATTAGCGATGATGAACAAATTTGGAAAGATTAAAAATATTAAATTAGCTTAAAGAGTTCATGATTTTTTTTATATATTTACAGATTAATTTTAAAAATTTTTTGATACTTTATTATTATACTTAAATATGTAACAAAATTTTGAGTATAGTTTTAAATCCAATTTAGTTAATTTTTTAAGTAAATTAAATGGTAAATGTGGAGGTCGAATAATCAATATTGTAAAAAGAGGCCGAATAGTAAAATATAATTATTTGCAATCCAAAATAGCAATAATATGTTATGGGAATACATGCAAAATAATAAAATGGAGACAGAGTTAAATTCTTTAAAATCAATTAAAATTCAATTAAATTTTGATTTGTAACTTTATTTTTGACTTTTTACAATTTAAAAATTAATTTAAATTGAAATATTTAAGAAATATAAGTAAAAACCATTATTGAAAATTACATAATTTAAAAATTTAATTTCAACATATAAATTTAAAAATAGATGAAAAATTTAAAAAAATACAATTTCAAACTGTCAAATATTTGAATATATTTTCAATTTATAATTCAAATTTTCCATTCACTTATTTTAAAATTTAAATTTTCTTTAAAAACTCAGCCATTAAAGATTTTAAATTTTTTTAAAATTATAAAATATAAAAATTAGCTTAATTTTAAAGAAACCCGCATTATTTAAAAATGAAAATAGATTCCAATTAACAAATCAAAATTTAAATCTTTAAAATAATGTCGTCATTTCAACTGAGTAACCCGCTTAATATTTTTTTATTAACCACTTATAAACGCTAACCCCATCCAAAAAAAAAAACTTATTTTTGTTTATTTTAAAAATCTCTGACAAATTTTAACTCTTTAAAATATTACCCCAGAAGAAACTATAACAAATATATTTCAATCAATTTAATCAAATTTTCAAAATAATTATCCCATCTTCTTTTCAATCAAATTTTAACACCATATTTTTTTTTTTTTTTTTGAAAATCAATTAATTCGCCCCCTCAATTTGCAATTTTACTTTCAAATCTCAACATAAAAGTTATTGGTTTTATTTAATATTAACCCTTTCAATCATTTTAATAGAGAAATCATAATTTTGGTTATTAGAAATTTTTATTAACTTACCAGAACCATTTTGTGAATGTAATAAATGATGATTACCAGCTGTATTACCACTTATATTATGTGGCATAAATGCAGCAGCAACAGCAGCATGAGCATTAAAATAAGCCATTCGTGATGCAGCCATTGTCATTTGATGATGTTGATCGGCTGTAAATTGTGATGTTTGATTACCAACAACATTTGTATATAATGATGATGATGTTGGTATTGTTGATGTGCCAATTCCATTATTACTACCATTATTATTATTATTACTAGATCCTCCACTGCCACCACTAACAGCAACAACTGCTGCTGCAGCTGCTGCTGCGGTTGACCGTGCTGAATCACTTAATCCTAATAGTTCTTGAATAGCAAATGGTGATCGTTGTGGCATTGTATTTGTGTTATTATTATTATTATTTGTAGATGGTTCATTATCACGATTTTGTGTATTCGTTGTATTTGTTGTTATTGTTGATGATGTTGTTGCTGTTTCTGTTGCTGATGATGATAGTGTTGTTTTACGTATTTCATGTGATGATAAATTTGATGCTGATGCTGATGATGATGATTTATTATCATCAGATCGATTTAATTGTCGATTTAAAAATTGTAAATGTTGATCTGTTAAATGACGTTGATGTTGGTGATGCTGCTGTTGCTGCTGTTGGTGATAATGAAGCAATGATGTTGGACCAAATCTTGAATCTAATCGAGTTAATGATTCTAAATTCATTTTTATAAACACTTTTGATTATATTTATTAACAAATCACACTATTTATAATGAAGTTTAATTAATTTATTTATTCACTTATTTCTTATATATTTTTATGTTTTATCCTTTTTTTTAAATTTCACTTTTTAGATGATAAAAAAAATTATATAAAATTATTTTAAAATATTTTATTAGTCCTTTAAAAATTTTTGACTTCTACCCCGAATTTAAACAAGGAAACATTCATAAAATATCCTTCAAATTTTTTTTTCATATGAATTCAAAAAAATTAATTAAAATTTTTGCAATATTTTATTTAAAGGACCCATCCTAATCTGACGATATATCACGATATATTAACATGTTTGTTATTACGTTTTATCACGGATAGTCATAAAAAAATTAAAATATTATATATACAGAAACCGGTTTTACGCAATCATGTCAACTATACGAAAGGTAAGTCAAATCGCAAATCATCATCAAAACAAAAATTTATTTTTAAAAATGAAAAAAAAAAAAAAAAAAAAATTCAGTAAAAAAAAAAGTAAGAAAAAAATTTCTCCTAACTTTTACACCGTGTAATTTTAGCCCACCAAAAAAAATTTGTAAAAAAAAAATTCTTATTTAAAAACAAAAATTCTTCCGCCGTTGTTTACGTAAATATAATTGTCGCGTTCGCGCGTCCACCACACATCATTCAAGTATATTTATGCTGTCAACCGTTAGTTAGTACGACCAGCATTAGAGAGCATAAAAATACATAATTTTTCTGCATAAACAAAATAATACTTTTTTTTTTGTGTTGCTAAAAACATTTAATGGTCTTTTACCTAAAAACTAAAATAAGCAAAAGGGAAATATATAATTTTATTTATATGGGGCGGTCCCATAAAATATATTCCGGAAATTAAACTCTCATTAAATTTATAATAAATTATTATATAGAAAATAATTTAATTATAGTTGAACTCTTCTAAGTCATATATATTCCCATAGAATTATATAGTTTAACTCCTCTAACTAACGAATATTGAATTAAATATTAAATTGTTGACTGGAATATAAGGTACGCCTTTCCCCCAAATTTCATTATTTTTTGCGCATGGATTAACCACTCCTTTAAAAAATTATCAATACTAACAAAAATTCAATAAGAAGTGACCTCATACCTAGAGTAATTGTAGAATACATTCCAGTCTGAAAAGTATGTGTTAGTGGGTAAATGTAATGATTGTCGTGTTAGTGGGTAAATGTAATGATTTTCGTGTTAGTGAATTTATTTGTTTTTTTTTTGGAGGTGTATAAGTGGCTTTTAACTGTATTAGTTATGATCAATGGAGGACGCCAATAATCATGGTAGTCAAGTAGTTTGGGTATCTATTTTGTTTTTAAATATAATTTTGTAATATTCCTGATTGCGAAGAAAATGAATTAATAAAAAGCTTTTTCCTAACACTTTTCTGATGAGTGGAGGAAATATAAAGACAACATCATAATAATATATGTACCTATTTTGTTTTAATCTACATAAATATTCCAATTTAGTTTTTATGAAATTCGACAATTTCGGAAGAGTACGGATTACAAGACTAAATTACACAGTTAATTAATTGTGATAAACAATTTTACTACAAAGGTTTTCCTTAAATAATTTCAGAATGGCATTGCAGCATTTTTGGAAATTGGAATTTCCGTAATAGTTCAACAAGAATTACATTTCTTATATCCACCTTTGAAAAATTATTGATCATAAGCAGCTCTCGCTCGTAAAAAACATGAAATTGCGTTATCATAATATCCAATCATAGTCAACAAAATTTATTAATAATGATATTAAATTTTTAACAGTGTATTTATATTTGATATATCCTTTTACAAAAAATTCCGAAATCGATATTTTCCTATCCATACATAAATTAATTGTAAAATGCTATATAGAATAATTAAATCGGTAATTATACAATTATGGTTAACAAATTACGAAAATTAATTTCATATTTCTCGTTTCTATTTCCTGTAACGGAAATGTTCTCACAGGTTCTAGTAAAATTATTATCGTTATTGCATAGTTATTTATATATATGTCCTTCAATTAAAATTACATCCTTTTGAATGCATCTTTTGGACTATAGAATAGAATTGATTGGAAATTTATTATATACTAATAGTAGGCGTACAAATTTTATATCCTGGGTGGAAAAGGCATATATGCATAGGTAATAAAAAAGTTTTCTATATAAGCAAGAAATTGTAAATAATTTGAATTCCATAGATCCGAAAGCTTATACACAGAAATGTATGTACACAGAAAGTTTTTATTTTTACAGCGAGTATTAACGAATTGTTCTTAGCAATCTTAAATATTTGTAGAATTGTAATATAGCAATTATAGTTATAGAAGATTATTGATTTTTTAAGGACATAAATTGATGTCTTAAATTTTATCTGGGATAATTTCAATGATTTAACTTGTTGCTTTTTAGAATTTTTAAATATTTTTAAATGGTAAACTGTTATATTATAGTAGCTTATTAAAAAATTTAATACCATTTCGAGGAAATTGATGTTTTTCAGAAATATGACTACAATTTACATAATTACATTCATCGGCTCGGCAGGAAGCAAATAAGGTTAATCTATACATAAAACTTAAAATATTAAATTTTGTAGTCTCGAATTGATACTAAATAATAAAATCATAAATAGGAAATAATATATTCAATATTGATTTTTGTTTAATAACTCGAATATCGAGATCTATTATTATCTCCTAAAATTTATATATAGACAATATCATTAAACTTGGTTCATATATTGCCTGATTGATTTACAGCAAATTAGTATAAAAAGTTAGCAATATACTTACATATAAAAATACATCATATGCTGGACAACAAGTTCCAAGAAATATCTTCAATATTTTTCATTAAAAATAACAATAAACTAAAACTGAAATTTCTCTTTATTCCAGAATTTATTTATATATTTATATATATATAAATTTCATGGTAAAAACTAAGTCTTATTTCAAATTCTGAAAAAATATATTATTTATGCTTCTATGCATGAATAAGTTATGTAGGAAATTGTCCAGAAAAAAAAAACTTTGTTGGTCCATCTTTGGGACTCCAAAAACCGTCAAAATATTGTTTAAATATTATTAAAACAAAACTCGTCTCGTCTATAAGACATATTTTTGTTTGTTTTGTTATTCGATAACAATGTTTGTTTTTTCTGTCCGCATTGAATAAAAGGATTCAGAAAATCCTTTATTTTAAGTTAAAAGAGGTGTGAAAAAATAACAGAAAAAAAACTACATATATTCAATTGAAATATGAATGGAATATTTGAATATTATAAATTTAAAATTTTGATAGAAATTTCTTTAAGGTATTTTCAGTCATAAAAATCCAATAGGCAAATAATAAGGAATTTCAAAATTTCTTACACGCAAACAAAGAAGAATGCGTACAAATTCAAAAAAATAAAAATTAATCATTAAATTTATATTGTCTGAATTTATGCTCTCCGTCAATAACGATTAAATTCTTTACTCAATTAAACAATTAAAAGTCGATCAAAAATTCGTATTAGTTTTTTGTTTGTTTAAAAATTTGTAATTTGATATTTTTCTAAAGAAAACAATAATTTTACCTAACTTTGGGAACAATTAATATCCTAGTTCACTTTAAAAACAATCTAGAATTCACTATTTTTTTTTTCATTTTTCTATATTTCAACATTATCCTTATAGATCTAAGAAATTTACAATAGAAAAATCAAACAAGAGTGTAAATTCATCGCGGTGGCCAAAAAAAATCTACGAATGAAGAATATTTATTCCAATAATTTCTAGAGGAAAGGGAAATTTTTATTTTTGGTTAGGAAGTCTTTTATCAGGATATAATTAGCAGCGAATTAAATTTTAACAAATCCTGACAGCAGATGGCGATGTAGTTGTAAGGCTAATATAAAATGGTTTATGAATAAAATTTAATTGGGTTTGTGTATTGGATTAAATAATGAAAACAACCAACAACTTTATAATGGATTCTAATTATATTTTAAATTGGCAAAAAAAGGATATTCAAAGAATTTTATTATTGCGCTTTTAACCAAATGTATATCTAAGTAAATTCTATTTAAAGTTAATTCACCGACTGACTAGTGTCTAATAACAAATTAATTAGTTGTTATTGAACTAATACAGTTCAAAACTTTTAGAAATCTTTGGTAAATATTCAAAAGGGAGACAATGATCCATTCAAAAATATTTAAAAAAAAATTATAAATTAGGACTCAATCAATGGGGGCATCCAGACCACTAAGCTGCTTACAAGCGGCTAAGGGCTTAGGGCTCTGGATGACGAGCTTATTTCCCCTCAATTGCTAAGCACTTGTCAAAATAATTTCAAATAATTATTATTTTTCAAATAATAATTCAAAAATTTCGATCGAAAATTTACTGAACTTCGAATTAAACTAATGAGAATATTTATCTCCGTTATAATACAGAATTATTTACTATATGACAGATACAGATACACACTTTCTTATACTATGCTTCACTCTGGCAAAATATTTGATTTAAGTACACTAGCTTTTATCCTCTGTGATGGATAAATTAGTATACACATTGTTAGTAGTGCAATGTGCACACCCAGAAAATTTATCAAAAAAATATAGTATAATCTATCGAAAATATTGAAATTATTATTTCTTTATTACTATGTGTAATTATAATTTTCTTATAAATAATACTATTATGGCAACTAAAAAAAAACGGAAGAATGAAATACCAAATTACATTAAAAATATTACATAAAGTAATAATTTTTATATATATAATTGCAATTTGCTACACCTGCAACCATTCTAAGTATATAAATTCGTCCCCCATCTCCAAAAATGAGTCCATTAGTACAAGAACACTCTTACAAATTCATGAACAAAACGAAAAAAAAAAACTGAAGTGCATCCACCATAAAGAAGCAAGAAAAAAAAAACACATCAACTTTATATAATCATAAATCCCAAATCATAATTATTTTATTTTTCATTTTAAAATTTTTTTATAGTCTTACCCATTTTCCTTGGGAAATGGCGCACTAATGCATCAAATATACAAACATCACATAAATATCTTAGAAATCCCTATAGCGAATCGCATTAACTACGTAAGTAGAAACGGAAATCCACATAAGTAAAAGAAGGAATAAAAGTGGAGCATATAATTAAAAAAAAAATTTGTGCATATAATATTAAAGGTATATGTATACACAAACACAGATATAAAGTATATGTAATATGAATTTATACTCGTATCATATATTAATATTTAATAATAAATGAGAAAAGTGTCTAACTAACCAACCCGCTTCAAATCTTCAATAAATCCTCAACGTTTCTATATTTTCCAGTTTGTTGAAAATTATCATTAAAGATGCCTATTTTTTTTTTTTGCATGTTTTCTAATTTAAAATTATTATTTTTCTATGCTCGTAGAATGTGTAGTAAATAATTATTATATTTTAAGTGAAATTTTGAGGTTTGTTGAGAATAAATAATTGAAAAATATACAAAAAAAAAACTTTTTATTTCGAAAATTTAATAAATAATTTCTAGTCTATAACTTTTTCGTAGGACAAAATTTTTATTTATAATTGACTATTAACGATCTAAAATTCCAACAGAATTGCGTCGATAAATGTTTTACTAAATTGCTACAGCCTAATCCTACGTTACGCAATATGCTTTTTCTAAAATATATTTCCTTAAAATTATGCATAATATAATTATTATTATTTAAAACAAAAAAAATTATTTAAAAAATATTGTCAAATGAAATTAAAAAATCTTCTACTTTAAGGATGCAACTATATACTTTTTTTTCATTTCCGCGTATATCCTTTCCACTGATATGTGTCGTAATTAAAAGATTTTTATTTTGTGCAACATTTAAGTATGACACATTCAGTCATGTATATGATGGATGAAAAATTATAAAGATAGTTTAATGATTATCATTGCAATGATTAAGAAATATACACATCAAAAAAGCCGATGGGATATTTTAATGGAAAATAATTTTTTTTTAATTTATAAATATTTTTTGCAAAAAGAAATTAATTTTATATAAATTAAATATACATTTCGAAAATTATAATAAAATTTAATAAAATGTTTGTCGAAATTTACTTGCCATAAAATATTTTGTATACCATTTGAATGATTGCTTTTCTAAATTTAACATTCTGCGAAAGGATCAGAGCCAAAATTGAGTTATTGGTCAAACGAAGTTTATTTAAGCCTGTGTATAATTTGGGTATAGAGAATCTTGATCTGTTGTTAATCTATGGCAGTGATAAAGAAATTGAAATTATATTATTATTTAATTTTGACATTAGTTGCTCTTGGTTGTTCTGGTATTAATAGCTCAAAGATTATACTAAAATTATGTACCCACTTAAAGATATATTTGATTTTCTTGTCAGGTTTTGATCTAATAATTTACTTGCAAAGTACTCCTACTCTAATCGCTTTACAATATTCCTATTTAACAGCCTCCAACTACCAATTTTTCTCCTTTTGTACAGCTACCAAATAAAATAAATAAAGAAGCTGTAAAGTTATTAAGAAAATCCTTAATCTTTATTTTCCAACCCTTAGCACAATTTCCAATAAATATAATTCAAATAATGATATAACAAAATAAAAGTAATTTATTCATTATATTTATGTATTCTATAGAAAATTATGAAACCATTGAAAATTACTTTTCCCATTTTTTTTTTTTTGTATTTTTTATCTTTTTTCTGATGAATAAATTAATTCCCTAATATTCAGCTATTTTTTATTTTTTATATTATTTTAATTTCAATATCATTAAAAAAAATATGGTAAAATTGACAACAAAAAAAAAAAGAATCAAAAACTTGATGATGTATGCACAAAAAAAAAGTTATTATCCCTTGCAGTTTTCTCATTTAAATAATTATCCTTCTATATGCAATTTTTCAATTCATCACATATATTTCTATGTATACACCAACATAACCCCTAATAATCAAGTAAAATGAATAATTTTATAGACTTGTCATCAGTCAATTCGCGATCCTAGGGATCTAATCATTTTATTTTGACAAATTTTTGTAACCATATTATAATGAAAATCATCCAACCATTTATACTCATACAAAAAAAAACCACAGAATTAACCAAAAACCATTCGTGGGGTACTTGAAACCAACCAATAATAACCTTTACCATATAGACAGTAAAATGTATTGCAGTATGTATATATGAATATCCTTGCAATGCTTTTGTTATAAGAAAGACAAAGGCACACTTGAACTATCTGACATAATTGAAAAAAATGCTAAAAAAAAATCATCTATAGCGAAAAAAAGGATTACACAAGTTGGTATAGTATGGAAAAAAAGATGATTATTATTGTAGACCAACCGTCTCCTAAATATTATCATCCTTTTTCTTTTAGCAAAAGGATTTCTCTTCTGGTTTTTTTGTGTAACTAGAGTGCTATATAAATAATTATGATTTTTTTTCTACATATTTTTGTTTAAATTTGAAAATTGAAAGAAAAGCTTTTAATAAAAAAGAAAAGTAAAAGAGTTGAAATTTTTGTGCCGCGCCTTTTTTCTTGGTATATTATTAATGGACTATGAAAGTCGCGAACTTTTTGATTGCATAATAATTTTCTTTCTATTTTTTAATGAAAATTTATGATGAAATAATTATAATATGAGTGGTGTAATTTCAAGGATACCATATAGTGGATGGAAAAATGATTTATTAGTTTCATGCAAAAGTTATGAGAAAAACTTACAGAAATTTTTAAATTTATTCGATTATTTGAAAGGTTAATTAAATAAAATGGAAGTATAAAGTAAATATATTTTTCTAATTACATAGAATTTTATTATAAATGTTCTTTTAAATATCGTCATCGAAATAATTTGATATTTTGTCAATAAGAAATTCGATAACAAGGATTTTTGTTACTCAGTTGTAATTTACATATCAAAATAGAACTGTAATTAATAATATAGATTAGTATTAAAAACTGGAAATCAAATTGGTAAATATACATCAATGAAAGACCAACCCGAATAAGAGATTTGCAGAGATGCGAAAATGATAATTTAATGTATTTCTAACAGCGACAGTCGGAAACAAAAGACGCTAATAAATCGTTCTATTTGGACATTTATTTAACTAAATATACTCCTAATTTAGTACATTTAAGAGAATAAGAAATATGCTAAAATGTATTATAGTACAGCAATGGAAACTAAATAATCTTAAACTAATATAAACTGGGTTGAAAATATAATAATAATTTTTTTTTAATTTCTAACACTCTAACAGCAAAATGAAAAGTACTTCATTAAAAATCATCTATTCATCAAATATATATATATAAATATATATGTACATCTCATCCATATATAGTATATGGAAAAAGGATAATATTAAAATCAGAAAATGCATTAATGTCCTCGAGTGCAATTTGCATTCATTTTTAATTTTTATATAACAACAAAACAACAACAAAATTTACGTATATGTGTAAAATTTCAAATTAATTCTTATCAGAAAGAAGCAAAATAATATTTTAATGAATAATATTTTTCAAAGTATATACATATATGGAATTTATTATATCCTTTTTTACAAAGACTATGCAAAAAAAAAATATCTTCAAATAATAATATGAAAACAAATAAATAAATTCATTATGCAGATAATTTTCTTTTTTGAATAGCTTTAAGGATAAAATAAAAATCATCCTTTTTATTAAAAATATTGTAATAGAAAAATTTAAACTAGAAAAAAAAGGATATATGAAGAAACGAAATATTAAAATATAAAATTGAAATTTTTTAACAAAACAAAAAATATTATATAAACATTTTTTTGCGAATTTTTATTATTATTTTTTGTTAAACTTGACATTTTCTTTGATCCTTTTTTTTGATAAAAAAAAATGCACATTACTATATAAAGGAAAATTTTGCAAATTGACAAAAATTGCAATAATATTTTTCTTCTATTTCAGTGAACCTAAAAATGAGCATTTTCTAAAGTTAAATAAAACGTAATTCCTTTCATCCGAACAAAAAAAAAGACTAAATCCTTTGAAGTACTTAACAATAATTATTAAAAGAAATTATCCTTTTTTTTATTATGAAGACTTAAAAAAGTGCAATTTCTACAATTCCCTATAGTCCTATTTAAGTATATAGTAGAAGATCGTAATTTTCTTTAAAATAATATCTAAAATTCTATTGAAAAATTGTTAAAATAAACATCGTCCTTAATTTAAAAATTGTTAATAATAAAAACTGTCACTTTTAACACATCATCATTTTTATTAATCAAACTATTTAAAGAAACTAGCAATTATATATATTCACACTATCTAACAGGTGAATATAGTTCAAAAAGGATCTAAATCATACGGAATTATTTCTCAAACTAAAAAGGATCAAATGAAATTTTTTATTACTCGTTTTTTTTTTTGAAGAGTCCTTAAGAAATATAGGGAAAAAAATTTAATAAATATTCATAATCTTCGACTACTGATTCGTTATAACTACTATACTTAAAATCAACACTGTTTTATTTTTGGTACAAAAATATTTCTATTCGATAGCAAGGACTTTGCTTAGTCATTCACTAATTGGAAGAAATTTTACAAATAAAAAATTAATTTGATGATAGACCAACAAAAACGTTTCGTAAAAAAAACTCAAAAATCATTAAATAATTGATAAAAAACGGAAAAGGAGATTGAATATTATATACGATGGTGTTGATTTTTATTGGGAAATCATCTTCATCCTTTTTAGGTATATACACCTGGCCCTGAACATTTTTATAGAAAAAAAAATTATTGTTGTATTTATTGTGGTAAAGTAGAAAATTGATCGATTTGATTATAATATTCGATGATGGGTGTTCTCTTCTTTCATCATTAAATCAATCATCAGCAATTACTGAATTTCTTGATTAATATTCATGTAATATTGAGGAGTTTATTTTATGAATAGTATAGTTAGCGATTGAAGTATTGGAAAAGTACAGGGTAATTTTAGTTTGACTTGGAAGTGTCCTTTAATTTTTTGGAGATTTATAGCTTTAAACGCTTTAGAAGTCAATAAAGACATTAAATTATATTTAATTAATAAACAATTAATTTGAAAAGGAAAATTAGTTGTAATTTTTATTTGTTTTTCAAATTATGAGAGCTCTAGCTTACAACTAGGAATATTAATGTTTCGAAGACTTAATTTATTAATTTTATATCATGGCCATCGAATTTATATCAATCCCACAGACATAATCACACACCTATTTTTCTATTTTCTAATTTAGCTATTAAATAATTGAATTTCAATTTCATAAATCCTTAAAATATTTATATGTAATACAAATCACCCAGTTTTTACTTAAATCCTTAACTATATTAATTTTGATTCATTAATCGTTTAGCTGTTAATTTGATTCCATATCAAAGTAAAATTTATATTTTTATTTACCAATTTAATTGGAAAACATGATAAATTTATTAATTTTCATCGTCGCGCATTACTCTAATTTCTACAACAACTAAAAAAAGATTTAATTATACGTCATGAACCAAAAGAAAAGTATGAGAGTATCTCCCTTAATCAATTATATATACCTTTCTAGGATAATTATCCTTTTTCATAACGAATTCCATCAGGGTTTTTTTTCTTGAAAAAAAAAAATTCTTAAATTACAATTGAACAAATTATAATTTTTTTAGCATTAAATATTTTTTTTTTTTGCAAATTTTAATGAAAATTTATTATAAATATTTTCTCTGTGAAATTGAATATGAAAAATTTTCTGCTGTCGATTTTTCTTTTGATCTATTACGAAAATTTATTGAAGCGTAAATAAAAAAAAAAACACATTTATCCGATTAATGAGGATATTTTACGAATAAATTATCATATATATACAGAAAGAAATTTTGATATCGTTAGTTTAATTTTTCCTTGATGAATAATCAAGAGATGTCAAATGAATATTAAGGATATTTTTAATATGTTTGCAATTTACATTTTATATTTGTTAAATTGAAAGTAAATTCTTATTTAAATTGCGTAAATTTTAAATTAAATGATATTTTAATATGTACAGAAAATTTTTTTAAGGACCTTTTTATATAAGATGTTTTTTTTGTATTGCCGCCAACATAAACATAATATTTTTATATTGTACTTATTTATTATACAATAAAAATAATAATTGTTTAAAAATGAAAGAAAAATTTAAATAATTATTTAAGTTTTTAAGGACGACAATGAAAAATTTTCAAATTTTTAAGGACGACAATAAAAAATTTTTACAAAAAAAAAAATGTAATTACAATATTTTTTGATGCGGTAAATGACAAAAAAAAAACCAGAAATCCTTAAATTAATGTTAAGAGAAAAATTGCATTTTTTTTTTCATTTGAAAATTAAAAGCGAGACATTTTTAGTGTAAATTAAGTTTTATATTTTAATTTTTCTTTTACGGATAATAAAGAAAAAATTAAAATTTTAAATATAAAATGGGAATTATTATTTTAATTATAATACAAACAAGAACATAATTATGATGATTGTAAAATAAATTAAAAGGCTTTCAAAAAGGGAAATATAATATTTAATTGTCAAGTTTTTTTTTATGTGAATATTATTTTCCAAGAAAAAATGTTAATCCTTTTTACGCGTTGAAAGTCTTGAACTTTTTTTTATTTAATGTTTAATGTAAATTTATATATAATTTTTTTTTTACTAATTGTGAGTGATGTAAGTTGAAATATGCAAGTAGAAGTTCTAATTATAAATAGTGAAAAAAGAAAAATTAATTTCAAAAACTTTACACTTTTACATAAATTTTTAATTATGAATATATGGTAAAGGATGTAATGTAATTATAATATGTTTTCTAACAAATTTCTTTAAAAAAATTAAATCAATTAAAATTAAATTAAATTTTTTTATCATTTTGTAGAAAATGAAATGTCATTTATATATTTTTGTTATTGGACAAAATTCAGATTTTTCTATACAATCTTTATTGTACTTTATTTTACAAATTTTAATGGAAAAAAAGATCAGAATTTACAAATTCATTAAACTATTCTGATAAATATAGTTATTTGCCTTTAACTCACCATGGCAATTTTCTTTAATAATTAATGACCAAATTTGTAATGGGCAATTCTTACTCTACTGTTGTCCTCATTATCATTTCTTACCAAAGTAGATTGTTCTTTAAAATTTAAATTAGTTTTTCAAATTAAATTCTTTCACAATTGTTTAATTAAATTTGAATATTATCAAACCATCAAAAAAATTATATGTAATTCTACAATTTACTTTTATACGAGTATAGTGACATTTAAAATATTTGAGGTAAATTTTCTTTTCTACTATCATTAAATTAAATGTTTAATAATTTACCCAAAACGAATTTCTACAATAAAAAGAAACTCACAAAAAAAGGACAGTAAATTTTTAAAATCGCCCTCACAAATAAATATAATTTTAATCCTTAATAATCCTGTTAAGTCGATACAATAACATTCATAGCAAAAAAAATATCATTTCTCAACAAAAATCTTAATTATTAATTCTAAATATTACAAGGATTACATGGAAATTTAATATTTATTCAATGACAATATTCTTAATATCCTTTTTTTTTCTAGTAATCTTTTATTTGAATTTTTGTTTTGTGTATATATAATTCATTCATTGAGATTTGTAAATTCAACAACAATTTTTCAATAGATTCAGTACCCACAAAAAAAAATATCCTATCCAAAAACAAACTCACACCTACACAAAAATAATATTTATGGTCCTTTTTTGATAAGAGTTTTTTCTTAAAAAAAAACATTCCCTTTTTTGTGTGTCACATTCATCCTGATGTTTAGAAGGATGTGTAAAGTTATGTTTGGTTTTACACAGTGTCTGTAAATGTCAGTATACAAAAAAATTTCTTATTGTGAGCTACTGATGAATCGAAATGTTTTTATAGTCCAAGTGAAATTATTCTATAAAAGAAATATATATAATATGAAAAAGAGTAAAGAGGTCCTCAGCGGGATACTGACAACTATCATTGTTAAAATATTAGGCATTTGTCAAAATATTTACCTTAAAGATGTCACTGTCAAGTAAATACTTCTTTTAACAATTTTTTTTTATGCTTTTCAATTTTACTTTTTTTGATGGTTTGATTTGTTAATGGATTAAATTATGATATAAAAGAGGATATAAATTTTGTTGTAGATGTTTCTTGTGTGATGACAGCTATTTTTGTGAGAATCCTTATAAAGCACTTGATTTAATTTTGTTATTGGAATATGGTTTATTCATACACATCATATTTGAAAATTAACAATAATTGGAAATTTAATATACATAATCCTCTGTAAGAATTATTTTAATATTATAATATAATAAGAAAATTGAATAATGATAGGAAATCAATGTCAAAAATATCATAAAAGTTGAGATTTATGAGAAATTTATTAAATAAACAAAAAAAAACAGATTTCAAATTGGTACAATTCAACAGAATTGGTGGTAATTTTTTATAAATTAATTTTGTAGTGAATAAAATCGATATATGGAATTAATTTCACATCCAAAGATCTAAAGATTAAATTCGACATGAATCTATTCTAATATAGTAATTCTAATAATTTGGATATAAATCTTTCAAATAACTTTGAATTTTCCGATTGCAAATTCTATTGAATTTACGAATATTTAAGCTGTTAAAAATAAATTGGCTAAAAAGAATTGAATTTAAAAGATATACAGAAAACAATTAATAATTTTTGAAAAACATATAATTTTAACTACTGACAAAATTCTATTCATTAAAAAAAAAAATATTGGGCGCACCATGACGAAAAGTCAGACCTTAATAAATCAAACATTTTCAGCTCCACAACTGTCAAACACATAAACTGATGCGAATACCACTTAGTATTTATTTTCCGAATCTCTCAAAATTAACAAGTCACATTCTTGTGTAGACGATTCAAACTGATCTTCTTTTCGAATTTTATGAAAATGGTCCAATGAAATGATTCGTTTTTCAATTTCAATTTAAGTTTAACATTTAACGTTTTTTGATGGTTTTGCAATCTGAAATATTTAATCAACTTACTGAAAAGTGATAGAATGTTCAGATGTTACTAAATTTATATAATTTCTAAAACTTTTAAGAGCAACATTAAAAGTTGGAATTAAATTTAATACCTAATCAAATTATTTTATATGAATGCATGAAAATTAAGAATTTATGAATTTTATTACATTTTCTGACATTTTTCACAAATATATTTAAAAATATCCGTGATTAGAAATCTATTTTACTATAGAATTTACCGCCGGAAAAATAAGTTATACAAAATTCATAAATAAAATTTTATACCGCAAAAAATTAATCGTCCTTGCAACTATTTTTATTTTTTTTTAAATTTGGGTAATTGTAACAATTAAATAATAAAAATTTGTACTTACATAATAGTCAATAGTATAGCCTACAGAATTCTTCCAAGTTGATGGTTGAATTGCATTTTCCAAAAGATTGAAAATTTTAATTATATTTTCCCCCACAATATTTTCTACTTTAAACTAATTACACTTTTTCATTCCTTTTCTACAAATTCATTAATATCTAATTATATACTCTACTCAAGCAAAAAAAAATACATTTCAACAATTCCACAAAAGAGCCAATATTCAATAATGATTTTGTGTAACAATATCGCGAATTCACTCCACCTTTTTTACCATCTAAGTAATTTTCAAATACTTAACTAAAATAATTTTTAAAGATTATTTATAATAAAATACACAATTTTTTTCGATGTCCTTTAATTTTTACAAATTTTACCATTCCCCCTTCACAAGGACCAAACTTTTTACTTACTGGTATAAAATTTACTATTAACATTACTGGTAATACTAATGGCGTTTACTTTAATATGAACTTGAAACCAATAAGGGTAGAAAAATTATAACAATAAGGAGTTGTACAATATTAAAATAAACATATACTCAAAAATAAAAGAACTCACCCTAATTGGATGATATAACAATGTAGGGAAAATAACGTCTAGTTAACACAATAATAATAATTCAAAATGGCTTCCACCCTTCACAAAAAAAAAATAAAGAATAATGTAAATAAAAAAATTTGTTCAATTTCCTCATTAATTAAGCTACCCATAAAAAAAAAGGAAAATAGAACTATAAACAAGGACTATTTTTACTAGAGTATGACTTCATTCAAGGTTGTAAGGATAGACATTCTTTTTATATAGGGCGTCAGAAAAATAATAATTCTATTTTACATTTAAATAGCAAAATTATTTGATTACATTGTTATTGTGTCAAAAAAAATTTATATTTATTTATTCCACTCTATGGAAATATTAATAATAATAATAAGCAAATATAATCATAATTTTTTTTCAGTAATATGACAGAAAGGATGGTCACAATTTTAGAAAAGAGGGTGGTAGAGGTTCAATGTTAAAAAGTTAAAATATTATGTTAAAAAAAAACATGTTTTACCTCCTGATGTGATGAGTCCTGATGTGTGCACATCACATGTGATCAAAATTTTACCCTTCAAAATTATTCAAATTTATATAATAATTTGATTCATAACATTTTTTTTTTTTCGTGTGTGTCGAATAATTATAAATTTTTTTGAGGAAAATATTTTTAGTGTCTAAATTTAAAATGGTTGAAGAAAATAATATGTTGATTTATTTAGGGAGGATCAAATGGTTAATTGTATCAAATAGAATAGACTATAGCACAGTCGTCACTATGCAGAAATAATGATTATGCCGCCCGGTGATATAATTTAAGTTGTCAATAAATAAATTTATATTTCAAAATTTAATTTCTATTTTTTTACATCCCTTAGGACTAACGTACTATAAATCCAGAAAAATATCTAAATTGCTATTTGAAAATATTAAGTTTGAAAAAGTAATTTTTTATGGCTGATTTACAACCCCTTATAATTGGTGATAGTTTCCGTTGAAATTTAAATATTAAATTTTATAATTAGGAGTAAAATTTCAAAGTTTTTCCTAAAAAGAACTTTTCGTAAATAATGAATTTAATTTAGAATATTATTTTGAATTTGATTTTAGTACAATTTGGATTGCAAAAGGACTAAATATCTTATGTACAATACAACTCATGTTAGTCTCTTCATAATCATTCATTATATCATCGAGAAATTTAATTTACAATGAACTGCAATTGTAAATTATTTATTTCTTCTTACTGTAAAATATTTAAATTAAGAAACTGTACCACATACTCCCTGAATATACATTTCCAGTTATTTATCTATCATTGATCAATTTTCTCAAATTATGGTTTTTCAAGAGCAATAATATATTTTCAAATTCCATTTTAAAACTTATTTATGCATAAATACAATCTTAAATAATTCGAACAGTATAAATTGTAGTCTTTCAAATCAGAATAATCAAAAAACCACAAACAAGATTCAAAAATTCATCAATTACCTACCCTAAAATCCTTGAAAAATTTGTATAACATACATAATCATATATGAATGAACCCTAAAATTTTGCGCCATTATTAATTTCACTTGTAAAATTTTGCAATATAAAAAAAAGTAAACTAAACAATTAAAATCCTTACCGCAGAAAATATGGCGACTTTTTTATCTCTACATACAAAAAAAAATGTAAAATATCGAAAAAAATGTATCCTTACGGCAGTAAAGTCCTTATCTATCACATATTCACTTAATTTCAAGTGAATATGTTGAAGAGTTTTTTCTCTCATTTTTTGCATGGCGCTAAATAAAAAGGATTTTAATTTAAATGGTTGCGCGAATAAATCCCCCTAAGGTATATTATTTATGAAGATTTTTTTTTATTATTACGTTGTGGAGACTTTAAATCAAAGAAGGATATGAAAAATGTAATTAGAAAAAAAAAATGTTCGTAATAAATGATGAATGGATTAAATTTTGTTCTTGGAGAAAAGAGTTTATGGTTTCGAGATTAGATATATCAAGTAAAAGGATTTTGTCTTTGCTGATATTTTATGAAAAATAATTTGTCTTAAATTAATTATTACAAAGATTGAAAAAGCTTTAAAATTCAACAAGTACGATTTTAATTTCAAATTATAAATTGTAATTATTTAAATTATTTAAAAAGTAAATTTTGGAATATCCCTGGCGATAGTATCTAAAAATATGTATTCAATTGGAAAATCTACTTATTTATCTATAGAAATTCCTTAGTTATCTTCCCATTCCCGGTAGACTTGGACATAAGTTCTAAAACCTCTACCACCCTCTTCAGCTGTAATCCTTGCACACACTTTATATTCTATTAATAAATAACTCCTTCACAATATACAAACTCTTTCAAATATTTATTTTAAACTTTTTCTAATAAAATTGTCAATTTTATCGCAGCAACACAAAAGTAGAAAAAAAATATATTTCAAATATTTTCCTATAACATAAATAACACAATCAGAAGCTATTAAACTGTCAAAACCAAATAAAATTTTCAATTTATATTTTACAATATGTAGTTATAGTACAAATAAGATTTTTCTAAAAGTTCATAAAAATCTACTTAACTTATTTTAAAAACTTTTCTACAATTTCTAACTCAATTTCATACAAAAAAAAAACTATACTACAAAAAAAAATTGCATCCAAGTAGAATTCTTTCAATCATGTTTCTACGAAATCAAATAGTTTGAAAATAATATTAAATCTATATCTTAAAAATTGAAATACAAACAAAATATAAATATATTTTTTCGATTAAATCTTTCAAAATAAATTTTCTAACTGATTTTGATGTAACACTTCTGTAAAAAAAAAAATCATATTTACATAATATATGCAAAAATCTTGAATAACAAATGCAACTGACATATTTAATTTTCTTGTTCATTTTATTTCTCAAAATAAAATTTCCTCAAATAAATATTTTTTTCTATAAAAGGATAGAAAAATAATTTCATGAACATTTTGTTTTTACTTAAAAATAAATTTTCACACCCATATTAAAAAAATGTATTTCCATTTCCAACCCCGCATGGTTAAGAAAATATTATTTTATAAAAGTAGAAAATTGCTCGTTATTTAATACTTCTTTTATTTTTATTATCATCAAAACTTAATGACATTATCATTATTATTATTATCGTCCTTGTCAACATCGTAAGTCTAAATAATTTTTCATCCAAAAAAAAATAAAAATAAATCAGGAAATAATTTAATCAAAATATAATAAATTATCCATTAACTTTATATACAAAAAAAAAAAGCTTTTCTATACAAAATCTACTCCTTCCCTCACATTCTTTACAAATCTATATTGTTGAGTTATTTAATATCATCAATGTCCTTTACTTAATATCTTTATTGTGTATCCCCAGGAAAAAAAGAAAATTCTATTCACGTATATACGTATATGTATCGTCATCGTTGTCATCTTGTCCACCTCTTTTTTTCCTATATATATTTTTCTTATTATTTTGATATTCGAATAGCCTTGAAGGATAATATATAGATAGAAAATTTTATATAGTAAAAAAAAAATCTATTAAGGATCCTCCTTTTCTTCGAAAAATAAAATTGTCTTCTATATTTTTTTTATTATTATTATTATGTAATAAGAAGAAATTCCATGTCCTTTATGAAAATTCTATTAGAGAGTTGAGAAAAATAAACTTTTTGAGAGTTGAGTTAAATTCAATTTAACGTAATTGAATCAGTGTTTATCCATTCTAGAAAATTTATATATATATATATATATATATATAAATTGTATAAGGATCTTCTTATATATTATATATAATATAAATGAAATCACTTTATTTAATTTAATTTATTTTATAGATTTGAAAAGAAAAGCTAAAGGAATCTTACTTACAATTTTATTTATTATCATTTTCCGTAGCCAAGAAATGTATGAAATAATGTTTGTTTTTTTTTTTTTAGAAAATTGATTAAATTTTTTGTACATATTGCCAAAAAATTTTAAATTTATTGATTTCATTAGAAAATTTCAAACTTCCTGGGAAGAATTAGAAAATTTAATCTTAATTTGTTAGAAAAATTAATTAAAACTTTGTTGGTAGCTAATTACAAATTTATTAATTATATTATTTGCATCCTTGCTAGTAAAAATCCTGAAAATCATTTGTAACTTTGTGCAAACTGAATTAATTTGTGTAATTTAAAAAAATTATAGTTTAATATTGCTTCTTAAATGTACATAACAATGAATCATTTAAGTCTACAAAAATTTAATTGATTCATTGGATTTAATTGAAATTGGATCATTAAATCAATGATTTTCTTAACAAAACTTCTAGATCTTATTAAGTAACTGTGCAGAGAGATAGTTGTTATACCTTAACGACCCTCTAATAATCTAACCGAAAGAATGGCTTATTGTCAAATTATTATATAGATTCTCTAACTATAAATACAATAACTTAATCAACATTTTACCTATGACATATTGTTATATGGAAAATAATTGTATTTAGAATTTAGACACTTAAATTTTATTTACATAAACACTTAACTACCCTTATGCAACAAGCTCAAAAAAAAAAATTACTGTCATACTCAACCCAAAAAAAAAGGCTGTTCTTGATATAAATCTTTATTTATTATAATTAAACAATTTTGTAAGAAAATTTTGTATCTAAACTGCAAGTCCAACCACAAAAACAAAATAATTTGCTGCCTGAATTAGAGAAAGGAATTATTCTATTTTTTTTCTTTCGAGAGCAATCATAAACAACGATAAAAACATAATTTTTCTTTATTATAAAATTGAAATGTGTCAGTAAAGTGTCAACAAAAAAAATTTCATAAATTTTCACATATTTGAATAGAGAAGCTATTATTTTTATTTCTATATATGAAATATATTTTTCGAAATGTTTCATTGATCCTTAAGGCGTCCATGTTTGGTTATGTACAATAGAATTATTATATTATTATTTATTATTATTTTGTTTCGAAATTCACACTTCAAAAATATATTTTTTTTTTTTTTAAATGATGATATAATAAACAAGAGACAAAATAATATAATAACCATTTTTGAAGTATAGAATATTTTTTGATAGAATAATAATAAAATTATGCTTAAAAAAATGTTTTTATCAACAAAAAATGATCAGCTATAGAAAGGCTATAGAAACGTGAAATTGTTAAATTAGATTTTTTATTTTTTGTGGACAGATGTTTAAGATTGTAGAAATTTTTGGTGTGAATTTTCTGATTGGTTCAAAAGAAAGTAATAATTATGTTTTATAATATTTTTGACTAATTTACCATAACAAATATTATAGTATGACTTTATAAATAATTTTGGGTTAGATGAAATTTAAATTTTGTAATTTTTACATATAAATTAATAATAATAAAAAAATGCTGATTCATTTTATACTATGAATTTGTTTCAATTGAATTTAAATATTTCGGAATGAAATGAATTTTTTTTTTTGATAATGAATGTTGAATATTAGGCAAAGTATATTTAAATGGTATTTAAAATGGAGACAATTTTTGGGACTATAACTTTGAGCAACTAATCTGAAGCATATAGAAAATTAAATTTGTCTTTCATATCATTAATTTCAAAATTCATTGTTAGTACAAGCAGCTTTACTTAAACTTCTATAAATCATCAAAATTATTGCAGTAATTAATTACGCAATTAATTACGCATATTTTCATTATCAAATAATTTTTCTATACTAAAATTTAAAATCAAATTGAAAATATTACAAAACTTTCATAAATTTCTGTGATTCGACATAATAAATTAATTTCAATAATTTCTATATAAAAAATTATGCTTATTGAACATAATTTTATACAATTATTACATATTTTTCCAAATAAAAATTATTATATTCAAAAAGCTTTTTGAAAATTCAATTCAAATTAATAAATCATCATAAAATTTAATAAAATATATATATATTTATTTCTTGTAATTCTTTCTCCTTAATTCACAATTATAATAAAAAATTTAATTTCTTATCGCCAGCAACTTATTTAAATTCCCATTCTACTACAAAAAAAAACTCTCATAAATTTTGAATGGACATTATTCAAATTCAAATATTCTTACTAAATGGAAACAAAAAAAAGCTTATACATAGATATAAACTAACACTAACTAAATAAAATATTTTATTATGTATATTTTATTATCATCATTATTTATGATTATAGGCAAATCTCAGCGGAAATAAATTTTCTACAGATTCATCAATTTCTATTCACCAGGATATATAATTTAGCAAAGAAAAAAAGTGAAATATTTAAATTTGTATATAAATGACAATACTGATGAGCACTAAAGAAGGACGATTATATATACAATGTCTAACAAGATCCTTAGAGAAATGGTAATACAGATTATAATTTTTTTTAAAAAAGAAACTACAAATTTAAAAAAAAAACTTTTCCTTCAGGTAATACCTCCTTCAGGACATTCAGGTTATTTTATAATTTACAAAAAAAAATATAATGAAAAGATAAATTATTCCTTTTTTCAATCATGAATTAATTTGTATATTATTTATTATTATTTGGAATAAAAGTCCTTTTTTTTTGCTTACTTATACAGTGATTACTTTGCAATGTTAAAGGAAATTAAATGGTCAGGATTACGATCCTGCAATTTTTATTTTTAGTAAAAAAAAATTGAAGAAAAAATATTAAAAAATTTGCATATCTAAAGGATATTTCTTTTTCTGTATAAATACACCTGAGTATAAAAGTTTTTTTTTTTGTAATAACAAGAAAAAAAATTTATGCTTACGAAATCTAAAAAAAAAAAAAATAATAATTTTAATAATTCGTGGAAATTTTCAAAAGAAAATTGAAAATATTTTTTTCTCTAAAAAAAATATATAATAAATTTTCCAAATTGAAAGTTTTATAATGAAACGAGGACAACGTGAAAAAAAAGGATAGAGATTAAATGCTGCAGGATGTTAGGAAAGAATTTGGAATGAAATCTGGCTTGGGAAGTTTGTTTTTTTTTTAGTACAACATAAGAGAAATGAAATCCTTTTTGATAATTTTTCAAATTTAGGAATTTGTAATGAAAAATAAGATTTTTGATTATAAGCATTTTAAAAATTTATTATAATTATAAATTTTCTATTTTCTTTGATAATTATTTATGATGAATATATAGAATGCGGGAAATAACGAATAAGCAGAAACTTATTTAGTCTTTTGAGATTTACAACAATGATAAAGAAGATATTTTATTTAATCATCCTTTTGGATTTTTTTATGGAAAATTTTGATATTTTTATAAATACATAATGGATTGATTATTTTTTGGTTATTTTGATTATTCGATATAGTTTGGATTAATTTGGGAAAAATAAATATTACAAAACTTTCGAAATGACATTTTGCAATTCAGAAACATTTAAAAAATACGATAAACATAGTTTTTTACATCATTTCGGAGGTAGATGTGTTTTATATATGCTCTGTGAATATTGTGATCTAATTATAATGAAAGGCTTTAAATATTTACTATAGAAAATCAGGAAAATATCTCGAAAATCTGATCAAAATAATAAATATTTGACTAAGATTACAACAAACTAGGGAAATCTACCAGTGCAGACGGAGTAAGAGACCAATTTTTCCGAGATTGGTATATTCTAGCCAACTCCTTCCTATCCAATTAATTTAGTGCTATACCTAATCAGAAAAAAATTAACCTATTAATTGAAAAAAACAGTTCTGAAATTTATTTCAATATAAAAAAAACATTACAAACAAAAAGCGGTTATCCAACTCTACAAGCATTCATTTAAGACCTCCTACAAAATCAGTTATAACACTATAAAAGCCTTCCTTAATTTTTACAGCAAATTGTCTTATTATTCAGAAAAAAGTCCTGATTTCACCGAAGGTTAATAATTTCTGATATTTTTTCAACTAGTTTTAATATATTATAGTTTTTATAGGCTGTTATTTAAATTAAGTTTGAAAAATAATTGTAAAAAGTTCACTTCATAATTAATTTACTAATTTACTAATAAGCCCATAAAAATTTTCGCTCGTATAAAAGTAATAAAAATCGTCACATATACAATAACAATAAAATAAAAATATCAGAAAAAGGATATATGAAATTATATTTTATAATAATTTTCTCTATTTTTCAATAAGAAAATTCTCAATTTTCTCCAAAGAATATACAAATAATTTTCTTCTAAAAACATAATTTTAAGATTTCATTTTAAAAAAGGACATAAAAAAAATGACAGGATAACAATATTAAATAGAAAAAATAGCATAATTTATTCTCTTAAATGAAATATAATAATAAAATAAATAATATGGGAGGGGCATAATCCTCCATTTAAAAAAGTAAATTTTCTGTATAATATAACGACTTCTGTGCTGTGTCTGAGAGTGAAAAAGAGATGGAAAATAAATATGAAAAAAAGGAAGTATATAAAAAAATAAAATGTTAGTTAGTTGAGAAATAAACCCTCGCGCATTAATATATATATATATGTACATTTCTTTTTGTTAGAGAAAAGGACGAAGGATTCCTTTGTTAGCTGTGTTATAGGATACAAAAAAAAATTGTTACCCTTGATTTTTCATTTTTTTTTTAATAATATTTTTTCCTTTTTTATTTGCCTGGTTATTCTATTTCTGTTTCTTTCTGTCGTATAATGCAAAATGCGAAATTATTTGTTTTCTTGTGCAAAATGTTTTTATTTTTGCAAAAGGATGCAAAATGGTGACCGTATAGTAATTTCATAAGTTAATAAAGTTTAAGTATAATTTAGTATTTGAAAGTATATTGAAATTTGATATTGAGAAATTTTAAATATGAAAAATAAAGATTTTTGTAAATTGTAATTAAGGAATCGAAACAGAATTTTACTTCCAGTAAAAACTGCCCCAATACTACAATAAATTAAAATATATTATTCAAATATAATATGTATATCAAATACAAGTCAAATTATTTTTTTTACAATACAAATTATTCCTCCAATTATTCCAAGATTCCAATTAATTTAAGGACAATTTTTGGAATATTATAAATTTAAATTGTAAAATGATTCTATAGGCTAATTCTCACAATTCATATTTATTATGTCAGATAATACTCATATAACTATAGTACATATCATGTTATCAACAGCAATCATTAAGAAACTATATAAAAAATATTTATGATTTATTTTAGACCCAAAAATCTTTGGAAACTAAAATTATACAAAAAAAATTATCAAGTACCTTTTTTTTATTTCTATAATATTTTATTTCTTTTATTTTCTCCCTCTCTAAATAACAATTTTTTTTCATTACGTTATTCGTCCTGGCAAATATAAATAATATGAAAAAAGGGAACAAATTATGAATAAATAAAAATTCCAATGAATGCTTTCAACAGCAACAACAACAAAACTTACATAATAAATTCAAATGAGAAATTATTATGTTTTAAGGAGAATTTATTCATATTTATATACATATACATAGTTTTATAGTACAATAAAAAATGGAAATCAGACCGCCATTAAAAAATCATAAGAAATTATACATTATCCTTGTTACATATAACCTATACCTATATAAATATATGAGTAGATTATTTCTTTTTAATATATCCCTATTAGTATAAACGAGGATAATAATTTCTGATTTGAATATTATTTCAACTTTATTGTAATAATAATACCATCAGAGATGGTATTCAATTATTCAAGAAAATTGATAATGTACATATATACATATATGTATATAGCCTTAAGAGAATTTTTTTTTTTTATGAAAATGATAATATAGCAAGACACATCATTTTCCTATCACAAATTATGGATTATTGTGATAATTTATATCATTATTTTTTACAAAAATAATTTTTCAATATACAAATAACATTTTTTTTTTTTGCACTGATTTTATTTTAAATTTAGTTTCCAATGTAATATTTGTATTTGATAACAATGATATTGGAAATTTGAAAAATTGTAAATTATATTGGATAAATTATAGAAGTGAAATAAATAAAATTTAAATTAATTTTAATTTCTAGATCTGTTTTATTTATAAACTCCAAGTTAGACTCTCCTTTTTCTAATGAAATGATAGAAGTTTCTAAAATGGGAAAAAATTAAATATTTTTTGAATAAAAACTATCAATTCCAATAAAAATTAATTTTTAACATTTTCAGTTGAAATTTATTCCTTTTATAATTAAAATGTGCATTTTTAAAACCAAAATTCTAAGTCTAAACTAAATACGAACCTTGTCCAAAAGGCGAACTTTATTTAATAAAAAACCTATTTAAATTGTAAAAGGACAAAATCTAGAATTTTGGTTACTGAAAATTTGATGCCTATTTTTGGAATTTCTGTCCTCAATTTTGCAATTTTAAAAGTGTCCTTCTTTTATACGAAATTTATAATATAATTTTTCGTAAACTACTTATCGGATCCAATATTTTTCAATTTAATTTTAATTCTTCACAGTAAATAACAATTTTTTATGAAAAGAAAAATGATGACATCCTTATTCTATATATGTCAATATTACAACAACAAAATAGAAAAATGAATTTTCTATAAATATATTATTAAAAAGAGAAAAGGAAATTCCTCATTTACAAATAAAAAAAAAATATGGAAATAGCAAAAAAAAAGAAATTATTATTCAAAAATTATTTGTTAAAAAAAAAAAACGTAGAAAATTTGAATAAAAAATTATTTCATTTTAATGTGAATCCTTGTTATAACGCTAACGAGCCTGATGAATGATTTGATTATTATTTTCAGTATAATATATATTAAATATCCTGGATTTTACACATTTTCTCATACCATATATAAATCTAAAATTTGAGATTAAATTGTTTTTCAAATGCAAATTATCCAAGCTGAATTATATATTTTGTAATATATTATCCTTATTTTTCACAAATAAATTTATTCAATATATATTTAGTTGTTAAAATTAAATGTAAGGACATTTTTGTTACAATTTTATGTGTATTTTATGTGTATAGACTATAATAATAAATTTGCAACTTTGAAAATTGCAATTTAGTAGGGCGTGCAATTATTTTTATGCAATTTTATAAGCATTTCTATGTTCTTTAGAGAGAGTAATCATCGTATATAATACATATATGTATAAATTTTTATTGAAAATCATTAATGGTTTATATTTTAATGGGGAGGATTGAAAAACCAGAATCATAAAAAAAAATAATTATATATGAAAAACTTTAATAATTTCTACTTATTTGAGGGCGAAATTATAATTTCTTCATATATGCATTAAGCGCACATATTTAATGATGATGAGTTTATTTTAATGAATTCTATAAAAGATTTTTTTCTTCTCTATATTTTGTTTGGAAAAATGACTTTTCTCCTATATCGTTTATTAAAAAAATAATATATAATATTTATTTTAATGAAATACCATCTTATTATTATTTATTCAACATTATTTTTCTTTTTATGCAAATAATAATAATAAATAGATTATGAAAATTTTAAGCATAATTTTTACTTATGGTTAATGGTTTTTGCCATCATCTCTTATAAATAAATTTATTATAATAAATGATTTATTATTCTGTTCATCATTATTTCATAATGAAAAAGAAAATTATTATAGAAGAAAAAAATTAATTATTCTCATAATTGTATTTTTTTTTTTAAATTATATTTAAAAGAAGAAAATTATAATTAAATTTAATTAATGGTTTTATGATTTCAGTTTAGTAGAATTTTTAATTATTAAGTATATGTTGGTGAAAATCTTTTTATAATACAAATTTTCATATATTGAATATAATAAATAATGTAGAAGAATAAAATAATTATAAATATTTAATTATCTTATAGAAATTTACGAAAATAATTGATAAAATACTTGAAATTTTTGTTTTATAGTGAATATCCATCCAATAATCTTCAGATTCCATTAATGATATAGAATTGAGCTTACAGAACCCAATAACCATCGCACATAAAGCTTATACAGAATCCAATAACCGTGAATCGCATTCAGATTTCAATAATAATAGAATTGAGCTTACAGAACCCAATAACCATCAATACATTATTGATGTATTGAGTTTGTGTCAACATAAACAGTCATAGTGTCCTAGGATAAGGTCAGTTTATTTTGTAAATTTGGATGATATATGCGGGCTGTTTAAAATATCCTTCGATCGTGGGACTTTTGATCAAAATGAGGCAATTCTGGGAACTTAGAAAAAGTATGATTCTGGGAAGTTTGATCAGAAAAGAGCGACCAATATGTAGATTACAAACTACAATTACAAACTATATGTTTTTTATTATATTCAAAATATATTTTACATAGAGTGCTGTATGTGGTCTGCCTAGCTAATTTAGATCTTAGATGACAGTTAAATCAATATCTGCAAAGTAAAGAGCTGTTTCTCTGGATTTTAGACTTACTTTAAATATCTGTAAGTATAGCTGTAATTATCTAAGTAGAAAACACAAATTTTAACAATTAACATATCACATTAATTTACATAAAATAATATATGTATATAAAAATTTTCGTTAAAATTAAATTACATTATTCTAATAAAAATTAAGTAGAGATGTTTAGTTAATTGATCAAATCTTGAAAATTTGTTTTAGAACATTTTGAAATGCATATGTAAGAGGACTATTTAAAACCTACTTATAAATTAATAATCAAAATTTACAAAAATTCACTAAATTTTCACTAAAATTGATATTCTCAATATTTTTTACCCATTTCTCAAATTTTTTAAATTTACTTACCAACACAAAATGTAAATTTAACAATTTTGATAAACTCTAATTAGGATTTTCAAATACCACGTTTCAGTCACGCTTTCCAACAAAAAAAAAAAACAAATCTAAACGTTGACTTTTCTAATCATAGCAAAATTCATATTTTGATTTGTTTTTTTTTTTCATATTAGTTGTAATAAAATTTTGTGAAATATTTTATTGAAAACATTTTGTCATTTTGTCACGATTTATAAAATTTTATATATATATATATTTTTGTGAGGGGGTTAATAATATTTCATAAAATTTGCTGTTTCTATATTAACACATTACGCATTGAGAAATAGTTGGAAATCAAAAATGAAATTTATTAAATTTAATATTATATCTACAGATATAATATAAATGAGGGTTTGAAAATATTATTTTTGGGGATGAATTTTGTTAGATTAATAATATAATAATGTTGTATTTTCCCTTTAGGCAAAAAAATATATGTATGGAAAATGTATATTTGCAATTGTAGAAATCATCGTAGCCAGTATCTACCAAAGGATCATCACTTAAGTGGCATAATTTTACGATAAACTTGATTCAATAATATAAAATGGAATAAAAAAAAAAAAAAATTATATATATACGTAATAATATATTTTGTTAACATCTTTTAGTTATCATAACAGGATACAAAAACTACAGGATGACTAATATTTCTTAGGGATAATGTAATATAATAATTTAATTTAATTTAAATAATCAAATGAATGTAAAATTAACTATTAAAATTACATAAAATTCAATATATCTTTTTGTAATATTTTCAAATTTATAATTGGTCTTTTTTCAATTCTAGTTGGTCTTAAATTTTCTTAAACGATTCTTACAAAAACGAGGAGTTTGGTGGCTTGTTAAAAAAAAATCCGCCTTTAAATGGAATTTTAATTGATATTATACAAATTATATGTTATAGCTGTGTCGTCGGCGCAAAAATTTTAAATAATAAAATTACTAAATGCATTTACCATGTAGAGGAAAAGTATTTTGTGAATAATATCAAAATTCCAATTACGAGATCGTTTAAGGAGGCAAGGCTAAGAAAACATTGGTGATAAAAT
This sequence comes from Empis stercorea, assembly GCA_949752835.1. Taxonomy (NCBI): domain Eukaryota; kingdom Metazoa; phylum Arthropoda; class Insecta; order Diptera; family Empididae; genus Empis; species Empis stercorea. The sequence goes on from OX457087.1 coordinate 7,515,369, forward strand.
ATACGATGATTTTCAAATATTGAATTAGAAATTTAAATAGTAAATTGTTATAATTTAGATTTTGTGCTCCCCTGTATTAATAGTAAGTAAAATGATTGTATTCTAAATTGGTATTTTCCACATAAATTCAGATCTACTGAATTTACATCAGCACGAATTTTCTCTTCTAATCCTAATAAAAGTTGTTGATTACCTAAATTTATATTCAAAACTTTTACTAGAAATTTAGTATTTCTTAGGGATAATATACATATACAAATTTAAAATGAGATTTTTTGTATTAATTTATTGCGATCATACTCTAAATAGCATATTTGACTGAAATGTTAAAGGATTTAGGGTACAAATTTATACTAAATTCTACAATTTCAATAGTTTGTTTTTTTAATAGAACAAAATTAAATGGTAATTTGAAACTTTTGACAATTTTTTATTATTATCCTTTTTATTCAATAAATTTCCAGTTGATATCATTTTTTTTGTCTATTATAATTAAAATTAATTTTACGATCTGATGATCTGAAAAAAACCAGCATGATACCATTCCTAATCGAGTTTGAATCTTTGTCATTATCCTTAATGACGACAAAAAATCATCTATTCAAAAATTATTATCCTTTTTTTTTGTTATTGATCCTTGGTTGTTTAAATAATAAATTACGTAGATTATACACACAAAAAAAAATTAAATTCTCATTAAAAGAAGTGCTTTAGATTAATTAAACGAAGAAGGATAAAATATTTTGGAGAAAAAAAAAGGATATTTATTTTCATATTATTTCCTCTCGACTTACATAAATAAAAAAACAAAATTTCCGCCAATAAAATTTTTGTATAATATTTTTTTTTGTTGGTTAAAATAAATTGAAAACAAAAAATTATTTTACGTGTCCGTAAATGTCAAAATAAAAAAAAGGGTTGTATTATTATTTAAAAGGATATTTTATTATTTAGACGATAATGATGATGAAATCATTCCACCTACAACAAAAAGCTAAAATTGACATGTTGAATATTACAGAAAAAAATGGACGAAAAGTTTGATTTTTTTTTTTGTCAAATCCTTTATTGTCCTGGAATGAGAATTAAAAGCCGGATAATAGCAAGTAATTTGAAACGAAAAAAAAAATATTCCATTAACGAAAAAAAAAGTTATTTATATATGGAAATTTGTGTATCCTTAAGGGATTTTCGATATTTTTTTTTTTGATATTTTGACAAGGCTTTTATTATTTAGTGTCAAATAAAAAATAAACAAAAATCTTAAATTTTTTTTTTTTTAAATGAAGAAAAGGATTTTTTAAGGACAAAAGCTATAAAATATTCTTTGATAGGGTTGATAATAATTACATAAATGGATTTTATGGTGTGAAATTCTAAAAAATTTAATAGGTTTTTAAAAAATGGAGTTTCAATTTAATTGATGTTTAATAAATAATTAAAATTTTCAAAATATTGTTGGGTTTCAAAGTCTTACTATTTAAAAGGATATTTTCTAATTAATAAATTCTACAAATTATAACTATTTTTTCTGCTAATTTTGCAAGAAAAATGTTAATCAAAATTTAGTCAAAAATTTTAGTCTTTAGTCTTTAGATTTAGTCTCTAATTCAAAATGTTCGTCTTTTATTAGAAATTTGAGTTTGTATTTAGAAAATTTCGCTTGAAATTAGAAAATTAGAATTGTAAGTAGAAACATTTGCCCGGCATTTCACTTGTAATTAGAAAATTTCGTTTATAATTTGAAAATTTAGTTTTGTAATTCGAAAATTTCATCTATACTATTTGATAATTTTGCTATATTAATTAGAAAATTGTAATCGCATGTAATTAGTAATTAGAATTATGCATGCTAGTCATTAGAAAATTTCGCATGTAATTAGAAAATTTCGTCTTTACTAATATAGTATTAAAAATTTCGCTTTAAATAATGAAAACAGATTTCTAATTGACTAAAAATTATTCTATTTCTACAATAATTAACATTTCAATTATTAAAATTACATATATTTTATAAAACTATTCTATAAATATCGTAATTTTCATAAATTTCGCAAATTATCCAAAATGGAGTTTTTAGGAAAATTCTTCAAAATTATCCTTTTTATATTTCGTTTATACATATCAAACATGGAGCATATGAAAATAATGAAAAAATTCTACATTCATTATTATATATAGAAATTCATTTTTTTTCTATAGCCAACCCAGGATAATGACTTCCTTTGATCTTGAAGCATATATTATACAACTATTATATACTGATGTACACCTCCAAAACCATCCAGCCATATAGGTATATTAATAATAATAAAAACACCCATAAAACCCTAAAGGATATTTTCCACATCAGTGTACAAACAAGAAAAAAATTTTCTACAATTTTCAACATTAACATTTATGATGATTATGAGGAAAATTTTAAATAGACTTTATTCATATTTTTATATTATGTATAAAATATCCTTTTTTTAAAAAAAAAAAAATTATTTAATATTTTTCAAAATTACAAAAAATAAAATCTGCTGAGTAGGAGAATATTGTTTTTTTTTTATAAAGAAGAAGACTCATTATCAGCCCATAAAAAATTCTTTTATTTTTTTGAAAATTCCTTTGGGGAATTGTAGCAAGCAAAGCCAGTTGCATTTATAAGGATATGCAAGCAAAAAAAAAAAAAGTTTTATTTCTGATAAAGAAAGAAAATAAATCTATGTATAAGAATTATTTATATGCATTTGATGTCCTTAGAGGATATATTATGCACATATGACAAGATCCTTTGAGTAAGTAAAAAATAATTTTTTATTCATAATTATTTACTTGCGGAATAGGATGCAAAAATGTGTGAATGATTTATGTACTGATGAGAAATGATGATGAAATATGAGGAAAATAGTATATTATGAAAAAAAATAACATTTATATTTTCCGAAGACATTTTCTTTTGATTATTATTCAGTAAATATTATGTAACTTATATGTATATAAATATTATTTATGATAAAAAAATGATTTTTTGTTAATAATAGATTAAGACTAAATGCAGTCCCCAATAGCATATTATTTGAAATAAAATTATTGAACATTGTAAGATTGGTTTTTTTTTGAGAAAATCTATAAAAAAAAGGAAGTAAATTTGGATTTATTTCCTTTTAAAATGATCTTTTTAAAAGTTTTCTAAGCTTTTTTAATATTTCTAGCAGAATTTATACGTGTTACTTTCTCTACTTTACATTTCAGTGTAAATTTTATGAAATTTCTCTTATTATTTTACACTTCTTAAACAATTATTTAGACAATAATTCAAAAATTAATTAAACTACAAACTTGAGTTAGCAAATAAATAAAATTCAATAAAAATTTAAATTTTTGTAATACAAATTGAAAACAAATTTATTAAATTTAATGGACTAAATGTCTTTCGAAAGAAATTGTTAGGTTATAGAGATATAGACTATCTAATTTCTAATTTAAAATAACTTTTTAATACAATTGGCCTTTTCCAAATCAATTTTTAGAAAAATTTCGAATTTGATAGAAGGCAATTTCAGATCCAGGAAACAAATTCTTGACGCTAAAAAATTTTGCTATTGGGGTCCATTATCCTCTCTCTACCTATAACGAAAAAATTATATTTTACAATAATGTAAAATTATTTTATTCCATTTTTTATTTCACTATGATGCATGGCAAAAATCAAAAGAATGATTTATGAAAAACAAATTTTTATTTTTATTTTCTAGATTAAGGATTAAAAGAACCATAAAAAATCCTTTTGATATAATCATACACTTCTCTCATATATCCAGGGAAAAAAAAAATTTACAATTACGAATAATTTCTTGATGATAATAATAAATTTTTATGATGATGCAGTTCGATGATCGTTTATAATCAAGAAACAGTAAAAAAAAAATTGTTATTCAAAAAGCAAACAAAACGCTTTTGAAATAAACTTTATATAAAATTATTCTTTTGATGTATAAAAATCATATTTTTTTCCCTGTATTTACACAAAAAAAAAAATTAATATATGTTTTTAGCATAATACATAAAAAAAACAATCTCATGAATATTTTAATTTATAAAAAAAATCACCAAAAATATAAAAAATGTATAATTAAAATAATTTTTTGACTGATTATTACACAAAAAGAGACATCAAAGTCTCCCAGTTTACATCAAAGTACCGAAATTCTGTTTTTTTTTTCATTCTATATATTCAAACATTAAATTTTTTTTAGCATAATTGTTATGCTAAAATCATGTAACCTCAAATAAAAGAAACGGTAATATAATTATTTAAAATACAAAATTATAAATTCAAATTTTTTTTTACATTTTAAATTTTGAAAATTCAATTAAATTTTATAAAACAATACGAAATTCTTTTTTTTTTATGTAAATTAACATATTTAACATAAAAATAAATTCGGTATTTTAGATGTAAATTTTTCTACTAAATAAATTGTAAAGATTTTTTTTTATTATTACATATTTATTTATTATCATCATCATCATCATAATCGTCCTTTATTCATATGGAAATTAATTTTCATTACAACATAATTTTTTTTTTGAAAAATCTCTAACGTGTGTTTACCACATAATATGTAAGTGAAATATTTATCGAATCTTTGGAGCGTAAATTTTTAATGAAACTTTTAAATTCATAAAAAAAAATCACATTTATATAAAAAGATATTAAATGTATATACATAAAAATTACATTAATGTCCGTTGATTCAAAGAAATATTCGCCATTTTTTTTGTTTTCATTTACTTCATTTTGAATTTTTTTATTATTATTAATAAACCAAAAAAAAAATGAAAAAGAAAAAGGTGTTAATTTTTTCTTCTCATCATTTTCTTAAATTTATGCTGTTCTTCTTTTATGCTCTGAATAGGAACAAAAGAAATCTTTTAAAATTATTTTTTGCATAAAATTATTAATGGCCATGTTGATTATTTTTTTCATTCATTATGATTATTTTTTTTGTATATATTTTTGAATCGCAAGATAAATTTATGCGTTTTTTTTTTGTCCAATGATATTTATCACCCGCTGTGTATATATACTTGAGAATATTTATTTTGAATTATACAATATTAATATGAATGGAAGGTATATAAATAATATTGAATTTTGATTAAAGAAGCCCCCATTTTTTAGAGAAAAATTGAATTTCTCAACATTCAAAATTCCCTAAGGCTATTTAATCATAATCATAAATACATAAAAAGGATTAATAAAAAATTCATTAATATAATTTATGTTGCATGCATGCATATATGAAAAAAAACGAAATAATAATAAATAATTTTTTTTTAGAATTGTTAAAAATTTTGGCACAGCATGATTTTAATTTGATTTTCTTTAAGGATGTTATAAGAATAAGTGGGGAATTTTTTATTTATTTAAATGGAAGATAAATTAATGTGTAAAAATTTTTAAGTACTTCTCTTAAGTATCACTAAAAATGTAACGAATTTTTAAGGACTCTTATGTTGTTGTTTTTTTGGAATGCATGATTTTTTTTTAAAGTAATGTTTATGCCGTTGGGTAATATTGTGGTTATGAGTTTTTCCTATATATTATTGATTGTGAAAAAATGAATAAAAGGGGTTTCAACATTTATTAATACTAAATTTTAAGATGGTTTTTAGTGGAAACTTAATGGAAGAAAGTAAAATACAATTAACAATAATAATTTTTATGAGAAAGTTTTTGAATTTTAATAAATTTTAATATACAATATGCGTAGAAATATAGTTTAATTTTTGAAATTGTAATAATTTTTCATAATTAATTGTTTGATAAATAAATTCTATAATTTCATTTTATCTAAAAATTAGATACCTATAATCAAAGACTATCATATAAATAGTATAATTTTTGCTGTAATTTAAAATTGAAATAATTCTTAGTAGTTATAACAATCATATTTTAAGTAAAAGTAGAGAAATAAATTTATTCACAATAATTTTATTTATTTAAACCTTGTAAATTTCAATTTAGTTAAAATCATATTATAAATAGTCGTTTTCAAAATATGTTTAAATTATGTGAATATGCAATACCTATGTATTTAGAAATATAGTTTAATTTATGAAATTGTATAAATAAACTAAGAAGGAATTATGGAATATGATTAAAATTGTGGCATTAAATATTACAAAATTTGATTCCAAAATTTTAATTACAGAATCTGCATTCATTTTTATAAGCTCTTAAAATCGAAAATAGCATAATTTGTCAGAAATAATTTATCACCTACTAATATTACTTTAAATCAATGACAATGTACCATAAATGTTAGAAAATTTCGAGCAAGAATTTCTGTTTCATAACATAATCAATAATTTCTAAACACTTTAAAATTTTAAATGATTAATTTACAATTTATACCAACAAATTAATCCAATTATATTATTCGAATTATCCAATATTTAAAAATAATAAAGATTTTTCTTAATTTCGTATTATCATAAATTATATTTTCACAAGCAAGTTTAAAATCAAAGGACATTTTCCTAGGAAATAAAATAGCTCAATTACTTTTATCTTAACTATTTATGTTTCAATCTATAAATATTAACTTTAGATTATAATTTGATTAATTTTATATATTTAAATTTACATTAATAATAATTTATTACAAAAAAATAATCAATTAAAAACTATAATTGATTATTTTTATATCCTTTTTGAAGTTATATTATCTTCGTAAATTTATTATAATTTCAAAAATTTAGAAAAATATCAAATTATTAATAAATAAATAAAAAAAATTCTAATAATCAAATACTATAAAAAAAAATATCTAATCAAACGAAAATTTTTCCAATAAAATAAAAATGTGCTTAAGAAAAAAATTGTAAATTTTTATAATGAGACATGCGATATCCTTTAAGTAAGATTATTACGAATTATTTCTTTATTTCTTATACGTAAAAAAAATGATCAAATAATTGAGTTGAAAAATAAAAATAAAATCATATTCTTATTATTATTTATTCACAAAAAAAATGGTAACCACAATTTGGAATTTATTTCTAACACCCTGAATAAATGTAAAATATTTTCTTCCTTTTTTTTTTCCAAATCGTAATCCGATTATCCTTTAGTCAATTTACATTTGCACACAAAGATATAAATCATCTCCCTTCTTTTCTTTATTTATATATTTACGCATGCAAATTATTATTTCTATTCTATTGGACATTTTGATAATCGATCAACAAAGTAAATGGGAAAAAAGGATAATAAGAAATAAAAAATGATAAAAAAAAAATTATTATAATTTTTATATTATATTTTTCAGGTTGAAAAAATCTTATTTAATTTTTTTAAAGAAGAAGACTAAGAAAATTGTCCTTATTGCATTGAATTTTCTATTTCAATGAATGCATTCGAAAGGAAAAAAAAAGACAAGGATGTTCAAGGAAGTGAATGAAATTTCCACTTTCTTTTTTTTTCTTTTTGAACGAAAAGAAGCAATTTGTAAATTTTGTAATCAAGAAAAAAAAATTATCAATGGTTCAGAAGAATAAATAATTTTTTTCAAAAAAAAGGACGAATTTCATATAATAAGAATTTTTTCAAATGGAAAATAAGATTTTTATTTTTTGTAAATTCAAAGTTTTTTGTTTAAATTATAAATTTATTATAATTAAATAAATTGTTTCGAAAACTTTAAATTAATTTATTTATAAATCAATTAATTATTAAATATTTATTAATATTAATAAAATAAAATATAATTATAACTAAATTGCAACAGTGTCATTTAATTACCCTCAATTAATTCTATATAAATGTTTCTTCAATTAAAGCTAGTCTTTTAATAAGTCATACGTATATACCTTCGACTAACTTAGACAATCCTGCACTCATCGTTATAATTTTTGATAAACAAATAACTGAAAAAATGTCCTGCAAAGAACCAACGTCAAAATGAAAACAATTTTATATACGCACGTGTGTTCTTTAAACGAGTATTCTACATAATATAAAAAGAGTATAAATTTGTACAACGTATGCTTATTAACCCCTAAGGAGAAAATTATTAGTATTCAAACTTTAATATAAAGTTAGAATTTATCATCCTCCCAAAAATCAACAAACACTACTGATTTTTACTGCCTTTAGGCTACTACAAAATATGATATAATAATTTTTCTGATTTTACATGTTTGTTCATATATTATTTACTATGCCACCCACTGACAGATGAGAATCATATATATTTTCATAAACAATTAGTAAATTCGCCTATAATTATGATTTATGTTATATTTCTTATACGATAGTGATTTAATACCGATTACGTGTTTGATTGATTGGAAAAATAAATTATTTGCTTTCGTTAATTATTTATGATTGGTTTATCATTTATAATTATCTAATACCCAGTAAAATTTGATATTATTTTTCAAGGATATGTCTTAAGGATATATTAATGTAATAATTATATAAAAAAAAAAGAAAACTAAGAAATAATTAATTTGTGATTTTTTTTAATTTTCTTAAGAAATTTAATTGAAAAGATTTTCCGGATAAAATTACTTTACTCCTATATTATTATTATTCCTTTTTTCTGTTTTCATACAAATTTTCTTATAGAAAAATCATGATAATAAAATCAAGTGGACCTTTTAAAAGTGGATGAAAATAATTTCCTAATAATTATCATTTTATACAAAAAATCAGTAAAATTTAATTCTAGGATAATTATATCCTTAAATGAAACTTTTCAACGACAACAACAACAAAAAAATTGTGAAGAGAAAATTAAATACTTAAAAGAAGAGGACGATAATTGTTGATATTGTTTTATTTTTTTATACGATTAATGAGAAAAATTGAGATTCTTGAAATTAAAACTTTTACCAAAAATCAAAATTGTTAAGATTTTTAATTAAATGATATCAAATATCATAAAATCAACTAGAAATTATTAATGAGGTAGTTTTAATATCATTTTAAGATTTTAAGGATATATAAAAGTTCTTTAAGTGATATTAATAATTTTTGTAAATTAATTTGAATTTTTTTTTATAGTTAATAATTTGTTCCTTAATGATGTGTACTAGTCCTTTGTACGTATTAATAAATTTTAGGGATCACTTTTTACTATTATGGTGGTGAAAAGTACGGATCTTTAAACCAACGGATAGGTATGTCCTTGTATATTATGATATATTTTGAAAAAATCTGACAAAGACAGTTATGGTATTCCCGAAGAAATATTTGCAAAAGTATTAAGAAGGACTACAGTTTAAAAATCCTTTATAATTTTGAAGGTATATATATACCAAGAACATAATATATACTCTATCAAATACACAAACCAAAATATATCATAGATACTATCCAACATGTTTTAATTCTTAAAACATCCGCTAGAAATAAATTTAATAATATTCGCTTTATAGTCCTTTTTATATGGGATATTTACATGAAAATTTCCTTTTTTAGGGAAATTTTTTAAAATGTTATATATACATAAATGTGTATATAAATATATATAAAATGAAATTGTAAATGCTTCTTTATTTATTATTAAAAAATTGTTAATACGCCTGTTGGTAACAATTATCCTATTGACGAATATCCTCCATCTACTACAAATTATTCATTTTATTTTATTTTAATACGCTCCCCCTTAAAATACCATTTTATTTTCATATTTTTTACATTTAAATTAATCCATAACAAAAAGGATTTACAGGATGTAAACAAAAAAAAAAAGCAACCATAATCAAGTACATATAAGAACGAAAGATATTTTTTTTTTAAATAAAGTCCTTAAAATTTTTATTCAAAAATTGCATAATTGAGAAAAAAGCAATTTTTATACTTATTACACCATTAACAAAAATATCATATCCTTTTTTTCTAAAAGAAAAAAAAAGGACACATAATATTCCTAGAATCTGAATAAGAAAATTTTAGATTTTTATGTTGCGTTTTTTTTTTTCATTTATATTATTTATAATTCATATAAAGCCATTTATGGTTTATACTTGAATGCTCAATTTTTTATGAGTTTTATACAAAAAAAAACCACAAGAATGTAAGTATTATTATTTTTTTTTACATTTTGTAAAATTACAAGTAAAACATCAATTCAGAAAGATTTTTACTTTTAATAGAAAGCATAAAAAATTATACAAAATTTCAAAAAATAAAGTCATAATTGAAATTTTATATGAACAAAAATATTTATTTAAATAACTTTTTTTTGCATAATTTTACATTTTTTTTTTGTATGTTTTGTATATTTTTTTGTTTGTGTACCTTTGGTAAATCCTTATTTCAACATAAAAATTAATCGCGCACAATTGTAGGTAACTTTGAATGTGGTTGAATAACATATACAAATTTTTTTTTTATGGAATTTAGGTTGTAAAATTTTTTATATGAAATATTTTTGTGTTATTGCATAAAAATAAAGGACAACAGAAGCAAAAATATTTTAATTATAATGTTAACCCCACTCTAAATTTTATACTTTACCGATAAAAAATTTCTGTATTTTAACTTTGGTTAGATTAGATTCCGATTTAAAATTAAAATTTTTGAGTTATATTTTGTATTCAATTAGAGTTAGAGATTGGTCCATTTATAATTCAATATTGCCAAAATAATGAAATTTTGATCTGACAATTATATGTTAATTTCCATTTATTCTAAAGAAAATTTATGTTTTTTCAAGAAAAATGAAGACAATGAACCAGGAAGCACCAGGAAATAAAATTGATTTTAGTGGAAACTATTATTAAATTATGAATTAAATTAAGCAGAAAATATATTTATTGGTTGGTGGACACTGAAGGATAATTTCAAAAGGATAATTTGTTGTACATTTTTGGAGAAATGATATCTTTTATAATTTGTTGTATATACATTTTATAAATATTTCTATATTTTCTTACCAATTAATTTCTTCATTTTGTAATTATAGAAAAAACTTTGCATATTTGTTTTTATTGGTGTAAGAGTGGCTCAGGATGTTGGTGGTTTCATTTAAAACCTGATTTATAATATAATTCATGATAGTTTATCGTTCAAAATTTAACTTTATAAATGTGTTATTTCCGATGAGAAAACGTATTATTAAATTTAGAGATGGTTTAAATATTATAGACTTATTTTTTTAGGCAACAAAAAATATTAATTTTTTATAACAAATATTAGGCAAAATTTTCCATTCTATTTACAGAAAATTTGCCATTCCTCCGATACGAAATTAAGTAAATTTTTAACTTTCCCCTGTGGACAAATTGTATTATCATTGCTAATACTTCAAATAATTATTTGAATCAATAAAACAAAAATCATTTAATGGTAAATGATTCATAAATAGTAATTTTTGACAATTATGTTAATTTCCAATATTTCAACCAATATTTTATTATTTAATTTCTCTTTATACTTAAATTAGGATCCCATATTTTTCCATATTTATTTACCAATTTTTCTTTCAAATATTATATTTTAATTTTTCCTTTATAGTTTATATAATTTCATTCAAATATGAAAACATTATTTTTTATGAATAAAATAAATGCAATTTTCTCATAATTTGCTTGGTTATTTTTATTAATTTTATTTCAATTTTTCTATCGTGTCAAAAGGAAGATTTTTCACACACACACAAACATTAAAAATAAATAAAAATTCTTATATCATAAAAAAAAACTTTGGAAAATTATGAAAGGATATTTTTTTTTAAATAAAACCAAATAAACAAAAATTTATAATAGGATATTTAAAAAAAAATATGAAAATTTTACTAATGGAATGAGTTGCTGATAGTGTTAAAAATTTTCAAATTTCCCAACAACAGTTAAAAAAAGTATATATAAGCTCATATGCGATATTTAATTTTAATTAAAAAAATATTTTTTTTTGAAAAAAAGCCTTTTTTTTTCATATATCCTTTTACGTTAAATCCTCTTCAGGAATAAAGAGTTGTTTTTTTTTTAAAAAAAAAACTTGTTCATTTAATAGTGTAACTTTTATCCCAACAATTATTATTAATTTTTATTTCACTTTTTTTCATATAAATTTTCGTCCTTGCGACAAAAAAAAAAACGAATGTTTCACTAATTTGTTACCCAAAACTAAATTGTTAAAATATAAAAAAAAAGTTTATTATGCAATTTTTTTTGTTCATAAAGGACGAAATGAGCACATAAATACTTAATTCATTTTTTCTCAAAAATAATTGTAAAATTTTCTTTTTTTTATGTATGAAAATTTTCCTTTTTTTTTCTTATGTCATTTAACGAATTTAACATTTAAAATAATTGCAAAAAAAATATGATTTTTTTATTATAAGGAAATAATCAGTTCAAAAAAAGGATAATAATGATAATTACAAAAAAAAAAAATAGGACATCTGGTGTGGGATGGAAACTGGAAAATATGTTTAAAAAAATTAATAATTTCATAATTTTAAAAGAAAAAATATTTCAATATTTTAATGGAAATTTCATAAGAAAAAATAATATAAAGAAAATTCAATTAAATAAAAAGCAATATACCAGGACAATTTTTTCGACATGTAGAAAAAGGATTGTGGTATACCAGAAACTAATTAATAAAATATTGATTTTTTTTATTGTATATGCAAAATTTTGAAGGGTTTTTTTTTATTTGTTTGTGTTTAGTCAAGGTAAAAATATGATTTTATAAAAAAAAGGATTTGTTAAAAAAAAACAAATTTTATTCGAAAGTTTTATAGTAAGAATGTCAATTTAGTTAATTAAATCGGAATATAATATTCATATTTATATTTTGGAATATTTCAATTAGAAATATTTTAAGATATTAGCATTTTATTCTAATAAAATAGTTGAAACTTCAGAAATTTATTAGACAGAATTTATTATATTGTAAAAATGTTTTAATTGATATTAAAGTTTGTCGTTTTTAAATGGATAGAATCATTTTTAATTAGTAAGTAAAAAAATCACAAATATATTTCAATTACATAATTTATCAAGATTGAAATTTTTTTTGCATTAAGACTCATTTTTCTGTTTTTAATCGTATAGCAAATTGTTTACAAGATCACTTGAAATTTTTAGATCACTTGAATCCCATTTTTTTAATAAATAATTATATACTTATTTTTTGAATTGAAATTATTTAACAAGATGGTCTCTCTTACATAGAAATTATTAAATAAGAAAATTTATAAAATTTCAAAATTCCAATTAAAAATTAAACATAAAAGAAATATTTCAATTTAAAATTATATATAAATTAATTTGATATATGTATTATTTGTATAAAATCGGAAATGCATCAAAAAATTATTTATGAATATAAAAATCAAGAGGATATTGTGTTAAAAAAAAAATTTCTTTTTATCTTTATTAATTTTAAAGAATATACTTTTTATATTCCCTGCAATATGTGAAAATTGCATTAAAGTCCTTGACAAACAAACAAATAAAAAAAATCTTTCAATTTACTCATACCACAGATTCATGTTTTTTTTTATTTATCTGTGAAAGAAAACAGAAAATCCACTAATCTTACAATTGCTATTAAATTTTTTATATGAATTATCATTCAAAATTAAATAAAAACCTCATTCATATATTTTCAATTAAAATTTTTTAGATCTTCATTTTATCTTTTATCTTTTAAAAAAAATTTTATATTTTTAAAAGGTATTTTTATTATTGACAAATAAGATTATATAATTGAAATTTTCAATATTTCCTTATTCTGATGTATATTTAAAATTCATCGAAATTTATATTTCAATTATTCAATATTATATTTTCTGATAAATAACAATTTTCACAATACACAATATATTATTTAAGAAATTATTTTAGTAAAATTATAGTCTTATACCATTTTCAATTCAAATTTATCTTTCTGCAGTTCAAAGTGATATTTTTCCATTTAAATCATCTGCCTTTTGTTGAACCAAATTTATCCTTTTTTAAATCCAATTTATCCTTTCCAATGGTTTGAGCAGGGGGGAACAAAGCGGCCATACCAAATAACTGGACCATAAGGTCCATTGTACCACCTTACGAAAAGCAATCCTTGCTTTTTGTTTTACCACGAATCGTACCATCCCACTTCCTTAATAAATCTGGCCAATTTTAGCAGGTTCTTCCCTGCTTACTTCGCTTAAGTAAGCAAATCCTCTGTAATGTAAAAACCGAAATATTTTAATCTTTTGTTACATAAATTTTTTTTGTAGAAGCTGTGCAGAAGATGATGAAACTGTAGAACATCTCTTATGCCACTGTCCAAGTTTCTGATTGTTGTGACAATGAATTGTTTAGACAAATTTAATTTTATATTAATTTACCCAAAATTATAAATATAAAAATACAAAATCATTGCTTAAATTTCCCATAGTTAGATAAGTTGGACAGTGGCATAAGAGATGTTCTACAGTTTCATCATCTTCTGCATAGCTTCTACAAAAAATGGTTCGTCTTAATTGTATACAATATTGTTAAATTTAATTGTAAAAAGGACTCACTTTGATTGTAAAAAGATAAATTTAAATCAAAAATGAGAATAATATCGTAATTTTAATTATTACTATAATTAATTTGCAATATATAAATTAAATTAACCGCAATCAACAATATTGATAATAAATTCCAATATTTCTGTAATTATTGAAATTTTCAAAATACTATAATAATGAAACTTATCTCTAACTAATGTGAAATTTAAGCAATGATTTTGTAATTTTATATTTATAATTTTGGGTAAATTAAAATTAAATTAAATTTTTCTAAAAAAATTCTTTGTCACAACAATCAGAATTTCCATATTCATACTTAAACGATTTTTCAACTTTTAATATTAAAATGTTCCTTATTTATTCCATCATCTTACCTAAAAAGCATATAGTGTAACTATACACAGCATTTTAATAATAACTACTCTAATATGAAAATATCCTTTTTTATGCTTTACATATTAATAAAAATTTATATTATAATATTTTACTAACATGAACACTAAAAGGAAATTTTCCATTAAAAAAAAAAAATTAAATAAAAAATTTTCGTATATAATTTTCACTTAAAAAATATCCTTAAAATGAATAAAGGAAACTTATTATAAAAATACAAAAACAAAAATTAATATTAAGTAAAACATATTTTTTTCTTAATAGAAATTCATTTTTGTTACATTAACTGCACAAAAAAAGCTTCATTTGTGTAAAAAATGTCCTTAAAAAAAATTTCATTTTACAAAAGTATTAAATGCATTTATATAAAAAAAAATATCAACATCGCATATTTCTTTTTAAGCGGCCAAGCAATAAATTAAAAGATTTTTAAAAACAAAACAAAAAATATTCTATGTAAAAAGGACTCTACAAAAAAAAAATAAAAAATGGCTGTACGTTTTTTTTTGCGTATGCAACAGAAGAAGAAAAATTATAATTATGCAATAAGAAAAGTACTTTACGATTTACAAAAAAAAAAGTAAAAGCAATTTTTAATTTATTTCAGTAAATTGGTTGGTCCCAAGTCCCAAGCAGAAAAAAAAGGATTAAATTATGTAAAATTTTAGTAATTCCTTTTTTTTCATATTTTTGTTTTTTCCAGGAAATTCTCATTTATGCAAACACAAAAAAAATTAATATGCAAAATTTTCTGAGTTGAACTCCAAATAGAAATTAAATGGGAAACAAAATATATTAATTGTAGGTTGGTTGGAATAAAATCAAAGGATATTTAATTTTATAAAATTTTTTTTGGAAAACTATTAAATATTTATGTGAATATGAAAAAAAAAAAATTGGCGGAAAAATTCAAAGGATTTTTTAACATGAGTTATTGTTAATTGTGTAATAGTATTTTTCTATGGTTTGAATGTTACAGGGTTACATCAAGAAAGGATGGTAAATCAGTTTCCTTTAAGTACTTTTTTGTGATGAAATTATGTTCTCAATTTATATATGAAATTGTAATTATCTATGCAAATCCGATATTTATCAAAAAATGTAATTATATTTGGAAAAATATTACTTTTCACTTATTTTCATTTGACCTAAAAAAATGATAAGGAAATTATTATAAAATTTGCCTACCAAAAACAACTTTTTCCTGACCTATAAATTTTTTTCAAAATATTTACACAATTCCCAATAATCTAATAAAAATAAATGAGACTTTTATGAGATGTCATGCCTTAAACAGTCATTTTCCAACTCTCCAATAATTTAATTTCAAAATCAAATGAATTAGAAATTTCTAAATATTGTGAGAAAAATGAACTATACAAAATATAATTTAATATGCGAAAACTACAATATAATTTTTTCAAATCATCCTGTATTTTTCCCCAACATCTAGAAGAATAAAAAACATAAATAAATTTTTTTTAATGCAAAATGATTTTTTTTAAGAATAATTATATTATTTTATTCTTAAACGTGTCACAAAAATGCATAAAATTATAAATTTTTTTTTTTAAAACATTTTTCATAATTAATTTCATTGTTTTTACCAGCAAATATAAATTGAAAAATTACTAAATTTAAAGAAATTGACTAAAAAAAACCAAATTAATTGAAAAAAGTGCACCCAATTTATGATATTTAATGCGCTTTAACATCAAAAGGAATTGTAAGTGTGCAGGTTATAGTTTTCACTTGATTACATTCTGGCTATGACTAAGGTATAATGCACACAATTCTGGAAATAATGCACACAATTCCAACTGGACGGAAATTTAAATTTTTGTTTCATTAGTTCATATCTTTAATCTGAGAAAAGGATATTTCTCATAGAGCAAATGTAAATGTACTAATTAAAGAAAACATTTCAATAATTGATCATTAAATTTAGATATCCTTTTATATAAAATTTTATTTAATACTAAATCCTTTAAATATTCCAAAAATCATATTAGTTCCTTTAATATTATCTTATAAAGTTTATCAGAAGTCAATTGCAAATATTAAAACTCTCAATAAAAGATATTTTCTATTTAAATTTTATATATTAACAGACATCTTCTTTTTTGTATAATGTTGTGCATTGTACTCAAAATATATAAGGGATAATATTATAAAATGCATTTGTTTTTCTACCCCCCATGGGGACAGCTTTATTGAAAATTTATACATAAAGTTCATAAAAAATATGGCGTTCATTTTGATAATAATAGAATAAGAAGAAGAAAAGTACACCCATGAAATTTTTTAAAGTATCTATTATGCAAACAGTGATGGGAAAAAATTGATTTAAATTTATATAGAATTTATGATACAGATATTATAAGGATCGAGATATAGTAGGGAATATATACATAGATTGGAAATTTAAGGAGACTTATAATTTAAAGGATATTTTCAAAGGATACATACATGTCTGGTTGAAAATTGAACAATTAATAAAAGGAATTAATTAGTATATTAATTAAAGCTAATATCGTATATGTACTAAATAAGTTAAGTATACCTATATAGTGTAAAAGCTCTGAGAATAATGATTTTTATTGTCAAATAATCGAAATTTATATAAAATAAAATCTTTCTAATTAAAGATTGACTGGTATTTTCTATGACAATCTAATTTAAGTGGTTCATCAATTTTTGTTTAACATGTAAAGAATACTGTAATGCTATTTTTATAACATTTTCGAATCAAATTAAGTATTTTTAAAATTCAAATTAGTAGTTTTTCCAAAATAAAGACGAAACATTTTTGAATATGACTATACTTTAATTTGAAAACGGATAAATTTAGGTTTGGGAAAATAAAAAAAATATCACTTATATCAATATCATATCACTTATATTTAAATATAATTATATAAAATTCATTACGAAAAAAAACAAAAAATATAAATTACATAAAAAAAATCTCCTATTTACCATACCATTAAAATTACTGATAAATTTAATTTAATAATGATAAATATAAAATTAGTTTGATTTCAATATAATTAAATCAATTATTCCTAATTACAAAATTAATTAAAATTAATTCCATTTATAGAAATTATAATTAATCTGATTAATAATTTTTTTTTTTGATATAATAAATTAATAAATTAAATTAAGTTAATTTATTCTATCCATAAAAAAATTATATTATTATTTAATTTTATGTATATTAAATTTATATATAAAATGTATAAATATTTTTAAAAAAGATTTGCCGCTTATAATTTAATTTAAGCTTTAAAATTTTTTAACAATATCAAATTTTAAATTATTATAATAATTTATATGATACGATTGCAAATACAAAATTTAATTTATATAAAAAATTAGAAAAATTTAGATGATATTGCATTAATTATTATATAATTTTGAAAATGTGTTTAATTTTAAGCGTAAAGTTTTCAACCAAAAAAAAAACTCTACTCTTATTTTATAGTCAATTTATATTTTTTGGATAAAACTTTGTCGAAATTGGAATTCAATTCGATTCCAAAAATGCAATATGACTTGTAAAAATTAAATTAAACAAGCATATAAAAATCTACAGAAAATTTTATACAAAAATATTATTTCATTCGTATGAAAACTAAATTTTTTTTCATATAGTTAAAACATTTCCATGTGTGACACGATGTCTTACCACTCCACATTTATCGATCATATACAAAACTGGGATAAAAATCTTCGCAAAATATTATTTTTTATAAATATAATAATATTACTCCAATTATTTACTTCATTCAAACTCCAATTATTCACTTCATTTCAATATAATAAACCAATCATTCAAAATAATTCAATCGTTACATCGGGACATAATAGTAATAGCCATTTTCTATATATATAAAAAGTATTCACAGTATCAAAAAAAAAATAAAAACTGAAATGGGAAATAAAATATATTTTCCGATTGTAGTCATTATTATTTTAAGTAATTTATGTAGAATGAAATAATTAAATCGCAAATGAATATATATTTCAATTTATCATATATATTAAGGATAATTTGAATATACGATATTATTAAAAAAAAATAATCAATTCGATTCGTTTAAATATTTAATAAATAAAATATTAATAAAAATATAATATTTATAACTTAAATAATTATACAGTTTCTTAATAGTCATATTGGAATTAATATATACATAAAATTTAAATTTAAAAAATATGAGTTATTAGGTTCTATTTCGAATCCTTATTAAATTAATAGCTACTACTTAGAGTATAATTTAATTGTAAATTTGTATCAGTAATTCTGTTACATTCACTGAATTTATTGACCTACTAAATTGATGTTAATTCCAAGCTTATATAGTATATTTTCTGTTGCTAAATATTTTTAGATATGAATCCTTTATTATCTGCAAGTATTTTTCCAAGTTTTTAAATTTAATTACCTTGTATTTCATATTTCTGTGGTACTAAGCTAAGGATGCGTCAACTAACAAACCATATATAGCGAACTAGTTTCTTCGGGTGTGAAACGAAACGCACAACATAATAAATCATCCTAAACTTATATTAAAATAATCTTCCATTCCAATTCGTAAATTACGGCAATAATAGTAATATTTATATATTATTCTAAACCATAAAATAATATAAATTACTTACATATATGTATATATTATAAAAATTAAATTTATGTAATTTATCGCATCCATATTTAATTCTAAAAATCTAATTAAAATAAAATATTCAAATAAATATAATATTTCATTTCCTATATAATATAATAATTAATTTATTCTATTTTTTCCAAAAAAAAGCCTTCCCGTACTGGTTATGTTACATAATAAAAAAAAATCCCAAACATAATTTTTAAAGCTTATATCCTTAAAACAAAGTCCATTAAATTTTTTTACATACAATAATAAACTCTTACATAAAATACGTAAAAAAAAATCTTTATTATATAATAAAATACATAAGCTAATCGATAATAACACTGACTAATTATTAGCATTTATATATATATATATGTACATATTGAAAATATATTTGAAACAAAACAAAAAAAACTGAGTAAAATCCTAATTAACATAATCTCTATATATATATACATATATCCTTTTTATCACAAATACCACAAACATTGGAAATTTTATTACATATATTTGAAAATTTCCAATATTTATATATATATATGTATAGTAACAATTATATATATATGTTCTTTATATACAATCAATTTTTTTTTTCTCTAATAAATTACAAAAGTTTTTAAATGATTTTAAAGGATACAAAATAATAATAATAAAAAAAAAAATGTGAATATATACACAATAAAAACCACCCTCAAAATTCAAAATAATCCTAATTTTCAAGTTTAAAACAAATATTATATATATTTACAACCCTTTAATTTCCAACTAATACTATTTATATATATACACAAATATTATATAATAAATGTAGAGTAAAGGAAATTACATAGTAGTAATATTAACAAGAGCGAGGGTAAAGAATTTACTATATATGTTGTATACATAAGTATTAAATATCTAATTATTTTATTATTATTTATACTAAACTTATTTTATATATATTAAAATCTGTAATTTTAAATATATAAACACAAATATTATAATATTTTTAAATCGATAATGGGTACTATTTCAAATAAACTAATAAGCTTTAGCGTATATTTATATACATTATATATACATAAAAAAATAAAACAAATTTATATTATTTTAAAATAAACAAAAGCCACTGGAAATTTTCTCTTTTCAAAAATTATATTAAGCTACTATATTAGCATATTTTTTTTTTCCTACAGATTTTCACCAAAAATATATTTATATACAATCTTTTTTTTTTTTTGTATACCAATTCTTTTATTACAATCCGTATACGTATACGTTTTTGGTATTAAATTCATATCTCTTTATACTATACACATATACTCTTACACAGGCAAAATTAAATATGGATTCATATAAATATACGTCAGAGTACAAAAAAAAAGAGGAAAAACCAACCACTCCCTAACTTTTATAATCTTGGAATATTTGGAGTAAGATTTAAATCAAGTACATATATGCTGTAGCTAAAAGTCGATAGAAATATCATTTTGTTTCATTAAAAATATTTTATATGAGATAAACTAATACACACACATAAAAAATTATTTCCAATATGTTTCATTCCAACATGAATTTTACAATATACATAAATATTTCCAATAAAAGGTAAAATATCAGCATCCCTTGAATAAATCTCATATATATTTTGTTATAATAAATGGTATGGAAAAAAAAGGGGTTTAACCATATTTATATTTCTAATTCACTTTACCACAAACATTTTCTGTATAATACTATCTCTTTTTTTGTCAAGTTTATGAATTTATAGGGGAAAACATTACGTTTTAGATTTGAAATTTTAAAAATATTATAATAAAATATATATTCCATTTTTTCGAGTATATAGTATAAGATATTTTGTCTGATGGTATACAACAAAAACACAAAATAAAAATTTCCCATATACATCGAATTATTTTTATACTCCCTCAGTCGTATTTAAATCAATCGTCAGTATACACGTATTACGTAAAATGTTATACGCTAAAAGAATAATCATATAATAACGCAAATTATATATTTTATAAAATTAGTTTTCTTTCTTTTTTTTTTTTTGGTTGGTTTTTTGGAGAGTATAAATTATTTCGGTATAGCTAATATTCAGATCATCATTTAAGAAAAAAAAAAAGGATATTATTTTAGGTCCTTTTAAATACATTAAAAAATAACAATGTTTGTATAACAAAAAGTGATAATTAACATTATATACTCATTAGTTGAAATTAATAATTAAGGATAAGGATTTATTTTATTTAAAAAAAAAGTATATATATAATATTTAGAATAATGTATTACTGTATGCGGTGATATCCTTTCGCGCATATTTTTATATATACAAATATATTTTTCACAATAAAAAAAAAAACAAGAATGTAGTGGATACTATGATAATATTATATATATATACGTATAGAAAGTGAACAATTAGTTATATTAGATTTAAAAAGGATATTTCTTTTTTTAAAAGGACAAAAAAATTTTCATAATTTTATTTTTCTTGTGTTCAACAAAATAAAACAAAAAAAAAAAATTTATTGACATTTGGTATTTGATTTTTGATTGAAACAGAGATCCTTTATTTTCCTGTGAAAGCTTTAATATATAATATTAAAAGGATTTCTTTTTTAGTTTATAGTGCAAATTGACAAAATTAAGTGAAATATTTTCAACAAACCAACAAAAATTGTGCAATTGTATAAAATAATTAAAAAAATTTTAATTGAAAATTAAAAAAAAAAAATATAATTTTTTAACAACGAATTTTCTCATTAATACTCTAATCATTCCTTAAAGTTAAATTTATAAATTATATCCTTGCCAATAAATTAAAGAAAAAATAATTTTTTGTGGTATTTAACCCGACGGCAAAAATATGCAAGCAACTAAAATGCGTACACCATTTGCAATACAAGAAATATTAGGACTTGGTGGTTGTACTAATCGACAATCATCATCATCACAACATAGTTCACCTGCCTCATCACCAACATTAAATGTATCTTCACATCATGCTGCCACAGCTGCAGCGGCAGCAGCAGCTGCTGCTGCAGCAGTATTAATGGCATCACCATCAGTAACAGTTGATTTGTCATCATCATCAACATTAAATAGTAATAATACAACCAGTAGTAGTAATAATAATTCATCAATAGTTCCTTCAATTACAAATAATAATAATTCTGCTGCTGCTGCTGCTATGATTAAACAAAATCATCGTGATTCAAGATCAATATCACCACAACCATTAGCAATAGATTGTATTAGAAATAATCGTAATTCGATTAGTGGTGATAATGATAGTAATAATAATTTAAATAATAATAATGGTATTAATGGTTGTCAATTACCAGTATTTAATCCAGCTAATTTTTATGCTGCTGCTGGTTATGATCAAAATCATCCATTAAATGCAGCACATCATCATCATATGACAACATTAGCAGCAGCAGCATATTTAAGAGGTTTTTTACCACCTGGTTTTAATTCACCACATGAATTTCGTGGTCATTTTCAACAACATTTTAATAGTCAGTTTGGTAAGTTGTTTTCAATATTTTTTATAAATAATTATACATATTTTCTGTGATGTTATTAGTACTTTTAGTTAAGAAAATTTAAGACAGGTGTTTCATTTAATTAATTAGAGAATATTAAGTTACAAAAAAATATATGTATTAATTTAAAAACTAATTAGAACAGAAAAAAATTGGCATGAAAATATGGTGACATATTTTTTTCTAAAAATGATGTCAGATTAAGAAAATTAGGTTAAATTATTTTCTGTCATTTCTGTAATTAGAAAAATTTATACTTTGAGATATTAAATAAAATTAAATTCCATTTTATGGACTGTAAAAGTTAATTACAAAAATTTCTGATTGAATAATTATAGAAATTCTTTAAATATACTAAAAAAAAATTATGAAAACTTTTTATTATTTAATGTACATAAAATCTTTTAATAATTCGCAATATTTAAATAAAATGTCCTTCTTAATTGACCATGCAATTTTATGCTTTTTAAGTACTGGGAAAAAATATTGAATTTTTTGTGTTTTCTTAAGTAACAAATTCCGAAAGATGTTTTTATTTAAGTAAGAATTTATATATACGTAACAAAGTAATCGAAAATTTATTATGAAAGTTTTACCTTAGAGTACTACTACTAAATAATTAGTTAAGAAATTAGTGATATGTCCGTTTCGAAGCTTAATTCTGCGGTCCGCTCGATCTAAATCATCTTTAGCAATCATTATCATTATAACTCACATAACAAATATTACAGGATCGCGTTACTTTAACAGGTCGGTATCTGTTAATTATTCTAAATTTCACAACCTCATTCATTATACATTTCCCTACCTAAGCATTACATAGTTTAATTATAACTTTAAAATCCAAAATTAAAATGTTTAAAACATAAAACACCTTCAATATTTTTAAATTATATAAATAATCCCTTTTTTCTGTAAAAAAATTTACAGATTATTAATGTCATCAGGCAAAATAGAAAAACATATGAAAAATTATATTTTTCTTGACTAAACTAATACACAAGAATAAAAAACAACATATACAATAACAGAAAAATAAAATTCCAAACCTTTATATACATATTTATATTCATATATATATCTACACCCCGCATCAACAATCTTTTAAGGACCTTATTAGCTTGCATCTTGACATAATATAAAAGAATACCATCATAAGAAAAATTAGCAACAACAACAACAAAAAAGCTTATTAAAGTCATTTCAAGTTTTTTCATTCATTCTTTCAGCATAATAATAATAATAAAATATTTTCTCATATTATAAAAGAATTACCTAGATTTTTCCCGTGTGTAAATTAACATTGAATATATAAAAAAAAAGGATAAAAAAATTTCACACTTCTGTCTATTATTATGAAAAAAAAAATTGTTTTTACAATTTCTATATATAAGATTTTCTTCTCCTTGTATCATATAACCATCCACACTTGAAAATATTCCAGAGAAAGTATATGTATATATTATGTACAATATTTTTTATGATAGAAAAAATAGTACAGAATAGTTGTATATATATAAATACTTATGTACATGATGAGAAGCATAAAAATATTAAACTATATATAGTATCTAACTATATTCTTGGTTAGCTACGTACGTAAAAGTTAGTGAAGAAGATATGCATTAATGAAAAAATCTAAATCTAAAAAAAAAATTTATATACACCAAAAATTGTTATTAATCCTTCGAGTCTATTCACCATCAGTGTAGGAAAGAGTAAATTAGGGGTTTGTATATATAGAATTTTATTTTGTTTCTGTAAATTATTGTGTTGAGTTATTCCTTTCTTTGGAGGTGCATATATGAAAAAAAGGGTGAGAATTTAGATGGTTTGCATTGTATTATTTTTTTTTCAGTAAAGATGAAATATACTTAAACGCATAAGAACAATATAATTTGAAGGAAATTTTTCACACTTTCTCAACAAGTTTTTTTCAAATTAAGTTCTTTTATATGGAATATAATTTTAATTTTCAAATATTAATTAATTAGGATATACACAAGGTAATTTTATTATCAGAAGAAAATTTACTATACATATTAGTAATTTAAATTTTGCTCCTAAGAATATGCTTCTAAAATGATTTTGATTTTACAATTAAAAGTTTATACAATAGAAATGATTAAAAAAATTATTAAATACTTTTATTTTAAGTAGTAACTTCAAGCCTGCAAGGCAGAAAATTTTTACCATATTCAATGATTAATTATTCCAGAGATACAATTCAAAGGTTAACAATTGAGTTATCCTAAAAATATGCTACAAATATTAATTTATTTTTGTACCTAAAATTATGTTTTTTTACAACATTTTTGAATACTTTTTTAAGTATACTTTATTAATTTTATAAAATTACGAATACTTTGAAGTAATCACAAAAATTATAATTTAAATGGGTATAATTAGTCTACAATTCAATGATAAACAAGGATCTTCAATAGTTTATATTACAATTTAATGCCTTAAAAATTATTAAAAAAACAGAAAATAAAATATTTCACTTGTAAAAAATTATTTTTACAGAAAAGAATTACAAAAAAATTTATTCCGCTTTTTAATATTTTCTCTTCCACTCATCTTTTTAGATTTTATTCATTTCATTATTATACAAATTTTCACACTTCAAACACCATAATGTATGCTATGCTAATTTATTATACCCTAAAACAATACAAGAAAAAAAAATTGTATATCTATGGACACTTAAGTGTGTCACTGCATCCATAGAAAAGATAGAAATAAAAAAAAATGTATCTAATTAGCTAAGAATTTTTATTCAAAGAATGATATACAAAAAAAAATGTGTATAGAGTGAAGATTATATCTAAAATGAAATTTGCATACAAAAATGAGTTTTTATAAAGAAATTGTATATAAAATTGTATTTTTATTACAAATTTTATTAAGTGCACATAAGAAAATTTAATATCTTTGCTACCAGTATCAAAGAGCTTTATGATAGAAATTTGCTTTTTCACATTTAAAATCAATTTCAGAAATGTAGAAATTTTAAAAATTTAGTCATAGAATTTAAATAAAATTATATACAATTTGATTTTTTTTTCAGTTCTTCTGAAATTAATTAATTAATATTAGAAAAATGTTATTTCACTATTTCTAATTATTTCCTTTATAATTGTAGATATCCTTTCGATATTTTTCAAAAATACGACATAATATTAATTCGGTATTACAAAATACTAAAAAAAATTATATCTGACACCTGATAAATTATAATTACACACTAAATTATACAAATAAATTATATTTCTTTGCAAAACTGAAATATGTTGAGGACTAAAAATTTTTACCTCTAAATCAATTTTCCAAATTCCTTTTTTATTGAACCGCAAAAACAATTTAAGCTTATCATCCGCATCCACACACAAAAAAAAAAAACTTTTAAATCAACATTAATTTACACTATAAATTTGTGATCTTTTAACAACTACTTTTGGCACCTATAAATTTCGGAAAGGATCTCAAATATAAAAGTACCTTTTCTCACAAATAAAAAGAAAATATACCAACAAGAAAAACATTCCGTTGAAGAACTACTTCAGTAGCCACTAAGTACACATAGAAATTCCTAAAACTACTTTACTATATGAAACAAAACTTATCCTAAAATAACAATTTCCTAGAAAACACCTTGAGAAGATCTCAACTCCAAAAAAAACATAAAATAAACAATGTGTGTTGTTGTATGTTGTAAACCTATAGTGAAGAAAATTACCCTCTCAAAAAAATAGTGCAAAGGAAACGATAATTTAATTCCGTATACACAAGATTATATAAAATTGCTCATTTCGTAAGAAGCATCCTTAAAAGTTTGGCCTTTTTCGGATTTACTTCTACATATATTTTATTTTTTTTTTTGTAAATTTAACAATAACAAAACTGAGTCCTTTCTATTCACACATTAATGTTATATTTTATATATCTATCCGTCAAGGATATATCATTAAATTATTTAGTATATAAACATTACGCCCACTTGCGCCACACTATTTTCGTTTATCCATATAAAAATTTATACACAAAACTTCCGTGTTTTTTTTTACTGTGAAAAATTTTCACACCATTTAAGATCCTTTAACACACCATACAAAAACCAACAACACATACCGAAAATCTAGGACTAAAGGTTCTAATTATCCATATAGGCTTTCTATATATTTGAACGATAGTTTCAATTCAATATTTTTTTTTTTGTGGTTTTGTTATCCTTAATTTAATCCGATTGATTGTAAAAGTAGGTAAGATATAAAAAAAAAGGCTAGCCAAGAAAAAAAAAATCGTCCTTTTTTTGTAATTCGGATAATTTAACTTGTAATCAGATGACAATATAATATTAAGGAAAATATGGAGAAAAAATGTTGGCCTTTCTATACTAATTTTAATCCATTTAGCACTCAAGGATTTTCAACTATATACAGTATACACGCAGTTTCGGCTAACAGAAAATAAAATACACACAAATATAGTAGTGTCACAGAAAAAGTATATTATTTCAATATATTTCTAATTTCTGATTTTTTGTAATAAAATTATTGCAATTTGATATTATTTTCAAGCAAAGCGAGTCCTTGACATAGAAAATTTCAGGTATATCTTTTAGAAGATTCAAAAATAAAAAGGATATTTAATAAGGATTTATTATTGTTCAGTTCAATATTTTGATATTTTGGTCTTTTGTTTCATTATCCTTATTGTACAGTTTAAACAATTTTTTGGTCCATATGGTCAGATATAGAAAATCACAAAAATTTTCATCATATTTTTTTTAAGTGGACTATTTGAATTGATTTTTTTTTTTTTATTATTATTTTATGACCTGATTTCTTGGAAATTTCAGATGGGCCCCAAAAAAAATTAATAACAACAGGTCAAATCGAAATAAATTCAAGTGCATAATATTCAATTTATGTAATCCTTATAACTGTGGGAATTAAACCAGATATTCATTATGTCCTTTATTATTGTATACTAAAAAAATTGTTGGGAAATTTCAAGGGTCCTTAACTTTATATCAAACCCGTAAAAATAAAAGTATTTTCTATTACAATATTCATTTTGAATAAAAGATGAAATTGAGAATGAAAAAGAATTAATTAATTGGTCAATTAGGAAATCGTTTTTATTTATTGAAAAAAAAAACTTTCCTATTTAGGTTAGTTAGGCGAATATTTTCAAGTTAGAAAAAGAAGAAAATATAAATATAAAAATATCATTTTCACAATTATTGATTTAAAGAGACGGACAAAATAAAATATATATTTAATATAGTTTCAAATTACTTTTTGTGTGAACGAAAAAATATATTTATTGAATAGAAATTATTTCAACGTAATTAATACCTAATAAATTATTTTGTATATATAAATAAATTTCTGTTGGTTGTTAATTATAAAAGCATATCCTTTAAAGGATCATATTGCCACGAAAATATAATAATATTAAAGTTATTTGATATTTTTAATATATAAATCAAATTGTTTTGATATTTATATAATTGATTTTGTCAATAGAATTTTTATTGATTTATTATTCTTAATTTTTTTTCTTATTTAATTATAATTTCTGTTTAATTGAACCGAAGAATGGACGTAGATGATTAGAATCTAACTTTTTTTGACAAACGAACAATAGTATTGTCAATTTACTTATTCAATTTATAATTTAATTTATATTTAATAATCGAGTATTTAATTCATTTTCATACCACCAAAATAACATTCAACTAATTCAATTATATAGGATAATTTGGAAATAAATTAACAGTGGAGGATCAATAAGCAGAAAGAAAAATACTTTTATATTATTATTAAATTGTAATATAAACGATGAAAACGAATTTCATTTCCAAAAAGACGAATTTGACTTACAAAAAAACGAAAATGAATTACAAAAGGACAAATTTGACGTCTTAAAAGACTAATTTATATCGTCACGTCACTGCTATATTTTAAAAATAGATGGGTTTTTTAAATGAGATTCTTTATTTCTTAAGCTTGATTTTATTTACTTTCTCTACTTATATCACACTCCCTTAAGTTTAGGTGTAACCATCACCATAAACATAAAGATTTATACACAGCGCCAGGACGTCAGCATAGTTTCAGTAATGGACATTTTGTATGAAAACTTTTAAGTTAGGTTATATAACTAAAAACTTTTATCATGAATTCACAGAAAAATTGTGATTTCAATTTACTCAGAAAGCTGGAAACAAGATCAGCTGAACTGATTCAATATGTAAATTTCAAATTTCACTAAAGTTTACCAACGTCTTATACCAATATTAGTTTTTATTATACCTTAAAAGACATTTTACTTGACAAATAAATTTACACCTAATTCTCAATATTCTCCCATACTAAACTATAATCCATGTGTGAAATCCTTATTTTAAATGTGAAATATTAAATTTTAATAACAACAAATTACATTCCAAAAAAAAAATTAAATTAAATTTATTTTCTATATATAAATTTCACTATAAAAATATCATTAATTTAACATTCATACCTTTAGGTTATATATCTCTCTGGCTTGTATATATAAATACGCACCATATCAAGGTAATAAATCATTGAAAAATCTTCTCCATCTTCAAAAAAAAAAACAAATTCTAACTATTCAATTACATTTCAAATGTTTTGATGGGGGCAGAGTAATTAAATATATTGGCAATAAAGTAGAACAGCGACCCCTTTTTTTTAAGATCCTCCTTTAAAAGGTATTTAATGAAAATATGTAAAATTCCATTTTCTTAATATGTAGAAAATTTTACAATTTCGTATATGATGTCAGTTGATATTACAAAGACCTTAAATCCTAATGAAATTTATTACAAATATATTATAGCAAACGAAAATTTATATATATTTAAAAAACATTTTGAATTTCAAATGAAATTTTTTTGTGAAAAAAAATAGACAATCTTTTAAAGTTCAAAATTTATTACTAATTTCCTTAAAAATTTCATTTATTTTATGTATAAAATAATCCATCTTTGTCTTTTAGCAAAAAGGTAAAAAAAATAAATTCCTTTAATTTCAAATTAATTCACATTCGTTTTTCTTAAGCATAGCGTTTTTTTTTATGCTTGGAGCTTATCAACATTGGGGATAAATATGAGGATTTGAAAAAATTGTAATATTAGGATTGGGGTGTTGAAAAAATTGGCAAAAGTTTGAATTTAATTAAAATATATAACAAATTTCATGTAAAATTTTTAGATATAAAAATTTAATTAGTTCGTTTTATAAAGGGGCAGTACGGATCCTTATCAGTTTAGCTAAATTCAGTTTTTAGATAAATTGTAGTCTTCTCTAAGCAAATTTACTAAATTCAGGCTATGAATCATTTTCCACACCGAAATAAAATTATGAATATTACAATTTCCTAAAGCTTAGTATGGTGGTCGAGTTAAATGAAATTTTCATACAAATTTAACATCGTGAAATCAGAAATGAAAAATTTCGCTCAAGTAGTACGGAAATATAATTAAATTTTTTGTTATCAACAGATGGCGCGTAAAAGTCTCCCGATTATTTTTCACGTGAAATAATGTTCAGAACATTATTTCACGATGAAATTTTACACTTCCTTTTTTTATTGTTTACTTCAATTTAGAAATTTCAATATTTGAGGTCAGTATAAAATTCTTTTTATGTTTTATAGGCAAAAAAAAATTAAAATGACAAAATATTAAAATGTCAAATAACTTGTCTAATTTTATCTACAAAATATTTTTCATAACTTTTTCACGGCTATTTCACCAGAGAGTTTCATTACACGCGACCACCATACTAAGCTTAATAATGTAAAATATAATTAAACTGTTCTTAATTGTTACTACCTTTCTATACGCACAATTTTCAACACCGAAATCGAATTGTGAAGTTTGGAATAATTCAAACTTGCAGATTCCAAATTACACTCTATTGTCATCACAATTCTTAAAGTCAATGATCCTTTTTAAATGTTATACAATTTTTCTATTTACCAGAATTGGGAGGATCATTTTTTATATGATATCATTCAAATTAAGACTCAAATCCTCGCAATCTCTCTACGATTGATCACATTGTCATTCGCTATTATGATCCGCCTTAGTACCCTGTTTTAATTTTCCATTTTGATTTTGCGTATTAAACCAAACATTTATATTATATCCAAACAAAAAAAATAGCAAATTTAACAAAACTTAAAAAAATGTTAATTTAATTTGAAAGAATTTATTAAATGATGACAAAAAAAAAAAAACAAACGAAAAAAGAAAACTCATAAACTTTCTTCTAAATATTATGTTAAATTAATTGTTTTCAACATTTCAGAATCAACATTTTAATTTAATTAAAAACATCAATTTTTTTTTCGCTTTTGGGAATTATAAAATAAAAAATCATTGCAATTGTAATTTACACTTTGTTTATAGTCAGATACAAAAAAAAAATTTGTTTGCTTACTTTTTTTTTTTTGCTTAAATTAAAATTCAACAATTTTGTAAATTATTCTATTAAAATTACACGCCTTCCATTTTAGCATAATAAAAACAACAAGAAAAATGTTTATGCTTAATTATAAATGTATGCTAAAAGGATATAAAACATAAAAAAATATATATAAAAACATAAAAATGCGTCAAATCCGTTTTTAAATGTTGTAACGTGAATTGTTTTTGTTGTTTATTGTAAATCAATTTTTGTCCATGAAACTGAAATGGGGCGTTGTAGGAGGGTTTTTTCAATAGGAGGAGATGAGTATATGATTTTCCGTTGTTTGAACATTTAAATTTCCAGTCAATTAAACTAAATGTTAATATCCTTACAAAAGGATGAACATTTTTGCACATGAATATTAATAAAGATAATTAGTCAATAGATTAATTAATTAGTTATGGGAACAAGAAAAATATATATAGTTTTTTTTTTAATTTACTTAATTATGGATGAAAAATATAATCAAATGGGATATTTAGGAAAAGGATATTTTTGATAGAAGGATATATTTTGTACATATTTGTCCCATCATTAATTAGTTTGAAAAAAAATTATCAGAAGTATAATCAATAATTTTTTTTACCATATTTTCACAAATACGAACATTTTATTAATTTTCCTATTTCTAAAATATTAGCATTCTTTCCATTTAAAAATACAAATTTCTAAGGATATTCTTTTTTCTAAAAGAAATTATTTATAATAATCAAATTTCCATTAATACGATTTCCCAATTAAATAATCCCCAAATACCAATTTATATAAATTTGAAAATACTTATTACATTTTAATTTTTGGGGGTCTTTTAAATTTTCCATTTCCAATTAAATATGATAAAATATTCAAGGATATTACAAACAACATATATAAATAAACATTATCACAAAAGAGGAAAAGAACGAAATTACCAATCAATAAATTAGTCGAAAAAAAAAAAAATTTCCAAAAAAAACTTGGCAGAGGAAAATTACAGAAAAATAAATATTAACCAATTTTTTTTTTTGTTATTAGGGGATCAAATTTCCATAAAAAAATTTCCTTCCATATCCAAAAATTTCGATATATAATTTCAAATTTAATTTTTTTTTTTCGTTGTTAAAATAAAATAAAAAAAGAACACAATTTAAATCTTATGTGTATACCAAAAGTATCTCATCCTTTACATCAATTATACATAAAAAATATATATATATATATACATATATATAAATATCCTTTTTTTCTAGGTAATAAAATTCTCAATTCTTACCCATTGAAAAAAGGAGGAAAAATTCTATAAAAATTTTTTTTATTCAATTGGTTAAAGGACTCATATAGCCTTAAAAGTGGGTGGAGATAATTCAATAACAATTTTTTTTATATTATTTTATAAGGAAAAATAGGATATAAGTGCTAATGTATATCCCAAAAAAAAAAATGAAGATTTTGTATACATAGAAGCTTATTTTTAAAATTTCTGTATAGTCAAAACCATTTGTTGTTATAAATACCAAATTTACTTTAAGTACCAATACTTTTTTCCCATAGTACAAGACCCTAAGGGGGTGGAATTTTAACTAAAAAAAAATAATTTTTTATAATGAAAAAACCCCACACAAAGGGGAGTAGAGTATGAGTATATATTTACAATATTGCGATAACAAAATAAAATTTCAATAATCTTCCGAAAAAAAGAATATTAAAATAAATTTATTGGCAACTCAAGGAGTAACGCAGAAAATAAAAATTGTATTTCTTAAATTTGGTTTGTTTGTATTAGTGTTGACAGGAAATACACTTGAAAATTGCCAATTTACGATTACAGAAAATTATATATCCTTGTTGGTTGTTGTATATATATTACTCGTATATAAGTACAGATCCCGTTTATCATGAATATTTTATTTAAAAAATTTTTTTTTGTCGTTTTTTTTATATTTTTTTATTATTATTATTGCTAAATGCGAAATTGGAGAGATGATGATAATCTCCAAAGAACCCAGGACTACAAAAAAAAAACTTTACGTTTACGTCCTTCATTATAATGAAAAAAAAAATGAAATGGAAAATTATATTATACAAAATGGATTTTGCTTTTTATGAGATTTTTTTCATAGCTGGAATATTAAGTGTTTCAATGAAAAAGTTTATTTAGGCTTTTGGGAAAATTTTATATGCGGGAGCTTAAAAAAAATTATATTAAGGATATTCTTGGTTTGTTTTCTATTGGAATTTGGTAACTATAAAAAACATGGAAAAATTTTACGAGTATGTACGTATATATAATATCATTAATTTAATGTGAACACGACAATTTAACTCCAAAAGCATATTGTGAACCATTCTACAATTCTTCTATAATGACTCCTTAATTCATCAATTAAGTGAACTTAATCTATCTAGTCTAGTCTATATATGTAATGCAAAATAGTCCCCAACAGCAGACTAATCGAAATTAAGATTAAATTAATTAAATTTACCCAGTGAAAATTCAAAACTAAATTAGAAATTTTCTCCCATCAAATGTAAATTTATTGATAAATTAATTTCTATGTAATTAATCTATAAATTTTTTCTTAATTATTTTATTTTGACGCTATTAAATTTTAAGGATATTAAACCAAATATTTCAATATTCTAATATTAATACATTCAAAATTGCCATTGCATACCCTTAGGCGTTAAATTTTTATTACATAGGGTGAAAAAATGGATAACTTTGACTACTAATATGTGTGTAAGAAAAATACATAAATGATAAAATATGTAAATAAATTTTAATATTCTTTAAAACAATTTAAAAACCTGTCATAAAGTTTTTAGAAATAATATAATTTATTATTAAAGGATATGTGTGTAAAAAAAATGTATATAAAAGCTTTTTGTATTATAAATGATGTCCCTTTTATATTATTCTATTTTACTACGCATATTTTAACCCATTTTTTAGCTCCTTTTATTGTTAAATTTTATGTAAAAATTTTTATATAAATTTTATATACTGTTTATAACTCGTATATTATTTCGTTTTTTCCAAAAAAAAATTATGAATGAAATTGACATACATTTTTTTTTTTTGAAGTGACAATAAAATTGCGTTAATATTTTTTGTGCCAACACGTGCTTTTTTTATATAAAAATATATATAATAATTTATTGACTAATTTATGTACTGAGTAGTAAAAGAAACAAATAAATTTATTATGAAGCTAAGCTAATTTGTTTAAATAAAATTATTAACTAGAAATATTTTATCTTTTAATTGTATAATTACTTATTATTTTCCAAAAATTTATGATAGAAATTTGTTGGAACTTGAATCATATATATATAATTATCCTGCTATTAATCATTTCTTTTAAATTCCTCCGAAAAAATTCAATTAATTATTTCGGAAACAAAATTGTACAATACCAAAAATTTGAATTTATACTTTCTCAAATATAAATTCATAGTTTTTCATTTATGTCATCAGCATTCCAGACTAAGTTTATAATAAATAGAACTGGAAAACAAAAATATTTAAAATTATTCCAATTTTTTTATCAAAATTAATTCAACTATTTAATTAACCTTACCTAATAGAACGGACAGTCCTTCTATATTATCAAACTAATCCAATTTTTTAAACATTTTTTGAGTTAAATAACATTAAACCGACTGTCACGCCTTCTATAATTTTTCAAACATTTTAGAAATATCCTTTTTATACCAACAAAAAAAAAATCAAGTTTTAACTCTTCTATTATAATTTTATAATTTCAACTTTTACACATGTTAGGATAAAAATTTGTTATATTCCAACACTTTTTTTATATTTTTAAATTGGTATCCTTTTAATATAATAAACAAAACAAAAAAAAAATCATATGACAGAATCTGTCACAACAGAGTAACATTATAATATTATTTAGTCATCAGATTTCTTTATCCTTTTTAAATATATAATTTGTATCCTATTTTAATTCCTTTTCATTCATTCTCTATTATAATTTTTGGTACAATAATTTCGAATTAAGACGACACCCAATCCTTTTGCATACATATAATTGACAAACTGTAAAAAATGTATCCTTTTTTTTCTTATTTTCATCATACTTTAATTTGATATAAAAATTAAAAGGATACTCAAATATGCGTGCCATTTTTGAAATAGGGAACGGGTTGTAAAAAAAAAGTTATGATAAAATCAAGAAAATATTTTGGTTTTTTTTTTTTTATAATTATTATTAGTCCTTTTCATATTTTTGTTATAAGAAATTCTACGAAATTTAATGGTAACATTTTGAATGGATTAATATATACCTTAAATATATTAAAGGATATTTTTTTATTAGTATATTAGTGAATATAAGAAAATAAAGGTGATATAAAGTTTTTAAAAGATTATTTTTGTTATTTGATATTTTGTTAAATATTAAAATCTATAAAGTAATTTGATAAGGAAGAAAGGAGTATAAAATATTTAAAGGTTATAAAGAAAAGGATTGAATGGAAAACTGCAAATTATAAAAATTTTTTTTTTTTTAAAGATTTCATTTAATATTTAAGAAGTAATAAAAATTCACTATTTTTGTTGTCACAAATGTTGCACCAACCTCCAAAGAACAACAAAAAAAAACAGAAAATCGAATTTGTTTTTTTTTTATATATAACGAACGAGAAAAATGCATTAGAATTTTTTTTTTTACTATCCATTGCAGTGTTTTAAAAACCACTATTTTTATATACAATTTTTTTTTAATATCCTTTTTTAGATTTCATCTCTGGACATTTTATATATTCCTTTGAACACGTTTAGAGGATAATAAAATTTATATATAATATTTTTGATTCTATATGTGTTTTCTTGCCTCTTAGAATTCTTAAATAATCATCCAAAAGGATGTGGCACTCTTAAAAGTTTAAAATAATTTACAATACTTTGGAGTATTAAAAAAAAAATTGAAAAATAAATAGTAAATAAATTGCATTTTGGAAAGATATAAATTTTCTAAATTTTTCACTATACATATTTTCTTTTTCTAGAACAAACCCGCGGAGATTTTTCCCGTTTAACTGGTAGTGGTAATAGTGATGATCATCATCCATTAAATGGTGTACCATTAAGTGGTTTAAGTGGTTTATCATCAGCAGCTGAGCATGCAGCTGTAGCTGCAATTGCTGCCCATCATGGTCATCATCAAAGTGGTAGAAATTTAATTGTTAATAGTGGATCACATCATCCACATCATCATCATCATCATCATAATCATCATCATCATGATGGTAGTATGAGTGGTAGTAGTGGTGGTATAAATATAAATGGTGGTGGCAGTAGTGGCGGTGGTGGTGGTGGCGGCGGTAGTAGTAAAAAAAAGAATAAAAGACGACATGGTAGAACAATTTTTACTAGTAATCAATTAGATGATTTAGAAAAAGCATTTAAAGAGGCACACTATCCAGATGTTAGTGCTAGAGAAACATTATCAATGAAAACTGGATTACCAGAGGATAGAATTCAGGTAAGACAATTTAACATAAAATTTATTTGCATCATGCCCAGAATTTAATTTGAATTTCAGTTAATGTTATCACAGCCCTTAGAGAATTTTTAGGTAAACATTTACATAATTTAGTGCGAAATCCTGAACATTCCTTTCTTTGTCATCTTGCAAATATTAATATGGTTTTCCTTTTTCCATAACCCAATATATAGTGACAATCACAATTTTCAAATTTACGACATCCTTTTGTATACACACATACGACAAAGTTCCAAACTAAACAATAATTGCTTTACAAAACAAAATCAACAATGCAGTTAAGAGATTCATCAAAAATACAAAAACAAAAAATATTGAAAAAAACAACATGGCGGTTAATCAAAATCTGCCATCATCCTACTTGACTGTAACATAAATTCCCAAACGAATACACTTATAATAATTCATATTTTGTTTTGCCTGCATGGCTTATTTAAACACCACCCCACAAAAATTATATAAACTTCCCATTTTCATATATAAAAAAATATAATAAAGGACTCCACTCTGAGTAGCTATAGTAGCTCATGTTGTGCAATTGCGTATACTATACAAAAAGGATGTCAGTGTATAAAGGGCAATATACATTCTACACTATAACTAAATTATTTTAATAGTACAAGGCAAAAGAAGGTTTTAAAGTACAAATGGAAAATATAATAAATATAAATGTGCCAGGATGTATAAATACAATACAAGTAATGAAATTAAAATTGTAAATTCTGTTTGTATGCGTGTAAAGGATAAAGGAAATATAACGCCTTTTATTATAAATTGTTAATTATAAAGTAAATCGAAAATAAATAATGTGTAAATGGAGAAATATTTAAATAGTATAAGGTCGATATACAATAATATAAAGGATTATTGATTTAACATTCCAATATTTATATTAAAATTTTTGACTAGAGATTTACTTTGAACGTTGACCTAAAAATAAATTTATTATAAAAATTTTGAAGAAACATACAGTCAGCCGATTTTAGTCTTGTTGTCTGAAGGGAATTTTATTGACTGACGAACAATCTAATTGATTTAATACAGACAATTGTCAATAAATCAGGAAAAACTTTCGAATTAATTCAATAATACTAAAAGTTTATAGTCCTTAAGATTCTAATTAATATTTAAATAACCAACAATTCAGACTATTTATTAATCAAATATAAGTGCTAATTAATAAAGAGCGACGGTGCATGAGTTAGTATGTTCGATTTACTCCAAAATGAATCAGTACTCTAGTAGTAAAATTCATTGTAAAATAATTTTAAGAGTCCAATTGCTGTTTACAGTTGATTATACTAAAAGCTAGGACCTACTTGTTGTCAGTATCAATAGCAAGGGGTTTTTTGTTTCATTCATTTACAAATAGTGTTCAGCGAAACCTCTAAGGACCTAGCACTACATGTTTATATTTAATTAACTTTAATTTACCTAAAAAAATTACAAAACTTTCCCATAAAATCTCAGAATTATCCTAATTTTGGTCACACCAATAACAAAAAAAATGATTTAATTTTTTATTATGGGAAATTTAATATAATCACAAAAATTACACACAACTATATTTAAAAACCACTTGAGCGAGCCTGACACAAGCGATTCAAAAAAAAAAGTAGAAATTCTCAAAGGATTTATAACTATACCAAAAACGTAAGACAGTATAGACAACATAAATTAACATTAAATCCTTGGAAAATTATTATATAATAAATAATAATAAAAAGTTTGTGATAATCAAAATATTTTACAAACTATTAAACAAATTTGTTGTGCAACTTATTAGCGAAAAAAAAAAACTAATTTTTTGGTATAAAATGTGGTCGATCTTAATATATATTTATGTAGTCTCTAGGGGGATGGTTGCTTTTTTCCGTCGTTTTTAGATAGGGTGAACTTTTATACATATATATGAATATTTATGATACATGTTAATATAATTTTTATACGATTAGCAAACTAAAACATGTATACATAAAAAATACACGAAATTCGCCCTTTTTAAATGCAAAAAAGAAAAAAATATTATAGATAAATTTTCTAACTTGTACACTTGTAAAAGAAACATTATTAAGTTCACCCTTCAAAATAAGTAAATTTGGTGATTCAAGAAAATTAAAACTTAAGCACTTGTTTCATACGATTAAATATAATTTTGTATAATAATTCAATTTTTGAAAGTTATTAAAAAAAAACCATTAAAATTTTAATCTGTTTGACATAAAGTTATTAATATTTAAGTATGAATAAATATTCAATTATTTATTAAATCTCTTTCTCATGGCTCATTAGCCCTAATGTGGTCCAGACCTGGCTCTTAAGGATTTCCTTAATTAATATTCTGTTGCAATTAAGGACGTACAAATTAAACTATTAAGTATTAATTGCTACTATAGTACTAAACTCAATCGCTATAGAATTTTTCCCCAGACCTAAACTTTCATTATTAGAGTCAACTATACGATTCCTTGGACGTAAATCGCCTGTTGTACCACACCATAGTATAAAATATACCAAGAATTATTGCTCTTTAATTATTCATTTAATTAATTACTTTCACTATTATCAGAAATAATTGCGACAAGGCTTAAGAAATTCCAATAATTAAGGAGATTTTTAAATGCAAATTATCAAATCATTAATAGTTAAATTATTTTACAGTTTAATGTAAATTATCCTTTAATAAAATAATTTTAAAACAAATTTAATAATCATATTTTTGTGCAAATTAGAATCCATTAAAATTTAATTTAATTCATTTTCATATACCATAAAATTATTCATTCTCTAATTTTATTCAAAAAAAAAAAAATTATTTTATAACTTTTACAGGCCATTAAGTAATTGAATTAAATAATTTCCTAAATATAATAAATCGTTTAAAATAATTATCAAAAAGGAAAAGAAAAAATTTAAATAAATAACGAATAAAAAATTTTACAATACAATTTTTAATTTTTCTATATTTTCTTTTTGTAGGTTTGGTTTCAAAATCGTCGTGCTAAATGGCGTAAAACAGAAAAATGTTGGGGACATAGTACAAAAATGGCTGAATATGGTTTATATGGTGCAATGGTTAGACATTCATTACCATTACCCGATACAATATTAAAATCAGCTAAAGATGATGAATCTGTAGCACCATGGCTATTAGGTATGCATAAAAAATCATTAGAAGCAGCTGATATATTAAAAAGTGATGAAAGTGATCGTGAAACACCAACATCTGATGATACAAATACATCATATTCAGCTGGTAGTATACATAATTCACCAATATCATCATTTTCAATATCACGTTTATTATTTGATCCACCATCATCAATGAAAAAAACAAATCATATCAATAATAATAATAATAACAATAATAATAGTAGTACTAATAATAATAATAATAATAATATTGATGAACATCATAATCATTATTTACATCAAGTTTCACAAAATCATCATCAACATCATCATAATTTATTAAATCATCATTATCATAGTCAATTTCATAATTTTCAACAAAAAGTTGAAGCAACAACTGAAGAACCAACAGCAAGATAAGAATTTATGTACATAATTTATAATATTATATGTAAAATAAAAGTTAGTTTTTATGTAATTTTTGGGCTAATTATGTGAATATCACTCGCAATTTAGATTTATATATAAAATAATGAAAAAAAAATAAATTATATATAGTATTATAGGGTGTTCCAAAAATTTATAAATTAATTATATATAGAAAGTATTTAAATTATTGATAATATTAAGATAATTTTGCACAATTAATCAAAAGCAATTTGAAATTATATTATATAATAGATTTTTTTTTGTTCATATTAAATTGTAAAAAGACCAATTGGGATTAAACGCCCAAATACATCTTTTTAAGCCGAAAATGATCGTTTTCCAAATCAAATTTGTCCTTTATCAAACCGAAATTATAGTAGTTTTTCCAATTGTTCATCTATAAAAAACCTCTTTTAATTTAAAAAAACAAACCAATTTGATCTGTAAAACACCATACAAACATTGCATCACAAATAATATCTAAATCTAAAGTATTAACCTAACCTGCTCCACCACGTCACAATCAAATTTTATGAATAAATTACTATAATAATTCAATACCACATATTTGGTATAATACAAGCCGAGTATGTCCACTGAAAGGATCTTCAATGTTTGATAAATGAATCAACATAAATTAAGCTTTTTATTTAATGTTTATTTCCGATAAATTAAAAGACTAACAAAAGTTGAAGACCAAAGAAGGCCAATCTGGATATGTATATTAAAAACCAAATTTATCATCTAGATTTTCTTTACTCAACATGCTATGAGGACAGGACGTTAATTTATTCAAAATATTGCAAAAACTATCGTGTATAATAAACAGATCATCGTATATTTTAAATTTAGTGAATTTATGGATCACCCTATAATGTATGATATATGATATTAAATAAAAAATCTATGTAATTCATTCTATATAAAATAAATAATTTAAATTAAGAATTTCTATATTTAAATAAAATAAATTATCTAATCATAAAAATGGGCTATAAAAATATTTTTAAATTTCATTTTTAAATTACCATAAATTTATTTTTATAATTTAACTTTTTATTATAGTTTCGGAAAATTCAAATTCATTCAAACATCGAATATATAAATATAGAAAAATTTAAATGAATATAAAAAAAAAACTTTATAATTAACGCAACGATAAAAATTTATTTAATAAATTTACAAAATAAAAAAATATAATATAAAAACCACAAAATTTTGAAATTAAAATTGTAAAATAACAAATGTTTATTTTCAAACTTAAAACTAATAAATTATTAATAAAAACAAAATATATAAGTAATTGAAATTTATATAAAATTAATTTATTTATGAAAATTTTTAACAATCTTTAAATAAATTTTAAATTATTTTAAATTTAAATAAAAAAATATTTGGAGATTATTATTTTTATTTGACTCACGACTCATTTAAAATTTTAATTTGTGTATTTATTTTTCATTTTCTTTGTAAAATATATAACCATAGAAAATTTGATCGAAATCATTTCAAACTGAGATTTGTATAATTAAATTACGATTTTTTAATTAAGAAAATTTATATTAGTTTAATGTAAATTTTTAATTTTTAAGTAAAGATATTTTTTTTCCCAGTTATATATAATTATTGTGATTGTAAAATTGTTGCATTTTTTTTTTATTTTATATTATATAAAAATATATATATATGAAAATAATTAAATATAATTATTTAAAAATTAATTATGAAAAAAATGTTTTTTTTTTGTACTTTATTTCCATTTAATGATTTATGGTTTTTCCAGTTGTCTTTGACTTAGTACACATTTTTCATTTATATTTTCTTGAAAATAAAAATATTTTTATTGAATTTTTACTATTTAAAATAGATTTTTGATTTTTGAATTTCACATCGTTATTTTTAATAAAGTTACAACTACTTCTCCATAGATGTCACTGTTAATATTTTTAATATTTAATATTTTTGTTGTTAAAATGGTAGTGTGTACCGAATGTTGGCAGATGGAGAGCATTACTCTCAATATTCGTTATAATAAAAATTTTACGTTTAATAAAAATTCATATT
This sequence comes from Empis stercorea, assembly GCA_949752835.1. Taxonomy (NCBI): domain Eukaryota; kingdom Metazoa; phylum Arthropoda; class Insecta; order Diptera; family Empididae; genus Empis; species Empis stercorea. The sequence goes on from OX457087.1 coordinate 7,558,120, forward strand.
AAATTTTTGTATAATTCAAAATATGCTCACCTTGTAGAAACTACAAAATTTTCAACAGCAACATATTTTATATGAATTGCATATATTTAGGATTTTGAAATCAGAATTTTACTATCAATATTAGTAAAATTGCATATATTCAGGATTTAAATTATTTCCAATACTACATTATAACAAATTATAATATTATTTACACTTTTAATTTTAATATTATTACAATTTATATTGCAAATCATTTTTTATTTATTTAATTTCACTTTAAAACTGTATTTAATTATACTTTAAATTATGAACAAAAAAATTACATTTATAGACTCCCAAGACAATATAATTAATTTTTTTTACATCTCAAATTATTCTATAACAAAATTTCGAATTTTATTACAATTTTTATTTCTGTCTAGGCAAATATTTTTCTAAATTTTCTGTGTTATTTAATTTACAAATAAATAAATTCAAAATTTTCAATATTTCTTTATAAATTTTATTTTTCGGCAAATTAATACTAAAAAAATTATGGGTATTGGTTGTGCTGAATATAGTGGACGTGATTCATCCGATGCAAAACGTTATATAGATAATTCACAAGGACGAAGAGGTTTTGCTCGTTATAAACCAGCACATCCTAGAAATCATTGTGCAAGTACAAATAGTGATTGTGACGGACCATGTATTGAAAAATATTCTCAAGGTGGTAGAAAATCTGGTTTTTTATCAAGACAAGATCAAGATTTAGTTGGTCATTATGTATTATCGCATCCACGAGTTCAAAGGGAATTAAATATACTAAATCAATATGACAAAGACAATAAAAATGATGATAATTATATTAGAAGATCTGTTGATATATCAGCTAATGAATTACAATTACCAAAAAAAATTATGGGTGGTGAGTGGAGAAATGGTACACAAACATCAACATTTGATATAAAAACATTAACAATAGTTTTACAACATTTTGATGGTCAAGAAACAAATCCGCATGCTCCAGTACATATTTTAACATTTTTTCCAAGATATGTAACTTAATAATTATTATATATATTTAAAATTATCTATAATTAATAATAATATTATAACTTTATAAAATATGATAAAATAAAATTTAGTACAATAAAATAATCGAAAAATAAATTTTGTTATTTTTTTATTAAAAAACATTTTTATATAATTTCATTGTAAATTCAATAAATAATAATTTTTATCATTATTATTATTTATAAGCCTAAAAAAACAGTGATATAATTTTAAATTTATTCCAAAATATTATTACCAAAAAAAAAAAATTAAATTTCTTATTTAAAATATACTCAATAAAATTTTTAAAGCCTTTTTTAAATAACAGAAAGAAAAGGACATAATTTTATAAATTCACTTTATGATTCATCATCATCATCTTTTGCTTGTTCAAGAAATTCAGCAACATCTTCAACATGTGCACTACCATGCTCAGCTAAATATTTTACTACATCATAATGACCACGATCTGCTGCCATATGTATTGGTAATTCACCAATTTCATCTGACCAATTTATTTCTGCATCATATTTTTCAATTAATAATTTTACTAATTCTAAATGACCACCAGCAGCAGCTGCATTTAATAATGATCGTTGATATTTTGTTTTATCAACAATATTTATATCAAATTTATGTGTATCCAATATTTCAACAACTTTTTTTATATTATTTTTATCAGCTGCTTCAAATAATTCATCAACAATATCTTCATTTAATATACGTTTAGCATATTCATAATCTTTTGGTTTTTTCTTTTCTAAATATTTTGCAATATTAATTTGTCCATTATCAACAGCACATTTCATTGGTGTATCACCATGAATATCTTTTGAATTTATATCAGCTTTATATTCATCAATAAATATTTTAACCAAATCTAAATAACCATATTTAGATGCAATATGTAATGGTGTTTGATTTGATTCATCTTTATTACGTGATTCAATATCAATTTCTTTTAATTTTAACATTTCAACTATTGATTCAACATTATCATTTTCGATTGCATCAAAAAATGTTTTTAATAATTCTGGATTTGCAGTTGTAGTTGCCATAGTAGTAGTATTAGTAGTAGTAGTAGTATTAGTTGTACTGCTATTGAAAAACATATTATAAATACGAGACAACATTTTTGTTTTCTTTAAGTGCACAAAAAAAAACCAATTTTTAAACAAATAAAAATTTAGATAATAAAAAATAGACTTATTTATAACTGGTTAACTAAACTTGCCTTTAAATATTATTAATTTATTTTAAAATAAGAATTTAATTTATTAAAACCGAATTGATTTTGATTTAATCTCAAGTATCCGTTTCTGATGACTAAAAATAGGTGTGCTTCAGAAAGCTAACTTTTCTGTAATGAAATGTAAAATAAACAAAAAATTAGGTATAAAATTATTGTTTTGTTTCAAATTTGCGAAGTAAACAGCTTTTTTTTATAATATTTTGTAGTGGGAAAACCCATATATATAATAATATATACTTATTGGTATAATGAAAACACTATACACAAATAATATGAATTATAATAATGATAATAAAATTACTGCGTGTTCACCTTTTATTTGCTATTTATATACAGTATTTATTTATTATTAATTTCTTTTTAATCAAAAAAAAAAAGTAATTATTGATTTAATAGTCTAGCCTTGAAAATAAAAAGTTCTATTTTAATTTTTTGGTAAACATCTGCTGGAAATGTTATTTTCTTTTAAAAAGTTCAATTCACTCCTCTGTGATTATCAAAAATTACTTTTGTTATTTAGAAAACAATAATCAAAATTTTCATGATAAGAACAAAATATAAAAAATTCAATAAATTCAATTTATAATTAAAATGCTTTTATACAAATTATAATAAAATATTAGTAGTTTTCTAAGATTTATGAATCGAAATTCTATTTTCAAATATGTATACTCATACCCACATAATGTACAAATTTACATAATCATTAGAAGGAAGGTGGAGAAGAGAATTTTATTATATTACTATGAACGAGAACTTGTAATTATCGGTCGGTTAATCATTACGTTATTAGTTATATATTCTAAAAATGATGTCATTGATTGAAATTCGCAAATTTGCTTGTAAAAATATTTCACAAACAAAATTGTATAGAATATAAAGCTTAGAAACAAGTTTTTTATAAGGAAATTAATGTGAATAGCTCTATTCTTATTCTTGTTAGTCATTTATGAATAAACTTTTAAAATTGTCAATTTAAAAAAATTAACATTCTTTTAGAAAAATGTCCTCTGTACATTATATACGTAATTATTTTCACCAGATTTTAATCTACTTTATTCCTATTTTGTAATATTTACAATTAATTAATTTAATTTTTACTTAATTCAAATTTGATTTTAGTAATTTTTAAAATTTAAAATTTTTTGTAGTTGAAATGGAAGTATATATTCAATTCCATTCAATTTTTGATATGATTAGACAAAACCGACCATATATAATTTGAAATCCTCTTAAATTACTTACTTACCTTAAATATTTGAATTATGATGATTAAATCTAATTGATTATTTTGAATTTTTCCGTGTTTTTCTTTTTAATACTTCTCAAGCTCCAATATATAATTCAACAGCATCAAGAAATACGATCAAACGAAAATAAAAAATTTATGACTACAAAAAATATGACAACTTACAAATGACATTTTAAAAATTTCCCTTCATTGAAATTTCCTTTGTGAAATATTTCATATACATTTTACTTATCTAATTTTCTGAACGCTTCCTTTTCTCGTAGAATTTTTTTTCCCCAAAAAATCTCTCCAGAAAATTCTTACATAAGTAAATTCACATAACCTCAAAAATTTTGACAACAGTAACCGTGGTCATCAGAAATTTTATAAGAAAAAAATAATTTAAGTAATTTATAAATAAATTTAATTAAATAGAATTTAATTTTAAAAATAAAAAAAATTATACTTTCTGTTTTTAGAATGGCTGGAGATCATGTTGATGAATCAAAATTAACCGGACTTTCAAAACACTTTAATGGTGCAACAATGAGAGGCCGAGCAAACGTAATATACAAATTTGTCTATTTCTATTATAAAATGAAGAATTTATGTAACAATATTTTATAAGAAAATTATTTCAATTTTATTTTTTTAGGTTGCTAAAGCAACATATGCAACTGTTGGTCTTTTAATTGCATTTTTTGCATTAAAACCATCGAAAAAGTAAATTATTTATTCCAACAATATATGGATTAGGTGAAATATATATTTAATTATTATTTTTTTCGTGTTTTGAAACCATCATGTGTAAATCTTCATTAAAATCGAAGATTATTTATTTATAAATAAATAAATATTACAATAGAATAAATAATAAGTAGTTTAATTTTTGAGAATTCTAAAAAATGGAACATCGGAAAATATTTTATTAGCAGACCGAATTTTTTTGCATCAATAATAATTGAGTTTTTAATTACATTACTTTCAAAATATAAGTTCTATTTTAATGTGTACCTACAAACTGATTTTTTCAGATAATTTAGATATTATATTCCAGAACTTTAAAGGAAGATTTCACATAACCTTATAGAATAACAATATGAACAATACAATTTTTCACAAAAGAAAAGTATTCAGTCATTTTCTTATCCATAAGTTTCTGATTTATTAAATCCCAGATTTCTTCTTTCCGCACTCTGAACAATAGTAAACTACTTTCAGCAGTCATAAAATAAATTATTTTTATATAAAAAATTTCATGTTTTCTAAATTTAGATAAAAAATATTTTAATATTTTCCGTAAAATTTACAAGGAATGAGAAAATAATATCAAAAAATCTTATTTCCAATTTAAAATTAACATTACATAAATATAATAATCAGATATAAAAATATGATTGAAATGGCAAAAATATTAACAAAAATTATTGAAAATTAATTAATAATCATTTTACAATTGAATATGTAAATCTAATTTTCTAATAATATCTTTAGCTTTATTAAGTGATGCTGGTCCATGTGAATTTGATGTAATCATATCATATAAATCATTCATATATTTATCTATATTATCAATTGTAGCACCATTTGGTTCACTTGGTATTCCTAAACCCGATAATGCTTGAGCTAATTTATTTTTTAATTTCTCCAAATATGTTTCTAATAAACGATTTTTTTCAGCTAATTCATAATTTTCATTTTCAATTTTTTCAACACCAAATTTCATTGTTTCAATATGTTTCTCCAATGCACTAATAATCAAAAAAATTATTATTATTAACAATTATAAAATTAATAGAATGAAATTAAATTTTAATTTACCTATTTTGTAATTCATAATCCGTATTTGATTTACGTAATGCTCTTAATTCTATTTCAACTGTTTTATTATGTTCTAAAAATTCATCAGTAAATATTGGAATGCAATTATCACCAAGTTGATTTTTATTATTTAATTTATTTTCACAATTATTAATTTCTTTTAATGTTGCATTTTTGTTGTTATTATTATTAGTTGAACTAGTACTAGCATTTATACCATTACCATTTAATTGTGTCTTTGTTATAGGTAATTTTTTACCATTTGTTAATTTTTTATTATTATTACTAGTTGATGATGATGGGCTTTCTTTTTTTTCAATTTCATTATTATTATTTACTACTACAACAGGTTTATTTTTCATAAATTCTTTTAAATCAATATTATATTTTTCTTTATCTTTAATATATGCTTGTAAATATGGTTGTTTAGCATCATCTAATAAACTATTCCATTCTTCACCAATTATTTTTGTATGTTCAACAGCAGTTTTTTCGGGTAATTCAATTCGTAATTTTTCACGTCTTTCATTCATAAAACGAACATATCCTGCAAATTGAATTTTTTTTAATCACTATATAGCTAGATAACTATGTTGTTTTTTTTGTATATATACTATACCTGTCAATGGTGGCTTTGGTGCTCCTTCTTCACGAGTCTTCTTACGTTTAATTTTCTTTTTAATTGGTGCTTTTTTACGTTTTTCAGCAGATCCAGGTGATGATTTTAATGATGTTGTATCATTTAAAATTGGTTTTGATTCATCGGATTTTGAATCCATTTTTTTTTATAAATTTATATGTATACAATATTTGAGAATACGTTACTACACCGGCAAGCACTTTTATCACTTTGTGTGTAGTTTATTCGATATTTACAGAAAAAATATTCGATTTTGTATATTCGATATTAACAGAATAAAATTATATATTGCAAAATTCGATATTTAAGAGAAACAAAAGTAATCGATTTAGATAGAATTCTAGATACAATCATAAATATTAATCGATTACTATCATTAATTACAATATATGTTTACTAAAATTATGCATAATTAAATTTAATTTTGTAAAAACACTATTCATTTAATCAGAGTATGAAAATAGTCACTTTATACTTCTCGTTGCTTACAATTATTAAATTTTTCGCATTTGCGATCGATTCCTATATATGGCAGGATTCTTCAACTTTAGAAATTCCAGTTACGATTACAGATTTCGACAACTAATTCATTTGGGATGTTTATATTTTGTTTACAATTTCGGATATTTACTCGTAATATTATGGTTAATTATAGTTATAGTGCGAGAGAAATGGGACAATTAATCGAAATTTTTTGTAAGTGAAATTTATATTTATATTCAATTTGAAAAATTACAACTAATTTATTAATAATTATTTTTATAAATTTATTTTTTTTTTTCTACATTTAATTGTTTTGACATGTTCACAGTTCACATTCACACTGTTGGTAACCGCAAATACCGCTAATGTGAACAGGTTGAATAATTAAAGTTTAAAGAAAAATGAAAAATCGATAATTGAAATAAAATTTCAAATTTAACGAATTTTTTAATTTGTTTTTAAAAAAATAATTATGTGTTTCAGGGTCATGTTAATATTCCAAATAAAATTTTGCATGTGAAATTTGGAATTTCGTTTTAATATTCGAAACGTCGAAATGATATACATATCTCACCACCATTTTGTTATGTCAAAATGTAAAAACAGCTGTAGCTGTATATAAATAGTAAAAGTCTCTGGTAAAAATAAACTAATAAGATTGATTTATTAACTTTTTATTTTATTCTTCTCCTGCTCTACTTAAATTAGATTAATTTTCTCTTACAAAATAAATGTGAAATTATATAAGATTAATTTTTTTATAACTTATCGTCGGTTATTTAAATTTTATACACAAAAAAAAACAAGTTATATATTTTAACATAAAAAATAAAACTTTAATTTATAGAAATGAATCATATCATATTTAATAATTAAATTAAATTTTAATTATTTACATAATAATATAAATAAATAAATTTTGCACTTGTTTAGTTATCATGTTATACAAATACTATTCAATCTAATTAAATAAAAGTGATTATATTACAATTAGTCATTACAAAAGTGATAAAATCTATTAAAAAAAAAGTTAAAAAAATAAATTTTCTACCCGGTATTGTTTTAAAAAAAACATAACATAAAATTATTTTAAAATTATGAAGAAATCAACACAACAGCAACAAAAAAATGTTATTAATTCAATAATGAGTTTTTTACCAGACAATAGACCAATTACATCTTTACAAATTGTTGAGGATTTTGAAAAGTATAGATTTCTTTGTTGTCTTTCATACTATGTCAAAATTTATGTACATATGTTTATGTTTTATATAGATGCCCAAAAAATTTTACATCAGTTCATCGAACTTATGATCAAGATCAAGATGCTGATTTATGGCGTGAAAAAATTCTAATTGGTCGAGCAACATCACGTTATTTATGTATCTCAAAAACAGAAGGATTACCAGAATATGTTTTAGAAACTTTAAAGTATATTTACTATTTTAATTAATAATATATATTGCTATAATTTAGTAAATTTTAAATTTCTATATTTATAATATGGCCTCTCTATAATAGAATAATTTCTGAAAAGGATTCACCACCACAAGAATTTTCACTATTATCTAGAACTGCTGATACAGAACAAAAAGCATGGCGTAAAAAACAAATTGCATATAAATTATCAAAACGTTGTACGGTTACAAATGCAATTACAGATATTATATTATGTTCAAAATTAAAAACATCACCACAAGGATTTAAATTTGCTGGGTAAGAGTGATTAAACTAATACTATTATATATATAATGATTAAAATTTATTTTCTGAAATGTTGATGATGTCATTGTCATTGCAGTTTAGTATAATATTGAAAATTCAATCATAAGATTTCTTAAACTTACGAGGGATACAAAATATAAATTTACTATATAAAAAAGAAACTATGTACATTTCAAGTATAATTTTAAAAAAATCTTTATTCAAATTCATATAGAAAATAGTTTATATTATAATAATACTTTATTCCCACCAAAAACTAACTGAAAAACTTTTACTTAATGATTTGACATAATGCCACCATTTCGGTGGTATATATAAACATTCACCTTCTTGTAATGTTAAATTATAAAATTTCACATTTTTAACTAATGGAAATTTTATAAAATCTAAATTTTCTGCATCAATTGCTGATGTATTATTTAAAAAACCAGTCTCATGGGGATAAAGATTTATTGTATCATCTGGTGATGCTAATATAATTTTTTTCTTACCAAATACTTGACATAAAATATTATTTTTTGGATCTTGATGCATTGGTGATATTGTACCATTTGGTCCAAGCCATGCTTTAATATCAATTAAATCTTTTAGAAAAAATATTTCTTTTTCATTTTGTTCAATATTATCACTGCAACAACAATAATCTGGTATACGTATATCATCTTTTAAAATTGGTATTTGATCAAATAATTCATGTTGTGCTAAATATTCAATATCATTTAAATCTTTATTACATTCTTCTAATATTGTTTTTGAAAAATGTCTTTTTAAAAAATCTTTTATTTTAATTAATTCTTGTGACCAATTTTCATCCGTATAATTTATACCAATTTCTATTGGTACTGAACGATTACCAGCAATATTTAATAAATAATTTATATTACGCCATTTTTCTAATGCTGGCCAATGATTAATTATATTACGTAATAATACTGGTTTTTTTAATTGAAAAAAATTTCTATTAAAATTATCAATTGTTGGACAATCTAAAATTGGTATATCACAAATAATTTCTTCATATTTTAATGGTTCAATATATAAAAGATTTGTATCATCTAATGTTGTATCTGTAATGAAACATTTTTTTTTATTTATAAAATCACATTTTGGGGTGAAAGAGGAATTATTTTAATCTTACTTAAATTTTTATTTAAGAATTCATTTATTTTATTAATAAATTCGGTATAATTTTTATATAAATTTTCAGTAGATCCAATTAGAATTGCTTTGTCCATATATTCACAACATTGTTCCAATTGTTTCTTATCATTATAATTATCAAGTAAAATTATGATAATCTGTAAATGAACTTGATTAATATTTAAATTAATTATAATAATTTTATATATATATACTTTAAAAAAATTTGCTGTTGAATATATTTTTCTAATATTTATTGGTACTTCACTAAAATGACCGGTATTAATTTTTTCCCACATTTTCTCAATTAAACTTTCAATTAAATATAATGATTCTTCCAAAGAATCATAACTAGTAATTTTATTTTTATATTTTTGTAATGAATTTAAAACTAATTGAAAAATATAAATAGCTTCACGTTCATCTTTAGCATAAATTATTATTTCGTCATAATTTGGTAAGAATTCTAGAAGATTTATAATTTCCTCCATTGCTTTTTAAGTTGTTTTTATATTTTTTTCTATAAAATTTATAATTTTTTTTGGGTTATGTTTTGTTTATAATTTTAGTAAATGTCAAAATTCTATCAGATGATTTTAATTAGTAAGTAATCCCTACAGAAAAATAGTATATGCGTACAAATATTTATCATTATCACCTCGTTTTCGTAGTCAATACTTACAAAGAAATAGACTAACAAACTTAATTCAAATTGACTACAAAACTAAATTTAAAATTTAATATTTTTTTATAGTGAAATAAATGGAATTTTAGTATGTTATAAAACTGGTACAATACCAATTCGTTTACCACCACCAATTCCACAATATAGCAATGATAATTTTATTAAAAATAATAATGAAATTGAAAAAGCACTAAATAGAATCAATATAAATAAACAAAATCAACCAGTAAGTGTTAATATATAAAATTATTATTTTTTTGCTAAAGTTTATTAATAAAATATTAATTATTATATTAAAGCTGCCATCACATCTAAATGATCATGACTATGAAGAAATACAATCTTCTTATCAATTATCACCAAAACGTCCAGCACCAAAACCACCAGCAACATCATCTATAATTGCTGGTAGTACATTAGGTGCTTACTGTGAAATCGAAGGTGTTCCATTTATATTTAATACAAAATTGGCTAAAGGATCTAATTGGTGTGAGCAATTAATGAAAAATGTAAATATAAAATAATTTAAATTAATTATTTAAAAATAATTATTAAAAATTTTTTTTCTTTTTTTTTTTTTTAGATAAATAATAAAAATAATTCAATAAATGGTAGAAATGGAACAAATTCAGATGATTATGATTTTCAATTAGAAAGACAAATTTTATGTACAATGAAATCATCATCATCAACAAATCCATTTTTTAAATAAAAAAAAAAAAATTAATGGATAAAAATAAGCAATTAATTATTTTTAAGTTTTAATAATTTTTTAAACAATTAACTTTTAAAAAAAAAATATTAAAAATTAACATAAATAATATTTAAATAGGTTTTTTTTGTACTAAACATGACTTTTTCAAAGAATATAGAAGTAATAACAAGTATAACTTTAAAAAATTGATTTAATTTTCTATAGCTCTGGTATAGTAACATTGGGATACATGTTAAAATTTAGCTATGTTCAACTATGCAAAGAATATGGTTTCATTCAATAAATAAGCAAGAGAGAAAAATAAAGAGACTAATATTTAATCAGAGCTAATTAAGTTCTATAATATTCTTTGCTCTTGTTCTTCGAAATTTGAAATTCGAAATTATTTAAATAAGATTTTTTGCAAGATAGTTCATAAAAATACAAATAATTAAAGAAATCAATTTTTTTAGTGGTACTTCTTATTAGTATCACTAATAAGATATAAGATATAAGGAAATGTAGCGAAAAAATAGTGTTTTGAATTTTATGTAGTAGAAATATAAATTAAGCATTATATTTAAAATTCAACAAATTTTTTTTTCCCTAATTTTATAATCAAATAAATAATGTCTTGTATAATTTTTGATAGAAATAACTTTATATAGAATAAGTTTTTTTTAAAACTATTTTTGAACCTGATTTGAAATTAATTTAACATAATTTTTTAATTTTGAAAAACAATTTGGAAGATTTACAAACATTTCAATATTGAAATTTGTTGGTATTTAATTTTTTTTCTTAAATAAATTGTAATTCAATTTTACATAACATTTAAAACTTCCAACATGTTCTACGGGGCATATTTAGGATCGTTATTGCCAAAATATCATAAGACTATTTAAAGAAATGTATTTAAATAGTAAGAATTTTGTTATCAATCACTTTTTAGATACATACATATATTATATATATATATATAAAAGAATGAATAAGTAATAACTTAAAAGACTGTTAAAGAATTATATACGTAGAAGAAACGAATATCAAATTAACAAAAATATAAATTAAATTTTGAACTTTATATAAATATAATTCTTTTATATTGTAAAGTTTGTCGGATTTTTTTAATTTTTCCTGTGCCTTCCTATTAAATTAAATTAAATAATTATGTTTTTTTGTGAATGAATTTGATAAATTTACTAAATTTCAAAATTATTTAACAATTATAATGGAAAATTTAAATATATTTTAACCAATTATATTGTTTTTGTGGATTTAATTTTTAATTTAAAAATAATTTTATTATTTTCGTAAAATTCTATTCAAAAATATATATTAATTTTTCATTAGAAAAAAATAATTGATTAATAATAATAATGTTAAGATAAAAAAAATATGAACAAAAATAATATTAATAAATTTTTTACAAAATACAAAAAAAAAAATAGTTGAGAAATATTTATGAATACATTTTTTATTAGGTGATTTTAATCAAGATTTTAAAATTTTGTATTCAGAAAATTGTGATTCAATCAATTAAATGCAATAAATATTAAAATATACAGAAAGCATTTTACTCAGAGATCACAAAATAGAAACATATAAAAATATTTATAAAATATATATATATATCTACACATTTATTGATATTATAGAAGTTTATAATAAAAAAATATATTTAATCTTTAAAAACCATTTATTAATATAAAAAAAATGTAATTGTTTACATATTATATTAATTTTTTTTGTAAATTATTAATGTAATTTATGTATGAAATAAATTATGATATTTAAAATAACAAATGTTTATTCTGAAAAAATTTAAGTACATATGTATTTAAGATTTGTACCCTACACTTCACTCGGTACAGTATAAATTTTAAATTTTAGAAGCACAACAAATTTAATGAGAATTTTAATATATTTTTGATATGTTCACCTAGTTGTAATTTCGTGGGCCCTAAAAGAGTCACGTCGTATGTATAATTCAACTATAGCTGACATAAAAAAACACATCATGATCAGCAGTGGAATCACATAAAGTGATTTATATCAACTATCACATTTCAACTATCACTATCAACTATCACATTTTACAATTTTGCATAGAAATTTATATGCAAAATTGTTAGATGGAATAGTTGATAGTCACAAAAATCACTTTATGTGATTCCACTACAGATTTATTTTTATTATATTACTGTAGGTTCGCGCCAATTAGTGAAGGTTTAGTCATAATTTCGAATCTGTGTAGAACCATAGTTAAATAATATAATCATTTTAAAATAAAAACTAATTGATAGATTGCAACAGGATGTCAGGGAAACCTCTATAAGGCAGGCACATATCTGGGCTATCAACCCAAAAGGACAATTACAAGAATAATTTGCCCAAAGAACAAATGTAATTTAAATTAAGAATATGAACCATAAATTTAGTCTTTTCATTTCATGATTTTTATATGATTTTTTTTAGAAATTTTGCATTGTTTAAATTTACTTTCATTTATATTTTCAATTTTCATTAATAAAAAGACTTTATAATTATAACATGTTGAACCTTTCATTTGTTCCAAAAAATAATTTCCATTCAATCGTTCAGAAATTACACTTCTTTTCCCCCCCAAGTTCCAACTGATGTAATGAAAATTATTCTTAATAATTATTTAAATTCAAAAAAATAAAAATACAATTTTTCCTTTTTTCCATTTTTTTTTTAAATATTTATTTCATCATTATTTTTCTCTCTCATTTTTTTATAATTTAAAATTTTTATAATCATCATGTTTTTTTTTTCACATTTTAAATTTATATTATTATAGTTTTTTTTTTCTCTTTTAGTTTTATTACTATAATATTTATATTTTTTTTCTTTATTCATGTTTTTCTCATCATCATCAATCTATCTTTGTAGATTATATTTAAATTTTCATATTTTTTTTTACTTTCAATCATTATCTTCTTCTTTTTATTTTTATTAAATATTTTTATTTTGTTAATAATTTTTAGCAATTTATTTTAAATATTTATTTCTCTCTTTTTTGCTATAATATTCAATATATATACTGAATTTTTAATAATATTTTATTTAAATTATATTATTAAATACAATTTTTTATTTATTTTATTAAATTTTTACGAAATAAAAAAAAAAAATTAATAAGAAAAAAAAAATTATAAAAAAAAAAAATGAAACGAATTTTTTGTTTTTTTTTTTAAATAAATTAAAATATGAAATTAATATTTCGATTTTCATTTTTTATTTATTATATAATTAATAATTATTCATAATAGTTTTTTTTATTTTTGTTTGTATATATTTATATAATATAATATAATAATAAAAAATGTAAAATTCATTTTTTTTATCAATTTTTTGAATTTTAATATAATGATAATAAACCATTTCGACATGTACGCATTTTTTGTTTGTTTTGTTTGTTACTTAATCTTTTACATATTCCAACATTTTATTTTCAAAATTATTCTCTATTACAATTTTTATTTCTAAATGATTCAAATATAAAACATCTCAAGTGTTAAAAATTGGAAGAGAGAAAATATTTAAAAAAAAAAAAATGTTGAAAGTTGTAAAAAAGTCGATTGAAAATGTGTAAATATTAGTTTTTTTTTTTGTATATTTTCAATTTAATCAATTTGAATCGAATTTTTAATTGTTTCGAAAATTGATGTTATTTACTTTCGAATACATTTTTTTTCATGAAACTTAGAAATATTCACAAAATAAAAATTAATTTATAGGAAGATTTCGTTAAATTAATTTTTAATAATTTGTTTTGTTTTTTTTTTTTAATAAATTCAAGCTTAATAACAAAGTAAGTAATAATTATCTAAAATAGAAAGATAATCATTATCAAAATTTTGTCACGACAAATTTTATTTGGAAATAATTGGCATAATTAAATTTTTCGGAAACAATCGCGATTCCGATTACAGATTTTTATAAATTTATCAGCACGGAATATATATTTATATATATCTTTTAGTCACACAATGACATAGTTTATTTTAAATTTTGATAATTTTGACAGCTGTCAAACTCTAGATATAAAAATATACCAAAAAAAATTTTCAAATGGAAATTATAAATTTTTCCAAATAGCGAATTTTTGTGTATATATACGTTTTACTATTTTTAGAAGAATATGGCCGTTTTCGTAAACGCAGTATGATCGCAGCAGTACTGCAATGTTTTTATTCGTTTTTATGGTAGTTTAATGAATGAGACAGCAACCAGTCGACAGAAGGAGCATTGGTTAAGCTAAATTTGTCGACTTTTTACTGTCTCAATAGTCAAAATACCAGTAAAACGAATTAATACATTGCAGTACTGCGATCATACTGCGTTTACGAAAACGGCCAATGCAAATAGTATTATTTTATTCTATTGTTTGACAGCTGTCAAATTACAATTCAAAATTATACAAATGTGTCGATTCATATGAAATATAATTAAAAATTATACAAACTATTAAATTTCAATATTCATAAATTGTATAAATTGTATTCCCTTTATTTTTTAAATTAGTGGCAAATATAGTTTTGATATTAAAACAACATTTTTGAATATTAGTAATAAAATTTCACACATGCCAATTTTATTTGTTATTTTATAAACATTTTGCGTAACCTTCTTTTTTTAAAAAAAATTATATTTAAATTTTGTTTTTCCCTTAATAAAAATAATAATAAAGCAATTTATTTTTTATGTTATTTAAATTTTTTTTTATATATATATAATTAAAATGTATATAATAGTATCTCTTTATTTATTTAGCGTGTGTATGTACTTTTATTATAAATATTATATAATTTATTTTTGTTAAAAAGAAATAAATCGAAATATTTCTATATATTATTTTAAAAAGAGCATTAATTTTTTTTTGTATTATTATTATTATTATATTTTAATATTATTTTCCTTTTTTTTTTAAATATCATTTTTATTATGCGTTAAAATATTATATTATATTTTTCTTGTATAATAATTAAATATGCATATAAATTTTCTTTTATATATTTTGTATAATAATTAAATTTTTTATATATAATATTTTGTTGTCAATTATTATTTTGTTAATATAAATATTCAAATTTTATGGTTGGTAAAATATATATAAATTTGAATATTTCGCCTTTTCTACAAATTCAAAATAAAATTAAAAGAAAATTTCTAATCATTAAAATTCCAACAAAAAAAAAATCAAATTTTCGCATTTCTTAGATTTTCAATTTTTTTTAATGATATTTTTTTCAGATCTTTTTTTATTAGATTGTTTAAAAAAGTCTTATACATTTTATTTATTTAAATATATTCTTTTAAATTTTCTTTTTTTTTATGAAGCACGAAAGAATTTTTAAAATCTTTCAATCCGAAATTGATATTAATTCTTTTTATCAATGATGTGGTTATAATTTTTTATTGAGATTTAATAGAAAATATAATTTAATAATAATAAATTTCAAGACTGAAATTTTAATTTTTAAACAAAAAAAAAATGGAGGAAGAGAAAAATATTTATATTTTTTGTTTCTGGGGGAACAAAAAAAAAATTTAATTAATTTTTGTAGTTGTTTGTTTTTTTTTGTTCGTTTTTAATTTTTACTATCCTGTCGTTTTGACTTGAATGTATTTTTTTATGTTGTTCTTTTTTTTTAATACATTTTTTGTTTTTTTTTTTAAATTAATTAATTTTTTTAATGTTTCTAATTTTTTTTTTGTTTTTCTCTTCAATTACACAAAAAAATCTTTTTTTTTTCTACATTGATTTTGTTGTGTAGTTTTTTAAATTAAGAAATAAATTTTTTGTTTGTTTTGTTTTACATAAATTTTTTTTCATTTTCCTTCTAATATATTTTCATTTTGATATAATAATATTTAATGGTAATATATTTTAATTATGTTAAATTATTAATAATAATAATAAATTTTAAATGTATGAAAAAAAAAAATTTGATTATTTTTATTTATATATTATTGTTTATATTTAAAAATTTATAATAATAAGAAACAAATAAAATAGATTATAAAAATTATTTATTTATTATTTTATTATTTCAATTTTTATTTTTTATATATTTTATTTATAAATTGAAAAATTAAACACACACGTGAGAAAAGTTTTTTTTTTTTTTAATTTATTTTTGTTTCATTTTGTAATAATAGTTTTTTTTTTTTACTTCTTATAATTATAGTTAATATTTTGTTTAGTTTTGAAATATTATTTTTTTAATTAACTGTTTTTTTTTCTTTTAATATTTTTTCAAAAAAAATTTCAAGTATGTATTTAAAGATGGTTTTGTTTTAAATACATAATTGTACAAATACATTTCGTTAAAGAAAAAATATGCAATTATAATTATAGAATTCAATTTTAGGACTCAAATAAATGATGTCGATTTTTAATTATAAATTATTTGGGCAATAATTATATATGATGATTTTTTTATTTAATTTACATATAAATTTTCATTTTAAGAGGAGGATATCTCTTTTTTTTTGTTTTTTTTGTAGACGACTTTATTAGGAGGACACATTTTTGTTTTTAGTTTTTTTGCTCACAAACTAAAGTTTTTTAAAATACTTTTTTTTAAATGTCATTTCAGAATTTGAATGTATAAAAACAAGGACAATTTTTTAAACAACATCAAAAAATTCAGCTTGATTTAAACTTTTATTCGAAATTGAAATTTACAAAATTTCTTATTTGTGTATTATAATATTTGTTGTTACATATTTTGATTTAATGTATTGATTTAATGTATTGATTTAATGTATTAATGTATCGTGAAACATAAGTACTTTGCCATTTTAGAAAAAAAAAAAAAAACATTTAATTAATCCAAAAAATCTAAGTTTTTATTCGCATCATTATAGAATATTCTAATATGTCTATTTCAAACAATATCAGATTTAACATTTGTGTAGATGCTGTTTCTGTTGCAAATATACATAGGGCGCTTTCCTTATAACGTCAAATGACCTATAGAACTGCAATGTTTTTTTTATTAATTTTTCTCGTATTTTGATTCAACTATCACAAGAACGAATGGAAACATTATTGCAGTTGCTAATCACTTTACGTTAACGGAAATTCTCATACATATACATTTATTTAATACTTATTTGCCGGGTATCAATTTTTTTTTGATACATGAAGAAATATTCGATTTAAATAATTCTTTGTCATACATTTATACAACTTTATGCAAATATTATACAATTTAATATTCTACCATCTATAATTGATTTTCGTCATTCAAAAATGTTAACTTTGCAAAATTAGGACAATAACATACTTTACACTATGACCATATTTATAATAATAGTTGTATTAGTTTTTATGACACATTTTAAGAAATTTATTTCCCCAAAAATGATTTCGAAATCTCAAATACCTTTGATCCATGTACGCTCAAAGAAATTACTTAAATCATAAGTAAACTTTTAATTACTCATGTGTGATTCAGCAATAGCTGAAAGAAAAGATTACATAATCTCAGAGTATATTGTTGTAAGCGTCCAGTGACCTGTTAACAATATGGTAAAACTTTGGATGTTAATTTAAATTTGGAAATTAAGTTATCTCTTTTTCTATGCATAGTCATTAATAAGTTTGTTATATAGTCGAAGTCAGCGCGATTTAATATTTTAAGATTTGTAATTTTAGCCTTCTGTAAAATTTGTTTTATTTTATACAATTCTTTTAGAAAAATTTATAATCTTATTTTAAGTTAATTTTTTTTTATTTTAAATATAATGAAAATTTTCAAATATTTAAAAAATTATATTTTTTTCTTTGAAATTATTTTGTTTTATTATCTACTTTACACAAACTACTATATTTTTTTTGTTTAAACTAAAATTATGTATGTAAACGGAATGAAAATTTTCATCTATTGCACAGTAAAATTAATAAATATGTTTAATGATTTTTAATTTATTTTTTTTAAATATATATATATATATATATATATTCTTTAATTTATTTCAAAAAGTAAATTATTATAAATATTTACATTTCCACATAATTTCAATATTAAAACTATTTTGTCGTAAAGAGAGAAAAGAAATTAAGGCCCGAAACTTAAACTTAAGACGGTCATAAGTGTAGATTTCATATTAGAAATTTTATATTACAAATCTACACTTATGACCGTCTGAAGTTTAAGTTTCGTTTATAAATTCGGGCCTAAATGTATAATTTATTTATTTTTCAAAAATTATTTGAACTGTTGTGTAATTTCAAATTTCAAATAAAATAAAATTTGTAATTGGTCTTCATTATGAAAACACAAAAATTATTATAAAAAACAAATAAATAAATGAAAATCATCATGTAAATTTTATTGTGAAAGAAAAATAAATTATGATTTGCTATCAAGTCAAATATGATCTTTTTTATTCAACCAATCATAAAAATTTGATTCGATGTTTAAAAAGATAATTTGAATTATAAAAAAAAACACTTAACGAGTAATTTTGGTTTTATGTATAATTTCTCCATTAATTATTCTTCTACAACAAAATTATTTTGCATTTTCTCTCTACATAATTTTTGAATTTTTATTTTGGAAATGTAATTTTTTTTTTTTTAAGATTTATTAATTTTCTGTATATACCACCATTTTTTTTTTCTCTTTTTTTATTTATTTAATTTTATTATTTCCATAATTATTATTTCTTCTGCAAAACAATTCAAAATTGCTTAATTAACATATTTTTAATCCAAATAAAAAAAAAAGAAAAAACAAAAAAATATCTTAAAATTTATATGAGAAATTTTTATTTTAATTGATATTTTTTTGTTTTCTTTATTAAATAATTTAATAATTATGTAAAAAAAAAAGAAATTAATTTAAATAATTATTATCAATAAAAAAAACATTATCAAATCAAAATTCTAAAAAAATATTAAATAAAAATAAATAATAAGTAGGAAAAGAATTTGAATGTTTTTAGTAATTTTTAATTAGTTTTTTTTTTTTTCTTTCATTTTTTTTTTTACATAATAATTTTCTTTGTTTTTTTTACGGTTTTTATTTTTAAATTGGTTCACTTTTTTTTATAAGAGTTTTTTTGTTTTTTTCATAAATATTTTTATTTATAATTGAGTTCTTTTTTCTTTTTTGTTAAATGTTTTTAATTTTCCGCTGAATTACATTTCATGTTTTCTTTTATTAATTAAAATATAAATTATATATTACTTTTTTTTTTTGCTTTTATTTACGAGTTTTTAAAATTGGTTTTTATTTTGATTTTTTTATGTTTATAAAAAAGTCATTCGATTTCAGCATAAATATAAAAAAAAAAATTCAATCGTTTACATGATCTTCTTTAATTGATAAATCAGATTGTTGTTGATGCTGATGTAATTGTTGTTGAGATTGCTGTTGTTGTTGTTGTTGCTGAAGATGTTGTTGCATATCCTTATGATCATTATTATTAGTGTGTTTATGCTGATCAGATGGATTTGTTGGATGTCCTTAAAATAACATTAGTTTATCAAATTCGCAAAAAAAAAAAAAAAAATTTGAAGATACATAATTTTTTTTTTTTTTTTTAGTTTTCGGTTTTCTTATAGTAAAAGAAAATTTTCCCGATTTTTTTTTGTTTTTTATAATAATTTGTTGTTTATAATTTTTTTTTTATATATTAATTTTATATTTGTAAGTAAAATCTTCATTAATGTAAATATAAAATAAGTAAAAAATAGGTTATTCTTTTTGTTTTGTTTTTTTTTTGTTTTAAATAATTATAAATTTTATAATCAATTTTATTTATTTATTTTATGTATTTTTTTTTTAAATATTCCTTTATATATATTTTATATATCTTTTATTTTTTAAGTATTATTATTATTAGTAGTAGTATAGGTTGAAATATTCTCACCTCTGTTACCACCACCACCACCACCAGCTGAATTACCATAATAATGTTTATTCATTGGTGGTCCACCTTGTCCAGATGGTGGTGGTCCACCAGGATGTCTCATTTGTCGTGCTTGTTGTTGTTGCTGTTGCTGTGAAGCTTGTTGTTGTAATGATAATTGTGGTTGCTGTTGTTGTTGTTGCTGCTGCTGTTGATGTTGTTGAGGTGGATAATTTGTTGGTCTTTGTATTGGTGTTGGATATCTTTGTGATCCACTATTACCACCAGTACTATTACCACCACCATTACCACCAACAACACCACTACCCCCTTGACTACCAGGTCGACCAGATTGTAAACTATTTGGTGGACCATTATTACCACCATTATTACGATTTTGTTGATTTTGTGATTGTTGTTGTTGCATTACTTGATTCTGTATATCCCACTAAAATATTGTGAAATATTAAGATTTTAATAAATTTTAATTTGCTTAAAAAATTTAAGATTACTTACACTTGTTGCATATGTTTTATGATGTGGTGGACTTTGTTGTGATTGAACTTGTTTAGCTAAATTTAAACTAACATCTGATCCAAGAGGACTTTTAAGTTGTCTACCCATCTGTGTCAAAAACCAAGAAAAAAATATTAATTCCTTTTTGAATCTATTTTTTAAATAAAAATATTAATTGTCATACTGAATCTTGCATATGATTTTGTCCTTGATTTGATTTCATATATGCAGCTGTTTGTGGATTTGGACCACCACGATATTGATTTATTGCACCAGCTAATAATGGTGAATTTATAAATTGTGAACTAAAATTTGCCATTTGTTGTTGGGGTGGTGGCGGTCCTGATGATGGTCCACCAGGTGGTCCACCATGACCACCAAACATACCAGCTGTTGCTGCTTGTAAACCATAATTTTGTGCAGTACCAGCAGCTGTTGGACCACCATAAAAACCACCTTGACCACCAGCTGAATTTGAATAATAACTATTTGATTGTAATTGGGGTGGTGGAGGTGGTGGTGCTTGTTGTGTATACATATTCATATACTGTTGACCAAATTGTTGACCAACAGCAGCCGCTGCAGCTGCTGCTGCTGCAACATTAGTTTTTGAACCAATTGCACCAATTTGCTGAGATGATTGTTTAACTGTAGCTGACATTAATGAATTTGAATTACTTGATATTAATACCGTATTTGGATTGTTTAATTGTTGTGGTGTTTGATTAAATGGTGTTTGTACTGGACCACCGCTCATACGAAATTGTGATGTTAAATTTTGATACATTTCTGGCGCCGGCGCCGTTTGCATATTTGGTGCTGTTTGCATATATGCATTATATGGTCCACTGCCAGCAGTACCATAATGACCAGGAAATTGTGAAAATTGTGATCGATTTGATGGATCTAATTGGAATGGTGTATAAAGACCAGCTTGTGATGGCATCGGTGATGAATTAAACATAACCGCTGGTGGACTTGGTATTGTTGGCATTGTATTATATTGTGATGGTTGATAGAATTGTTGTGGTGCCTGTTGCTGTTGATGCATTTGAGCTGCAGCTGAATTTTGTTGTTGTTGTTGTTGCTGTAATGTTGGTGGTGGAGATAAACCTAGACTACCAACCGATTGATGCAATTGCTGTTGTGATGATTTTACTTTATTACCAGCAGCTAATACTACTTCGGCAGCATGTTTTAAGGCTAAATTTGTTTGAGATTGAGATGGATGTGATTGCTGAAGTTGTTGTTGGTGTTGTTGCTGGCTCATCATATGTTGTGGACTTGGACTATAACCAGTTGGATCTGTACCATCATTCATTATATCTTGTTTACTACTAGCAAAATGTTCTAAACTTGGATCAAATGTATTACCATATGATGTTGGACCTGGTGATGATAATGCATGTTGTATATGTATATTACCAGCAGCATGTTGTGCTGCGGCAACAGCATGTGCTTGGGCAACAATATGTTGTAAATGTTGTTGTTGCTGTTGTGATGTAACATAATTTGATGTTAAATGACCAACAGAACCACTACTACTGCTACTACTAACATCTACATCATTTACTTGTTGTTGCTGAATAACATTACCAGCACTAGCAGCAACAGATGCTGCTACAACACCATGTTCTAATACAGTTGGTAATGGTTGTACACTTTCCCATACTTTTTTCACACTAGCTATTTTCATATTTAAATCAGCTGTTGATGGTGAAATTGTATTTTGAGAAACTGAACCTAAATAAAAAAACATTTTTCTCATTTTCATTCATAAATCCAATAATAATAATAAAACTAAACTTACCACCATGTTGCATTACATTTGATTGTCTTTGTAAACAAAGACTAGCTGCTGCTGCTGCTTTAGCAGCATTTACAGATGATTGTGAATTTTTATCATCATTTAAATGTGAACTAAATTCAGTATCAAATGCAGCAAAACCTAATTTAATATCTTTATCATAATCTGTTTCACCAGAACTACCAATTGTACCAGATGAACCAGATTTTGTTATTGTTGAAGTTGTTGTACCACCAAATGACATTTGCGAGAGAGCTGTTGTAATTGATGATTCACTTGGATGTTGTTGATTTTGTAAATCTTGTATTGAACTAGCTGATGGTGATTTATAAATATCATCTTTTTTCTGTTGTATTTGTTGTTGTTGTAATTGTTGTTGATTTAATTCTTGTCGTTTCATTGGATTTTGTACAACTGTTTTATAATTGGTATTTTCAAATATAATTGTATTAACTGGTGCCGAACTACTATCATCTAATATTGTTGACTTGTCATTTGATGATTTTTGACTTAATGATTTCTCAATATTTTGTTGATTATCAATATGATCTTGATTCAATTTTAATAAATTTGAATTATTTGTATCTTGTTGTAATGGTTTTTCCCATGCATTTACAGTACCAGATAAATTTTGTTGTTGCTGTTGTTGTTGATTTCCACCACTTGAATTATTAACAGTTGATCGAGGATCCCATTGTTTTGACATACGAGATTGCATATTTTTATTATCATTTATTAACCGATTATTTTGACCAACAACATTATTACTACAACGTGAATCAATTGTTGAATTTATATTAATATTACTTCTAGCATCACCAGATGATTTTGATTTTATTAATGTTGATTGTTGATCTTTATTTATAATTTGTTGATTATTACCACTATTATTACCGCTAGCATTTAAATTTAATGAATTATTACTATTAGTAGAAGATGTTTTAAATCCTAAACCAGGTGGTGGTTTAGTTATTGATTTTTGTTGTTGTTGTGGATTATTTCTATCATCTTTTTTATATTGTGATTGTGAATTATTAATACCACCAGTGTTACTGATATTTGAACGATTTGTTGATATATGTCCAGAACTTTGACTACGTTGTGGTTGTGGTGCTAATTCTTTTTCTTTTGATAAAGATTTTTTACGTTCAATTTCTTTATCATCTATATTGATTTTGTCAT
Source organism: Empis stercorea (assembly GCA_949752835.1). NCBI lineage: Eukaryota > Metazoa > Arthropoda > Insecta > Diptera > Empididae > Empis > Empis stercorea. The sequence continues at coordinate 7,582,207 of OX457087.1, forward strand.
TATCATTTTTTATATTATCTTTTCTACTTGAATAATTTGTAGAATTATTATTTGTGCTACTATTGTTAGTACTTTGATTATTATTATTATTACTGCCAAATGTTTTTGGTGGTGTTGATTTTTTATCATCACGTTTAATTTGTTGATTTGATGTTATATTTGTATTTGTTACACTATTTGCATTAATACTACCAGAAGTATTTGAAGGTGATGATGATTTTTTATTCTTATTATCATCATCTTTTTTACTTTGAAGACCACTAGTTAATGCCATTTGATTTTGTTTTGTTTTATCCTCAATATCAATTTTACTATTTTTATTATTATCATCATTGGTTGAGCTATTTTGTTGTTGATGATGTTGATTTGATGAATTATAATTTTTATTTGAGCTTGAATATGATGATGATGATGAATCCATACGTTTTGGACCAGAATTATGCTGCATACGACCATCACCACGACGATATGATGGTGCACTGCTAGAACCTCTGCCACGACGAGATGGTTCACCTACAACAATTTTAAATTTTTTGTTTGGTTAGATATAAATAATTTACATTTTTTTTATTTGAATTTAAAATAATGAAATAAATATTTTTTTTATGTTAAATACTAACCTCTTGGAGCAAATCCTTCTTTTTGTCGTCCACCTTGATCTTTACCACTATCCTTTCTAGGAACTTTCGGACTTTTATCTGATCGTCTATAATCACCATCATCTTCTGAATCTCCTGATTCACTCCAATGATCATTATTATAATTTCGACCACCGCTATGCCTCATACCACCACTAGATCCGCCGCGTCGACTCCAACTTGCACTACTACTTCCACCACGGTAAGAACCATAACCACCTCTAGATCCACCTCGATCACGATTATCTCTCATATCACGATTATCTCGCATACCACCACCACTACTACTTCCGCCGCCGCCACGGGGACTTGGTCGTTTTGGATCACGATGATCAATACGATGTTGTTGTTGATCACGTTGTTTATTTGTATTATCTTCGATTTTATTATGATCATCATCTTTTTTCATATCATCTTTTTTAATATTTGTTGTATCACCACCACCTGTTGTTCCACAAATATTTTTCTCATCAATTATTTTCTTATCATCTTGATATTTTTTAATATCTTTTTTCTCTAAATCTTGTGGACTTTCTGAACGTCTTAATATTTGTGTTGGAACTGGTGATTTTTGATGTTGTTGAATTTGAGTTGTTTTGTGATGATAATCATCATCTAATTTTTTATTATGTTGTTGTTGTTCATCATCTTTTTTACTATTATTACTATTTTCCGAAATACTTTTAGTAGTTTGTGGACGTTGTAATATTTGTTTTGGTTGTATATCATCAATAGAACTTTCACGTTTATTTGAATTATTTTGATTATGATCACTTGAGAAACTTTCATTACGTCTACGTTCTGCATCAGTTTCTTCAGCCCATGATGAACCACCGCCAATTGATGATCGCATTGAATGAAAACTTTCACTTAATTTTTGTTCATCATTTGATGATACACTTGTTTTACGTTGATGTTGTATTGTTGGTGTTGTTAATGTTATATTTGTTGAATCACCAGATATACTACGTGCTAAATTATTAACTGAACGATTATCCTGATTACGACTACTAGTTGTACTAAAGCGATCATCATCTTCTGAATCAATTGTTGTTGAATTACCACCACGACGACGTCCAGTACCTGTATAATTAGTATTATCATTACGTCGCACCATATCTTCAGATGATTGATTACGACGTAATGATGTTGATGATTGTTGCTGTTGTTGTTGTTTATTGTAATTTTGTGTATGAATATGACGTGATTCATATTGTTGTTGATATGGAACTGAAGAAGATTGACCTTTTTGTTCATGTGGACCTTAAAATTAAACAAAAAAAGGAAAGAAAAATTTGTATAAAAAAATATTTTTGATGAAATAAACTTAAATCATTACCTCCTCTTTGTTGTGGGTTATTGGCAGTGATAGATCTTGATTGATTATAACTATTATTATTATTACCAGTTGATGATGTATTTTGTTGCTGACCACTATTAGAACCAGATGATGGTTGAGATTGTTGCTGTTTTAAGAATCGTGGTGGTAAATTTGATTGAAATGCAGCTGAAAATTTAGCATCACGTGGTAATTGCTGTTGTGACTGATTACCACCAACTGTTTGTCCACTAACATTATTTGTTTGTATAGCTCCACCGCCACGTTCTCTATCATATCGTCCATAATTATCTTTATTATTATCACGATATTGTCTAATTTGTTGTTGTCCACTACTACGTTGTTGTTGTGAAAAATTTTCATCATCTTTTTCTAGTTTTATATCATCATAATCATCTTCAGTTGTTCGTTCAATACCACCACCAATTGCTGTACTACTACTATTACTATTTACAGTAGTACCAGATTTTTTCATTTTCATTTCTAATTCTTGTAATTTTTTAGCAGCTGCTTGTTTTCTTTCTAATTCACGTTTTTCTTCTTCTTCTTTACGTTGTTTAACACGTTCAAATATTGCTGGTTCTAAACCACCTGGTACTGTAACACCACTACCAGTAGTTGTATTATTACCAGTTAAATTACGATGACCATTTTGTTGATTACGATCATTTTCAATTCGTTCACGATCATTTCTTTCATTGCGTTCACGTTCTATATTTTCCCGTTCAATACGTTCTTTATTTTCTCGATTATCTATAGTACCACCACGTGACCATGCACCAGATGAATGATTATCTTCATCTTGATGACGTTCACGCTGCTGCTGATGATGATGATGGGTTTGATGATGATGTTGTTGTTGATTTTTTTTATCTTTTGTAAATACTGAAGTTGAATGATGACTTCGATGATCACCACCACCACCACCACTTGGCGGTGAATCTGGTGATTCATCATCGGAAAATGTCAATTTTTGATTATAATCAATATCATCTTGTTTAGTCCAGCCATCATCTTTTGCTATTGAATCCATACGTTCTAAATCTTCTTCACGGATTATTGGACGTTGTACAAGTACAACTTCTGGTTCAACAAATGGTGGCATATCTTTATCGCCGCCACGTGATCGTATACCAGATGATGAAGAAACACCAGGTGGTGGTGTATGTATGGATGATGGACGTTTTTGTACACCGGTATTTCGATAACCAGCTCCACCAGTTGTATTTGGTGATATTGTCCTATGATGATAATCTTTTTGATCGGGGATACCTCCACTTGATGATCTTTGTGATCTACCCTGAATATTTATGAAAATAATAAAAATAATATTTATCATTTATATATTTTTTTAACAAACCTGGTTCATTGCGTAATTCCCATTTATTTGATAATTTATTTGTCCACCGCCACCACCTTGATTCATTGGTGGTGTTAATGAACGTGATCCTCCTCCGCCACTTGCTGTCATTTGTTGTTGTTCGTTTGGTCCACCACGATACATAAATGATGGCATTAATGCACGATATTGTGGTGGTACAGCAGGTGTTGATTTTTGTTGGGAATTGTTTTGTTGTTGTTGATGATTTCCGCTTATATCGTTCACGATACCACCACCACCTCCACCTTTTCCTCCATTGCCACTTTGTTGATGTTGTATCCAACTTGCTGTATCGGTTTGTGGTCTCAAATTTACATGTTGCATATGATCGTTTGTTTCTCCACCTACTAAACTGTTTCGATTTTGTTGTTGTTGTTGATGATTTCCGCCTCCTAAATTGCCATCTCTGTAAATCTGTTGAGCATCTTTGTGGTGGAGTTGTTGTTGTTGTTGTTGCTGTTGCTGTTGATGTTGATGATGATGATGATGATGTTGTTGTTGCTGTTGTTGATTTGTATGTGATTTGTTTTGTGAAATATTTTGATGATGATTTTGTTGTTGACCACCAGCAGTATTTGTTATATTGTTGACTGTACTTCCATCTAATGATGGAAATTCGTGCTGAAATTGTGGACTTTGATATAATGGTGGCAGTGATGATGATGAACCACCTATATTCCCATCTTGTCCCCCTGTCGTTACAGATGACCATGTTATTGATGATGATGACGATGATGAATTATTACCAATATTACTATTAACACTACTACCACCACCACCAGATGTATTTGATTTTGTTGAATGTGAGAGATTTTTTGATGAATTACGATCTGTTAATGTTATAACACCACTACTGCTATTATTATTTATTGATTTTATATTAACACCAATATTATTGCCACCGCCAACTGAAATTGAACTATTATTACTAATAGTACTATGAATGGAATTATTTGTATTATTATTGTTGTTATTATTAGATGATGAATTTATAGAATTTGCAGATTGTACTGCTGAAGCTGTTGATTTTGATGTAATACCAATGGATGTTTGACTTCCTCCTTTAATTGAAATAAAAGTAATAAAGGTTTAATTATGTTTAAAGTAATTTATGTATGAAAATCGGTGATAAATGTAATTTTGTTAGTTTAAATAAAAGTGAACATAGTGTGAGTGACTCTTGGAAATCCAATCAACGCTCCAAATCAAAACATGATTTTTGGTCGAATCAATATTTCATATTATTTTAATCGAAAATCATGGAACATAAATGAAAATATTCAAATTTTGACTCTCCTCCATATTTGATTTGAGACGCTGAATCGATGCGATATTTGTGTTTCATCTTTTGTTGTATCTCCGACAATCTTACATAAAAAAAAATGTAATTACTTAGTACATAAAAATATTTACCTTGTTCAGTTGTTGTTACTGGTGAATTAATTTCCGCTTTTAAGGATGGAAGATTAGCTGGTGGCCGTCTAGCAGATGGTACTTTACCCAAACTTTGCATTCCATGTTTACGGGGTACCTGATTTTTTTGTGTTGAAGGTTCAAGAGATTCGCCCTAAAAAATTCCAAAAATTATTAGTAATATTTCAAAAATTTTATTTAAAATTAAAAATAAAAATTGATTACTTACACGACTATTCTTATACAATTGATTTATATTGAGTGCTGCGAACTTGGGCTTTGCTTGTCGCTCCCCCCTACTTCCCCCCAGTGTGCTCATGCTGCCAGTGAATCCTCATCAGCGTAAGTCGCCCGCTTACTGTCGCTCACGACGGTCAATTTAGTTGTTGTTTTTTTTAGTATTCTTTTTATTTTGGTTTTTAGTAAATAGTTTTTTATTTTGTTTTTTTGATAATAATTTATTTCTGATTAAACCTTACAATTAGTATTTTTTTAATATTGAGATTTTTTTTGGGGTTTTTCACGCTTTTCTTCAATTTATTTATTATTTATCACAAAGAGAATTTTTCTTTTTTTGAAGATATTTTGGCCCAAAATTTAAAAAGAAAAAACTAATTTTAACAAACAAAAATTATGGAGGGAAAAATTATAAACGTGTACGCAGTAATGTTTTTCAGTTTTTTTAGGACAGAAAGAAATATTATTTTTAATTTATATTATTATTATTTTTTTTGTACAAACAAAAAGGAACCTTTTTTTTCTGTTTTTTTTTTTATCCTTTTTTTAAATAAAAGTGGCAGGCTTTTTAACTTAATTGTTTTTCTTTTTTCTTTTTTAAATATCTTTTTTTGAAGAAACAAAAACAAAATAATTATAATTATTTTAATAATGTACTTATAGTTTTAATTATCTAAACCAATTTTTTTTCAGTCTTCTTTCTTGTTTTATTTTGATTTTTGATTTCCTGAAAAATAAAGAGAAAATTAGTTTTGTAAAATTCGTTTCAATAAAATATTTACTTATATAATTAATTAATTAGTTTTATTTATTAAGAAATCGATAAATAATTCGAAATAATTTCATAATACAATATGACAGTTCCCATAGGCTGTATATGACAGCTGTCATATTCTACATTTGACAACTGTCTTGCTGTATATGACAGTTGTATAGGTTAATAATGACTTAAAAAGTTAGAGGAAAGTTGAGAAGAATGGCATGAACAAACATAATTTGGAAGCTGCTCTAATCTACTAACTATATTACTAAAACTATAGAATACAAAAATCGAGCTTTAGAACGAACCTGAGTTTATTTATTCTTAATTTGTAATTTTTCTCATAATTTTTACTTAAGTAATTTATAATTTGGAAATTTTATAAAAAAATCATTAGACAGAATATATATAATAATTATTGCAGAATAAATAAAAGTATAACATAAACAAAATACTTATACTTAGTAAAGAAAAAAAAAATTATTAGCAAACGTTTGCATAATTGCTGTTTCCTAAATTTACTTATTTTTCATATATATCAAATAATATTGGCAAATAAAAAATTTAATGATAAATTTAATATTGTAATCATCAACAAAAAGCTTAAATAAATGACCAGTAAATAAAAATTATGAATCATAAGAAAATTTTTGAATGATTAATATAATTTAATAATCAACAATTTTTTTAAGTGGTTTTTTTTTTAATCACACGAAAATAGTAAAAAATTTACAATAAAGTTCAAACACCTATTAAATTTTTTTTTTGTTTATAGATATAAATCTTTTAATTTTTTTTCTTCTTTACGAAGAATTTGAGCTTTTTCTCTAAATATAATCAAATTTGTAGTAATCATCTATATATACTTATAAAATTAAAAGCCTAAATGTGAACAGTCAACTTAATTACAATAAATTATCTAATTTTTGTCTTAATTAACAATTAACATTATTTTTTTGTTTAAACACAATTTTACATTGCAAATATTTTGATTATGTGGGTTAAAAAAAAAATATGAAATTTCTGAGTCCTAATGCAAAGTAATTCTCCAAATAAGGTGTAATATATATTTAATAGGCGGCGTATATATAACGTTTTCTTAGTATAAATCATATATATAAATCAATTAGAACAATTTTTTTTATAAATATGGTGAAAAACAACTCAACTAGTAAGGTATAATACATAATTGACATAAAATATGTTTTTATTACTTTTCAAGATTTATAATTTGTGTTTTGACTTTTTAAGATTTTTATGTGATCGTGTAAAATTCAATTTATTTGTAGTATATTTTAACAACAAAATTATCAAAAGTGTTAATCTAAAAAATTCCATAAAATTTTTAATTTGTTTTTTTTTTTTATCTAATATGACCCACCACCAAGTTGTTGTTTTTTTTATGTTCTAAAATAAATAAATAAAAAAACATATTAATAATAATTATATAAAATAATAACAAAAAAAAAGTATTGTTATGTGTGTGTGTGTTTGTTTAAAATATCATTTCAATATTTTGCAATAAATAATGTATAATTGAATTTTTTTTAGAATTTATTTACGAAATTAATTTTTAAATAAAATCAAAAATTTGTAAATTATACAAACTTAATGTAGGTATATCAAAAATAAATAAATTTTTTAACGATAATACGTCACATAATAAACAAACACTTGTAAATATTAATGTCGAAAAGTTTACTTTTTTTTTAAATGCATTTTTTCTATTATAAAGTTTTTCGATTTTGCACATGCTTTTATAGAATTTTTATTATCAACGACGTTGCAAAAAAAATATACTTAAAATATATGAATATATAAATTAATTAAAAAAAAAATGGAGCCAAAAAATATATTTGAAAAATAAATTATAATTTTTTAAATATTAGAGAAAAAAAAACCTTCAATTGGCATAAAAAAAATGCAAAAATATTTTAATATGGAAAAAAACTGTAAAATAAATGGTGAAAAAAGAGATTCACACAACAAATCTTATAAATTATGAAATTTATAAAATAAAGAAGAAGATTGATGTGAATATTGAATATTATATTTTTTTTGTAATCCATTTAATAGTTTCCGGACTAGAAGAGTTTATATTTTGGTGGTCGTTGACCCTATGTGATTATTAATTATAGTTTTATATAATCATAATGTATTTAAAAGTAAAATGTTGATAGTTTACTACATTTCGTAAATTCCGAGTATATCCGTAATTCCTTACAAAATTAACTTTTGTCGAAATTTCGGACAATCACTTGTAATTCGAACATTTCGGATTGTTGATAATCCGGGCCGTTATTTATTTATTCATCATTATTTAACAAACAGTGTTTCTTAAGAGTGGACAGACTTTAGTGAGTAATCGGGTTTGTATTTTATAATCTTAATTTATTAGAACAGACGTGAGATGGACCTCAAAATGAGAAGTTAAGATAAAAGTGTGTTTTCGTAGTTCTGAATGAAATTAATATATATTTATTGGTTTGGTTTGTCAACAAAGTTACATGCTACCAATCTTAGACTACAGGATATAAATAGACAAACTATAATTAACTTTTGAGTATTTTACAAATTGTAGGCTTAATGAAATCGAAAAATATGTAGTGGATATATTTATGAATGGAATAATACGTTCAAACGATTTTACAACAAATACATTTTACTTATGCCAATCTAACAAAATAATCCTTCCTTAGTTTAATGTAAATTGTCTAAAAGACTCCAATAACAACTACAATTATTATTGACGTATTGTTGCTCTCACTAAAAGCTATCTTAAGAAGGAAAGTGGCTTATAAACCTGAAAAATATCTAAGCGATCAAATTAGACGCAATGACCTTTGATGGTAGGAAATCTTTTGCGGATAATTCTGAGAGATACAAAAAAAAATGTGTTTGGTCGTCTCGTCTTGCATAGTTAAATAATCTTAATATTTTATATATTTTTAGCATCGGATATTAAATTTATAATACTAACTAGTAACTATATATACTATAAAACCCATACAATTTTTGCTATTTAAAAAACTGGAGAAATAGTGTATTTTTGATATAAATGTGTTAGTAACTATGAATAATTTTCAGAAGCAATAAATATACAAAAAAGACATTTTCATACGATAGTATTCAATATCAATTCATCCATAGAAGAAAAAGAAACCATTTAGCAGAACGAAAGAGAGAGAAAATATCTTAACGAAACCGTTTTTTTTTTTCATATAAAAAAATGTACAAGAGCAACATAAAAACACTACTAAACAATTCCTTTTCTAATACATTTACAAATTGAGGGAAAATAATAAAAAAAAATTATTAAAAAAAAAATTGCGGTGGCGTCTCAGTCAGAAATGGCGATTATTTTTTTTTTGTGTAATCAGAAAAAAAAAAATTCTAACATAAAACATTTACAAATTTTCATTATTTTAAATTACAATTTAATATTTTACTATAAAAATTAATTAAATCAAATTTAATTAATTATATTCTCGCAACATTTCAATTATAAAAATATTAAATTTTAATTTAAAACAAAATATTCTACTCACCTTTTTGTTTCGTCTCGTGTTCGTTTCAAACAAACACACAAAAAAGTACGTACAAAAAAAAATATCCTAAGTTTTTTGATCTCTCCCAAACAGTAAATTATTTCAATTTTTAATTCTTTTTCTATTTTTTTTTTACAAATAATTCTTTTTAATTTTTATTGAAAGTTTTATTTTATTTATTTATTTTTTTTTGGAAATGTCAAACACATTTATTTTTTTTCCCGATACACAAAAAAAAATTACAATTAAAAAAAAAAATTTATTATACTTCAAAAACAATTTTTCTGCTGCTCTCTACAAAAAATAAAAATTTCCCTGCTGAATGTCGGCGACCGACTATCTTTGTGTCAAGTGCACTAACACACACACACACGCACACCACCAACTCACACAAATACAATTTTTTTTTTTTCTAATTTATATCCACGAAATTTTCTTTTTTAATTTTTTCGTGTGATTTATAATTTTCCAGTTTTTTTTTTATCTTATAGAAAGAAAATTTCAATATTTTCGTTTCAAAAATTTCAAGAAATATTTCAATAAATTGATTCTTTCAAACAATTCTTTTTTTTATTCACAAAAATGAAAAAAAAAAACTTTTCTCCCGTGTGTGTTTAATTATTTTACATCCACTACTACTTCAATTGCTGCAACAACAACGAACGACAAAAAAGAAGGAATATTTCTTCTTTTTTTTTTTTTAATAATTACGAAATTAAAAAAGCAAATTTTCCTTTCGCCAATTTTTTTCTGTAAAAGAAAAATTACAAAAAAAAAATAATAATTTAATTAAATCGTATTCGATGAAAGAAAATTCACTTAAGAAAAAAAAAAAGAAATTAATTTTTTTTTTGTAATTAGACTTTTTTTTTGGTAGTTCTAAGAATTTTTCGTGGGGACGATAGGAAAAAAAAATGTATGTATAGATGTATAATTTAACAAACCGTATGCTCTTTTACACGCACTAAACTTTTTTTTTTGTGTGGAAATTTTTTTGTTCTCTTTATAAAACACTAAATCTTTTTTATATTATATTTTTATAATTATATATTTATATTAATTGATAATTAAATTAATTTATTTTAATATTATTTTCAATTAAAAACACTTATTTTTCACAAAATTTCAATTAGGTTTTTAATGAAAAATTCTTCTTTATATATATATATTTTAATTTTAGTCGCACACGACAGGATAGGAATTTGCCATAAAAAAAATTTTGTATTAGTGTTTATGCATTTTAAAAAGATATTTTCTATGGTGAGATTTTTATAGTGAAAACGGACATTTTGTTTTTTGTTTTAGAGAAAATATCTTGATGATGTATAGTGTTGGTAATTTTTTTAATAGGGATGTATCGGATGTAGGTAAGAAATCAGAATCTTAACTCAGAATTAATTTAGTTTAGACCCTTTAATTTAGACTTTTTTTAGTGTCTTTCATGATTTTGACACTCTAAAAGTCCTGAAGTGGCATTTCATTTTAAAATGCATATTCAGAAAATTTTACGATTCAACATGTTGATCAACTTGGTTGTACATGATACAACATATGTTGATCAATTTGGTTGAGTTGATGTTGATGTTGAATAGTGTGTATTGATAAACTTATTTTCAAGTTGACCAACATGTTGAAATAAAATAAAAAAAAAATTGTTATTTTGTGGGTGAATCTACAAGTTTATCAACATGTTGAACTGTGTATGGTTATGTTGATCGTCAACTTCATTGAAAATCAAAAAAAAATTATTAAAAATATAAAATATTTAAAAATTTTTACAAAAACTTTTGTTATTAAGGTCCTGTCTAATTTGGTTAAAAAGTTAAAAAAAGGTGAAATAATTTAATTTTCTTGTATATGTAAAATATATATTGAAGTGTGAAAAATTGTAAAATATGACAAAAATATTTTGAGTAAAGAAGAAGTAAATCTATTAAAACAAAGTATAGAGGATGAAAATTAATATATTTTTTCAAAAAATATAACATGTTTTGTCAAAACTGTCAACTCAATCCCACCCAACTGTCAACTCAATCCCAGCTACATATAAAACGGCCCATACACTATTAAACATGTTGATCAACCTTGTTGTTGATGTTTTGCCATACAGTTATTCGACAAGTTTATCAACTTCATTTTTTGCAGGTAATAATGTAGTAAACATTATTGCAAATGTTACAATTAAAAGTTTTTGATTTTCCTTCAACATGTTGATCAACTTAACTTATCAACTGCTCCACACACTATTCAACATCAACATCAATTCAGTCAAGTTGATCAACATGTTGTATCGTGTATGGGCCCTTTAAGATATATCAGATTTCGGAGTTTCGGATATTCATTCCTATTCTGAACGGAACATTCATTATACTAACCTTGTTTCCATGTACCGAGTAGAGTTGGGGTTGAGTTGAAATGGGGTTGAAATGGAACCAACAATTATTTGTTAACCCGTTTCCATGCACACTAACTCGAGTTCAACTCGAGTTCAACTGTTCAACTGTTGTGTGCTGTGCTGTGAGTTCAACTGTTGAACTCGAGTTAGAGTGCATTTAGTTGAGTTGAGTTGGAATGGAACGGGTTGAGTTGAGTTGGAATGGAACGAATAATTGATGGTTCCATTTCAACTCAACCCCAACTCAACTCGGTGTCGGTGTCGGTACATGGAAACAAGGTTTGTATATGTACATATGGATTTTAAAAGTTAAAATATAGGTTAACGAACCTGCTGAATTGAAGAGAAGATCGCGAGAGAGGCGCAGGCGAATTCCTATTCCTAGCATTTAGCTTTTAGCTTATAGTTATAGCATAGATAGGTGATAATGATAGGTATACGTATAGCTATAGCTTTAGCTTATCAATTGGCGCAGCCTTTGCTTTAAAAACTGAAACTGGACGTTTATTCTTAAGGAAATGGAGAGTTTATTTTTTATTTACTTGTTTAGTTTTAAAGAATAAAGATAGGAGATCGGCATCGGAGTAGAAACAATCGAAAGTTGAGTTGATCCGTTTATTTCGTTTGGAAAACAAGCTGAAACACTCATCAATCATCTGCAATAGTTAATCGGAAGATTATATAAATATAATTTAATTCAAACAAGATACCAAACAAAATTTAAACCCATGGCATGCATAAAGGATTAAGATTACATTATTGATTGGTAGAAATGGTATGTAAATATGTAAATTTCTTTATATTTTTAATAATATAATCCATATGTAATGATTATATACCCATACGGCCATACCCATATATTATTAATTTTTGATTGGATCCATATGAATGGCTCAAAATCAAAACCAAAGTGGCCTTACCTAACACTCAAATAATTTTTATAGAGTAAATCGCGAATTAAAAAATGATTTTGAAATGTTAAAACTTGTATTTTTATTAAGCTTTTGATTTCAAAGAAAAGCTTATGCTACATAATTCTTTACATTTTTCATACTATTGTTATATGGACTGGATTGAATATAATATATGTATAATGCATATGTATGGACTGGATTTTTATTTAATTGTGGATAATAAACATATAAATGGGTATGATGGCTCAGCCTTCAGCCAACATTACAGATCAATCAACAAATAGGTATACCTACATTTGTCCCCTTGAATTAAGCTTACTTCAAATTAATACTGCAATAATTTATTAATGCCATTTAGATATGTTCATTTTCCTTTCCATGAACACAGCTATTTGATTGATTAGGTTCTATTAGTAATTCCATTTGCAATATATATAGTTGAACTATAGTTGAATTATTGCAATTTTGAATATGATTGTTCTGGTGCTTATCGATATCGACGTATTAAAATAGTCAACTGATTGCAATATATTAGCCAAAAATGGCATCATTGTGATAGTTAAGCTTGAAAAATATTTACATATTCTGTTTTGCACTATCAAGAATAAATAACTCAATGAAACATAATGATTAAAATTAGGTACTTACTAATTTTTCTGAATTCTAAAACAAAAAAAAAAAAATAACTTAAGAATTCAAAATTTTGTTAACAGTTTTATTAATAAATTCAATTATAATATTTGAAAAATATTCATCTTAAATTTCTATATAACAAAAATAGTAATTTGTATAAAAATTCATTCTTAAAAGTATATTATAATTTTTTTTTTAAATTCATTTTAGTCCTAAAACAAATATTAATATGTACTTATTTACAATTCAAAGTATATTTAATAAAATTTTAATATTTTTATTGTCAATTTTCTTTAAAAGCATTTTAATATGTTGATTTCTTTCTTCATGTATATTAGATTCTAATAAAATTAATGCTAATAAGGCACATCCATTAGATTTAATTGGTTCTGTCAGTAATCCATTTACAATATCAATTAAATTGATATCTTTAAATTTTTCCAAAAAATCTTTTAATATTATTTTAAATAATGTTATTACATAGTCACCTTTATCTAATATTTCATCATCTAATAAAGATCGTAAATTATTACCAAAAACTAAAGAATTTTTAGATTTTAAAATAATTTGTGCAAATTGTAATTGTAAGTGGGGAAAATAAAGTGTAGAGGAAGTATCAGAAATTAATGATAATAATTTTTTTTCCAAATTGAATAAAATAAAATTTGATACAGATATAAATTTTTTTTCCAATGAAATGTTGCAAATTTCTTGAAGAAAATCATTTATACTTGTTCGTGTTGGAAATATTGTTGTACTATTAATTTCTGTATGTCTATCCCAATTTGTTTCATATGCAATTTTTAATTTATTTAATATTTTATCAATTCTTTCCAATTGTATTGTGTTATCCCTTCCATGGAAAATATAATTTGCTGCTAATTCATTAAATTCTGACAACAATTCGTTGTTAAGATCATGGTTAAATATATTACCAATTAAAATTGACTCAATAAATTCTGTAGAAATAATGTCTATTTTCTCATTGATAACATTCAAAATTGATAATTTTTTCTCTGTTAATTCTGGTGATTCTTTTTCCATTTTATCAATTGTTAACCAGCACAATTGTATAAAATCAGATAAATATTTATCATTAATTTGATCAAAAACTAGAATTGAATCTAAAGTAAATTTATCCTTGACACTTAACGATTCTATAGAAACTTCAAGTAATGTCCACAAACTTGAATCAGGTGCAGTAATAAATAAATTAAATATAATTTCCAATATTACTTGTCTTATTGATGTATTTTTTCCTGTTAACCATAATTCTTTCAAAAGTTCCAAACTATCATTTTTTTTATCAATAAGACATTTTAATCGAATAATATGCTTTTGAAATGATACCGGCTTATCAATACATGAATTTAGAAATTTTATTGATTTATTAAATGGAGTTTTGATGCAAAGACTATTTAATGTACCAATTGACAATTTTAAATAATCACCAACACAGAATTTACGTAATGTATCGAACACATCGGGATGATTTTTATAATTTTTGATTTGATGAACAATTAAAGTTTGTAAGTCAAATATATTTTTAGCGATTGGATCACCAGTTGGGGCGGAACTTGTTTTAGGGAAATTTTTCTTAGCAATAATAAAGAATTCTTCAGGTGTTAACCAATATGTTAATATTAGAAATGCACCTGACTTTTTAGACCAATTTTCTACGGTATCAGAATTCATTATATTCCAACAATTATTACGTATTTTTTCTTCCACACCTTCAATATTTTTCAATAAACCAGATTTTAAAATTGGTAAAATATGCTGACGACAATTATATGTATTTGTTATACTTTCACAAATATTTTCAATATTATTTTTAATTATTTCTGGATATTCTTTAGCCAAAGTCTTCAATAACCCAATACGAAATTTGAATTGAAAATCTGACATTTTTTTTATAAAATATATATATGCCCGCTTATCTTGTTTTAATAAATAAATATATCTGTTTATTTCATATTCACTATCAGATTCAAATATTTTGGTAATTTCATGAATTAACCATGGATAATCCATAGCACTGAAAATATCATTAGGATTTTCTTTATTCCATTTAATAAGTCGTTTAAAATACGAAAAACTACAATTTTCTAAATCATTTTTATCATTAAGTGTTTCTGGAATTAATTTACCAAATAAATGTATAATTTTTTTCTCATGTTCTTTATTTGAACTTATTATATGCCAATCTTCGTAAAAACAATTATTACGTGGATGTTTAATATAATTTTTAATTGATTTTTCAAATAATATATCATTTTTCATAGTATATTTAACAGCACCAATTACAAGATTATGACAAAAATACAATCTATTAAATTCATCATTTAATTCAACAATATCCCATAAAATGATTATTTCATTCCAAATTTCTGTTGTTAAATTTTTGAATATTAAATTATTAGACATATATTCAATTATTCCAATTCGTACATCGGATTTTTCATTACGATGACGTGCATTAAAATAATTTAAAAATTTATATAAAGCATTCATATCATTATTAATAATACATGATTGTATAATATATTTCATATATTTTATACGTATTTTTGATAAAGATGCAATATTAATTTGTTCTTTAAATTCGGGTATACAAGTATCACAATCCAAATAAGATTTCCATTCTTCAATTTTTAAATCATTTTCATCATTTTTACGTATTTTCTCATTTACAATTTTAATACGATGTTCTTTATCCATTAATTTCACAATAGATGGTAATACATTTTTTGGATCATCAAGCCATTCTTTATCATAACGAGATTTATATGTTGTTAATAAAAAATTTAGTTTATCTTCATTTGTTTTATAAAAACCTAAATATTCATTTGTTTTAGAATCAATATTATAGTCAAAATCTTCGATTTTTTTAGGATGAAGCTCTTTAACATAATCAATAAATTCTTTTTCAGTTAAAACTCTAAATATGATAGAATTTGTTAAAATATCGTCAAAATATACTGGATTCTTAATTATTATAGATTTAGTATTATCATCTTGAAGACAGCGTTTAGTAATTTTTTTACCAAGTTTATATTGAAATAATGTAGAATTATTTAGTAATTCTATAATTTCTCTTGGATAATTAATTACTAATTCTTTTAAAAACATTTTATATTTATTTAAATCAACTTTAGTAATTAATTTTTTCTTATCATGAATAGCTTTAAATAATTTTGTAAAATATTCTAGTACAAATTTGGGATATTTTGTGAGAAAACTTTTCAATTCAAAATTTTGTAAAACAATTCCAGTATCATCTAATTTATCTAATATAAATTGTTGGTTACATTTTTTTAAAAATACTTTAGCCTCTTTTAATCCATAAATTTTATATAATTCATTGAAAAATAATTCTGCTTTAGTATTATCAAAATTATCGGCAAGTACTTTTAGCAGTAGTAAACGGTGGGAATATGAAATGATTGGAAATATTTCGTTGCTATAAAATTGTGGAGTGTGAATTTCTTGTAAATAGAAATACTTAAATTTTCTAATTGTATCAGAAATAATTTGATCATCTTCAGTTTTTAAAAGTTTTACAAAAAGTTCATTATCTTTCGAATTACTTGCGATATTTACATAGAGAATTTTTGTAAATTTATCAGCTTTTAAAATATCAGAATTTAAGAAAATTTGAACATCTTGAGGGTTGTATAATTTTGCATTTGCTGATTTAGTAATTCTGTTAATGATGGCATATTTTTCACCTTTACTCGATTGTGATTTTAGATTTTCGATATCAGTTTGTAAATTATTCATAATTGTAAAATCTAAAATTAAACGTAAAGTTATTTTTAAAATTAAGTTAAATAAATTATATTAGCATATTTTATTTAGTTGAATATTATAGATAAATAATCAATTAAAATGGTTATTATGTAGATTTCTAAGTAATATATGACTCACCTTTAATTTCATAATAATTTTTATATTATTTACTCTTAAAGCTTTGATTTTCCAATTAAAAATTTTATTATATTTTACCGCTAATATTAAATTTCAATTGTACCGCTTATGTAATTTTGAATATAATAATTGATCACGACCAAATGATAAAATTATATTTGATATTAATTCAAATGAAGTTAGTTAAATGTTGTTTGTTTTTTTGTAATATTTAATTCCAAAACATTTAACAATAATTTTTATATTTTTAGGTGGATATTTCTCTATAAAAAAAACAATAAATTTAACGTTCCAACCAAAAGAAGCACCAGCTGAACATGAACAGAACATCAACTAAAATTTTAATAGAATTAGAATAGAATAGAACTTAACCAGCTGAGTAAAAACTTTCTGTAATCTCTTCTAATTCTATAATTAAAATTTTTTATTTTCCATACTCCTTCTCATACATTGCATATATAAATATAATACATATATATGTTTATGTATAATTTTTTCCATCCCCATACGCATTCGCTTCGCATACCGATACCGACATAAGTAAAGTGATTTTAAATAGCTGAATTTGTCGTACTCATTGTCACACATGCATAATATATTCCAATTCCATTCCATCATATCCATTCCATTTACTGATTAATTACCTATACCTAGTTTCCATTACCTAGTTTCCATGTACAGAGTTGAGTTGGGTTGAGTTGAAATGGGGTTGAAATGGAACCATCAATTATTCGTTCCATTCCAACTCAACTCAACTCAACCCCTGTTTCCATGCACGCTAACTCGAGTTCAACTCGAGTTGAACTCGTCATGGAAACAAGGTAATATACTAGTGGTATTGGTATAATAATTTTTCGATTAAATTTACATGATGTCATGTCACTTTAGAGTTCCGCAATCCATGAAATATATTTGTCAGCAGTAGACAGAGTATATTGTAACTTTATACTGTAACGTTGTCAGTTTATTTTATATAGTGGTTTATCACTTTAGAGTTCCGCAATCCATGAAATATATTTGTCAGCAGTAGACAGAGTATATTGTAACTTTATACTGTAACGTTGTCAGTTTATTTTATATAGTGGTTTATTAAAAAAAATTAGAGCAAAAAAAAGAAAAAGTGAATATACGTAAGTGCAGAAAAAATAGTAAGGCTGTGTGCCAAAGAGTTTAAATTTTAAATTTTGACACAAAAAATTAATTTTTTTTTGCTGGTGAGTTTTTTTAATATTTACTATCAAGTTTGCTGTGCCAATTGGTTTAATTTAAAAAAAAAGATGGATGCAATTTTTCTTTTTTTTGCTCTAATTTTTTTAAAAAAATTAAAAATTTTTTTTAAATTTTTTTAAAAATAAATTATAAATATCTACGAGCTCTATCTGATATGTATTGATCCATTACAATACTTTATAATTTATATAACATTTTTTTTAATCCTTTTTTATTATTATTAATATTTCTTTAATTTCTTGTAAACAAATAAATTTATTTTTATTAATAATTCTAGTATAAAACATTAAAAAAAATCATAAAATATTGGAATGTATCAATACATATGGAGATAGGGCTCGTAAATAAAAAATCTGATATATGAATATTAAATAAATCAAAATTTAATCTGAAGTGTCAAATTTAACGAGGTCTGGAAGGTCGTTAAATTTTGACTTTATATTCACCACGCTAGTGTCGTAATTTAATTTCATCAGTCATAATTTAATTTTAAACTACAAATTTAAACCCTTTGGCACACAGCCTAAATTAAATAATAATAAAATTTTAGTAAATCTATTTATTCAAATTGCATGTAAGTGAAATTGTTAAATAGTAAATGGTATAATGGTGATTTTACTACGATGGAAAGAAATGTAATTTCTCTATTAAAAATTATCTTCTACAAAGTCCAAATTATCTTCCACTTATATTTAACATGGTACATGATCACATGATCACTATAGGTAGAGTGTACCTTTGTATCATGTTAGTTCTGTATCAAGGTTACATACAGCTTAGTTCTGCTTAATATATTCATTATCAATTTCACAATTACCGACTAAATTCATTATCTATGTATTTCTCAGTAAAGAATAACAAGAAAACAATATTTACTTGTCAAAAGGTCAAAAAATTTTTGTTGAAACAAATATTTTTAAATATAAATTAATCATCAATACTCAATACAAAAATGTTAGAATCTATTTTTAATTTTTTTTTTAATATTTAGTAAACTCCATTTATTAAGTTGAATTTGTTGAATGTACTGTAAAACTCAAGCTATTTAATTAATCTGTATGATAATAGGAAAGGCTGGAGGACAATTTCTGCATTTGCAGTGCACTGATCATGTAATCTTTTGTTTCAGCTTTAGCTTAGCTGAATAACGTGATGTTTTTTGTGTCCGCCAAAATGTGTTAAAGAATGTTTTAACTTATAAGGCATTCTTTATAATACCTAAACTTATTAGGCATAGTATATAATAAATGTAATTTTGCATAAATTATGTTGAACTATATCGTATACCTATAATGTCGGATTCTTGTCAAAGAGATTTGAATTGAAAAAATTAATTCAGTACGAGAATAAAAGTAATATCTGAAAGTAATCAAAATAATAACTATATAATGCCTTATGGGACTGATATCACTTTATCCTTTGCCAAAAGCAGAATTCATAGAAATTATATATATATTATTATGTAAAATTTGGAATTGTACACTTTACACAAAACCCTATGTGAAAACACCTATAAAATTTAAATCTCATAATCAAAATTTGCATTTATAAATAAGCTAATTTTATAATTATTTTTCTTTATCGTAGAATATAATTTGCATCATGACGAATTCACTTCAATTGGATATTAAAAATTTAAATGAACATCAGGAAAATGGTGAAAAAAATGCTTTGGTAAATAAAATAATCAAATCAATTGAAACAAATCAATATAATGATATTGAAATACAACAATTTATTGAATCAAATATAATTGAAAGTAATAATAAGTTTATAAAAAAAATATATGTAAACATTGTAAATATATTACAAAATGATAAATTATTTATAAAATTATTAAAATCTGAAAATAATCAATTAATATCTGATGCAATACGTAATTGTATATATTTTTATAAAATTGAAAAATATACACCACAATTTTATTGTAATGATATATTTCCATATATTTCAGTTAAAAATCGTTCATTACTTATAAAAATATTAGCAATAAATTTAAAAAATTCACAACAATCTGAATTATTTTTTAATCATTTTAATTTAATTTATGGTTTAAAATTAGCTAGACCATTTTTTATATATTGTAGTGATGAATTTATTATGGAAAAATTAAATAAATATATATTAATTGCAAATTATCATGAATTAAAAACAATATTACCAAAAAAATCAAAATTTGTTTTAAATTATTTAAAACGTTTAATTGAAATACATTATGATTCTAATTCAAATATTAAAATTCTGTTTACATTATATACAAATTTATTTTATCAATTACTTAGTTTACATCCAATTGAAACAATTGAATTAATTGAAAATAATAAAAATAAAATCGGTTCATTAACATTTGGTAAAAAATTAACAAAACAATTAATAAATTTATCAAAAAATTTAATACTTAATGATATTAAATATTATGCAAGTTTATTACATAAAAATATTATATTTAAAAAATTATCAAATGATGATTTTTTGAAATTTTTTGAAGGATTATATCCAAATTATTTAAAAGATTTTTATTATTCAATTGAAAATGGTACATTACATGAATATTTAAATTATTATAAACGAAATGAAGATAAAGTAAATTTATTATTAATATCATATAAAAATGTATATAGACAAGAACTTTTTCATTATTTAAAAAATTTTACACCATTTTTATTAAAATTATTATCAAAAGAAGATCGTATTAAATATGCTAATATGCTTATAAATAATTGTGATGAAACATATTTAAAATTAGATGAATGGCGTTGCTATTTAGAATGTGAATTAGCTATAAAATTCTTTAAAGAACAAATTCAAATTACATCGGATTCGAAATTACGTCAAAAATATATATTACTTATGATTGAATCATGTAATATAAATGATGATTTTGATACATTATTAAATGTATTAAAATATTATAATAAACGTCATCGTAATGAATTAGGTGATGTTCGAAAAAGGGTATTAACTACAATTAATAACTCTATTAATTTAGAAAAATTGTTAAATGAACATTGGATTGAAATTATTGAAATATGTGATGTAATGATATTAAATGATGAATTTGGAACTTTTTGGAGTTGTGAAAAATTATTTTTAACACAAATTAAATATTATTTAATAAATAATTTATCTATTGATAAATCAATACAAATTTATATTAGATGGGCAAAAGATAATAAATATGGTGGCAATAATAAATGGATTATATTTGAGTATAATTTACAATGGGAAAAATTATGTTTAAAAAAATTTGGTGAATTAATACCAATGAATTTACCTAAATATAAAAATACATATTCTGAAGTATATTTAGAAGCAATTGGTAAATGGAATGAATTAAATCCAAATGATTTAATGTCAATAATGGATTATCCTGGGATGATTGATGACGTGAATAAACGTTTAAACGAAGAAAAACCAGGTTCATATTATTATAATCGATTATATCAAAATATTAAAAAAGATTCAAAAGCATTTGAATATTTTGCTGATAAATTACCAAATATAGTTACAACTTTTGAAATTGAAAATTTAGAATATTTAATTAATTATGAACCAGAATTGGTAAAATTAAATATTGATAAAATTATTGAATATCTTTTATATCGACTACATCCACATGATATAAATAATTACATTAAATTACTAAAAGCTGGGATATTTGGTAAAATACCCGAACTTGAAGATACCATACATAAAACATCTTTAAAAATCATTAAAAATAATAAAGATGATTGCCTACAATATAAATCTAAAGCATTACAATTATTAGTATATTGGTTAAATAGTAATGAATTTTATGAAATTGCCCGTCAAAATTATCCAAATGAAAAGAAAGCTGAAGTTGGTAAAAAAGAAGCTGAATATAAATTAAAATATCAATGTACAATTATTAATTTAATGAAAATTTATTATAATCATCCTGAAACATTTATAGCTTTAAGGAAATTTTGTATTGGTGATTATTTAAAATTTACAATTGGTACATTAAATCATATATGTTTAAATACACCACCTTATAAATGTCTTGAATTTCTTAATTCATCTATTGATACACCAGTATCATTTCGAAAACATATAATACGTTTAACATGTCATATTGGAAATAAACAATTTGTTTATGAATTTTTACAAAAATTATGGCAAAATGAAAAGAATCCATCAATACGTGAAGTATTATTTAAAAATATAATTGAATTATTTATATCTGAACCAGATAATATTAAATGGATATTATTAAAAGATTGTATTGAAAGTTTAACAGATAAAGATCAAAGTTGCTTTGAATTACTTAATTGTTTCTTAAAAATTCATAATGATTATTTAATCAAATATATTGAAATTTGTTGGTTAATAATAAATAAAACTAAAAAAGAAATCCAAATAAATTTATTACAATTAAAAAAAACTATTTTATCACAAATTGATGAAAATGTAAATTTAATGTCACCAAAATTTATTGATACTATATTAATAGAAAATCTATTTATTCAAGATCATATTTCATTATATCAATCATATTCAGATTTAGCAATTTCATATATCTTAAATGCAACAACTGATAATGATCATAAATTACGAATTGATTTTATTTTTACAATATTAAAAGAAAATTTTATATCTAATTGGAATCAAGTAAAATATATTGACAACGGAAAACCATATTTTCAAATAAGAATTTATATTAAATATTTTTTAAATGTAATTATTTTAGAATTATTAGATGATATTGAAAAATATAAATTGAAAATTTTTCTATTATCATATTTACCAATGAAATTAATTGAAATTATACCAAATGCAAGAATAGTTTTATATGAAGAATTATTACAATATGATTTATTACAACAATTTATTAAATCTGTGTGTTGTTTTGTTTTTGGTCAAAATATTCGTAATTTATTAGATGATGAAATTAAAAAACATGGTTCATCAATTATATCAATTATTGCAAAAATTCTAATAAATTTTGGTAAAATGTGTGAAAATTTTTCATTATATTCAATGTGTGAAGGCTTATTAGCTATACCGATTCAATCAAAAGAATGTCCTTTATTAGTTTTACATTTATTACCAATTAAAGATTTATATACAGATTATAAAGCATTATTAGAACGTTTACTGGAAATTGAAGATGATAATCTTAAAATTATATTCAATCAATTTGTTGAATAATTATTTATACTGATGAAGTATAAGTGCCTAATTAATTGAATTTGTGCATTCAATAAATATATTTTTTAAGATTTAAAGTTTTTTTTTATAATATGAATATATATTTTGTATACAATATTACATGAAATATAAAGTTTTTTTTTAAAATAAAATTGAAATTTTTTGATTTCTTTAACTTAATTATAGCTCCAAACTATATTTTATTTAGTTGGTTAAAGAAAGGATGAAAATTTTAGTGGGAGTAAAACAAGTAAACAAGATAAGTAAAATAAAGAAAAAAATAATTTTTGAGTTACTTTTTTCATAATTTATAATTTGAGAGTTCAAAATTAGCAATAATTTGTGCTTCCTAATTTGTGCTAATTTACAATTAATGAGTTTCTATAATATTTTAATTATTTAAATATATTTTAAAAAAAATAATTTCCAAATTAAAGATTGCACAGTTTTTTTTTTTCCAATTTTTTAGAGTTTGTCTTTTTAAGTGTAGTAATAGTTTTTGTATTTTTAAGTGTATAGATTTAGTATTTTAGTTTTAATTAAGGTTTAGTATTATTATTATTATATTATTATATTATTATTATTATTATTAATATTATGCGCTTAAAGAAATTAGACGACGAAGACAACGGATTTAGGTGCCTTGCCTAAAAATTTAGATTGCCCTCATTAGAATCGAAAATGAAAATGTAATAGAATGTTCGCTTGTAGGATGTAAAACAAGAGTAGCTCCAATTAAAATGCTATCAATTCCTCGCCTTGAATTACAAGCTGCATTACTGGGTTCACGTTTTTCAAACTATTCAAACTATTACTACACTTAAATAATTTCAAAATTTCATATAAAAGGCCAAAGTAGTCCCACTGGCCGACCCACCCTGGCTGAACGGTAGGTCGTACAGCCTTAAGTTTGGGCATGTTGTAATGGGCAGAGTTGGGCGCAACTTTTGAGGTGTATGTCAATATTCTGAGCCCCTAGGGTCCAAAAAGCCCCATTTTTGGTCTTAGGGCCCTGGCTCCCCCTTAATAAAAACTAATGTTTTTTTTTCGTATATATATTCCACTCATGCAGTACTCTCATTTGTTACCCCACACGACCTCCTCCCTCCCTCTAATAAAGGGCTCCCATACAAACTTCCGACCCCCCTAGGGGGCTCAGGGGGCCGAGCGCCAAGTTTTGAAAGTGGGAGGTGAACAAGGGTATATAGGAGAAGGAAATCCTGTCTTTAGATTATTCGAAATCCAAAATGCCCTAAAGGACAGTCCAATCTTTGAAACCAAAATTTCATATAAAAATTTCAAAATTTCATATAAAAGGCTTTTTTAAATCCAAAATGCCCTAAAGTGCATTTCAGCCCTCATTCTCATATCTTACATATATAAATATAATACATATATATGTTTATGTATATATTTTTTCCATCCCCATACGCATTCGCATACCGATACCGACATAAGTAAAGTGATTTCAAATAGCTGAATTTGTCGTACTCATTGTCATGTCACACATGCATAATATATTCCAATTCCATTCCATCATATCCATTCCATTCCCCATTTACTGATTAATGAAAAAAAGCTTCAATTTCTGTCATATACTAGTGGTATTGGTATAATAATTTTTCGATTAAATTTACATGATGTCACTTTAGTTAGAGTTTCGCAATCCATGAAATATATTTGTCAGCAGTAGACAGAGTATATTGTAATTTTATACTGTAACGTTGTCAGTTTATTTTATATAGTGGTTTATTACATGGTGAATATACATACGTCCAAAAAAAATAGTATAAATTCAATAATAATAAAATTTTAGTAAATCTATTTATTCAAATTGCATGTAAGTGAAATTGTTAAATTTAAATAGTAAATAGAAAATAGTAAATGGTATAATGGTGATTAGAGTGTACCTTTGTATCATGTCAGTTCGGTATCAAGGTTACATACAGTTTAGTTCTGCTTAATATATTCATTCATTATCAATTTCACAATTACCGATTAAATTCATTATCTATGTATTTCTCAGTAAAGAATAACAAGAAAACGATCTTTACTTGTCAAAAGGTCAAAAAATTTTTGTTGAAACAAATATTTTTAAATATAAATTAATCATCAATACTCAATACAAAAATGTTAGAATCTATTTTTAATTATTTTTTTAATATTTAGTAAACTCCATTTATTAAGTTGAATTTGTTGAATGTACTGTAAAACTCAAGCTATTTAATTAATCTGTATGATAATAGCAAAGGCTGGAGGACAATTTCTGCATTTGCAGTGCACTGATCATGTAATCTTTTGTTTCAGCTTTAGCTTAGCTGAATAACGTGATGTTTTTTGTGTCCGCCAAAATGTGTTAAAGAATGTTTTAACTTATAAGGCATTCTTTATAATACCTAAACTTATTAGGCATAGTATATAATAAATGTAATTTTGCATAAATTATGTTGAACTATATCGTATACCTATAATGTCGGATTCTTGTCAAAGAGATTTGAATTGAAAAAATTAATTCAGTACCAGAATAAAAGTAATATCTGAAAGTAATCAAAATAATAACTATATAATGCCTTATGGGACTGATATCACTTTATCCTTTGCCAAATTCAAAGAGATATTAAGCAGAATTCATAGAAATTATATATATATTATTATGTAAAATTTGGAATTGTACACTTTACACCAAACCGTATGTGAAATCACCTATAAAATTTAAATCTCATATAATTTTAAATTTCCATTCATAAATAAGCTAATTGTATATTATTTTTTCTTTATCGTAGAATATAATTTGCATCATGACAAATTCACTTCAACTGGATATTAAAAATATAAATGAACATCAAGAAAATGGTGAAAAAAATGCTTTGGTAAATAAAATAATCAAATCAATTGAAACAAATCAATATAATGATATTGAAATACAACAATTTATTGAATCAAATATAATTGAAAGTAATAATAAGTTTATAAAAAAAATATATGTAAACATTGTAAATATATTACAAAATGATAAATTATTTATAAAATTATTAAAATCTGAAAATAATCAATTAATATCTGATGCAATACGTAATTGTATATATTTTTATAAAATTGAAAAATATACACCACAATTTTATTGTAATGATATATTTCCATATATTTCATTTAAAAATCGTTCATTACTTATAAAAATGTTAGCAATAAATTTAAAAAATTCACAACAATCTGAATTATTTTTTAATCATTTTAATTTAATTTATGGTTTAAAATTAGCTAGACCATTTTTTATATATTGTAGTGATGAATTTATTATGGAAAAATTAAATAAATATATATTAATTGCAAATTATCATGAATTAAAAACAATATTACCAAAAAAATCAAAATTTGTTTTAAATTATTTAAAACGTTTAATTGAAATACATTATGATTCTAATTCAAATATTAAAATTCTGTTTACATTATATACAAATTTATTTTATCAATTACTTAGTTTACATCCAATTGAAACAATTGAATTAATTGAAAATAATAAAAATAAAATCGGTTCATTAACATTTGGTAAAAAATTAACAAAACAATTAATAAATTTATCAAAAAATTTAATACTTAATGATATTAAATATTATGCAAGTTTATTACATAAAAATATTATATTTAAAAAATTATCAAATGATGATTTTTTGAAATTTTTTGAAGGATTATATCCAAATTATTTAAAAGATTTTTATTATTCAATTGAAAATGGTACATTACATGAATATTTAAATTATTATAAACGAAATGAAGATAAAGTAAATTTATTATTAATATCATATAAAAATGTATATAGACAAGAACTTTTTCATTATTTAAAAAATTTTACACCATTTTTATTAAAATTATTATCAAAAGAAGATCGTATTAAATATGCTAATATGCTTATAAATAATTGTGATGAAACATATTTAAAATTAGATGAATGGCGTTGCTATTTAGAATGTGAATTAGCTATAAAATTCTTTAAAGAACAAATTCAAATTACATCGGATTCGAAATTACGTCAAAAATATATATTACTTATGATTGAATCATGTAATATAAATGATGATTTTGATACATTATTAAATGTATTAAAATATTATAATAAACGTCATCGTAATGAATTAGCTGATGTTCGAAAAACGGTATTAACTACAATTAATAACTATTAATTTAGAAAAATTGTTAAATGAACATTGGATTGAAATTATTGAAATATGTGATGTAATGATATTAAATGATGAATTTGGAAATTTTTGGAGCTGTGAAAAATTATTTTTATCACAAATTAAATATTATTTAATAAATAATTTATCTATTGATAAATCAATACAAATTTATATTAGATGGGCAAAAGATAATAAATATGGTGGTAAAAATAAATGGATTATATTTGAGGATAATTTACAATGGGAAAAATTGTGTTTAAAAAAATTTGGTGAATTAATACCAATGAATTTACCTAATTACAAAAATACATTTTCTGAATTATATTTAGAAGCAATTGGTAAATGGAATGAATTAAATCCAAATGATTTAATGTCAATAATTGATTATCCTTGGATGATTAATGGCGTGAATGAACGTTTAAACGAAGACAAACCAGGTTCATATTATTATAAACGATTATATCAAAATATTAAAAAAGATCCAAAAGCATTTGAATATTTTGCTGATAAATTACCAAATATAGTTACAACTTTTGAAATTGAAAATTTAGAATATTTAATTAATTATGAACCAGAATTGGTAAAATTAAATATTGATAAAATTATTGAATATCTTTTATATCGACTACATCCACATGATATAAATAATTACATTAAATTACTAAAAGCTGGGATATTTGGTAAAATACCCGAACTTGAAGATACCATACATAAAACATCTTTAAAAATCATTAAAAATAATAAAGATGATTGCCTACAATATAAATCTAAAGCATTACAATTATTAGTATATTGGTTAAATAGTAATGAATTTTATGAAATTGCCCGTCAAAATTATCCAAATGAAAAGAAAGCTGAAGTTGGTAAAAAAGAAGCTGAATATAAATTAAAATATCAATGTACAATTATTAATTTAATGAAAATTTATTATAATCATCCTGAAACATTTATAGCTTTAAGGAAATTTTGTATTGGTGATTATTTAAAATTTACAATTGGTACATTAAATCATATATGTTTAAATACACCACCTTATAAATGTCTTGAATTTCTTAATTCATCTATTGATACACCAGTATCATTTCGAAAACATATAATACGTTTAACATGTCATATTGGAAATAAACAATTTGTTTATGAATTTTTACAAAAATTATGGCAAAATGAAAAGAATCCATCAATACGTGAAGTATTATTTAAAAATATAATTGAATTATTTATATCTGAACCAGATAATATTAAATGGATATTATTAAAAGATTGTATTGAAAGTTTAACAGATAAAGATCAAAGTTGTTTTGAATTACTTAATTGTTTCTTAAAAATTCATAATGATTATTTAATCAAATATATTGAAATTTGTTGGTTAATAATAAATAAAACTAAAAAAGAAATCCAAATAAATTTATTAAATTTAAAAAATACTATTTTATCACAAATTGGTGAAAATGTAAATTTAATGTCACCAAAATTTATTGATACTATATTAATAGAAAATCTATTTATTCAAAATCATATTTCATTAAATCATTCATATTCAGATTTAGCAATTTCATATATATTAAATGCAACAACTGATAATGATCATAAATTACGAATTGATTTTATTTTTACAATATTAAAAGAAAATTTTATATCTAATTGGAATCAAGTAAAATATATTGGCAACGGAAACCCATATTTTCAAATAAGAATTTATATTAAATATTTTTTAAATGAAATTATTTTAAAATTATTAGATAATATTGAAAAATATAAATTGAAAATTTTTCTATTGTCATATTTACCAATGAAATTAATTGAAATTATACCAAATGCAAGAATATGTTTATATGAAGAATTATTACAATATGATTTATTACAACAATTTATTAAATCTGTGTGTTGTTTTGTTTTTGGTCAAAATATTCGTAATTTATTAGATGATGAAATTAAAAAACATGGTTCATCAATTATACCAATTATTGCAAAAATTCTAATAAATTTTGGTAAAATGTGTGAAAATTTTTCATTATATTCAATGTGTGAAGGCTTATTAGCTATACCGATTCAATCAAAACAATGTCCTTTATTAGTTTTACATTTATTACCAATTAAAGATTTATATACAGATTATAAAGCATTATTAGAACGTTTACTGGAAATTGAAGATGATAATCTTAAAATTATATTCAATCAATTTGTTGAATAATTATTTATACTGATAAAGTATAAGTGCCTAATTAATTGAATTTGTGCATTCAATAAATATATTTTTTAAGATTTAAAGTTTTTTTTTATAATATGAATATATTTTGTATACAATATTACATGAAATATAAAGTTTTTTTTAAAATAAAATTGAAATTTTTTGATTTCTTTAACTTAATTATAGCTCCAAACTATATTTTATTTAGTTGGTTAAAGAAAGGATGAACATTTTAGTGGGAGTAAAACAAGTAAACAAGATAAGTAAAATAAAGAAAAAAATAATTTTTGAGTTACTTTTTTCATAATTTATAATTTGAGAGTTCAAAATTAGCAATAATTTGTGCTAATTTACAATTAATGAGTTTCTATAATATTTTAATTATTTAAATATATAAAAAAAAAATAATTCCCAAATTAAAGATTGCACAGTTTTTTTTTTCTATTTTTTTGAGTTTGTCTTCAAGAAATAATTAAAAAATTATTTTGATATATTTTATTTCTTTGAGTAACAGAATTCGCAATAAAATTTAATAAAAATATTTCAATCTTTTATATATACATATATCAAAACATTAATTGGAAATCACGATAGTTTTTAATGCTATTTCCTACGGTTATAAAAAAACGGTATACAAATTTGAAGTACAATTTTTTTTGTGGTACATTTTTGACCAATTTTTTAAATTAAGGTCATAACATAAAGCCTAAAGGTCTAAATATATATTCCTCTTTATTATTATAAGAATTTAGAGAATTCTTATTGAAATTGAATTTATATCTATAAAAATTGGGATATTATTTATTTAATTATATATTTTAGATCTACTTTTGTTATTTAATTGAAATTACAAATCATTTTTGTAAATTGTTATGGATAAATGGGAACGAATAATTAATTTCTGATTATAAAAAATTACTTTAAACAATTATTAATCGTATATAAATTTTTGTTTTGTTAACTCATTTTATTTATTTAATTAAAGAAATTGAACAGAAATTTTTTTTTTTTCAATTAAATTTTTAAAACCAGATTTGTCAATAAACAAATTATAAGATGATCATTGGATAACAAAATTCATAAAATATGATCTCGAAATCAATGGTAGTAGACAGAAAGAGTTTTTTTTTGTAAGAAAATGTGTGTCTGAAAATGTGATATGCCACCTACATAAAATATAAGAAAATTGATTTTTTTTTGTAATAATTTTTTTTTTACCATTCAAGTGGTAAGCTGGTAAGTAATATTATTGATGATTTCTTTTTTTTTTTATATTCGTATGTAGGAAAAATTTAGGTCAAATTAGATTTTTTTTCTTTTTTGGTTTATGATACTTCAAATAATATTATAATATAGTAGCAATTTGATGCTATAAAATATTATTTGATATTATAAATTCTAAATATGGTAATAAGATATAATATTGTGTAGTCATAAATTTCTTATTAATATGTAAAAATCTTTCATCGTTAATAGAGCAATGAAGACAAAATTTTTGCTACTGGAATGTGACAAAAATTTTGTTTTACAGAAAGAATTATAATGATGAAGTTTGTGAAAAAAATATGTCATCAAACTAAACAACAACGGGAAGTAATTATTGTTAATTTATCTCATTATTTTTAGTATCTATATAAATAAAATATATATTTTTTAATCCAAAAATTTAAATAAAGGACAAAGTAAAATAAAGAAAAATTTAATTACAAACAAAAAATCTGAGAAAAAAAAAAATGAAATTTAATGTTTTGGTATAATAACTTTCATGAAATGAAAAAAAATACTTATATAAAATTTTATTGATATTGTAAATTTACATGAAATTAGATTTTATCTTTGCGAAAAACAAGAGGTAGTTATTTTTTGAAAATGTAAAGTTTTAAATTTTACATAGAAAATAATTTTTAAGATTCAAATTCTCAGAGCTATTTATTTTTCATATTGTTTACATACTTTCTCAAAAATTTTGATTGAACAATATTTTTTTTTTCGTATAGAAATTTAACAGTATAGATTGTGAAAAAAATATCCCACACTAATCTTATCTTTAATTTTTATTAAATCCCTATACTTCCGAAACAATTTAATTGGTTTTGGTTTATAATATTATATTTTAAAATTAGATATGGAACATTTTCTAATTTCTGTAATGTCGTTACAAATGTGGGCAGTATATATTTTATAGATAGTTAATTCCAATTAGTAAAAATCTATGGATTTATAACTTAGATCTTAGAAGCTGGAGTTTGTTGTGTCAGAATCGAATTGTTGTAAGTGATACATTATTTAGAATGAAATTATGAAGGGAGATAGATAATTTAAAGGTCCAATACTTGTATTAAAATTGTTTGGAACCAAGACATCCTGAATAGTATTTAATTCAAATTCAAAATTGGATTACATAGTGTTAATATGAATATCGTATTTATCTCGAAAGAAACAATTGGAGTTTTGCTTAACACTACGAGTTTTTTGTACATTAAGTCTGATTTTATACTTTCGAAGCCTATCCCATAAGTCAGAATTTTAGTCCTCTAATTTTATTACACGCAATCTGTGAATACGGTATATCAATTTTCATTACACAATTAAATTTTTAAACCTTAAAATTTAAACCTAATACATAATAACAATTTGGCTTTTTTTATTAAATTCAAATATGATGGTCATATTTTATATAGAGGATACCTTTAAAATACACCCACAAATATTTTGTTCCTAAAGTGCTTAAAAGCTAAAATATTATATACACAAGATATTTTCTATATTTGTTACCATCCATATAAACTCTTTCAAATTCTTTTTATTTATAGATTTAATTTAAAAAAAAAATGAACTTTTCATGATATGGTCGAATGATAAGAAGATGAAATCATATATGAGAAACCATAAACATGGATTTTTATATAAAAGTGTTGAGTTATTTTCAACAACAACAAATACAAATTTCTGTTTAACATTTTTAAATATTAGAAAATTTAAAAATAATTTTTGTGATCGCAAATAAATAGATTGTTTTTTTTTAGTAAAGCGTTAAAAAATTTTTGGGTATCATAAAAGGATTTATGTTTATAAAATTATAACATAATTTTTTCTAGTTGAAAGAATGAACTAAAAGTTAAGTTATAAGTTTATAGTTCATGAATGATATAATTGTCCCTAAAACATATCAATAGAATGTTTTAAACTTAAGTAAAATGAAATTATAATTCATTTTAATATTTTTCAATTAATTTGTTGGTACAATAGTGAATTTGACAGTCAAATTGGTCTTTTGACAAATTAAAGACGAACCTTTGAAATGGGACAAGGTAATATTTATTTGGTGAAAAGCACCAATTTGAATTGTTAAAAAAAAACATATTTCAATTTCAATTTAAAAAAGAATAATTTGAATTATAAAAAGACCAATTTGGCCTAGAACTGTTATATATATTATTCTTAAATTGAAAAAATGAATATTGATTATGAATAGCGATAAGTATTTCATTAAAATTATCGATTAACAACACATAATTTTTTTTACCCTCTTATATGACTTAACCATATAAGAGTTTTCATATTGCAAAATCCATAAATTTGCAAAAAAAAATTTCTATACAAAATGATTATAGGACAATACAATACTATTAGTTGTGCTTAATGGTTGTGCATATATTAAATTCATAATATGTTTACACACCCTCTTCAAAGGACTTGAAAATTAATGAAGAGGATAAGAAATGAGAACATATCATATTTTCATATTGTCATAATCTAATTTGGTTTTTTGTATGCTACCAACGATCACACAATATTTTCTCTATCCCTAAATTTTACAACCATTAGTGCGAATAAATATTCTTTACCAGGCATCATCAGTTTTATATGTCCTTATTTTTATATACCAAAATCAATTTTTATGCTAACTAATTTGAATACGAGAAACTAAGTAAATATTATGTTAAAAATTGAAGTTCTATTTAGGATAATCTTTCTGTGTGGGATTGGAATATTTTTTGTTACATATTTCGTTCCAGGCTGTGAAAAAATTCCTAATTTGATTATTGTATAAATTAATGATTTGTGGACAATTTACAAATCAAATTTTTATATATATTTTATAAATTCTACTATAACTGAATTATTGCAACAATTGTCGCCAATTAATTATTTTCGCAATTTTTAATTATTCGGAAATATTTATAAATTAATGACAACATAATTAAAGAAATGGATCTGAAATTAACATTGAACTTAGTTCTTAGTTCTAGAGTTTTACAGTCAGAGCTTTATGTATTGTTTTCCTCTTAAACCACGAAAAAAAGATATTTTTACATTAATTTTATTATAAATACAAAATATAATTAGTAATTTTCGTGATATTTAAAATAACACCTAATTAAAATATGTATAATCAAATTTAAACATTTTACTCACCGTATACTCTTTCCCTTTCTCTTACTTTTAGTTTAATTCAGAGTCCAGCAGTAAACGTCACGAAATTTGGTGAAAAATATTTAATAAAATTTAATAATTTAATTGTGATTTTTCTTTTACTATTTTCACAAAAATAATTAATTTAATAACAAAATTTTCAAAATAAAAAAGAATAATTTAAAAAACTTTAGAATTTATAAGTTAATTTTAATTTAATTTTTTTTTACTGTGTAGTGTAAGAACAGAAATTGTGTTTGATAAATTTTTTTGTTGGTGTTTGTGAGTTTTACATTTTTTGTCGCTAAAATTTTTTGGTTACATATTTTGGCGCGAAGCGAAATTAATAAGTGACAGTTGCATTTTATATACATGTTAATTTTATTCACTATATTAAATTGTTAACATAAACTAAATCATTCAGTTTAATTAATTGTGGTAAATTAAAGAAATGATTACGAATTTCAATGCTTCAACGCAAAATATAATCTTAAGGTAAGTGTAAAGTTTTTTTTTTTTAAATTCAAATAAACATTATTTAATGCTTATCAACAAACCCAGTTTTTTCTTAAAAACCTGGTCCATATATCCGAGTTATAAAAATTACCAAATTCTCTAATGAACAATAGGATAATAAAGCCAATTTTTCGTTCTTCCCCCTATTTTTCGTATAACTAACTAGATGCACTGCACCATTCAGAATTTTAAATTATACATAATCGAAATTAATTCATTGACACGTTCCCTTTTATTGAAGCTGAATTATTTCTTAACAACAGAGATATCCTTGGTTGTTCCTCTCGTCTTTTTTCTGTGCGGTCGTTATTTGCCATGGGTAACAGAAAATATCCCTTTTATTATTCTGATTACATACTAAAATATTTTCGTATATCTTATAAATGAATCAAATAGAATTTAATATACATTTTAATAATGATTCAAAAAAAAAAAGAAAAGAAAAGGGATCGGAAAATCTTACTTGATATATAAATCTTCAGATTAAATTTGTTCTGAACAAAAAAGGATTTTGTATAATAATTTGGAAATGCCACATCATAAAATATTCACGAAAAACTATATTTTCGGTATATTAGAGAAAATTGGAAAATTTTTATTTCACCCTATAAAACTTTATAAAATAAATTTAAATCATTAAAGGAAAATAAAATACTAAACGAGGAATAATAAAGGATATGCGAGTATATTTTTTTGGGAAAATGTTTTAAGTCTTTTAGTGTTTTAATTATTTATCTTTTGTCTTAAAGATTTTTTCTTCTCTGTAAATAATTTTATTTTAGTTCATTATTTCGTCTTAATTTCTAATAACTTGATGTTTGACTTTGTTATTAGAATATTTTGTTGGGGAAATATCCTTTTATTCATAAACAAAAATTTATAGTTTTGAAAAGGAAATAAATATTAAAATAGATAAAAAGTTAAATTGAAATTTTTTTGATTACACAAATTATTGTTTTTGTGTTTAAATTAGAATTTATCAAATAATTAAGTTTAAAATGAAAATATTATATTGAAAAGAAAATATCCTTTTACAAAAGGTAGAAAATAAGATTTATCAGATTTTAAAATAATGTTTTAATTATGAGGGTTTCCCTTTAAATTAGTTTATACTTATTGTGTGCTATTTTTAAATATTTTTTAAATAACTTTGTAGGTATAATTCAATTTCCATTAATTAAATAAACTTTAAATATTGAGACCGATTGAGGCCCGAATAGTTAAATAAAAATGAATTTTTAATTATGTAAAAATTTGAATTATTTATAAATTGAAATTTTTTTCTATATTATTAATTATTTTTAAAATAGTAACAGCTAAAATTTAATCAAAAATTGTCTATCCTCTCAATATTATTAGTCCGTCCGAACCAAAATAATTGTATAATGACTTTTCCTACTGGGAATATTTATTTCTTTTTAATCTATTGTGAATTTTTCTGAATGTTCGTACCCTGTAGGACTGGTAAATTTGATTGTCATACCGGTGGCAATAATCGATTTTATTTACATAATAAGTTATGAGAGGAATACTGTCTATCTTCAAGAATGAAAAGCCTTTATTTTAGTTTTCAACGTTTGAAAACGTTATACAGAAGTTCTAGTGAGTTAAGGCCGGGCTTTAATCGATAGCGTTAACTTTAACTTTTATATTTTGTATTTTGCCAAGTTTTTGCCTTAAAAAAAAATTGATTTTTCACCAATATTACAATAGTCTAGCGCTGGCGTTCATTTTTCAACTTGTTGAAAGCCAGCGCTTACATCTTTGAACGTTATGTTTAAGGTGAAGCATTCTAAATTCTAAACACTTTTGAAGCATTCTAAATTCTAAACACTGTTTTGTGAACTTATAATATATTCGAAGTTTTATTAAGTATTTGAGGACTTGGATGGTTGTAGTGTAATCTATCCTATCTCTAATTGGCTATGAGCGGTATTAATTTTTTTATGTTAAATCACGCTGAAAGTATAAATTTCACACATAGTTAATTTAACATTCGTAATACATTAGTAATTGCTTATCTGCTTTCCTATAGGGTACTGTACAAATGAATTTTATTTGCTGTGTTGTGGTTACGTAGTTGACTCAATCATTTGTTGCTCATGCCAGCAATATTTTTAACTTTATATGTAGTAATGTAGTTATGTTTGATGTGATTGTGAATTGTGATTCCGGAGCGAATGATTTTATTTGTGGAGCGTGGAGGATTTGTGCTGGCTGATTCACAATAAACTTTTTAGTATGATTTTTGCCGCCGGATCGATTAGATCTGTAATATGTAATGGTATTATTTCGCGGGCCGCTAATATTTTTATCAATCGGTTAATTTTTTTTTTTTATTTTGAAAAATAATATTTCTATAAATATAATATCAATAAATTATATTGTTTCGGTTTATCTCTTCTATGGTTTTCTTCGAAAATAAATTTTCATTTTGGAATTTTCTAATTTAATATTTTATTATTTTTTTTGTGGGGTGGAATTTTTAATTTTGACTTCGCCGAAAGATAAAAAAAATATTTTCAAAAAAATAAATAGAAAAATATTATTATCTACAATATATATGTATTA
This sequence comes from Empis stercorea, assembly GCA_949752835.1. NCBI lineage: Eukaryota > Metazoa > Arthropoda > Insecta > Diptera > Empididae > Empis > Empis stercorea. Next base: position 7,619,663 of record OX457087.1, read on the forward strand.
TAAATACATAAATATAAGTGAACAAATAAAGTGCAAAAAATAAATAATTATTTTATTTAATTAAATATTGTTTTTCTACAACTAAAATTTTTTTATCTAAATTTTTGTTGTAAGAAAATCTTTAACAAAAAAATAAATCTACTTTATTGTCAACACAACATAAAATTTTAAAATACATAATTTTAATAAAAAATAAATATTGTGCAATATTTTTAAATTTATTAATAAATAAAAATATATAAGTATATACTCGTTATATACCGTATTATATATTTTAAATTAAATTGAAAATTATGTCATTTAAAAATGAGATAAACTCGAATAATAAAATTTTAAAAATAATAAAACTAAAACATAAATATAATATAATAAAAATTTAATTTAATTATTATGAATAAATTAAAAATTAATTTTATTTATTACCTATACATTAATTTATATATAAAAATTCAAATTAATTAAGTGAAATTAATTATTTTAAGTGAAAATAGTAAAAAATTTTTTATTTAAATAAAAAAATGCCGAAATTTAAATAAAATAAAGGATTCAAAGAGAAAAAAAAATTGAGAAAAATCTTATTTATAAATATAATAATTCTTCTTATCCTTGGATCATCATTCACCTGTTTCAGTTGAATATCATCTTTTATTAGAAATATATAATTATTTTTATATATAAGAAAAAGGTGATAATTTTCGACGAAATTTTATTATAAATAATATAGAAAATATGGGTCGTAGACCATTGAACCGAGTATGCGCTATCAATTATCCTTGCCGGATTGAAGGATGGTTAGATGTATGCGGTAAGTAATTTAAAAAATAAATTTAAACCTTTTAATTATTTTTAATTAACAAAAATCTTAAAATCGGTTCAGAGAACTACAAAATTAAAATTTTATAAATTCATTTTTTATTTTTGTAAATTTTTATTACCTTCCCAAAAAAATTTAAAATTTGGTTTTTTGTTTGTATATATAAATCAAATATCCTTAAGGAAGTCATGCACGAAAAAAAAATCCATATAGGTACTTATATGAAAAAAAACTATAGATTCATTAATGGAAATAAATAATAACACACACAAAAAAAATTTGGGTCACTCTTTTACCTAGTTTCCTGTTGTTACCACATTGACTTTTTTTTTTGTTTACCTGATTTGATGGTGCAAAAAAAAAAAGAAGAAGTAAAAAAAACTACCTGTTTTTTCTTCTTCTTCTTCTTCTATATTCTTCGTTCTCATGCTAACAAAAAAAATAAATAAAATAAAAGTAAATAAAAATGGAAATATAAAATAGGAATATAGATTTTTATTTAAATGTCCTTTTTTTTCTTCAATGACAGAGATTTTGAAAAATTTCTCATGAATTTTTGTTATTTAACAAAAAATCTTTTTTGTCTTTATTGAATTTTTTTTTAATCTCTTTTTTATCGGTTTCTTGGAGACTCTAAACTAAGCAATTGGGATTCTGTTCTGAATGTATATAATTTTAGTGTGTGAGATAAAATTATGCTAAAATATTAGTTTTTTTTGGTGGAAGATGAAAAACGGAGGCAATTTTCAGTTTCTATATAACTTCATTTAAATTAAAATTATATAGATTTTAATTTATGTCAGAATTTTTAACCCTTTGAGTTATTGTGGGGGAAATTGTATACATAAAAGAGTAGCGGAAGAAGTAAATATTTATTTTGAGCTTAGTATTTGACAATCGTTATAGATTCGTTACCAGGATATAATTCTTTAAGTCTGTCATGGCATTTCAATTATTATTATTTGTTTCTTTTAGAACTTTTCTACACTATCTATAGAATTTCCACAAAGGCTTGACCTTTTTCCTTAATGGATTGATTAAAAGACTTCTCTTTCATTGATTCAAACATCATTTGTGATGGTTGACTGATTGAAAAAATGATAAAATATACATAATATAGTTCCATTCTTTACTTTACCTAAATATGTACATAACTATACCAATCTGATGAGTCTTAGTAATATTTCCAAGGGTTTGAAAAAGTAGTTTTACCTTGTATACAAAGTAAAAATATACACCTTGCCTTTTTTTGTATTCTGAATCAGATTCGCTTGCATCTGGAATCTATATATGGAAATAAAATTTTCAAAATTCGACTCCCCCCCATAAAGCTTTATATAGATATGATCCCAAATTCTTTTGAACATAACGAAAACATTATCAAAATTCTGTCTTAAAAATTATAAACCCTAATTTTTTTCTATATGATTTTAACAGCTGGCTAAAATTCAGAATGAAAATTGAAATACTTTAATACCGAAAAGAATCATCACCTGTTCGTTTTATGTATACCGAAAAAAATTACATATACTCATAAAAAAAATCTTATTAATGATTTACGATGTCAGTTCCATTTACCTAATTTTTATATGAAAAATCTATTTCCAGACAATTATCAGGTGGTAAAGTGGTTAAAATAAATAAGAATCGTGCTTAGAAAAATATCAATTTTAACTTGAAAATTTGCCAATTTCATTAATTTTTTTTCTATCTATACAAACTTTCACTAGCAAATTGCAAGAAAAATCTTTAAAATATATACTTAAATCTTTTAAGCAAATTTTCTTGTGTGAATAAATCATCAGATTTTTACCATACGAGGAGCAGTAAATTTATTTTTAAAAATTTCCATCTTCCCACATAAAAATATAAAAAAAAATTTGCAATTGCAGCGAAAAATTAAGTGAAATTAAAGAAATTTTTTCAAATAATTTTCTTGTTCACGATATTTGAGTTATAGAGTAAAGTATTAAATTTCTTCCATCACCTTATGGTCAAAATGCAAGTTTCAAGTTTCTTTGATATATTTGTTTTTATAGACTTATACATATGTATAAATTTACCGTGATGCATAGTCAAGTCTATAAAAGAGTTTATATTTGATTATTATTATTATTATAGTAATTCTTGACCTACACAATCTTGTCGACAAGATTGTTTTTTTTTTCTTCTTCTTCTTTGAATATTTATTGTTGTTTGTTGTTTGTTACTCTTATGATTTGTACATTGAAAGATATTTTATATATGTATATATGAACTTATATGATGATGATCACCCGGGATGTAATATCAATCCAAACAACCTACTATAATCGTTATAGACATGTAATACAGTTTTGTAACAAAAGAAGAAAAAAAAGAGTTAAATATAGTTTCCCAATTTTAGACTTTTTAAAAGGAAATATATTTAGTTAAGTGTATGAGTTGAATTGCCTTTCTTGTCAGATTTTGCTGTCTGATAAATTTTATTAACCAATGTTCAAGGACAAAAAACAAAAACAAGTACTTATTGGGAAAAGATCTAAATTCGTAGATGTATATAATTAAACGATCCAAAGGCCAAAGGATTAAAATGGCGATGGGCCGAGGTTATAAGAGCCAAGATCACCGAATGTGGGAAACAAATGGTAAAAGAAATATTGGTAGGCAAAGATAACGATGGTCAGAAGAAATAAATCAATGGAAGGAGTTGAATAAAAACAAAATATAAACTTGAAGTAAGTAACTCGGGGAAGCCTTTACCCGAATAACCACGATTAATTTGCATTTGTATTATTAGAAACTTTCCTCTTCATTGTATTTAAAAAATAAGTACAAAATGTAATGAATTTATCTATATTTTATAAAAAAGAATGTTTAGCTCAATAATAATAATAATTCTACTATAATATAATAAAAACAGAAAATTGACGTCATTTCCATTTTTTTTTTGAAGAGTCATTAATAATTATAATTGATTGGTTTTTCTACAATACAAATCATTTATGTCCTTTTACTCAAACCAATTTTGTGTTTTTTGTGTTACTTACCGAAACCAAGGAGATTCTTTTCTAAAAATAAAATTAGTATTAAATCGATAGAAATAGATCGAAGATTGCCCAGAAAATATAAAAATGAAATTTCTTAATTTGCCTGACAATTCAACATCAAAACGCTTTGTCCAATTTTTATCTAAGCTGTCCAATTTCCAACTAAGTCCAAAACTGTCCAACTTTTATCTAAGTATCATTTATTCTGCATTTCTACTGGAATCTGTACAAAATACCCCATAAAATATTAACTATATTTTAAAATCATACAAAAAACTCCATCAAGCTTCTTTACTAATAAATAAATAATAACAAAAATTGGTGCATTTGCAGCATATAAAGAAAATATTTTATAGCCATAAGTAATATTTATTCCACAACGATATTATAATCCATAAACACAGCAATATAAAATATTGTGCACTGTTCATTTCTCATCTTATAATTTCGTTCTGTACAAAAAAAATATCTGGGACTTATTTTACCTCTAAGTAAAATTTATAAATGTTTTGACCGCCTGGTGATTACACACCGCATGTTAAATTATTATACACATTATTTGAAATATTTCTCTATAGAAGAGATTCGCATGCCGCTACGAGCTATGAGTCTATATCTGCACAATTAAATGTATAGACACAATATTTAATAGGAAAATTGCTGGTATATTATTAATAATTTTTTTTATGTGTTTATTTATGCTTTTATAAATGCTTACGACATGTAATTTTAATGTTAACTACTCAAATTTTCATTCAATATTATACGATAAGTAAAATTTAAAACATTATGGACATCAAACTTTATGTATTGTATACAAAACATACACCGATTTTTCACTATTAAATATTTATGTAAAATTAAATAATTTTTTTTTGAAATTATTTCATTTTATAATATTAAAAATTCAATATTCAATTTGTTATTAGTATAATGGTTTATAATAAAGTTGAATATAAAGGTGGTGATATTATAAATTTTATATATAATATTAATATTAATATTTGTATAGTAATTAATGTATGTACTTAATTGATATTATAATATAAAATATTTATACAATAATTTTTTTCATTGTAATATTTAAATTGTAATTACATTATATATGTATACATATATTTTACATAAAGATATTTTTTTAGTTTTTGAATATTTTAACAAAGTTAAAATGTGAAATTTAATCTACATAAAAAAATTAATAATTTTTAACATTTCCTTTATGATAAAATCTAAAAAACCTTATCTCTAAAAATAATCTAATTTCATTAAAAAAATAATTTTTTAAATTATTGATTTTTCTTATGTACAAATCTCCTTTAATTAAATTAAAAATTTTCACAATTTGTTCAGTTTCTGATTTTAATATTTCATTATTTTTAAATTTAAACTTGACTTGACAAAATTTAAATTTAATTAAATTTCTTGCAACTTAATACAATTCTTTTGGTTATTGATCAATTTTTTTCCATTTTCCAATTTAACATTCAAATAGGATATGAGATGATTTTAATTTGGTCCATTTTCAAATTTAACTTTTAACATTTAACGCAAAAAAAAATTATTTGTCCAATTTTGTAGCAATTTTTTGGATAATTTTGCTATAATTTTTCATTTCAAATAGTACAATTTGCATTTAATTAATTACAAAATCTATTTACTTACGTTATATACTTATGTAAATTGGTAACTGACGATAACAACAACTCTTATTAACGAAATTTAAATGGTTACAAGTTTTATTTAAAATAAATTCTTTATAGGGTTCCAATTGCAATTCTCAAATAAATTAAAGACACTCTTTTTATATTTTTCAAAATTTGATGAAAAATTCTTATATTTATCCAAATATTTTCTATGTATAAGTATATACATTTTTTCATTTCCTTTCTATACATAAACAAGCTTAAATTAAATTTTAAGGATTGTAAAAATGCAATTTACAAGAATTCATTCATAATATAACATTAAAACCTATAAATGCTAAATTAAAAAAAATGTAAAGTAACAAATTAACTAATATATCTTTGCAAAAAAAACAATTCTTCAAAAACATATAATTTTCCCAAAAAAAGAAAGAAACATATAATTTAAAAAAAAAATTCACAATTTTTCCACTCCTTCTAAATCGTTCATAATTTTTAAATATATTTGTTGCTATAATCAGAAGCCAAATTTTTTTTTTGTTATTAGGTATTTTTTTTTTTTGCTTGTGGTTCACGATGGTTTCACTGTCTTCTATTAACATTTTTATATACAACAAATTAATCTTCTTCAACGAACCGAAATTCAAAAATAAACTCAGATATGAAAAAAAAAACTATCAGCAAAAATACCAAAAACAAAATACAAAAATCAAGAATGAAACCGACAGAAAAATAAAATGAAATCCAATCCCTCCCCCCTGAAGGCTTTTTATATTATGTTTTTGTTTTTGTGGAGCACCAGAAAAAAAAAATGTTATGTTTTTTTTCTAAAGATATTTAAAAATTCAGCACGGAAGACAGATATAGATATAAAAAACATAATATTTCAAAATTTCTAATATCTTTTTTTTTTTTTTGGAAGGAAAATACACCAACAAAAAAAAAAGGTCTACAAAAAAAAGAAAGACAAAAATTCAGAAGAAGAAAATAAAAATAAAAAGCACATTGAAAATTATTCGTATCTTATATCTTTTACATATCCAGCTAATAATTTTTGAAAACAAAATTTGTATATTCAAAAAAAAAAAAAATCATCTTTTATTTTAGCTTCTAAAAAATGCGTCTATATTAGATCCATTCTTCCATAAAGTCAAGCTAAAATATAAAAAAAAAAAAATTTTTTTTTGAATAAAATAAAATATACAAAAGAAGACAAACGAAATAAAAACAACAAACTTAAACTTTACCATTTTTTGTATAACAAAAAAAGCATAAAAAATATCTATAAGATATTTTGTGAATAGAAAATAAAATCTACAAAAGAGAAGAACTCGTTTTTTTTATTATATTATTTTTATTATTATTATAAATAATATAATTTATATACAAACTGTGTCACGTGACGTCATAACTAAACATTATTATTATTTTTGCTGATACCGGTTGCGTTGCGACAGCGATTTTCTATATTTTATTTTCTATTTATTTTGTATTGAAATGAAAAATGATCGATTATCTTGAATTCTGACTGAGATTTGTTGTTTAGAGTTCTATAAGTTGTGAACATTTTGTCTTGAAAAACAAAAAGTTGTCAATTTATATTTTTTGAGGTAAAAAGAAAATGAATAATTAAAGAATATTATTTATATAGCTGGAGATTTATAACCTCAACACTTGATCTGTTGCAAAATAATAGTATAGGTACATATAAAATTATAATAGTGTCTCTCTCAATATATCAAAATTAATGATTTTATCAGATTTTCAGATAAACTAATATTTTCAATGTTAGGGGAATATTTTAGTAGCCTAATTTTGTAGATAAATACTGAGGTATTACTGCTTAGTTTTAGGATATCCTGTAGCTTATTTCAATAAGTTTGTATAGAACTAAGTATAATTTCAGGTATAATTTAGAAAAATATATATCAAAGACTATTTATGGTCTCTTTCCTTATACTATTTTTGATATTTTAACATTATTATTTTACTTTGGACAATTTGGCAGATTTTAGCATTAGTACTTATTAATAATTTTGTCATTTTTTTTTTGACAATTTTGACATAATTTGTTTTTAAACAATATCAGATTTTGATGTGAACTAATCATGCTTGGTAAGTAGTATTGGATATTTTAGACGATTTAGTAAGTTTTTACCTTTTTCTGACCAATTCAGTCAATTATAATACTTTTTGTGACAATTTTTATGTCAATTTTAAACATTATTAACTGTTGACAAATATCCCGGTTATTGTGAAAGCTATATATTGTAATTTTTTACTAATTTCTCAATTTCTAATATTAATTTTGAAAAGAACTATATATTAAAATTTATAAAATTTTTAGACAATATCAAGTTTTTAAGACAATTTTATATTTTTTATATAGGTAATCAATTTTATTTTTAATTTATGGTTTCTCTAATCAATTATATTACTCGTCTATCTCATTTTCTGAAGTATGTTATTCGCTCTAAATGGACAAAATCTATAAAAAAAAAATATAACAATATGATTTCAAGCATAAAGGTGAAAATTAACATAAATTTTTTTTCTATATTTTTAGAATCGTCTAGACATTAAAATCAGTTTTTCATTTTTGTTTAGATTTTAACTTTTGAATTTCGTTTTTTTTTTGCTCGATATTTAAACCTTTTGAAAAAAAAGGAGATTTTTGACAAAACAACATTTTCGAAATTTGTTAAAACATAAAGAAAAAAATCATCTTCTAAATAACATTTATTATCCTAGGTAGCTAGAATCTTTTAAATATAAATGTCAAGGTTAATTTCTGTCAATACTAAACTAGGCACTTTTGTTTTATACCAAAAAAAGAAACCGAAATCATATTAGACAGAAAAATTTAAAACTCACGATTAATTTCATATTCAACTTTTTTTTATATATACCTATATTGTTTTTTGATGACTTTGATTTTGATTAAAAACGATAATTTAAATATTATGAATAAAATAAAATATAAATGTCGCAAATTTCAGTTTATTCAAAATTTATCTTTCATATTATGCAAGAAGTTTAGCATAATAAATATCAGGGGTTTTTATATTTAAATTATACTTAATATTGATATGGGAAAAAATGATATTTTGAAGGTTTTTATTGTTATTAGCTGATAAAATTTAACAGCTTTGATAATTTTTTAAATATATGAAATTTATTTTGTATTATAGCTTTTATAATTACAAAGCTTGTTGAAGTATAGACTTGAAATTTTTATAAAGAAATTTGTTTACAATTAAATTACTTAAGTAGCTCTCAAATTGTGCTATTGATGACTGGAATTATATTTAAATGTAATTTATGTGACATTAAGTAAAATGTGATATTATGTATAATTCTATTGAAACTTAAAATTTGAAATATGTAATGCTAAATTTAGATTTTACTATATAGTTGTTACTTATCTTAAGTAGTATAATAATAATACATATGTATATACTGATTTTTAGTATAAAATATAGTATTTTTTTTGTTACTGAAGGATTACCGCTTCTTGTGAAAAGATTTGCGCAGTCTATTAACAATTAGATGATCCTACAATCATAGTGATTAAAATTCTCTTTCTAACTTATATCAACAGCATCAGAAAATAAAGTATCAATGAAATCGGAAAGAAGTATCAATGAAATCGGAAAGAAGTATCAATAAAATTGGAAAAAAGTATCAATAAAATTGGAAAGGAAAGGAGTATCAATGAAATTGGAAAAGAGTGTCAATAAAATTAGAAAACCCTATAAATTAATTATTGCGACTTGGTATTAAATCATAAATTGTGTGTAAATTCGACAATTTTATGTCTAGTCAAACTGATATGGCAGTTTGGGCGTCCAATTTTTAAGTGTAATTATTTCGGAACACATTTTAAATTTTTTAATTTTATTCTTATTAATTTTGATTTTGAAATTTTGTAACCATTTTTGAAATAAGTAAAAGCCTCAAACAACATTTGCTTGTCACTACCTCATCTTGATAAAATTATCTACTAAAACTGAATTCTAATATATCATACGTAATATATCATTTTCCAAAACATAACTTTAACATTTTCATGTACCTCCTACAACTTATAGTAATATATATTTTTTCCCGCCAAATTCTTATCTGATTATTACCACATAACATTTTCCATTTTTTTCCTCAAATCTATGCTGGAAAACATTAAAATTACACTATACTTAATAATACTTATTTCGAAAAATACTAACCTAAAACGTAAGTTTTTTTCTCACGAAAAATGAAATAAAATCAAGCTAAGTAATAGAAATCATAGAAAAAATTGTTTTAAAATCATAGAAAAAACATGTTTTCGTGACTTAAATTAAATTAATTATAATATAATAAATTCGCAAAACTTTAATATTAAACACTACAACAGACTGCTATTAATTTATGTTTAACCTCATAAATAAATGTAAGAAAAATATATTTTCATTCATAATATTAAAAATTATGTTGTAAGATTACATTTTTTTTATACAAAGTATCTTATAGATTTTCTTATATAAGCTAAAAAAAAAAAAAAATTACGCAAAAAAAATTAATTTATTATTTCCATTTCCTCATTGTTTCTACGGAAAAAAAAACTTTTTTATTAAATTAAATTTAAAAATAAAAAATTCTTAAAAAAAAAAAGTTATGACAGTCAGTAGTCATATATATTTGTGCGTGTATGAAAATGAGCAATTTTTTAGTGAGATTTTTTTTTTGTAATGTTTACATTAATTTCTACATAAAATGTTTACCCCAAACCTTAAAAAAACATTGATATGTATCTTTTTTAATGTTACTTATTTATGTGTACATAACATAATTTCTTATTTAAATAAAACACAGCAAAATAAAATTTCTTAATTTTGATAATTCTTGTGTGTAAATTCAAGAAGAAGAATATACCAAAAAATTTTTGCTCGCCGCTTTAAGTCCGCCGTTTTAAATTATCGTGTGATGTCACTTTTTGTTTGTCACATAAACCTCAATAAATACAATTTTGAAAAAATAACCAGATATTTATATTATGTTGTATTCTTCAACATTTTGTCGTAACCTCAATAAATTTCATTTTCGTAAAAAAAAAAAAACTGTTTTGCTGGTTTGTTTTCAATCATCCAAGTTCTCTTGACCTTTTGGCTATGTTTAAAAACCGAAATTTTGTCAATGAGAAAATAAAAAAAGAAAAAATTCAGTTTTTTTTTGGTGTGCCAATAAACCAACTGATGAAAAGCAATTTAAATATATTAATTAAATTATGTTTATGTTTATGCAAATGGAATCGGATATGAAAAAATAAAACGTTCGGATATAATCATATAATTATCATTGACGGTTTTATGTTTCCATTTAGACATTGAAATTGAAATGACATAAACGATGAAGAACAAATATTTTGTGATCAACATGATAATTTTAATTAAATAATTAGATTTAAGTAATAGACATAAAGTAAGATGCCGGCAGATGATTTAAGCAATTAAAGATAATTTATTACTCATCTTAAAAAAACAGGCTTTAAAAGTTTTAACCATAATGAAAACCTTAGAATTTTCTTATATATACCTGTATATTTAACTTATTTCCTTGAATCAGTCTGTTTGGCAACAAGAACACAGTTCGTGGTGGTAAAATTGTGACCATATTTGAATATACTAGCAATATTACATTATCTCGGATACCAATATGACACCATGATCTGTACTGGTTCGGAAAGAAAGATCCTTTTCTTTTGTAGAGAATTTGTGGGTGTGTAATATTATCAATGTGGGTGGGATAAGTTCATGGATCATGGAGAATCTCTTTCAAATCATTGATCCATTCTTAGTTCATTGAATATATAGTATACACATTTCAGCTTGTGAAGAATTATTTCTGAAAATGTTGTAATTTGAGTTCGTTTTTTTTATGAAAATGGATGAAAAATTTTCAATATGAGTTTCCCAGAGAAATTCAAAATTATCTCGAGTTTCCAAAATAAATTTGAGTTTTAAAATAAATAAATTTGAATTTAAAAATAGTATATACTTAATCATGGAATTATTACTTAATTTGTCTTCCACAATTTTTCTGATTTTCTAAGTTTAATGAACCTTCTACAAGTTGACGTCAATTCATTGCTAAATCTTCAATTAATAAACAAAACAAAACAAAAAAACATGTTTTCTTACTGATTTTTACCTCACAGCTTCCAGGAAATATAATTTATTAAATAAAATGAATCAAGAACCACAATTATCATGAATAATTTTACAAAATTACCCAGAAAAATTGTATGACGACTATAATAATTATTACACCCTAGACCCTAATTCTAAGATTTTATTCAAAGACTAGACTTTTCTTTTGGTGACATAAAGGAAAGATAAAACGATATTTTCTATAATTTATGAATGAATTGAAAATTATTATCATCTCATTTTGAAATATCTTCTAAAGTGTCTTAAGATATTGTAGAAAATAATTATTTAAATAATCATTTTCTTTCAATCCAAGTGGAATGAAATGGAAAAATTGTTGCTTATATTCTTTATTTTAATTGTTGATATAAGATTTTTTTTTAATAATTTTTCTTTGCAAAATGTCAACAAACCGTTAAAACGTTTTGTTAAGCGCGACAGATTAAACTATAATTCTATTTTTTCTGGTGTGCAAAAGTTGCGTCATTATGAAATTGCATTAAAATTAATGAAGAATTATAAAATTCAGTTGACTGTAATTAGGAAAGTTGTTTGTGAGAACTCCGTGGAGATACTATTTGAAGATTATGTGGGACTGGCCATCGAAATAGTGTAACTAACACTGTTGGATTGTTAGAATTTTTCGTTCGCTATGATAAAGTTTGACGTAAATATTATACTAAAAAGAAGACGAAGACCTTCGTTTAAGCAAATAGCTTATAAGTAAATCAGTAAATGTCTAAGAATGCATATTCTGGATTTGATAAATAAGCCAACTGTTTGAAATTTTCTTTCTGTTGCCACATTTTCCATTAATAGTACGTAGCTAACATCTTGTTGGTTCTATAGTTTATCAACTTTAAGGAGACATTTTCAATGTCTACATTTACTTGGTAGTCCAATGGACAATTGGACGGTCCCCATTCATTGAGAAATTATAAATATAGATACTCTAATATTTAAATAACGTTTTCTCCAAATGAACTTATAGGATTCATTATAAAACACACTGGGAGACGACCTGAAAGATCCTTTATATGCAAATGGATTATTTGACCCAAATCATTATCGAGGCACCCATAACTTATTATTATAGGGCTATCTATTGATTCTAGAAAATTCCCACAATATTATGTACATATTAGAAAAATTATAGGTTTAAACGAAATATTTCATTTTACATCCATGTTTCTACATCATCAATTTTATAATTGTAGCGCCATTAATATTCCATTTAATATTAAAGCTCTAATTAATATAAATCATATTATAAAATTCTTGATAGCTCTTTGTATGTATATAACTAATAATCATTTCCTCATATTTTTCTTTTCCATTAATATTTGATTACATAATTTTGCATTTATAATGTTTATGAAATTATCAAATATACATTATATAATTTGAGAACAAAAATGTTTCGTGTAATAATTTTCTATTCTCTGCGTGTATAAAACAGAATCAATTTTTCATTATAGTAAAATCTAATTTATTAACTTTGGCGTCTATTACCTCCTCTATTATATTTCCCATCATCAATAAAATATGAAAAAAAAAATCCGTCTCTATAGAAATTGTTGCAAAAATATGAACAAGTCTGTAAAAAAAATACTATTTAAATGGGAATTTGAGAAAAGAATCAAAAATATTAACAAGTCGTCCGGAAGTCTATTCAGTTAGAATTTACCATATTAAAAATTGTTTTCTTGTAAAATGAACTTAATGTACTCTTAAAAATATACATAAGCTAAAAAGCTAATTAGACAAAAAATTATGAATTTTTTATTTGGGATTAAAGAAAGAAAAATCATTTGTGCTTGAAATTTATGATTATTTACTTTTATATTTTGAGTTTTTTTTCTATTATATTACAGAATAATGGGGGAAAGTTTTTTTAATTGTTGGAATAAGAATTATTTTATGTTTTTAAGAATATATATACGTCAGATTAATTAATTCAAAAGTTTCTGGTTTTTGACTACGTACACGAATAAGTAGAATAATTTATTTTGAAATTCTTTTATTTTTTTACTTTTAATAATTCAATAATTTTAGAAATTTATTAAGTGCAGTTATGTTCTTTTAATACAGAACAGAAGTAAAATTGAAATAATTATGCTTCAATGAACTGGTCAAAAATTGATGTGAATTTTGACTAAATTAGATCATTTTGAAATTAAATTTTGTTATTACTAGTTTATCAAGTGATTATATGGTTTTTAGTAAAAATTACTTAATAATTAAATTAAAAATTACTTAATAATTAAATGTAAAAAAACAATACTTAATCCATAATATATTTTTTAACTTTTTCGAACCTGGAGCTGGGAGAAGAACTCATCAAGCTTCACCAGTTAATTCCCAAAATTACACGATTAAGGGGAACATACGTATAGTGTCACAGACTGGCCGAAATATTTAATTAAAGCTACACGTATTATTATATAGAATCAATTTTGTACCTATGTAGAGTAGAAAATCAATATTGCTGCCAAACAATTGATAATACAAAGTCATTATTAATAGCCTGTTACAATAAATTGTATTTTCCCTAGAGAGTAATTTATGGTTCGAAATCCATATAAAATTAAGTAAGTGCTCAAATTGGAACAGAATGCAATTTTGTACATAAGCCCCAGATTGGGTTATTGAGCCATGACAGAAGAAAAATATTATCTAAAAATATTTAATTACTACACTTTTGTAAAATTAAATATGTACATAAACCTGGTGGTACTTATTACGACCACTTAACGATTCTGGTCAAAAATAACCTCAACATTGACCAAAATTCTAAAAAAAAATGTTTATAAACTTTTTTGCACGATATTTTTTTAATATAAATTTTTTTTCTTCTACATATTCTGGATTGACGTCAATGGCAAGTTTGCCTTTGATACATATTTTCACATATAAAATTATGTATATAATTTATGTATTGTACAAAATTAAATTATTTTACCACGTGGCAAGCATAAATTTTAAATTCTAATTTCACTCTCTAAATAAAAAAAAATTAAGTATACTTATTTTTAACGAATCTCCCTTTCTTTTGTTGCCTTTAATCTTTTCTATAAATTACCATATTTTCAGTACTGGAAACATCCTTTTTTTTATAAAAAATAAGTAATAAAAAATTTCAATTACATTTCAGCATCCCCCTTTATTGTACAAAAAAAAAATCTTTCTATTCACAACAAAGTCTGCATTCATATGGAAAAATTATTGATTTTTCTATTTTTTACACTTTGTTTATTTTCACTTTTCTTCTGTACACAATTTTTTATGCTATTAAATTATATTTTTTTTTTTTTGTTATTGATTTTTATTAGAATGTTTTTTTTTGCCTTACAGCTTCCCCCTTATACAGTTTAATTAGGATCTCTTGCAAAAAACATAGAAATTGCTTTAAATTTTGCCGGTTTGTATATTGTAGACTATATATAAAAATAAATGGAGAATTGTTTCCATGAAAAATCGATAAAAAAAAAATAGTCAACTAAATCAAAATGGAAATTGTCCTATAAAAATGAAAAAGGACAAATCTTTTTCAAATGAAAATTCTAATATTTATACGACCGTAAAAAACCATTACATTATAAGTGAAATTTTTCATATTAACCAAGGCCAGTAAGGCCAATTTATCTCTTGAAAATTGAGGCAAAATAAATAATTTTGCCTTTTTTTATTGATCATGTGAAATTGTCATGTTTTTTTTTATTTCTCCCATGGGTAATCATTTTTATAAAAAAAATATATTCTACAATTTATTTATAAATGTCCTTTTTTTTGGTTGCAAAAGGATAAAATCTGTTTTTGTTAGAAAGAGTTTAAATTTGCTTTGAAACATTACCAACTTTTTGGGGTTTTGCAAAAAATTTAATTGGGTTTATATGTATAAATAACTTTTTTACAATTAAAATTGAAAATAAAAGTTTTAGTTGGTCTTGGTATACTTTTTTAATGATATAAAAGAAATCATTTTTGGTTCAATTAATAAGGTAAACTGAAAGATATCCAATAATTGGTTTTCATATTCTTTAGTAGAGCAAAGAATAATTAGTATGTATCTTCATTTTACCTAATTGCTAGGCCTAGGTCGAAATCTTAATAAAATACTATACATTTAAAAGACATATCTACCCGAAAAAGTCTCTACCCTATTTATACAAAAATTGTAAGTGTAAGCAATTGATGGCCTAATACTGTATAAAAGATCGAGCTCAAAAATTTTTGCTTGGAAATTTTACAGGATTAATTGATTGTTGAAATTAACTTTAAACTAAGTCCTTTTACATTTCCGCTATTTTCATTCAATATTTCTCTGTGCCTTTGATATTTTTGCATTCCTTTTAATCTTCTTTTCTGCATTACTTTTTATCTTATAACCAACAACGAGATAAAATGTTAAATTAAATTTTCCATTCAACATAATTTATATCGAATTTTTATTATATCGATTATTTTCTCTCTCACTTTATGGCTTGGAATAGAAAACATGCTGTGAAAAAAATATCTAACGAAAATATCGACAATGTAAAAGTGGCCTTAAACAGTTAGATCCATTAAATCTTAAATGTTTATTTTAAAAAGTATTTTCAGTTTTTTTACCTTTATTTTATATCCTGAAATAGAAGAATTTTTCTATGACTCATAGCCATCAGGGTTATAAAATGAAGATAAAAAATTCTAGTAGGTATATTTAAATTTATGGAAAATTTAAAATTACCCCAAATATAATAATTTGCTTATACAAATTTCCCAATCCAAATTATCTATTCTACAGATACTTAAAATGGACTCTATGTACGTAATTATCTATGTATAAGTAATAAGGATATTCTGCCACAGACACATCTACAACATTGAAATCCTTTTATACATAATTTATATAGTAAAATTACCATGGTAACAAAATTTTATTATGGGTATACATAGTTTAAATGTATTAACAATAAAAAATCTACAGCATCCCCCAAATGTAATGCCATGAATAAAATATTACAAAATTGCATTTTTTCTTTACTCCTTCCATTATTACCCACAATATGAAATCGTCTTTACAAATTCGTTTTTCAACCCTAGGTATAATTTTTGAATTTTTCTCTATTTTCATTTATATCTTTACTTATATACAAAAACTTTTCTATTTTGTTTATTCTCTCTGCCATGAAATTTAAATGGTAATGAATAGAGAATATTCCTTATTGTACAGACAAAGCCGTATATAATAAAAAGGTATTCAAAAATTCAAAAAGACTTAAAAAACTGAAAACATTAGGCCGCATGAGTTCCTATGAGTTCCACTGGTGAATATAATATCTATGTTAAGAAAGTTGAAATAACGAGTTTGTGGATAAGACCTAGAAATTGTATAGGAAATAAAAAAGTTTCGGAAATATTTAGCTTTTCAATGGGGAAAAATCAATTGCAATATATTAAATTGGTTATTGTCGGTCTGATTTGTATTTGGATCAATATTTTCTTTAATTGAACAAAGACTAGTATATAAAAGATTTATTCCAGTTTCACATTTAAAAGCTGTTTCACCAATTTTATAAATTGGCTCCCCATGTAAAGGAAACATAGAATCATTAGAAGTTAATAAAATTGATTCAGCTAATGGAGGTTGTACTGTTTTAAGCATCCGACAACCCACTCTATCCATAACAATCACGTCAAATGATGTAGTATGAATTGCTCTAAAATAATATAATATATTGTTTATACTATGTCAATTATAAATATAATATAAATATTATATACGTGTTACGATACGCGTCTTCATGAAGCTCGACAAGCGTAATATTAACATATATATAGCTATGAAACCAACTATCAACTGGCATTTGAACAGCATTGGTTAATTCAATTTCACCAGTACTCCAAACCGAATATGTATTTTGGCCTGGACGTGGATACCTTTTCGTGGCCAGACATTCATCATAATGAAGTATACATGTTTTTACATTCAGTTCAGCCGATTCAGCTATAATTCATCATCCCATTCAATTGTTGGCATTTTAATTGCTGGTTAAATATGGTAAAAACATACCACCCCAGCAACTTTATTCCTATATATATATATATATTATGCATTTTCAATATATATTTTTGTTGTATATTATCTATTTTTAAATCAATTAAAGTAGATTAATCCTTACATCCTGCAATTTCCTATAAATATATATATTTATATTTTATAAGTTGAAATAAATTACATGTTGTAAGTTCTTATATATACTCCATTATTATGGCATGCAATATGATTTTTACACAAACTACAATAGTCATATTCATAACAATTGACCAACAAAGTAATAATAATACTATTATATTTGTATGTTCACTTAATAATTACTAAAATACTTCTAAAGTTTACTTAACTTAGTAATTTCACTTTTATACCTTAAAAAAAAACTTAATGAAAATTAATTAATTCAAAACATTTAATTTAGTTATAAATTATTTCGATACCATTTACAATTTTGCAATTAGATTTAGTATACCATAAAAATTTCAATTTGAATATCAGTCATATACATTTTACATATACTCTTATTCCTATTCGTATATTCCTAGAAACAATTCATTAAATTTGAACTCTGGAATATTATGTTATTTTGTAGTTCTCTGATCCTGTATTCAATTATATTTTAAGATAACACATCAAATTAAGTTTGAATAAACTAATCAAAATCATACTTAGTTTTGATAAGTTTCATCAAACTAAGTTTGATCAAACTGAAATAATTGAATAGAATTTTCGTGAAATATTTTTAAATTTTTGGGAAATTATACTATTCAACGATTCATATTAGGACTTACATAAATAAATATTAACCGGATTACTAAGAAAAATTGTATCCTTATTTGTTAAAATATAAGAATCTTTGGTAAAACATTTGGACACTTTTTTCACAATTGAAAAATTATTGACCAAAACTTTACAAATAATAAAAATTTATCGCTATTTATAAAAAAATCAAATATATATTGTATACAAATTGAAAACTTACTTACAAAGACATTTTTTCACAATATTTTGTGATTTGCACACTTGTAAATAACAAAAAAACATTATGATATACAAAATTAGTGATAATTTTTTTTTATTTAATTCAAAAAATTTGTCTTTTTACATTATTCAAATTGCTTTTTTACAAAATCACATTTATAGTGTTTTAATGCTAACTAAAATAGCTCTAAAACGGTTTAGTCCTTCTCTTTAAATTGGGTAGAAACAAATCTAATAATTCATTTCTGAGAAAGGACTTCTTGCCATATGAATTTTTAACTTGGGTATTGTTCTTGCCATATGAATTTTTAGCATGGGTACATGTACATACATAATTATTAAGTTTCATTGCACTTTTTACGTTAACATGCCTGTTATTATTTTCATATGGATCAACTTGTATATTACTATTTTCATAAGGCTCATCTTGCATATTACTATTTTCATATGGATCATCTTGTATTTTACTATTTTCATATGGATCATCTTGTATATTACTATTTTCATAAGGCTCATCTTGCATATTACTATTTTCATATGGATCATCTTGTATTTTACTATTTTCATAAGGCTCATCTTGCATATTATTATTTTCATATGGATCATCTTGTATTTTACTATTTTCATATGGATCATCTTGTATTTTACTATTTTCATAAGGATCTTCTTGTATATTACTATTTTCATATGGATCATTTTGCATATTACTATTTTCATTTGGATCATCTTGCATATTACTATTTTCATATGGATCATCTTGTATATGACTATTTTCATTAGGCTCATCTTGTATATTATTATTTTCATATGGCTCATCTTGCATATTACTATTTTCATATTGATCATCTTGCATATTACTATTTTCATATGGATCATCTTGCATATTACTATTTTCATATGGATCATCTTGCATATTACTATTTTCATTTGGATCATCTTGCATATTACTATTTTCATATGGATCATCTTGCATATTACTATTTTCATTTGGATCATCTTGCATATTACTATTTTCATATGGATCATCTTGCATATTACTATTTTTATATGGATCATCTTGTATATTACTATTTTCATATGGATCATCTTGCATATTACTATTTTCATATGGATCATCTTGCATATTACTATTTTCATTTGAATCATCTTGCATATTATTA
The DNA here is from genome assembly GCA_949752835.1 of Empis stercorea. Classification (NCBI taxonomy): domain Eukaryota; kingdom Metazoa; phylum Arthropoda; class Insecta; order Diptera; family Empididae; genus Empis; species Empis stercorea. The sequence continues at coordinate 7,639,515 of OX457087.1, forward strand.
TTTTCATATAACTCATCTTCCACTTCCACACTATTACTTGCATGTATTTCATATGCACAAAGACCTGGAAATTCATCATTTATGCCATTTTTACATTCAGAAGCTGTTTCACCAGTTTTATAAATTGGTTCTCCCTCTATAGGATACATATTATATTCACATCTAAATATATAAAAATAATTACTCCCATGTTCCGTTCGCAGTGAACAACCAACTTTTGTATTTTGATCGTTACACAAAATGGCAAAGTCTCTATATCTATAATCACTACAAAAATATTTATTAAGTATATATAGAAAATAATAAATTTTATACCAGAAATGATAATTATCGATTACTGTTAGATCATCGCATTTAATTTTGCCCCAAAAAAAAGATTCCACTGTGACATCAATAGTTTGTTCAAAGCTTACTTCATCATCTAAATATCGCGCAGAATAAACTTTAGCTGGATTTGAAAACCTCTCCGTTGTCATACATTCTTCTTCGTAAATGCTATATGAACACTTTCTGATATTAATTTCAGCCAATAAAGCTAATTCGTCATCCCATTCAATTGATGGCATTTTAGCTGCTGGTGGATATATTTCATAACCTAAAGCAATCAAATTCCTGTATTTATTATTAGTTTTAATTATGAATTCTTGCAAATTATTTTCTTTCAAGTTAATTAAACTTGAATTTAATCCACATTGCTCACTAATATCCTATAAATAAATTAATTATTTAAGTTAATGTAAATATGTAAAATTATACTCCAGAGAATTCACAAGGCTCTTCACTTGAACAGTTACTACAATAGTCATAATCACCATTGACAAACAAGAACAGTAATAATATTAATAATAATATTATTATATTGTACATAATGTTAACTTTAGAATTACTAAAATACTTCTAAAGTTTAGTTTACTTAGTAATTTCTATTTTATACCTGCTAAAAAATAAAACTTAATGAAAAATTAATTACTTAATTTGAACAATTTAATATATAATTATAAATTTGCGATACCATTTACAAAATTTGCAATTAGAATTAGTACCATAAATAATTTACAATTTGAATATAATTCATATATTTATATTCCTAAAAAACAAAAAAACAATTAATTAAAATTACAATTCTGAATAATATGTTAATATAGCTTAACTTTCCATATAAAAATTTTAATTAGAAATGATTCTTTTTGCGTCCTCTAATGATGAAATGTAACCTTTATCTGTGATAATTTTATATTGAATTCCATAAGTTATATACAAGGGCTAGTAAGTTGTTCTTGATTAGGTTAGTTTGGTTCCAAATCAATGTCCAAATCACATTTACGGTTTAAGTGACATCGAATAATATCTTATCAAAACTTTTTCAAACCAATGACATTATAGCAAAGTATCAAGGCCGTATATACCATATATACGGCTTTGGTACAGAGTTTCTTTTTTTCTGGTTAAAAAGGAAGGAAAAAAAGGATTCATGTTTAGAATTCTTGAATAGTGAAAACCTTTGTATAAAAAAACATAAATAGAATAAAAAAAGGAAATATATGTTAAAAAATAATATCATCTCAATTTCACTTGATTTATTTAGAAATAACGAGGCAAAAAGGATATAAATTTTATTTTGTTTTTTTTTCAGGTTATAAATAAAATGGGTAATAAAAATAATAAGAAAATGGGTTTCTCTATGTAAGGTATATATACTCAAAAAGAATTTTAGACATATTACATTTTCTTATTTTAGACACTTACAGCATCGAAGTTAAATTCATGTTAACTGGCAAATGGGAAATTTTTTTGTAATATAAATAAACGACAAAAATTCTGGGCAAAATTATTTTATGGTTTTTGTGTATGGAATTTTCTAACTTTGTATAATGTTGTATACCATATACCTTCCCAAATCATGGATGAAATAAAATTGATATTAAAGTGTGCGAAAATATTCTTATTATATGTATAATTTTAACTGAAATTTAATGTTGTTGTTTGTTTTTCCAACTCTAAAAAAATTTACGTGGATGTGAATGTAAAATGACTTTTCGGGATTTTATTATTTGTACTTAGAGTACAAAAATTATATAATCAACTCTGACATTATGCTGTCATACGTTTTGGACATGATATGAAGTATCCAAATGATAGCATAGTATAGTTATATAGTACATCCTTTAAGTATATAATCATAAACAAAACTAAAAATAAAATTTATAATGTAAGATATAATATAAAAAATGTATATTAAGACCTCTCCCTAATACAGGACGTACGGCGTACGGCGTCTCTCAAAATCGTTTCATGCACATACATTTTGTTTCAATTATTCAGGTGCACACCTCCGTTTTAAAACACAGCATAAATCTGATATATATTTGAAAAATTTCACCAATCCTTGTATATGAGAGCTCCCGAAATACGCGGCGTACGAACGCCGACAATTCGAATTTCCAATTTTGACGGGCGTATAAAAATTTTTAATTTGATTTTTGAAATTTAACAAAAAGAAACATCGACCAAAAATTTTTTAATGTATATATATAAATGTGGCGTTTTATACGTCCGTCCTGTATTAGGGAGAGCTCTAAGGATACAAAAATCGTTCGTGTTTTTGTGTAGGTTGATTATTTTACGTAGGATGTTTTTTTATACGAAATTTTCCTTTTATTTATAATAATATAAGAAAGAAATTGTTATTATAAAATTAGGAAAGAAGAAATTTTTCGTTCTTCAACGGCAAAATTAATAAATTAAATATAAAATGTTGAACTTTATAATATTTAAGATTTTAAAATGTTGAATTTTTTCTCTGAATATCCTTTCATTTTATGGCATATACTTAAATAATTTAAAATTAATGTAAATATTTTCTTTCGTTATCGTTAGATAGAATATTTAATTTTTTAAGTGTAAATCTTTGGTATATAGTGGAAAATTATGGTTAAAGGGAAATTTTTTAAAAGGATAAATGCTTGAGTTTAATGGAATATTTGGTTGTGCAGAACGTTTGTTATAGTTTCGTGTATCGTTATATAATGTGGAACACAATTTAGGTAGGATGTTTTTTAAAGAATCACTATATGTACTTAGTTTTAATTTAAGTGCTAAATAATCAGAAGGAACTATTTCGAATCGATAAAGGAACACAAGGAGCTATTCAATACTGTTATAGTTTAATGTTGCTTGTAATTTCGCTTACATTTTAATATAATTATCCTGACATCTTAAAGAGTGTCTCGAAATTTCGAAAATAGTTATTTAGCTGACTTAATTTAACTTTTTTGTGTGTAGAAGATTTTATTCGCGATACTCGTATGAGCTAAATGAAAATTAAATATGATGACTAATATGCTATCCTAACAAAGCTATAGTTTCCTTATCTCTTGTTCACTCAGATTTGTTTTCTTATAAATTTCTTAATATTTTATAATCTTATCAAAATTTCTAAAATAATTATGATAAAAATTCGATGTTTAGTCTAGATCTGTGACCATAATCAATTTTAATTAGTATACCTATAAGTATATTTACTTTTTCAAAAATTGAAATTAAAATTCAATTAAAAATTCATTATTTGATGAAGATTAATTTTACTTATCCAAATGCTCGAACTTTGTATAACCAAATTATATTTGAGGTAATTAATTTTTATTAATTTATTATTATTCCCCCCAGTTTTCTATATTACTCAAAAAACTTGTGTATATACATTATTATGTACCATTAAAAATTTATGTAAATTTCTCTCTAAACTCTCACACAACAAAGTCAAAAAATTTAATTTAATTTAATTAAAAACTTTTTTATGGTATAAAATATAAATTTTTACTGAAGTCATTAATTGTGCTCCATCAAATAAATTGTTCCACAAATTTAATAACAAATCTCGAACGGTGCACATTTTAATTTGCTAGTGGAGCACTTATGTATGTATGTTACTTTACATATGTTTTCAAATCTATTTTGGGGGTTTCATTGTTAAGAGATTTATAAAATCATATAAGTATATTTATAAATAGAATATTTTTCCCTAAAATAGATTAGCGTGTAGTGTAGGTGGTATAGTGATATATCAATAAAAAATTGTGAAAAATGTTTCCAGTCCACGTGACTAGCTTGATTGATTTAATTTAAATATATAAATTAAATTAAATTAAATAAATTAAATAATCTATAAAAACTTAAGCCTTGTTTAAATTTATTTTATCAACTGACAAAGTTTTGCTGACAAATTAAATTTAAAATGGAATATATTTTTGTAAATATGTATATATATGTATATAAAAATATTGCATTAAATTTCAAGTGTCATTTGATTGAGCGCAAACGCGAGCCTAAACACTTGATTTAACTGCAAAACTAAATAAATATATATGTATGTATAATAATGTACATATTACACACAAATGTGTATAAATGTAGCAAAAGCATAATTTATGGTATACCTATAGGCCAGCATTTTATTTTACTTTGAATAAAAAGAGTAGCTATGTAAAAATTAAGTAATTTTTTTTTATTGTGGTGGGCAATTGAGAATAATTGTACGGGCCTTAAATATATCGAAACTCTTTCTTTTAATTATGTATTTTATGTTTATATGTACTTATACTTTTATTTTGGGTGAACATTAAATTTATGTTTTGTATAGTTGTTAATAAAATGTTATATATATAATTATGTATTAATGTCTATAATTTCAATTAAAATTGATATACAGACATAAATTGTTTTTCTCTTTTTGTTTTTGCAATAAAATAACAATTTTATTCCAGGATGCTGACAATTTTCATCTTGTAATTAAAATTATGGGAAAGGAGCCAATGAAACAGAATTAAAGTATATAAATAAAAGTAGTTACTTTATATTATAAAAGTACAAAGTAATCTTCGAGATAGTAAAAATGTTTTGATAAAAATTTCAAGAAACAAATTTAATTTTCTAAATAGAAAATTTGTATAATAAAATAAAAAATTTTTGATTCACAAATTGAATTGATTTCGTAAATTTTGATAATTTTTGAATTTGCAAAAGTTTTTCAAATATATTTAGATTTAACACATTTCGAAATCGAAAATATAAAGGATAATACTAAAAAATTCTTCAATTCTAATAATTGGATCATTACATTATAGCAAAAATTATGTTTATAACTTTTGGCTCAAAAACTTTATTGATTACATTTATTTTCATATTACATAAAATTACAAAATTTTCTCTCCAATTTATTTCGAAAACCCAGAAAAACCAACAACAACAACAACAACAAAATTATTATGAATCTAAAAATATCATCCAAGAATGAATATCTTTCAAAACAGAGTACCTAAATATACAATAAATTCTCATATTTTATTAATGTTTGGTCATCATCAGACAAATTGTATATATTATTATTATATGAAAATTTATGTAAAAGATTCACTATATGTGTAGTTTAACCACATGTTGTTCACTCTTTCAATCGCCACAAAATAATGATTTAAACTTTTGTAACCTTATTAAATTTATATATTATACAGAAAAAAATATTGTCAAACCAAGAAAATTAAATAAACAAAAACAAATATAAAGATAATTTTTAATTAAACAGTTTTAGTCATTATTATATTTTAAAAATTAATGCTCTTCTTCAAGTTGCCAGACAAATGAGCTCCATAAAAATTAATTATATATAATTTCCATTTTTGTGCAGTTTTTGTTTTGTTGTTTTAGTGAAGATTTGATATTATGAATTTTCTGTTTGTGCATATTGTAAAATTTTAAATATTTGAATTTAATAAAAAAATTGTATGCATAGTATACATACTCTCTCTTTTTATGTTAAATTTAATATTTTATTATGATATATTGGTTTATTAAAATAAAAAATTATTTATAAATTACATAAATCTCCATAAAATTAACACAAAAATTAGCTTGTAAATAAATATTATAAACAGATGGGAGACTCTTTTTTTTTTTTGAAAATCGGTAAAATTCAAAAGAAAAAAATATTAAATATTTTTTTTATGTATAAATGTAAATAAATAAAAAAAATATGAAGAATTTATTTTAATGTAAACATAAAATTTAACATACATATATAGCCATAGATATTTTTAATATTAAATTTATTTTGAATTAGATTTTAATTAAAATTTCTTATAGATTTTTTATGAATATTATTTTATTTTAATAGTTTTTGTATAGAGAAGAGAATTAATTAGAATTTTGTATATATTAGAATTAAATATTTTATTGCTAGCACATAAATCGTAAAATATACATGCAAAATATTTTCGAATATAATACCTAACTTTACTTATGGTTTCGGTTTGGAAAGGATATATTTAATTTTAAATGGAAAATGTTATTAAATCCTTTACTCGAGTAAGTAGTTTATGTCAGAATTTTTGATGTTTTTCATAAAAAGCTATTTAAACAATTTATGGAATTATCAATAAACTTTCTAATTTTTGTATAATTCTGATTTATGAAGAAAGTTCTGCCCTTCTACAGACATTATTTTTGACATTTTAACGTTAGGGTACAAATATTGTTTGGTTTTGGAAAGCATTATTATTGGCAAACAGCCAACTTCATTTGAGACAAAACCTTTACATCTTGATATTACTTTATAATGCTTTCCAGTAGCAAACTTAGCTTTTTGCATTCAATTTTTGGCCACATATATTATCCTATTGATAAAGAATTGTATTTAAAAATTGCGTTTAACCTTTAATACAATTTTTAAATAGAATATTCGATTAATATTTAATATTTATGAAATTGTAATTTGATATTAACACAACATAAACACATGAAAAGTAAATTTAAAATTAAATATTGTTCAGCTTAATATTATATAGTAACCAAATATTTTATAAATATTTATATTTTTAAAATTGTATTAATTTTTACTTAAGTCAACAACACCTCTAGGCGAAGGTATTAAATTTCTGTGAATATAACACGTCAAAATACATTACTGTCATATATATCTAATTTATAATTTTGTAATATTCTTTTGAGTGCGTATTAGGTAAATTATTTACACCTTTAGTCAAATTTTTATTAAATATCGAAACCATAAAAAGCAATTCCACAATATTTATAGTAATAAAAAAATTTAATGTTGAGTGACGAAGATGAAGAATCAAAGTGTTTTTGATTAATGATTTTCAATGTTTTGTTGATTTATTACTACTCTTTTGAACAAGTGATATAATACTTCATCTAATTTTAGAATCCCAATATTTTTTATGATTTCTATTTATAGAGTTTTTCTCAGAAAGTTCCACGAAAAATTCAATAAAATATAATCATAAAAATCTGTCAGCGAAAATTATTTTTAAAAAAAATTTCTTCAAAATTTTAATAAATCCAAATTTAGAGATTTTCAGGAAAATAATATTCTTACAGTTTCCGGATCCAATTTTTTCTGTATATATTCTTAAATATTATAAAATCCCCTTTTTGTTGTTTTGGTAAATTTTGCTCGAATTCAAAATATTTGAAAAGTTGTTAAAAGGAAGGAGACTTTGAAAAAACCCGCTGTGTCGTCGGTTCTTTAAATTTATATTTTCATTATTATATTTCTCTTAAAACAATAGACAAGAGATTTTCAGCGATTTTAATATAGAATTTATAAAAATATAATGACAATTTCTTCGTTTATACCGGAAATGCGGTTGTTTTGTCATTTCCTTTCAATACACTTTGGTAAATAAAAAATTTGAAGAAAAAATAAACAATAATAAAGGATTGAAATGTTTCTTCCTTTTGAGCAATGAAGAAAATTATAGAAAATCCTTTACAAAAAAAAAATGAAAATAAAAATTGTTGGAGAGAGTATATTTAAATGGAATCAACAATGATTGGGGATTGGGGATGATTTACCTGACGCAGTTTTTAGATTCAAAGCAAAAAATGATCTCCTACTGGTTTAATGTTTTATAAAAATCCTTCCAATGTTGATACACTTTAAAGGATCTTTAAGGGGTTATGGTAAACATGAAAAAGATTAAAGGTTTATACATTTAGAGTTGATATTTACAAACAGAAATTTTAAAATGTTTAATATTATATTTTATTGTAAATATAAGAGAAAGTTTTGATAATATTGTTGATTTAATTTAACTTTTTTGTTATAATTTTAGACAAACTTATAATAACAATTAACAATTAGTTATTTTGGGACATTTTCAAGAAAACAAACATAATTTAAGTGAAAAGTTTTTCTCCATTGATATTCCTTTATCTTGTGACAGAAAGGATGTTTAATTAAGTGTACAAATATCTTTATTGTAATTTGTTATCATATTTACTTCAGTAAACTTCTCGAAAAATTAAAATCAATAAAAAATTTATATAATAACTTTATTTAAATACTATTTATCCTTGAAATGATTTGAACCTTTTAAATATTGATTATTTTTGTGTTATATAAGAAATAAATAAATATGATTAAATTTCAGAATTTTCCCATTTTACGACCTAGGTCACCAAAGAAAATTGAAAAGAAACCTCTAATAATTAGTTAATCACATGCAAGAATTTCTTTTCATAAAGTGACACCCCCAACCCACAGTTTTAGATCATAAACAAATTTACTTATAAATTGCATGTTTTACCTGATGAAATTTTGACGTTATGAAAGTATAAACCTTAAAAATGTTAAAAATTCAGCACATCAAATTATAAGACAACACCGACACGTAAATTAAAGTGGTAGATCAAATTTTTGATATAAAATAAGTTAATATAAATTTTGTCCGATTATTAATCATGGAAATTTTTGAATTTTTAGTCACTAATTTTATGTTTGTCATCTGTACGAAAGAAAATTTCCATTTTATAAGAGCAACAAAATGACTTATATATAAATAATTTATCAAATTAATTACAAAAAAAAAAATGTGCCCTTGAAAGGACATTGTTTTTGCTATATCCATAAATACTTAACTTGAAAAAGCTTGAGAAAGTTACACAGAAAATTGTTTATGAGTTTATAACTAACACAGAATGGGGAGTAAAAATGTTTATTCACTCACTTAAACAATCAGTCATCCCACAATAATTTTTTTAGCCCTTTTTTTCATATCTTAATATGTGAAAAATATCCTTGTATAGTGTTGGGTAAATATAAATTTTTTTTCACTATTTCTTGATAGGACACGTTACCGATTATATGTATAAGAAAAGATATATTTTCTAATTTTCCTAATTTTTTGTCCTTTCTATATTTTGTTTTTTTTTTTGTTTTTGGTTGTGGTTGGTCTCTTGATTACTATAAATGTCATAGAAATTGTCAGGACGATATAACACACACAAAGGACAAAAAGTAATAAAGTTTTAGGCACGATCCTTTTTTCTGTTGTTGTTTAATTTAATCAAATTTCTTTCATTATAATTTTTCGGTTATTTGTTTGTCCTTGAAGTAAAGGAACAAACCTTATGGTAAGGGGCACTCCTTTTATACAATGAAAAATTAAAGAAAATTTTATAATAAATATTTGTAAATTATTAAAAAGTTTCAATTTTATTACTTAAAATAGATATTAATAAATTTTATTTAGGTAATTAATTAAAAATCAAATCATGTTTCATTTTAAAATCATTTTAAAATTTTTAAATTTTATGCTACAGACAAAATGTTGACGATGTTGCTACATAAATGAGATTCAAATAAATTTTAAGGTGCGGAAATTATTTAGGTAATTTGCAATTAATTTCCATAGAAATAACTTCTTATATTCTTTACCCATTTTTTTTTATGGAATTTTGAAATATAACAAACCTTTTTGGGCTTTTAAAATGTTAGAAAGTATTTTATTCTAAATTTTTCTAAGATATTTATAGAAAATACTTTTTTAGTTCCGGGTTTTTGTACTTTTCGACAAGTTTTCATGTTAATTTATCAGATCAATCATTAATTTTTATTTTTGTATAAAAAAAATTTATAATTTATTTACGAAATGATTTTTATTATAAATATTCAATAAAAATTGATTGATCGATGAACAAATTTTTGGTTAGATATTTGATAAAACAATTGAAAGTTTATTCAAGTCAGAAGTTTGGAAATTTAAATTTGTAATGCAATTTTATATTAATTATATTAGAAATTTTATAATAAGTTTTATGGTTTCGTCAGATCTTTAAAGCAAGTATTTGGTTTCAGATTTAGAGCAAGGTGGGATATATTAGTTCACCTAAACATGAAGCTTTATTGCAATTGGCTGAACTACTACAGATTTTATAGTACCGTGTACTGTTTTGAAAATTATTTTTCTGAGGATTGGATGTACATATTCTCCTTCTGTTTTTCGCGGATATTATTAAAATTACTTTTGAAAAGAGGATGTAGTCACTTCTGGTGTTCCGGTGTCAGGCATCATAATTGGCGCCTAGATTTCTATAAGTCTGTTATTTGTATATATAAATATTATATACAGTGAGTCACAAAAGTCATGGGACAAGACTAAATTTTTTTTATTATGTATAATTATACAAAATCTTTAACCAATAATCAAAACCAAAATAATATTTTATATAGTACTTTATTTCATTAATAAGTTAGAAAGGTTATTAAATAATTTGGATTTTAATATTAGTAAAATATTATATTAGTTGTGAAATTTAGCTCACAAAAGTCATGGGACAAACAATTTTTTTTTTAAAATAAAATTAAAAAATTAAATTTTAGAACTTGGTATGACATCCTTTTGCTTTAATTAAGGTCTTTAGACCTCTTGGCATCGATTGTACCAAATTTGAGGTTTCTTGGGCGGTAATAGTTCTCGATTCTTCTAACATAACTAGTATTAGGCTTTTTTCTTGCAGTTACGTTATGTTTTTTTATTTTTTCTGGAGAATAACCAAAGATGCTCAATGGGGTTTTGGGCTACTGATTGACGAGGTGTCTCCATTACTTCGGTACAGTTGTATAATAACCACAGACGAACATGATGTGCCATATGCTCCGGATTGTTATCCTGATAAAAATGAAAATTGTATTTTATCCCCATTTTCTCTGCACTTTGTTTAAAATTTACCTTCAAAATCAGCAAATATTGATGCTAATCCATTGTATTTCCCATAAAAATCGAATCCGCAACACCAGCAGGTGACATGCATCCCCAGACCATGACCCCACTACCACCGTACTTTACAGTTGGTACTAAATTTTTTTTTTCTTCATGTGGATTTCCCCATACGATAATGCGCCCGTCACTGGCAAAAATGATGAATTATTATATTATATGTAATATTATACAATATTACATTCTTCCAGAAATTAAAATATGATTTTAACATTTAACATTTCATCATTTTTGCCAATGAATCAAATCATACTTAGTTTTGATAAGTTTCATCAAACTAAGTTTGATCAAACTGAAATAATTCAATAGAATTTTCGTGAAATATTTTTAAATTTTTGGGAAATTATACTATTCAACGATTCATATTAGGACTTACTATAAATAAATATTAACGGGATTACTAAGAAAAATTGTATCCTTATTTGTTAAAATATAAGAAAATTTGGTAAAACATTTGGACACTTTTTTCACAATTGAAAAATTATTGACCAAAACTTTACAAATAATAAAAATTTATCGCTATTTATAAAAAAATCAAATATATATTGTATACAAATTGAAAACTTACTTACAAAGACATTTTTTCAAAATATTTTGTGATTTGCACACAATAACAAAAAAAAACATTATGATATACAAAATTAGTGATATTTTTTTTTTATTTAATTCAGAAAATTTGTCTTTTTACATTATACAAATTGCTTTTTTACAAAATCACATTTATAGTGTTTTAATGCTAACTAAAATAGCTCTAAAACGGTTTAGTCCTTCTCTTTAAATTGGGTAGAAACAAATCTAATAATTCATTTCTGAGAAAGGACTTCTTGCCATATGAATTTTTAACTTGGGTATTGTTCTTGCCATATGAATTTTCAGCTTGGGTATTGTTCTTGCCATATGAATTTTTAGCTTGGGTACATGTACATACATAATGATTAAGTTTCATTGCACTTCTTACGTTAACATGCCTGTTATTATTTTCATATGGATCATCTTGTATATTACTATTTTCATATGGATCATCTTGCATATTACTATTTTCATTTGGATCATCTTGCATATTACTATTTTCATGTGGATCATCTTGCATATTACTATTTTCATTTGGATCATCTTGCATATTACTATTTTCATATGGATCATCTTGTATATTACTATTTTCATATGGATCATCTTGTATATTAATATTTTCATATTGATCATCTTGCATATTACTATTTTCATATGGATCATCTTGCATATTACTATTTTCATTTGGATCATCTTGCATATTACTATTTTCATATTGATCATCTTGCATATTACTATTTTCATATGGATCATCTTGCATATTACTATTTTCATTTGGATCATCTTGCATATTACTATTTTCATTTGGATCATCTTGCATATTACTATTTTCATTTGGATCATCTTGCATATTACTATTTTCATTTGGATCATCTTGCATATTACTATTTTCATATGGATCATCTTGCATATTAATATTTTCATTTGGATCATCTTGCATATTACTATTTTCATATTGATCATCTTGCATATTACTATTTTCACATGGATCATCTTGCATATTACTATTTTCATATGGATCATCTTGCATATTACTATTTTCATTTGGATCATCTTGCATATTACTATTTTCATATGGATCATCTTGCATATTACTATTTTCATTTGGATCATCTTGCATATTACTATTTTCATTTGGATCATCTTGCATATTACTATTTTCATTTGGATCATCTTGCATATTATTATTTTCATATAACTCATCTTCCACTTCCACACTATTACTTGCATGTATTTCATATGCACAAAGACCTGGAAATTCATCATTTATGCCATTATTACATTCAGAAGCTGTTTCACCAGTTTTATAAATTGGTTCTCCGTCTATAGGATACATATTATATTCACATCTAAGGATATAAAAATAATTACTGGGAGTATGTTGCGTACGCAGTGAACAACCAACTTTTGTATTTTGATCGTTACAAAAAATGGCAAAGTCTCTATATCTATAATCACTACAAAAATATTTATTAAGTATATAACTGAGTTATAGAAAATAATAAATTTTATACCAGAAATGATAATTATCGATTAGTGTTAGATCATCTGATTTAACTTTGCTCCAAAAAAAAGAACCCACTGCATCGTCAATATATTCTTCAAAGTTTACTTCATCATCTAACGATCGCGCAAAATAAACTTTAGCTGGATTTGAAAACCTCTCCGTGGTCATACATTCCATTTCATCAAGGCTATATGAACACTTTCTGATATTAATTTCAGCCAATAAAGCTAATTCGTCATCCCATTCAATTGATGGCATTTTAACTGCTGGTGGATATATGTTATGACCTAAAGCCATCAAATTCCTGTATTTATTATTAGTTTTAATTATGCATTCTTGCAAATTATTTTCTTTCAAGTTAATTAAACTTGAATTTAATCCACATTGCTCACTAATATCCTATAAATAAATTAATTATTTAAGTTAATGTAAATATATGTAAAATTATACTCCAGAGAATTCACAAGGCTCTTCACTTGGACATTTACTACAATAGTCATAATCACCATTGACAAACAAGAACAGTAATAATATTAATAATAATATTATTATACTGTACATAATGTTAACTTTAGAATTACTAAAATACTTCTAAAGTTTAGTTTACTTAGTAATTTCTATTTTATACCTGCTAAAAAATAAAACTTAATGAAAAATTAATTACTTATTTTGAACAATTTAATATATAATTATAAATTTGCGATACCATTTACAAAATTTGCAATTAGAATTAGTACCATAAATAATTTACAATTTGAATATAATTCATATATTTATACATTCTGAATAATATGTTAATATAACTTAACTTTCCAAATAAAATTTTTAATTAGAAATGATTCTTTTTGCGTCCTTTAATGATGAAATTTAACCCATTATCTGTGATAATTTTATATTGAATTCCATAAGTTATATCCAAGGGCTAGTAAGTTGTTCTTGATTAGGTTAGTTTGGTTCCAAATCAATGTCCAAATCACAATTACGGTTTAAGTGACATCGAATAATATCTTATCAAAACTTTTTCAAACCAATGACATTATAGCAAAGTATCAAGGCCGTATATATCATATATACGGCTTTGGTACAAAATTTCCTTTTTTTCTGGTTAAAAAGGAAGGGAAAAAAGGATTCATGTTTAGAATTCTTGAATAGTGAAAACCTTTGTATAAAAAAACATAAATAGAATAAAAAAAGGAAATATATGTTAAAAAATAATATCATCTCAATTTTACTTGATTTATTTAGAAATAACGAGGCAAATGAAAATTTGTATATTTATAAATTTTTTTGTTGTATAAAATTCCCCAGAATATAAATTTTTTTTTGTTTTTTTTAAGGTTATAAATAAAATGGGTAATAAAAACAATAAGAAAATGGGTTTCTCTATGCAAGGTATATATACTCAAAAAGAATTTTAGACATTTCACATTTTCTTATTTTAGACACTTACAGCACCGAAGTTAAATTCATGTTAACTGGCAAATGGGAAATTTTTTTGTAATATAAACGACAAAAATTCTAGCAAAATTATTTTAGGGTTTTTGTGTATGGAATTTTCTAACTTTGTATAATGTATATTTATTTTCTAACTATGTACAGTCTTTGAATTTTTTTCTGACCATATTTTTTAAAATTTCACGAATAGAAATTCTTCTATTTTTTATAATGGAATCCAAAACTCTAATGTCACTTTTCAACATGATGCATCTGCTTCATGCCGTACAGCGAAAGTAACTAAAAATTGGTTGAATGGTAAAAAAAAATGTTTTAGATTAGCCATTTATTAGCCATTTAGATTAGTCCAGATAGAATCAGTATGGGCAATAATGAAATGTCCGGTGAGAAATGATCCGCAAAGAAATATCAACGATTTAAAGCTAAAAATTCAACAGATATGGGATAATATAACTCCAGAAGAGTGACAAAAGCTTGTAGCTACTATATCAAGTCGAATCAATACGGTTTTAAAAGAAAAAAGTGACGGAACCCAATATAAATTATGTTTTTAATTGCTGTACCAATTATTTATGGTCAATTTTTATCGTATACAAAAATTATCATATCTCATTTTGATTGAATATATTTTTTTTATTAACCGTTATAACAACTAATTTTATAATTTTTGTAAGTTAATGAATCACAAATTGAAAAAAATTAAACATAACTTAAAAAATGTTTTTCTTTATTTCGAAAATTGTAAAGCAAAACTTAATATGTGAAAAATACCTGACCGTACCAATTTTTTATGGTTTGGGCTCGTATATAAATAATTTATCAAATTAATTACAAAAAAAAAAATGTGCCCTTGAAAGGACATTTTTTTTTGCTATATCCATAAATACTTAACTTGAAAAAGCTTGAGAAAGTTACACAGAAAATTGTTTATGAGTTTATAACTAACACAGAATGGGGAGTAAAAATGTTTATTCACTCACTTAAACAATCAGTCATCCCACAATAATTTTTTTAGTCCTTTTTTCATATCTTAATATGTGAAAAATATCCTTGTATAGTGTTGGGTAAATATAAATTTTTTTTCACTATTTCTTGATAGGACACGTTACCGATTATATGTATAAGAAAAGATATATTTTCTAATTTCTAATTTTTTGTCCTTTTTATATTTTGTTTTTTTTTTTGTTTTTGGTTGTGGTTGGTCTCTTGATTACTATAAATGTCATAGAATTTGTCAGGACGATATAACACACACAAAGGACAAAAAGTAATAAAGTTTTAGGCACGATCCTTTTTTCTGTTGTTGTTTAATTTAATCAAATTTCTTTCATTATAATTTTTCGGTTATTTGTTTGTCCTTGAAGTAAAGGAACAAACCTTATGGTAAGGGGCACTCCTTTTATACAATGAAAAATTAAAGAAAATTTTATAATAAATATTTGTAAATTATTAAAAAGTTTCAATTTTATTACTTAAAATAGATATTAATAAATTTTTTTTAGGTAATTAATTAAAAATCAAATCATGTTTCATTTTAAAATCATTTTAAAATTTTTAAATTTTATGCTACAGACAAAATGTTGACGATGTTGCTACATAAATGAGATTCAAATAAATTTTAAGGTGCGGAAATTATTTAGGTAATTTGCAATTAATTTCCATAGAAATAACTTCATATATTCTTTACCCATTTTTTTTTATGGAATTTTGAAATATAACAAACCTTTTTGGGCTTTTAAAATGTTAGAAAGTATTTAATTCTTAATTTTTCTAAGTTATTTAGAAAATATTTTTTAGTTCCGAGTTCTTGTACTTTTCGACAAGTTTTCATGATAATTTATCAGATCAATCATTAATTTTTATTTTTGTATAAAAAAACTTTATAATTTATTTACGAAATGATTTTTATTATAAATATTCAATAAAAATTGATTGATCGATGAACCAATTTTTGGTTAGATATTTGATAAAACAATTGAAAGTTTATTCAAGTCAGAAGTTTGGAAATTTAAATTTGTAATGCAATTTTATATTAATTATATTAGAAATTTTATAATAAGTTTTATGGTTTCGTCAGATCTTTAAAGCAAGTATTTGGTTTCAGATTTAGAGCAACGTGGGATATATTAGTTCACCTAAACATGAAGCTTTATTGCAATTGGCTGAACTACTACAGATTTTATAGTACCGTGTACTGTTTTGAAAATTATTTTTCTGAGGATTGGATGTACATATTCTCCTTCTGTTTTTCGCGGATATTATTAAAAATATTTTTGAAAAGAGGATGTAGTCACTTCTGGTGTTCCGGTGTCAGGCATCATAATTGGTGCCTAGATTTCTATAAGATCTATAAAGTAGATTTTATACATTTTTATAAATACTGTTTCCTAATTACAATTTTCTGACCTATTTTAGCTTTTTTTACGAGCTTGTAATATATTGTTACCCTAAATATGTCCTTGAGAAGTCTGAGGTGGAATCACATAGAAATTTCTATGCAAAATATTAAGATATGATAGGGTGGCCACTGGGTATGGATTACGAGTGTCGCAGGGACACGTATACTGACTTGAATTAAAGGTAATTAAAATACCTACATTTTCAAATAGTATACGTGTAGATGGTAATGAGTATTGCCATACTCATTTCATACTTACTTTTATCGTTAATAGAAAAATAATATATGTGAAAAATACTATAGTTTATAGTCACAAATCACTTTATGTGATTCCACTACTGTTATCCGTGTCCGGTTTTGAGGTTCAAAATCTACTCGACATTAATGTTGGGCAATTGAAAAGGTTTTTAGTTTTCTAGATTTAAGACAAAAATGATGTACATAATTTGTTTTATAATCTGTCATCATATTTAGCTGTGTCTGTAATTGACATTTCGCAAGTTAATGAAACTCTTAGCATATAATATTCTAATCATATAAATTACGTAATTATGCAATGTAAAAAAAAAGTATTATAAATTTTATTATGTTAATTTTCATATTTTTATTAGTAAACAAATTTTATGCTTTGCACATACATATATGTATGTAATAACAAAAAAGAAATTATCATAATTTTCATATTTATATAATTTTTTGCAGAATAAAAAAAAAATAATGTAATAAACGCAATAAATTTCATACCACACGCAATTTCAATTTACAATATCTCTTGGTTTTTTTTTCTCTATATATAATATTTCTCCATCAAGATATTAACATAATAATCATAAAATCTATTAAAAACTCTTAGCCATTTATTCAAAATCATAAACACAATATGAATTTCTTTCTACAAAAATTTATTCTGTCATATGGTTTTTATATTATAACCAGAAAAATATCTAATAAATTTTATTTATTATGTTACAAATAATAATCAGAAATTTTGTTTTGTAAATTCTTTTTAAAAAATTTTAACATAAAAAACCATTATCACTATTTTTTTTCTTAGATAAAAATTTCATAATTTTTCTTACCTTTATAAATTTCTTTTTTTTTCCTACTATGATTTTCCATAGATCAAATAATTTTTTCTTGTTTATTTTTCTTTTTTGGGTTATAATGTCGCGTCAACTTCAAAAGTTGACATAGAAAAAATCAAGATTTTTGTCTCTAAAATTATAAATTTTTTGTTTTTGATTCACTCTTATCCAAAATAAAATAATAAAAATATATATAATTTTGATTACGTGCTTTGAATAATTAATTTAGAAATTTGATTCAAAATCCAGAAATATTTTTATTTTTTTAATCAGAAAAAATCATAGACGAGAAATATAAATTTGGGGGGCTTTTTTTGGATTGTCATATAAGGAAGAGTAATGGTGACAATTCATATATAGTTTGTTTATTTTAATATAAATAAGTAAATTAATTTTCATAAATTTTTTTTATTGTTTAATGTTTATACAAACATAAAATGGTTAGACAAAAGGGCACTTAATTTTTAATTTATGACAAAAAATTTCATAACCTAAAAAAAAATTGAAAAATTTATTGTTTGTTTTTTAGAAGAGACAATACTGACTTGTAGAAGAGACAATACTGACTTGTATCTTGTATAATGTTGTATCTTGTTATTTCCACAAAAAAAAAACAAAATTATTATTATAGATGACAATGAATTTATATATTGAAATTTTGTAATATAATGAAATGTATAATTTTTTATTTTTACTGTTGATAACTATAGATATTATTGGGGTCAATTTGAAAATTATAATGAAATAATGTCGATTCGATAGAAGCTGAAATAATGATTAGTATAGTATACTTATCGGTGAGGGACATACTAAGTATAATATTTTAGTGATATTAGACGAATATTTATTATTATTATTAATGCAAACTCAAACTCACTGAATAGTAAAAAGGTTCGAGGTATGAAAGAGTTGAATACCTACTCGTATAGCAGATTATTGAAATCGTTTATACTTCAAATGCTTTTAATATTCTTTATATATTGGATGATTACACAGCCCGGTGTGGGCCTAGAGGTTTTCCCGACATTGTATACTTTATTGCAATTTGGGACCCAACAATTTTTCAATTTTGATTCCGAACCAAATCAAGTTATTAGAGAATTTGACAGATAGAAACGATTGTGATTCTTGTCATATTTATGTAATCTTATAATCAAGTCACTTGTCCCATGTCCGTATTATGTCATTTTTGATTCACTGAATAAGATCATTTTAGTTTGTTAAATTTTTTAATACATTTGGTATTAAACCACCCTAGCCAATCTTGTAAATTTTTCTTCATTTCTTGAATAATAATGAATAATATTTTGTCGATAATTTGTCATTTATAATTTTCTTATTCGCAAAATTGAACCTACAAAAAACAAACAATCTTTTAAATATTAAAATTATATTAAATGTGAAATTTGTCGGCTGTAAAGACAGGTTAACAACATTTTGTTGTTTTAGTATTTTGACATATAATTTTAACCTTCGAAGACATTGAAATTATTTTTATATTTTTACTTATAGTAGTTGACTTGACTGTAATGGAATTTTAAGAGGTGGAGTTGTGGAATTTAATATATAGAAAATTTAAATATATATATACATATAATAATTCAATTATGATAAGTACCTTAAATATACTTATGACTCTGAGCAATATGAGTAATCATTAATTCATTTAAAAATAACACGGAAAAAAAAATATATTTTATATTCTTTATATTTATATATTTATTTTAACCAGGGATTTTTATGAAATTTAATTGAATTTTGAAACCCTTGAAAAATAATGAAAATAATATACATTAAATCTTTAAAGGTTATAATGAATCTATATACAAAATAGTTTATTAACAACCAAGACAATCTATATATAAAATTATCAAAATTATATATTTGTCAACTGTCTAAGCTCTATAATCTTATAAAATGATTAATCTTGGATATATTTTTAGCGCCAAATTCTTCTACATTATAATTTATTCTAAAACTAAATATGTATAATTTATATATGTTGAATTTATGATTTTTATTTGTGATGTTTATAAAGTAATCAATTTGTTAATTTTGAAAATATATGGCAAAAACTGTCCACATTTTACCACACCCTAACTTTAATTTAAATTCACCAAGTTAGCATTTTGTCTCTTTTAATATAGTATATATAAATAAAATTTCAAAATTCATTATAAATTTGTCCTCCCTTGCAATATTAATATATAACAATTATAATTTTTTTTATTCCCATAAATTTTTATTGCAATTTTATAATTTTAGTATGTTTTTTAAAAGAATTGAAATACATTTGTGAATTTTATGTGGCAGATTATTCTAATATGGAGTTTCATATGTATTATAATGATATATAAAGTAATGTATATGGATGGTTCATTGTAATCATGATGATGATGATGTCATCATAACAACATAAAGAAATATGAGAATAATTTTTAAATTGCATTATTTTGTATAGCAATTCAAATTATATTAGGTGCCAATTATTTGCATGCATTTATACGAATTATCTAATTATGCATTTCAATTTTAATTCAGATTAATTAATGATTTTAATGATTGTAATTGTTTAGAATATTTTTTAATGTGTAGGAAATAATGTTGGTTAATTTAATTTTGTTTATGTTGAAATTGTTATTTTATGCAATTTTTATTTAGAAATAGTTTTTTGTGCCATAATTTTAATGAGGTTGTATATGTATAATGACGGAAATTTTGCTTATAATTATTTTGTATACCGCATATAAAATCTATAATATCTCATTACCAAAGAGGAAAGTTGTCTTATTATTAGTAATAATTTAACTAAAATAAAAACTTTCAGTTACGTAAAATTTTACAAAAATTATCAAATCATTTCTATAATAACTTCACAGTTTTTTTGTTTTCAATTATTTTTCATCATAATTATAAAAAATTGTAACAAAAATCCACTTTTTTTTTAGGTTCATTAAATTCCAAAAAAAAAAAATCATAAAACTAGTTGAAAAATAATTATGATTTTCAACAAAAGAAATTATATATATATATAAGTATATTTTTCCGAATAATTTTTTCAGAAATTCATTAAAAAAAACGCTATAGCAATAAAAATAAATCTAAAATAAAAATTATGATGCCTTTAGGTCATTTGTTTAAATCAAAAAAATATATAATAATAATGAAAAATTCACATTTTCTGTCAGCTATCATGAACAATTAATAAATATAAATGATAATCTTCTAAAGAAAAGCATTGAGCACATTTTTGTATGATATTTTTAAAGATAAAGCCACACCACTGACTTGACTCGCACTTAACATTATAACTTTCAACAAGTCACAAAGATATAAAAAAAAAGCTTCTTAAATAAATAATTTTTCATTTTTTTTTTTTGGTTATTGTTGAAAAGAAAAATTAATGCTGAAACATGAAACATGTAGAAAGGATAGTAAAAGTAGGAGAGACTTCAAAAATTACAAGAAATTTTTAATAATTTTTAATGAAAAACATAAAAGAAAAATGTTAAAATTATAATTTGGACATGAAAAAATTTGTGTAAAATTGAATAGAAAATTTTTGTGTTAGAAAGTTTTGTATAATTTTGGAAATTAATTTAGCACAAAGTTTGTTTGGACTAGTCAGATGTTTTGAACAAGTTTACACTAATTTTCGGAAAATAATCATGATCTAGATTTGAATTTTATACTATATAATTATTTCGACTATAATTGCTTCCATAATTTCGTAATTAGTTTTCATCGAGTTAGCAGAAATATGGGAGGATCAAACACAGGAATTTTTGATGCATTTAAAAATGAAATATTGACAATATGGCTTCTTCTTCTTCTTCTTTGGCTTCATAATTAGAGCCTAGATTTATTCCATAAATATTTCTTCAACATTCTGGTTTATTTTCGGTTTCCATAAATTTGGACAAAATGTTTTAAGTCTAGTTACAAATTTTTGGTTTACTTTTATATGAAATTGTAAATTTTCATCTCTTTTTCTAAATTTTTTGAAATTTTAGTCTATTTTTCAACGAAATAGTAAATTTTGGCCTACAAAAAATATGTCGAAATGTCGTCTGGGTATGAAAATCATAAGACCCATATTTAATTTTTCTGAATCTTTTAAAAGTAATTTTTGTGTTGATTCATCTAACTAAAAGGAAATTGAATTCTCAATTTCAAATTATAAATTTCCCCAATAACCCATTTTAGTTCCAATTTAAAATTGCTTTTTAATTGAAATTATTGAAATATTAATGCTAAATATTAAAGTCAATATTTTATCAACAAATAATATTTTTATTTACATATACAAAATTTTTTAAATGTATATACAATTTCTATTTTGATCTTATAAAAAGTCCGAAGTTGGTTGAAACAATTAGGGTCACAAATGTCAGATTAATCACAGAGTATAATGTAAACACTTTCGTGCAGATATTTTTTTTTTTTCTTAATAAATTGTCTATCAAAATCAATAATTTTTATTAGTATACGAGTAGTAAATAATTATGCGTATATGTATATTTATTGAGTAAAATATTCAATGCAAAATATTGAAAATAAAAAAATGATAAAAATATTGAAATAAAATTTATAAATGACAATGAAAATTTTGTTTGAATATGTAATTTTTTTTTCATATACTTACATATAAATGATTAATTATGCACAGATTTGACATAAAATTTATTTTGTTTTGGTTTTTTTTTTTTGGAAACAATTCGTGACTAAAGTGTCTCCAATGAATTAATTATTTAAGCACGCGATATTTACTTATATATTTGAAATTTTTGTCATAAAAAAGGTTACTTAAATTACCAAAACTAGAGAGATTTTAGTTATGTGAAGCTTGTTTTTTTTTTGTGTAATTTTGAAAAATTTATAAAATGTAACAATTTTTACAGAAAAAAAAAACATTTGTATAGTTTAATGATTGATCAGCAACGTTTTTTTGTGTATAAATAATATTCACTTGTGCTTGACAATTTTTAATTAAGAAAGTTTAAAAAATTTCAATGAAAGTGTAAAAATTTTCTAATGTTGTTTTTATATGTTAATTAAATAATTAAATGGTTGAGTAAATTTTAACAAAAAAAAAAATATATACGATAAAAAAATTGGTGTAAAGTAAAAGTAATTATCACCTTTTAAAAATGTTTGAAGATTGAAATATCACTGAAATATTTTAGACTTCATTTTTTTTATCAGAAATTAGAGAGAAAATAAAATTATTTAGTAGAATTTGGAACTATACTCATTTCACATCCATATCCGGTCTTCTAATAATGAAAGGTGATCAAAAATGATTAATACTAATACTTATATGAAAATTTCTAAAAGGTTTCGCTTTAGGTTAACTATATAAATATAAGAATTACCATAAATTTAGAATTAATAAATCTCTGTAACATAATTAGTAACACCTACAAAATATTATTAATTTACCAAACAATTTGTTCCATCTTCTAAATTACTAAATATCACAAAAATTTTCATTTCCAAATTTATGTGTTCAGTGAATTCTAATTAAAAATACTTTTATGTATTATAATTATAACCTAAAATTGAAATAAATTTCCATATAAAATTAAATTCATTCCAATTAATAATATTATTAACACTAGAATTACATTATGTTCCAATTAATGAACCATCCAATTAAAATTCCATGTTATATATAAATTTATAAAATTTTAAAATTGAACACGAATAATTAAATAAAACGAAACATGCCTAAAGGCACGAGCTCTAGGTAATTTTATTTCGTGTTTGTTGGTTTATTGGACAAAATTGTTTACTAGAAAACATAAATACTAAAAATATATCACAGATTATAATTAAATTGCAATAGAAAATAATTGATAGAAAATTTATATACCGTATTACTTAATTAAAAATGAAGAGTAATAATTTGAATTTCATTAATTTTTTATATTATTTTGAAATTTAATTGTGCAAAATTTTAACAGATTTAATTAATTTGTTTTTATTTTTAAAGGTTATTTTCATGTTATCTTTCTTAATAACCAAAATTAACACTATAAAAATCGATTCTGCGTCCTTGTCCTTCCATTTTCTTTGACACTTTATTAATAATTTTGTATATTATTTTTGAATGTTAACTCTCTGCGTGTTACATCTTATATTATGTGCTTTCAGCATTTTTGTAGTAGAAACTAAAAAAGTATACTACTTAGTTTCCGATCGAATGATGTGAAGTTTCTAGTAAAATACAGAAAATGGCGGGAAGTGTGAGCATTTCGATTTCCATAAACTATAGAAACGAAACTATGGCATAAAAAAACGTTTAAACAGATTTTTTTTTAGTTCATAGGTTTTGCAGAAATTTACTTAGTATACCAGATAGAATATTTGAAAATAATTCCATTTGTTTTACTTATTTAATAATAAATATAAAAAAATTACAATTTTTTCAATGGTTGAGTTGTTAAATCACTATTCTATTCGGCAGGCTGAAATAAAAACTGAAATTCATATTAAATAGCATATAATCTTTTTTAAAATATTCTGTTTTTTTCAAATTAATTATATTATTGTACTTGAAATTAAAGTCAGTCAAATATTTAAGATATAAATTTAATATTTCATTCTATACATCAATTTTTGACATCACATCATTAACATTTTTTTAAAAAAAAGTCAACAGCAAAAAAATATATAATCCTGTCTAAATATTTCTTCAGCTTTCATTTTTGTCTGTTTTTTTTCTTCTTATATAAACTTTCGAAAAAAAAAATGATGTAATTTATTTTGATTTTACATATTTTTGTTTATAATATCAAATTTTAAATTAAATGTTTATATATCAAAAAAACAAATTATATTTATTTATTTATATTTTTTTTTTGAATTTTTGAAGATATCAGGTAAAATTTTATTAATAAACATTTCACATTTTTTTATTATACGCTGATTTGATTAATAAATTTTAATTTTTTATTTAAATCAATTTATATTCTACATAATTTATTATATATATATATTATATACTAAAAATGATCAAAATAAAAATTAATATTGTAAATAAGTTATTTGAAAAAAAAATATATAAATTGAATAAATTTTCTTTTAAAATATTTTTTGAATATATTTTTTTACTATTAAAGTTTTCTTTGTGAATTTAATTTGTGAAAATGAAAACGATTTTTTCAAACATTTATTTGTCATTAAATGTAAATAAAAAACTATATTTCTGTCATGTAATCATGTAATATTTGTTAGCACTGCCACATTTATATATAGTAAAAATGACTTTTTGATTAAAGTACGATTTTGTTATCTAATCTTTAATTAGGTAGGTAAATAAATAAAAATATGCTAAAAGTTAAAATTGTAATATGTATTTGAGAAATTTCAGTTTAGAAAATGAATTGTTAGTTATACATAAAACATAAATTCGTAATATGCAAAAATAAAGACAACTTCTTTATGTAAAACATTTAAATGAAATAGATTGTCATGTGTGCCCTTCGAGCGGATACAATTTACAATTCGGAGACAATTTACAACGAATGCTAGGAGAAAACAGCATAACAATCAAACTATATAGCGTTGGAAAGCCAAAATTAGTCTTTTTAGAAATAAAATTGTATATTTTGTAAACCATATTCTTCCATTTGATTTCACAAAAAGACGAATATTATTACAAAAATACCAATTTGAATTGTTATAAAGACTAATTTTAAACGTAAAATGACTATAATTTATCTTGGTATACTTGCAATTTACAATCTTTATTTATGATAAAATTAAATTAATCAGTAAATTATCTTTTACGATAAAGAAATAATTAAAAATTTCAACTTTTATTTATTTTCATTATCAATGGAATTTTAAACTTCGATTTTTACAACATCAAACAATCATTTAAAAAGTTCAATTTCATTACAAATTCATATCCGATTCATAGATTACTTATATTTTACACTAGTACCAGCCACTAAAGTGTTAATAAAATTAATTTTGTTTGAAATTGTAAAAAAAAAAAAATTTATATTAAATAATCACAAGGATATCATCTTTTAAAATTATTTACTAAATGAATTCGATTCGATTTTTCCACCCGCAAATATTAATAATCGTTTTACTTATATAACTTTCCGGATATAAAATACTAAAAACAAAACTTGTCTCATTAATGTATGACTTAATTTTTCTGGGTCAACAGATAAAATTATATACTTATAAGTGTGTTAAATATGGATGAGGAGACAATTTAGCCTCATATATTTTGCTTTTTTTTATGAACAGGTTTTCCACATTTACAGAAATCAATTTCAAAATCAATTCGAAAAAGAACAAGTTTATTAATAATTTATCTTTATTGAAAAACAATAAATTTGTAGAATATAGAATTACATTTTTGATTATTAATTCAAAATCGCCTTTATTTAAGATGTTATCGTTGTGTTATTGTTTTTTATTTGAGTTGGAAAAAAAAGTATTGAAATTTAAAAACAGCTTAAATCAAATCCGATTATATTTATTTTAACTTGAAGGCATATTAAAATATTTGGGTATAAGTATAAAAAAAATCATCAATGATCATAAAAAATTCATTGTATTTTCACCAAAATGGCAGTAAAAATTTTCAATATAATAATTTGTAATCTGTGATGATACCACCAGAAGCATTTGTTTTTTTTATAGTCGTTACAAAATTTAGAAATTTATACTATCTAATATTTCTCTCGAACAAACATCACTAAAATTTTCAGTAGTGATGTACATATATGTTAAATTTCAAATGTAATAATTAAATTAAGAACTTTCTAAGTGGCTTTTTTCCATTATTAGCATAAATTGACACAAAAATTAATCAAAAAAAAAAAAAAAATTGTGTATAATATTTTGGGTAGTTCATTAGCCTCGCTTATTAAGACTCTTATTTCAATTTTTTTTTGCGTTGTAATCCAATGTTAATTAGTTTTTTAGGTTCATGTCACGGATTATTATTGAAATTTTCATGAAATTTTTTTGTACTTTTACTGATTATCGTTAGTAAAAGTACAAAAATTTAATATGATAAAAATTATTTCATGCTTATTTTTCACGTATTTAATATTGTATACGTAAAATACATTTTTTTTAATTAATTTTAATTTGATTTTGGTTAAAAAAAAAATAACTCGCCCTTTTTAACTATATTTTCAAATCAATTTTTTTGAAATTATATTTTAAATTTTATTTTAGTTTTCGTGCAGTTCTTAGATTGATTTTTTTTTTTGTATTATATAAAGTAAAAAAAAAATAATAGGATAATTAAACTTCTTAAATAATAATGTTTAAAAAATAAATTGTTTTTAATGATTTGATAAAATTAGAGCAATTCGTGATATTTGAATGAAATCATTTTTATATCTCATAAAACACAAAAAACCATAAAAACCTTCAAATTTAAAGTTTATTAGATATTATATTGAAAAATTAAATATTACTATAATTATTTGCAATTATTTTTGACGGACACGATGTTTAATAGTTTTTAAAAAAAAAAAAAAAATTATATATAAATTTAATTTGCTATGAAATCGATTAAAAAATAATAACAATCACAGATTTGAAAACAAATGTTGATAGTCTGTGAAATTAAAAGACAAATTAATCGTATATATTTACTATTTGTATTTCTGTTAAAATTTAGGTCAAAAATTACCAAATTAAGGAAATTTAATATTTACCAGATTTTAATTACTAGATTTTAACAATTGTTTAAATTTAATTAAAAGTGTTTAGATTTTTTTAAAAATATTAACTATAAACCCAAGTATAATTTGTGGGACTAATTGGTAATTTAAAGTATATACTGAAAGCACTAATTAGTTAAATTATTATAATTTCGTTATGCTATAAAGTAAATTCTAATATATAAATTTAATTATATAAAATTATTTACTTATATAACTAAAATTTTACAGCATAAATATTAGAGATTATATGTATATGGTTTAGTTTGGATATTCTGAAAAATTTAAATATTTGATAATTATAATTAACATTATCCAAATTTCATTATTTAATGTAAAAAGATAAAATATGAATATGAATAATTGTCTAGAAAATATCAATATCTACATGTGACAAATCATTGAAATTTAATCTTTTTAAAACAATTTAGCTCTTGACTAAGTGCCAACATATTCAAAATTATAATTCAATAAAATTTGATCAATCATTTAAATGACCTTCTTTTAACTTAACTAATTAGTATTTTCAGGTCAAATTGGTCTTTTTAAAAATTAAAAATTTGGTATTTTTCCAAATTAAATTTCGTATATTTCAGAATTAAATTTGTTCTTTCCCGAAGGTGGGGTGGTCCTTATGTTAGTTGAGCACATCTTTAATAATTTACAGAATTTATTCTCAAAGAGTTATTGGAACCAGATAAAATTTTAAGATTAATAGAAATCTTTTAAAGGAATCGAAAGGAATTTTGTATATTACATATTTATGTTTATGTTTATTGTGTGAGTACCTATAATGGCATATTTCCAGTGCAAATTTATGAGACATTATAAGCTCGAACAGTTGTTAAATAAAAATTACTATAATAATCTAAAAATTTCTTATCCTAAAATTAGAAAAATATTGAAAAAACTATGAATTTTATTATTTCAAAAATTGATTTTCTCTTGAAGATCTGTTATACACTCGTAATTCTATCAGAAAATTTTCACTTAAAATAATAATTATTATAATAAATTAAATAAATATCGGCGTACAATAAATTCAAAAAGAATTTTTATATTTATTTGACCGAATTTTTATATAGAATTAAACTTATTTTTTCTATTAATTTTAGACATAATGAGGTTAAATTTAAAAAAAAAATTTCAATCAACATCATTTCAAAATTTAATTATACATATATGTACAATATTTTTGATTGAAATTCATAATTTTACATTAGTGTAACATATCATTTATACCCTAAAAAAATTTGATTTAATGATGTAACATAATGTTTTCTTTTTTAACCAAACCAAACTTCAAAAATATAAATCAATATTTTTTCCATATTTTATAATAATAATAAAGTGGTAACACTTTAAAATTCATAAATAATAACTATAGGAGAAAAAAAATATATTTCCACTTTAAATTCTGTTTCAATGTTTGTTTACCATAAAGAAAAATATAATTTTAAAAGTACCAATTGACATTTTTACATTTATAGTCTCTATAATATAGCAAGCCAGAAGCAGCGCACAAATCTTTAAATGGGCTCTTCTTTATTTTTCACCCTACGTAAACAAATTTGATTGATCCACAAAAAATTAAATAAATTATATTATGCTTTTTTTCTGTTATTATTTTTATAATCATAATTATTTTTAATTTAAGAGCAAAAAATATAAATCATGAGATTTTCTATTACATAATTTATCAAAATATTTTTAAAAATATGTAACAAAAATGGTATATGTGTTGAAAATAAGCTTTTTAGAGTATAGATCATTACTATTTATGGTTAAGTTATTTATGAACATTTTGTTGGTGTAAATCTAGTGGTTAGCGGCATCTACTGATATGGAGATAATTGAAATGGTTTTGGATGATTTTGTATTAGGAGTAGAACAGAAATGGATTAAGTTTTTTACATTAGATATTTTGGTAAGCATTTTTTTTTTTGGAAAGCAATCTGTAATGTAAATTGGTGTAAAATATTATGTTACAATGTGCAATTATGTTTTATAATCTTTAAACAATAATTTAGATGAATTATAGTTGATTATTTTAATTAATGCAATATTTGTTAGTAGTAATTTGTAATAAACTTTCGAAATACTAATCAAGTTCTAGGACTAAATATCTTAAATAATGTGAATCCTGATTTAAACAATAATAACAGAGAATTTCTGACTAATTTTTTTAGCAAATTTTTATTATTAAATTTCAAATTTTTATTTCATTCTTTTTCCTTGATTTTTCCATTTGATTTATTTTGTCAGTAATGTTAAATGTTCAATCTTAAAAATAATATATTTCACAAGAAACATAAAATTAGTAAAAAATTATCTATATTCTATCCAGATTTAATTCTCTCTAAAAGATTTTCTTATTGAAAAATCCAAGGAAATATGAAATTTATGTTTCCTCTATTATATTTTATTATAAGCTTTTCCTTTTATTACTTAATAGAAAGCTTACAACGACTTATAAATACGCAATAAGGATTCCTTTTTTTATTACAGTATCTCTAATTTTATATACTTAATAATAATAATAAAAAGGATTTTATAAGATTTTCTCATTATATAGAAATAATTTTATTGATTAATATAAATTTTCTATTTTTCTATATTTAACTTTTTTACCAAAAAAAAAAAATTTAATTTAATTTAATTTTATAATCGAATATTTCTAAAAAATTAATTTATTTATAAAACCACAATTTCTCTTTGATTAATTTCTTACTAAATAGTTTTTATAATATATAGTAAAAATTTATTTTTAGATAAATTTAATTATACGCAACTAAAAAGTTATTGAACTTTTAGTATTTAGTAGATTATGAAGAACGTGCTAGAAAGTATAGATTTTTTTTTGTATATGTATATATAATTACGTAGGTTAATTGAATATTTTAGTTTATTGGATTTTCTTTTAAAAAATTCAAAAATTATTGTTGGGAGTTTTTTTGTCGGTACAATTAAAAATATTTTTCAGATATAAATTAGAATTTTAATTAAAATTTCATATTTTAGTATTATACTTAGATATAAACACCACTAGATGGCAATATTAATCCAAATTGTGTACAGTATAGATGGAGTTGTACGCAATATAATTATATTTTAGAATATTTTGATGATTATTACCAAGAAATTTGATATTTCTAACTTAAAATATAATAGAAACTCTTACATTGCGTTCTTGTAAGAACTTCATTCCTGATTATGCAATTCTGCACTATAGATGGCGTTATTTCTAATTCAGTAATTTATTATTGGAAAAATGTAAAATATTGGAAATAAATGTACATGAAATGAATTAAAGTTGCTTAAGAAATTAATTTACTAACTTTACTAATAAAATATCTATTACAAATTACAAATTTCCAAGAGATTCTGAAAATGTCAGCTGTAGATGGCGTCCTTTTTTTATCTCAATATTATTTTATACTGGAAGAAGTTAATTTTAGCAGAATATATACGTATAAATAAATTCCCATGAAAATATTAATTTATTTTCATATAACTTTATTAATAATGTATTTTCAGTAAACTGAAACCTTAATTCCCCCTTTCTACCAAAATTTAAGTTTTTTTTTTTGGATTAATTACAAATCATTATTTTTAAAAAAAACATAATCTTTTGCAAATTTATCTTCGGTTTATCTTCATTAATAACATTTGATATACTTATACAATATTCATATTTCTATCATAAATTCTATTTTTATCATAAATATTAATATTATGATAAATATGTAATGACTGGTTAAATAATTTCTAGATTATGATTAATAATAATAATAAAATATACTTCACATATACATAAATAAATTAGAAAAATATGCTGCAAAGAAAAATTACTCTTTAATTTTCCATAAAATTTTCAATTAAATTTTCGGTTTTTTTCTTACAAAATATTTTTTTACGAATTTTGTTATGAAATAAGGGAGTGAGTGACATTTTTTTGGGAAAAAAATTACAATATTAAATTTAATTTTTGGTTGTTATACTGAATTATTCTAACTAATTTATACTAATTAAACTATTTTTCCCTTTTTTTTTTTAGTATTTTTTAATAACAAAAATTAAGACTTAATTATCATTTTTGGTTCCACTTGAACAATTTGTAATTTACTTAGTATAAGTATTTTATTTTCGGAATTTTTTTTTGGCAATTAGAAGTTACACAATTTTAGAGAATTTTTTAATATAATAAATTTTTTGGTAATTGATAAAAAAATAAATGTTATATTAAATAATTTTCAGTAAACGCAATTTTGTGGTTGATTGTAATTTTTTTGCTTTATGAATTTTTTTTTTTGGTATCATTAATTTTAGAATTTTTGTAATATAATTTAGATTAAGTTTTGTGGTATATTAAAAAGGTGGAAAATTATTCAATAATTTTGTTGTTGTTGGAAAAAAATGATTATCTGCGATGAGTTTTAATTGGTATAATTTCAAATTTAATGCCTGGGTGAAGTAATAATTTACGTAAAAATTGTAAAATTTAATACAAATTTGTAATAAATCAAAGCAAAAACATTTTCGATGATTATTTTTCAACACGAATTTAGTTATTAAAAATATATAGCAATTTCAATATTGATTTGAAGTGGACTAAATTATACCAATGGCTTCATGTTGTGGCATTTTCAAAAGTTAAATTGCTCGTTTTAATCATTTCAATTAATATTTTCTGAAAATAAAGGACGATCCTGTGAAAAAATATCAATTTGATTAGGTAAAAGACGAATTTGATTCAGAAAAGTATAAATTTGATTGAGGGGAAAATTGAAATTGATGTTTTACATTCCAAATATCACTATAGTGATTAATTGTTATTGTATAAATACTTACTTTTAGACTACGTGTTTATATACATATTTATCTAAATTAATTATCAGAAAAACATAATTTCCATTATCTTATTACATAATATTAATATTACTTTTGTTATCTTTACCATAAATATCCATAAACAAAATAAAAACCAATTAATATTTATAGGTCATATAAAACTTTTTCCATTTTATAGTAAAATTTATATCTTAAGACTAAAATTAAATGATCCTTTAATTTTCCTTTTTTTTTATGTATTCATTTCATATTTATGTAATATTTAAGTATAATAAAAAAAAAACTATAATTGGCAAACATTTTAATCATATAACCCGAAAAAAAAACCTTATTTATTTTTTATTATTAATAAAATTATGATTAACAAAAAAAGGATAATAACTATTTCTCATCTTTTTTTGCGTGAACCTTGTTAGTTTATTGTTACCATAGAAATTTCGAATTAAGGATTATAATAATAAAAAAAATATACTTAAATGATTTTTTTGTTGTTGTGTTATATCATTTAAAATCCTTTTTGGTAGATAAAATTGCGTGACAATTTGTCCTAATTTCATATTTATTTTCCTTTTTTTTTTTTGGTTAAATTATAATTTTTGTACATTATATATTCGGGTAAAATAATATGTTTAACCAACATTTTTGTGTGTCTATGGCAAACGAAAAGTTTTTGATTAAACGGATTTTTAAAAAAAAATGTTATTTAATCTGAAATTCGTGTACAATAATTTGTATTAATAAAAATTATTCTTATTTAATTTATTGTATAATTTATTTGATTTATAAAATGTTGAAAATATTGTGAAAAAAAAATATTTCTTCAATATCCTTTTTTTTAATGGAAACATTTATTGTGAGATAGTAGGATCGTGTTAGGAGACATTACTGTACTTTTTATGGTCCTAATTTAGTTCTATATTTTCGTGTCATCGAAAATTATTTATAGTTGAAATTATAAGAGATTTTAAGGTTATTTATAAACTATTCTTGAATAAAAAAGAGCCTGTGTCAATCCAAAAATTCTACAAAATTCGTAGCCCAAAGCATTATAGTCGAAACCCACTAATCTTACTTTGCTTATAAGCTGCTAAAATGATAATTACTTCTATGGAAATTTATTGAAAGTAACAGAAATGATAAATAAGCTTGTATATTTGCTAGAAAATAAATTACTATTCTAGACTCTTTATAGCTAATTAGATACTTAATATAGTCTCGCTTTCCTTTCCCAGATCAATCAGCACTGTCTACAAATTTAATTCGTCTACAAATCAACAATTTATAAATTTTTGATAAAACTTTAAAATTGTAACAAAAATATTGAAAAATTATTTTTCTATTCAAAATGAAAAATTATATTTTATTATTGTTACCTTAAACCTGACATTTTTCTGTCAGGTTTAAGGTGAAATGTATTATGTAAATTAAATATTTTTTTTTTTGCAACATATTTTCTGTTTATGCTGACCATGTAAATATATATTATTCTTTCAATAGCAAAAAAAAAATTCTTCTATCACCTATGAACTTTTAGAAAGGTAATTTTGAAAATAAAATAGATTAGTTTTTTACTGTTGTAGGTTTTCACAGTCATACAAAACCAAAAACCCTAGGTATAACATGTCAACAATTTTGTTGCTTTTTTAAATTGTTAAAAGTAAAAAAGGTCAAAATGTTTTATGTCTATATTTTTTTTCCCCAACTTAAAAATAAAATATTAAATTTAAAAATAAAATTTAGAAGGTTTTAAAAAAAATTTACATATTACAAAACTGAAAAAAATTTCTTGGAAATTTAATTTAATTAAATATTTTTTTTTTATTAAAAAAAAAACCATCACCAAAAAGTAATCATAATTTTTGTTGATTTTAACTTGAACCACCATAAAAAAAAAATTTCACTTAGTCATGATTTAAAATGTCTTTTTGGATTTTGAAGCGTGCTTCAACCATTATAAATATAAATAAAGCTTATTATTAGTAGTATATGTTATCTCCAGTATACGTATATATAGTAACTTATGGTTTCATGTTTATTTTATAATGAAATTTTTTATTTTTCGTCAATTATTTTTATTCGCGATTGAAAAATTAATTGGCATAATTTTAATAAATGATAAATAATTTAAAATTAATTTAATTTGACATATAAGTTAAATATGAAATAATTTAATGAAGTTATGGGGTTAGCTTTTAAGACAAATTTTCTATTTAATAAATTTTTAACTATCTTTCACTGGCTAACTAGTTACATACTTGCCTTACAAGTTTCAGTGGTTCGAAATTACTGCAAGATTATTTTCGCAAATTTTCATATTTTTAAACGTAAAGCTCAGGTCGTGTAAATTACTATTGGGTACGATGTGAAGCAAGTTGAAACTTTTAAATAATTAAATATATTAGGATTAGTACTTCTATATGTATGTCCGAGATTTCTACCATCTACAAGAAAATCTAGAATCATGCACCGCAAAGTTTTGCACTAGCTAGGATATCAAGAATTTTGAAAAAGTTCAGTTTACCAGATCGATAAAAGTTCTCCCATATGTAGAAATTGACAATTTGAGAAATTTTAGGAAAATATTATTTGAAATGGAAAATACTTTACTGTAATATAAGTTTTTAAATGCTTTTATCCATATTAAATTCGAAACAAAAAATGTAGTTCTGTTGAGTTATTTCTGTTCCTCTTAGACTTTATTATCAAAATTGATTATATTTCTACTAAAACTTCATGGATTATGCGGAAGAGACACATTAAGAAATTTCTTAAAGTATATTTAAGCTAATTTTCCTTCCTTTTCATATATTTTAAATTAATTTCCTGCAGCCACCATATAAAATTCACAGTTTGATAATAAATCAAAATTGTGCTAAAATGACTAATGAATATTCAAAAAAAAAAAAAATTAGTTTCAATGTCAAAATATTAATAGTAAAATCGTTATGATTTAATATTGAATGTGTATAACCAAATTTGATTATAAATTGATTTTTTTAAATAGAAAAATCATTAACACTTCATTTTATCAAAATTATTAGTCAAAAATGGGATTAATCTACTCAATATTTCAACAGTTTTGCACTTAAAAAAAGAATATTTATATACAAAAATCTTATTAGTAGATTATTTTTTCATAATTTATGAGAAGCCAGGAAGAATTATGTTTTTTAAATGGTTTTATCCATATTAAATTCGAAACAAAAAAAATATTCATCTTATAATACGTCATCAAATTCATAAATAATTATTTAAATTTCTGTGAATTTTGAATTTTTTTTTTAATTATTTTCTATGAAAATATAATCATAAAAAATTCTATGTGGCATTTTAAAATTTATTTATATAACTCAAAAATAATAATAAATTGAAAATTTAACATTTTTATCGGTAATTAAAATATACATAAATATTCATTATATAATTATTTTATAATTATGTGAAAATTTCAAAAAAAAAAACATAAATGAATTAGTCATAAAAGAATTTAATTAATTATATTATTATTATTTTTTTCAAAACTTGTAAAAACTTTTTATGTAATCAGCTTACAAAAATATAGAGACACACACCTAAAAAATTTCAACTTTAAATCATAATCTTTGCATTAGACTGTTATAAAGTTAAAATAGTTCTCAAAAGTGTCAGCGGCTTTTTGAAAGTTTATAATATGAGAAAATATTTGCAATCTTCAAGGAAAAAACATGATAAATTTTTATTATTTATTGTTGGTTTTTTTTTTTGTTTTGGTTCTAAAAAGCTGAGAAAAATGTTATTAAAGAATTTTTATGTAAAAATGTTGGGAGAGTACAAAGGTGCCTGTACATTTTGTTTTGCTTGAGTTGCGTGATTTAAAAATGGTTAAATAAAAATATGTTTTTTTTTTAAATAATTTAATTTTATAATTTTCTATGCTAAACTGAATATTTATGGTTTATATTTATATATATTTTTGTTGTACAAAAGTAATTTTCAACGCTTAATTAAACAGAAATTAAATTAAATTAAATTTAAATAATTTTTTTGTTTACTTATAAAAAAAATAATAAATTCCGGAACCATAAAGACTGACTTTAATATAGCAACGATAATTTTGACCAGATTCTTATTCCGATAATGCCGGTTATCAAATTGGTTTAATCTTTCTGGTTTAGTTTGATTTTGAAAAATGCTAATCAAAAATTTGAAAGTACTGAGAATGTGGCCAACAGTTTAATTATCAAAAATCTGAACCGTTTAGCTACTGAACTAGAAAGAAAGACTAAGTGGAATTTTCTGAGGAAGAATCTGGCTTAAGTAATCCCGAATTAATCAGAATTATGATTAATAATCACAATTATGTTTAATATTTTTGCCAATAGCGCATGAAAACTTCAATATATTAACAAGTAACCTTAATTTGTGTCTTTGGTTAATAGTTGTAGATCATTTTCTTGGTCAAATTTTTCATAATAAATTGAAAAACTCTCTGTGTCTATGCCTTTTGAGGAATTCAAAAATAAAAATAATTTTAGTTAATTTAGCTAAGATATAATTTGATTTAGCGAGTACTGGAAATAGATATCATATTGTACTCAACCCTTCATTTAATTAACTATATATACATAAACAAATATTAGATAATTAAGAAATTAATTCACAATTTTTGTTTGTTATAAATTTTACAATTAAATTTCCTCTGAAATCTAATGTAATTGCGTTAATTCTAAAAACTGTATTTCCTTATAAAAAAAAATCAACAATCTTTAAAATGTTTTTATCTAAACACTTAAATTTAAATCAAAAATTATTATTTTTCCTTTTGATAACTTTTGTTTGATCATTAAGTTATTTTTATTTAATTAAATAATTCATTTTCAAGTAGCACTTTTTGAGTTTAATAGAAAAAAAAGCTCAAAACAAGTCAATAATATTATTATATACTAATAAATTAACTTGAACGTCACCAACAAGTTTTACAAAAAAAACCCTGATTAGAAAAATTACATCACTAATAATAATAATAATAATAAAAAATTGTTAATGCCGACAGAAAATAAATTTATTACATATATTTTTGCTGTCCGATATGAAATTTTACCTATAGTTCGTTGTATTTTATATGTTTTAAGTATATAAGAAAAATCAATAAATGAAATTAAAGCTTAAATAAAATATTAAATTTCTTCTTTTTTTTTTTTAAATAAATTTTATTGATTATAAATAAATCATTAATTTTGAAGGTGTGCAATTATATAAGCAAAAATATCATGTTTATTATTATTATTATCTTTGATTTCTTAATTTCCTTTCAAAAAAAATTTCAAACTATAATTTTTTTTTACTTAATTTTAAATATGACCTGTTAAATTTATGAGTATACGTAATTTATATAATCTTAATGTCTTAAATTTTAATTGTGAATTTAATGATAAATTATATTTACAAAAATAAAAATAATATAAATAAAATTATAGAAAGACAAGAAGCTTTAAATATTGTTTTTTTGTATTATATGGTAATAGTAACTGACAATCATTATTTTTATAATTCGATTTAAAAGTGTATTATGTATTTTTGTCATAAAGATAGAAATTAATTTGTCATAAATTTTAATCTGATTTGACAAAAAATTTTATATACAAACACACACGCATTTATAATATCAAGTGAGAAAATTTGCGCTGAATAATTTAATAGTATATTGACATTTTAAATAATTACTGTTGTGGGATTCAGCCAATTCTTATTTTAATGTATAACACTGTAATTATTTAATATTTCATGGTTTTGATGATTTCAATATTACTGAACTATGTTAGTTTTCGAATAGTTATTAGAAAACTTCATTTTTAAAGAATAATTAAGCATAAAAGTATAAAAAATTATTATTGTTTACAAAGTGCTTACAACAAAAAATATGCAACAAACTATTTTTCTTTAATGTTTCTGAGGTTTTAAATTATAACTGCTGCTTGCATACATATTGCTGACACGTTTTCGAATAGTTGATAGAAAACTTTCATGATTAACCAATAATTAAGCATAAAAGTATAAAAAATATGTTTGCTTACAAAGTGCTTACAACAAAAAATATGCAACAAACTATTTTTCTTTAATGTTTCTGAGGTTTTAAATTATAACTGCTGCTTGCATACATATTGCTGACACGTTTTCGAATAGTTGATAGAAAACTTTCATGATTAACCAATAATTAAGCATAAAAGTATAAAAAATATGTTTGCTTACAAAGTGCTTACAACAAAAAATATGCAACAAACTATTTTTCTTTCATGTTTCTGATAGTTTTAAGGTTTAAGCGTGGCTTGCTTACATATTGCTGACAAGTTTTCGAATAGTTGTTAGAAAACTTTCATGATTAAACAATAATTAAGCATAAAAGTATAAAAACTATGTTGGCTTACAAAGTGCTTACAACAAAAAATATGCAACAAACTATTTTTCTTTAATGTTTCTGAGGTTTTAAGTTTTAAGTGTTGCTTGCTTACATATTGCTGACGAGATTGAATATTCAAATATTCAACAATCTTATTTTAAATGAGAATTCGGAGTTAATTTCTTTAGAGAGTTATAAATTATTATTATTTAGTTTAATGTGAAATGCGCATTGATTTGACTAGTCATCGGTTGAAGAAGAGGAAAAGATGTTATAGATTTCTGCGGGGTGGGTATCTTTTGAAGGTATCCATTCAAAAGATTATTGGCTTTAAAAGATTTTAACTCAAATTATCATTGTTTTTA
Organism: Empis stercorea; assembly: GCA_949752835.1. NCBI lineage: Eukaryota > Metazoa > Arthropoda > Insecta > Diptera > Empididae > Empis > Empis stercorea. The sequence goes on from OX457087.1 coordinate 7,678,901, forward strand.
TTATACGAAATATTTTAAAAATAAATTCCATTTATCATTAATAAAAATTTCTCATATTACGTTTGAATAGGAAAAATAAATATTTTTAAAGACATTTTGTCGCCATTAAAAAATTCCCCATTCATCAGGAAAACTTAAAATCTTTTTTTGATTTATTTATATAAATAAACTTTCACTTAAAAGCTTTTTTTCACCACAAAATAAATAAACCATATATTATTATCTTTTTTTTACATCATTCAAAAATAATCAATAGATCAAAAAACCAATTTACTGAAATTTGTTTTTTTTTTGTCATACATAAATCAAACAAAAATAATGAACAATCGATTCCGTATCTCACATATGCAAACAATCCGCATTTTACTTATGAAATTTCATAAAAAAAAAATTCTCTATTACAGTATTACAGAATTACGTCTATACATATCTTTTCATGTTACACAAAAATTAGAATATTTATTTGTCCAAAATGGGTTAATCTTAAACGTATGGTATTTTTATATATTAACCCAAAAAGAAAATGACGTATGGTATTTTATGTTAAAAAAATTATCTTATTGATTTAATCATAAGAAAATACAAAATTATGTTTGTAACATTTTATGTTTAAATAAATTTAAAATAACCACGACCCACAAAAAAGAAAGAAAGAAAGACTACTGGAAATTATTTTATCTACAAAAACACAGCTGAATTAAAATGTCAGAAAAGCCAATTAGGGTCATTTCATAATCAATTTTAACCAATTATAAAAATTATTTTAATGTCTATTTTATTTTTGGGAACAAAAAAATTATATACCACCAAAAACAAATTAAAATATTTAACATATTTAAAGCATATTTTTTTTTTTTTAATTCTGTTCCTTCCTCTTTAGGCTAATAAAATAAAGTTGTAAATATGAATTTAAGTAGCCACCTACATTTTTAATTTAAATAATATATTTAGTATAAAATTTCTCATAGAAAGATTAAGAGAAAACCTCCGCATATTTAATAGCGTTTCCTGAGTATAAATATACTAAATATCGGAAAAAATTAAATTTTAAAATTATTGAAATTTTTTAATGGTGTTATAAAAAATATGGAGATTTAATTTTTTTTTTTGTTGTTAAATTAAATTTTATGGGATAATCCATTAAATCAAATCAAAAAAAAATTTATTAATTTAAAATTAATTGATCTTATGTCCGTTTTGAGTATATATGCTTATCACAATCAATTTTATTATAATTTATTCCTCCACAAATTTAAATTCTGATTCTAAAACAGTTTTTTTTTTATATTATTTTATTTAAAAATTTTCCTTATATGCTCTTATACCGGACTAAATACTTTCAAATTTAGTTTATACTTTTTGCTGAATATGCTAAATTACTGTTTTATTATTCTGTGACTTTATAAATTCAAATATAGTTCACAAAGAATTTATTTAATTGCTGTGAAATTGATTTATTGAACGATGTATCGTCCGATAACAGGATAACTTGCTCAGAAATTACAATCAAGATTATAACTTTTAATATAAATTTATGGTGAAATTAATTTAAAAAATTCTTGTCTAACATCTTCAGTGAAATTCTACTTGTTTCTATTGTAATACAAACTTGGTTCGAATACTGGATCACCTACTTTCAGACAAAATTTTCGCCCAAATCACGTGATCACTGTAATTTTTTAATAGAAAATATTTCTCCAAAAATACAATAAACATATACATAAAATATTCTTCAAAAAAAAAAAAAAATCACAACCTATTACAACACGAAACATTGATCATTAATTAATTCTCAATAACTTCTAAATGAGGGCACCATGTCTGTAATATTGTTTCCGGAGGAGTTTCCTGTTTTTTTTTGTTTTGATTTATTTTTTTTGTAACTTTTTTTAACCTAATTTTAATAAAACTAACATTTCAATTTCAAAAACTTTTAAAATTATATTTACAATTTTGTCCTTAGACCAAATTTCTATGAAAATCAAAATTTAAAGACTCTGAAATTGTTATAATAAGTAAGTAAATGTAAGTACAATTCTAATATTGATACTGTAAAAACTTCTATTAAAACTTATGTTGTTAAGCTATGAGAATAAAAAATAACATTTTAATATTAGAATTTTATTATTATTCTTGATTGCGGTTAATGTCTCATTACGGTTTTATACATAACAATAAAGGCAATCATTTCCGCCTTTTGACCATCATCATTATCATCGACACTACAATAATAATAATATAAAAATCAACCATAGAATATAATTTTGATGGGTTAAGCTTAGCGTGCGTGTGCTTCAAACTGGCGCATAGTGGAAATGGTATAAAATTAAAATTTATTCAAAGAATCTTTTTGTTTTTAAAAACATTTGTAAAAGAAGAAGGAAAACTGATTTTTTTTTTATAAATAAATTAATATTGAACACGTCCGTAAGAACGGAACTAGAAAATTATTATTAAGGTTGGTATTTTTTTTTTTTTTTTGGTTTTGTATATGAAAATTAATGTTAAAATTTAATTTTAAAATTGTATTACTTATAAAGAGTAAACATTATTAATATTTACAGGAAAAACATTATTGTATAAAATATTTCGGAAAGTAACAATCCGGAAAAAATTAATAATATTGAACGTAACATTTAATAATTTGTAAAAAATAATAATAATAATTAAAAATCATGCATAGTTTGGATATTGAAAATTGAAAGAAGAATCGAGATAAAATTGAATTTTAACATTGTACTCTGTACTTGCTGTCGATGGGGGGTCGTCATTATAAGAAAAAACTTTAGTGTTGAAGGTATATTTATATACTCGGATGAATATATGATAAATCAAAATCAATTAGAATTTATTTGAATACAAAATAGTCGATAGTAAAACCATATCTATTTTTTTCGTAATCTTCAAAAAGTAACATGTGAGAATGGTAACCAATTATAGATTATATCTTTAAAGTACTTATTTTATGTGAATTTAATCCATCTGCGTCTAAAAAACTTATGTTCGGACTTTTGAAAATTGTCTGTAAGACAATTATTTCAAGATTTTTTTACAATTGGGTTCTAAGCATTTCCATATCATTAAAATTCAAGTTATTCCTTCAATAAACTCTATAAATCAGTCATCGAAGAATTAGTTCAAGTGCGATGGTTGCTAAACACTTTCTTGCAAATTAAATTACTAGATTGAGCTTTCCTGATTTAACTATTATTGACATATTTGTCTAATTATTAACAAAATTTACGATTTTCATCATGTGGAAACTGAAGAAGTTAGTGACATCTGCACAACGAATTTCTATATTTCTATATTAGATTATGAATTCATTGCAAATTTGGTATTAAGATATTTTGTTTCAAAATTTATCAACATAATTTCAAAATAATTATGTCAGCAAATTGTTCATAACCTAATTATAAAAAAAAATCATATATATATACATTTTCACCCTCTCAATATTTTTTTATGATATACAATTAAAAAAAATTATCAATATCATATTTCAATTAACCACCCATATAACACTTTATTTTAGGAGGGTGTTTATTTATCCCCCTATATAATTTTAATTATTTGATTCACACAACAAAATTTACTAATAGTGGAAAATTTACCAGTTCCTACTATAATTCCCACTTTAAAAAGACACACCTGGAACACCCATTTCATATTTTTTTCAAATATAATTATTTTTGCACATTCAAAATTTATATTGGCATATTCAGCATATGTTCAATGAATATCATATAAGATTATGTTGAAGTTTATCATAGAAAACACATATACAAAAAGTCTGGCAAGAAAAACGCAATTCCCCATTAAATTACCTGCGTGGATGACTTATTATTATTATACATGTTGGTTTGATGGTTCACTGACTGATGGAGTATATATCACGTATACCATGTGCTCACATTAAATCTCCCATAACGCAATGGGGTTTTAATTAAAAGATGAATACATAAATATTTATTTTCATTTATAACACATAAAACTGCAACATAAATACCCAACACAGACAAAAAAAAAAGAAACACTTAGCTGGCTAAAACTTGAAGTGATAATTAAATTTTAGAGACAGACTTTACGTTTTTCTTTATACATGTAAAACTGTAGACGTGCTTTGTAATGTACGGATATCAAGAAAATTTATGTTATATTAAAAAACGTGATATTTTCGAAAATATGATTTTTTTTTTATGTGTAAGGAGAGCGTAAAGATTTTTTTTTTTATGGTTTGTTTTGAAAATTTCAATTATTTGCTTCCTTATTTTAGTGGACAAATTAATTTATGATTTATTATATAAAAGAAATAATTTACTCTTTTTTAGATTTAATTACTCATTTTATTAAATATGGAATAAATAAAAAATTAGACTTGACAAATCAGTTTTTTAATGGAATTTGTTGCTTGTATACATATATGAAATTAAAGTTATAACAATTCGAATTTGGTAAAATTTAATTGGTTATATTTGGTATTTTCATTGCTTATAAATAAATCTTGATAAATGGAGCATAATTATTTAACTATACATACTGTAGTATAAATTTCATTGGATCAATATTTTCAAATTTATAATTTTTCAAATTGTCATTAAGTGACTTTTAGTTATTTAGCCAGTAAATCATTAAAATCACTAAAAAATTAGTTAAATGTTAATAGTAATAAAATAACTCACATTGATATATAGAAGGTAGTGGGAAAAATTATGATTTTAATTTAATGATATTAAGAAACAAGAAATTTCTCACAGTTAAGAACCATTTTATAAAAATTTTAAAAATTAAATTGGCTTCTCTTTAAAAAAAATTTACGATTCCGAAAGTAATTTACGAAATATAAATTGTTTCGGAAATTGGCTCATTTAGAAAGATGAAATCAACTTAGGTGATGAATTAGTTAATTTAGTAAGACAATCAAAATATCTTCTTGATAAAAGTCTGTCTCATTGCAACTATACATAAATACTTTAATAATTCAGAGTAGTTGACTAGCACTGTTTCAAATAATTATCAAATTGCTGTAGAAATTTTTTACAATTTGATTTTCCTTTTCTGGGTGATTTTTCCCAATTTAATTACAAAAAATTATTATTTTTCCCAAGAACGATTAAATTTTCCTATTGAACTTAAAATTCCTACAACAATCTAAATAATTTTAAATACAAATTTTCAAAACAAAAATTGCTAACACTTTTCATAATGTTGCTATCACAATAAAACGCCTCCTTGTGTTCAATAGTCCACAGAAACATTAAAATATTTAATTTATCATTTAAATAAAATACAATATTTGAATTATTTATATCAAGTTTGCAATATCACCTATTTTTTTTAAAACAAATTTCCTATCTTTCCTACCACAAATTATTCAATCATCATAATTATCATCATCATGTTTTTCACACAACTAGTTTTTGATCTAAATTACCATGCTAGTTTTATGGATTTATTATGTAATTAATTAAATACTTATGTTATCCGTTTAAAACTATATGTATCTACATTACATATATCATATTCATTAGCTGTTATGTTTTACAAGACTGTATTTAGAAATATATGATTTTCATTCGGTTATAATAGTTAATTTGTAATTAATCACTTCACTATTGTAAACATTTTGTTAAAAGTTTTTCAACAGTTAAAGGTGTAAAATTTGAACAGTCTGTTATGATTTTTAAATTTTTCATTTCTACTTTGGCAATACTTTTGATATTCAAAGTAGCGCCAGTAGAAATTTTCAACACTATTATGGTTTGTGTCTTTGATATATGATAGTTCGTTCTATTATCGCCAGATGGCCATATTCTTTTCACTTTGGAAAGCTTAAATTTTAATTTTCATTCAAATTTCTTTAGTTGGTAAATGATTAAATTAATTTGTGTTTTTTTTTTTTCTATTTTATTGCAGAAATTGAAGGTGAAACATCAACAAAATTAAAGAATTTACCATGGGGTCCATTGTATTGTGTTTTACAACAAGATGAATCATCATTTACAGCATATTGCAGTGAAGAAATTTCTGTAAGTATATTCTGTAATAAAATATCCAATATATAAATTAAATAAATTATAGTTTATATTTATATATACTAATAAAATATTATTATTTTTTAAACATTTTTGGCAATTTTTTCTCTTCTTTTCTTTCTCTACTAACAAAAATGCTAACGACAAAATTTTATTTTGGATTTAATTTATTGTAAAAAAAAAACAAAAAAATAAAAATAAAATTAAAAAAGATTTTTCCTGCTACCCCAAACAAAGAGGTAATGAAAAAAAAATTTAAAATCAAAATAAATTATATAAATTGAAAATAAAATTATTTTAATTTTGTATAATTTTAATTGTTATGTAATTTTTCTTAAATTTTCTAGCTTACAGAAGTTCTTTTTACGGATTGTCCGCGTGTACGTTTAGATCGTGTTAGAAGACCAGCAAAAGCATTTTGGGATGGGCCAGCAACAGTTCGTGAAGAACCAGAAGATTCAGATGGATGTCCAATGGATATTGCATTAAATACAACATTGGGCAGTGAATTAGGTAAGTGAAATGTTTATGATTGAAATTATTATTGTACATATTTTATTTAAAATAATATAAGCAAAACTATGAGCTACCGAAAGTTTTAAATAATTTTTGATTATGTGCTATAAGCTATACTATAATAGTCAAATATGTCTAGAAATTTAAATACCTACCTATTTCTCCACATTACTATTTGAAAATGTACCTGGAAAATGCACACCGGTCGGTTCAGTATCGGTACACGTTACAAATTTTGAATTCAACAGTATACAAAGCTTTTTCCTATCAGACCTTATAAAGTTACAAATATAAATATAACAAAGCATAGTCGAAGATAAGAAATTCGAAATTACCGGCAAAATAAAATAATCAAAACAAAACCACAAATTAGGGAATTTTATGTTAAAAAAGCTCTCTCTCTGTTTTGGTATTTTATTTTCTATATGCTTTTAAAAATTGCAAATTGCTATTGCATCTTATTTTAAAAGTGTTGGTGTGGAGTGGAGGTTTTTGTTTACTGTAAAAATTCTGTTAAATTTTAGTATGTTTAATGTACAGGGTGTGACAATATTAAAGAGATATTCTTGGGTTTGAGTATAAAATTGAAGAATTATCGTGTAACTTTTCAAGTAATTTTTAAGATAAACACTAATTATTAGTATTTAATTTCTAAAATATAAACATTTCACGTGTTTCGATCAGATTTCTTTTGATTTCAATTCTAATAATTTTTTTTTACATATTTCCCAATAATTTTTTTTTATGATGAATGAATGGTAAACATATTTTATTTAACCTGTTATCTAACAGGTTCTTTTATGATACAAATTTTTATGCTTCACGCACACTATATTTAAACATAAATCTATATAAATTTTTTATACGGTTTCCGATTCCGATTCCGACATCCGACAACAGCATAAATATTCTCTCCATGCGCTCTGTCATTTTATTTTTATTTGTTTGTGTTCATAATAAATTCGAGTCATGTTCAAAATTCAAATGTATCTCGGATTTGTATGAAATATCTTATATATACCTCTGCTGTTTCATAGTTCAGAAATTATTTTTTAGTTTAGATTTTAGTTTAGTTGAGACTTTCGCGACGTGTAGACCTACATGAGTCTTTTCGAAATAAAAAAAAATTATATCACTGTCGATATTTTTCTATTACTTGAAACTAACGATTTAAATAAAAATTAACCCGCCAACTCGTCTACAAATTAATTTTTTGAATTTAGGTGCGGTATTTTAACTTTATTGGCAGTTTTTTCTTTCAAATTTTTGAGAAATTTTCAAAATTTGTTTATATGTACACAAAAAACCCGGCTTACAAAATAACAAATCATTCGATTATTAAATCCGTACGTAGGTGGTATTGCAATTATTACGTGAGTTGCACCAATAAAAATTAGACGGAACTCTGTTGCACTCGTTTTAGACAATTTTTGAATGCAACTTTAATTAACTAACTAATTTTTCAATCATTTTTCATGTTTATGTTAAAAAATCTGTGCTAAAAAAAAGTGGAAAAATTTTATAAAAGAAAATTTTCTTATAATATTAAATAAAAGTGAAAATTTATTAGTTTCATATTTTTGCGACAACAAAAAAACAACAAAATATTCTTTTTGTGTAAAAAGTGTAGGTGCAATAAATTCAGATTTTTTAATCAAAGTATACAATAGAAAAATATTATTATTTATCCACCTTCGTGTAGTAAAATGAAGAAAATTACATGAGTGAAATTTTGTGAAACTGATTTTTTTTTAGCTACACAAAAATTACATTTAAAAGTGGATTAAATATTTAGTAATAAAAGTAATTGTATATATTATATATTTTAATTGTAGATAAGGAAATGATCATTTAAGATAATATTCATAATTGCTGAATTATTTAAATTTATCGTAATAGAAATTAAAATATCGAAATTTTTATTATAAATATTATTTTTGGATAATTCAGCTTAAAAATTATTTGCTGAATTAGAAAATTATTATGAAAACTTTTGTCTATTACAAATTTAAAATTACTATTTTTAGATTTTTCTCCATAATTTTTTGTATAATTTAATTGAAAAAAAAATTAAAATTGCTTACATGAACTGAACTGAACACATTGGTTTAAAAATCTTAGGTTTTTTTGGAAAAAAAAACTATTAAAAATTTAATTTAAATTCTAAATTGATTAACTTTGGAATTTATAATATACAAGAAAAAAAAAATTTACACGTAAAATTATAAATTCAATTTATATTAACCAAAAAATTCTTCTTAATAATTAATTTCTATTGAAAATTTACAATTTCAAGAACGTAAATAAATTATCGAAAATCAATTTTAAATTAAGATATAAAGATTTAGTTCAAATATTGGGTTGAATTTTTCTGATAATAGCCAATTATATTATGGCATTTTTCATAAATAAAAAATTTAACATTTTTATGACCTTTTACAAATATATTGTAAATTGATTTCAATTTACAAATAAATTCAATTAAATGAAAAAATCTCTAAAATTGATTTGAAGGATAAAGAAATTTAAAATATAAATTTCTGAGAATCTTTTAAAAAAAAAAATTAAAAAAGTGTTTTTTGTAAGAATAATTTAATATTTTAGTGTTGCCCTTCGTTTAATTATGACTAAAAAATTTCATACTTAAAAACTTTCAATATTGAATTATATTTTAAGTGCCTCTCTGTGTATATTTCTTTAGTAAAACATGATACAAAAAAGAAACACTTTATACTTTATAATACTTCTGAAATTGTTATAATATTAAAAAGAGCATATGTTATTGATGACATTTATTGTGTTCCTCTTTAGATTTCAACTTTGTCACATCAAAAGTTTACCCAGAAGTATTTTCCTTTGTGTAACCTATATATAAATAATAATTGAATCAATTACAATGGCTATTAAATTGTGTTTGTTGTCTTTTAGAGAAGACCATTCAAAGTTATGATATATAATCACAAAGAGGACAAGCATATGGCAATCTAATAAATAAAAAACTAAAAATATTGTAAATAAAAAGAATTTTTGTTAAAAGAAATTTTTAAAAGTATAATTGAACCAGTGATGGAATCATAATTAATTAAATTAAAAGAAGAGTTTGTATAAAAAATAAAGGAAAATATGATTTTCACCAGAAAAATTCAATTCAGCCAAAACAAACATTTTTTATTATTATTATTTTTTTGGTTAAATATAAATTTAATATAAATTGGGAAATAATTTTTTTTTTTGGTTATTTTTTGAAAGAAAGAATGTTAAAAAATTTAATTGGGTAGGGTTTTTATTTTCACCCTTCATTGACTCTTGTATATAATATAAAATGCACTTCTCTAATATATATACTCGACTTCAATTTTTTTTTTACTTATCTTGATAGACTGAAGAAACAGATTATTAGATATAGAAATTTTCATAATAGTCTGATATATGTAGGTTCGTTGTTCTGAATATTTATGTTTGCTCTTCTTTTCTGAACAACATTTTTCTAAAAGTTTTTGTACAAATTTGTTATATGTATAAAAAAATATATAGATTTCTATCAATTTTAGTTTGAAGTGGGAAATTTACTTAAGGTTTATTTAGATAACATAAAAAATATTGTATTATTAGTGAAGAAAAATTAATGAAGTGCAACGTTTTTTTTCGTTTTGTATTTTGCTTATGGTCATAAATTGAAAATTTATTATTTTCCTGTATTATATTTTTTTGTTATTTTGTAATATATTTCAAGATTTGATGAAAAATATGTAACGGAAAAGGAAAAATGTAAAAAAAAAAAAATTATATAAAATAATGAAAAATTATAATGAAAATTTCTCATTATTATTATTATAATTTTTCTTTTTTTGTAGTTTTATTATTATAATTTTTCTTTTTTTGTAGTTTATAAGAGAATTAGGTTATTATTGCATCATGAAATAAAGTTAATTGAATAAATTTTATTTATATAGCAAGCTGAATAACGTAAACGACAAGCTGAATTGAGATTTCACTAAAAGTAAAAATAGGAAATTAAATTAAATTTGAAAATTCGTAGTATGATAATTGATAATTTTTAATATTTTTAATATTTTTCAGCTATAACCTATATATTTATTTAGCTATTTTTATATTTTTTTCATCTCGTATATTGCTTGAAATTTGTTGAGCAAACATTGTATATTATGCTGACATTGTTGAATAATTCTTCCCAAGTTGTGTGATACAGAACAGAATCAATTGATTTTTTTTTTACACAATTTGGAGAATTTCTTTCGAAACGATTGGTTGCTGAATAAAGTGATTTTTCCTTATTTTCAAAGAAAACAAGTTCACGGAACCCTACTGCAATTGCAGTGGGCCGATCATGTGATCTTTTGTTTCAGCTTTAGCTGAATCACGTGATGTTTTTTGTGTCCGCCAATGTGTTAAATTTCTAATTTAAAGTTTCTTGTAATGTAAATAAAGCACAAATTTAAAATTTTCATTACTTTCCTATGAAATTTAATAAATTTTATATTTATCTAACAAAAAAAAAACATAAAAAAGCCTTTGAGAATTGTAAAAAAAAAACTCTTTCTCTGCATTAGCTCATAATTTATTCATTCAACAATTTTTTTTTTTTCAAAAACTTATTCTTTATGCCAAAAATTAATTTTTCAAAAATCAGCATAAATTTTTTTTTTTTGTGAAAAAACTAAAAGCTAACAGAAATCCATTAATAAAAATGCTTTTTTTTTTTTGGCAATCATCGCAAAAAATTATTTTCATCATTTTTAAATAAATTCAGCACAATTTAATAATACTAAAATATTAAATTTTTCGTTTTTTTGTTTACGTAATTTGTTTTTATTTATTTTTATGCCTAAATTTTGTTTTTTTTTTTTATTTCTTTAAAACTGGTCTAGTTAATAAAAATTATTTTGTATTTTTGAAAAACAAAATATATTTCAAACCACCCACAATTATCACCTCAAAAAATGGTGTTGTTTTTTTATGTCTCGTATATTATTTATTTATTCATTCAATTTTTTTTCGTATCATAATTTTTGCATTTAATTTTTTAATATGATTTTTTTATTATAGTTTCGGACCATAAAAAAAAATCCTACTAACATAATTTAAATATTTTTCTAGTCAGAACAAAGTATATAGTATAGAATAGAATCATTTGGTAGAATACAATATAAAAATTCGTCTTCAAATTACTCGTATATTTAATAAATAGTAAATATATTTAAATATTTTTTTTCGTGACTTGAAAAAAGACCATACAAGAAAAATATTAACCTACTTTACGTTAGTATATCATTTATATTTTTACAAGTATGATGAGAGATGATATTTAATATTTACGGAAATATAATTTATAAATACAATTTAATTATAATAATATTATATCCAATAACACAAATATAATCTCTTTAGACGTCATTTTTATGTAATTAAATAATTCACCCAGAAAAAACTAAGTATAAAAATTATTTAAATTAATTTTCATATATTTTTTTGCCGAAAGGAAATGAAAAAAAACAATCAGAATTTTGTTACAATAAATTATTTATTACTTATTATTTTTGGAGATTTTGTACGTCTTCATTGTTGGCGATGATGGCGGCATTAACTTTTTTTGGATTTTTTGGAGACGACACTTTAAAAATTATAAATTAGTAAAGATAATTTTTCGTTTGTTATGCTAAAAAAGGCATTGTTTTTTTTTTTTTTTGTGGAGTTCATTATTTAAAGGGAAATGATTAACCAGAAAATTTTTGATATAAATAATAATGGAATTGTTTCAGCTTATTTTTTCTATATGGAAATGTCATTGAAACATGAAACATTTTTATTATAGTCGGGGGAGAATTAATTGAGGTATTACGGATGACTCATAAATTTTTTTATTATTATTAAAATTGTAAATAAAAAGGATAAATTCATTTATATGTGAATTGTTCTGTGGGGTATAGCATTTATGATTAATCCTTTAGAGAGACTTTCTTTATGACTTTTTATCAGACAATTCAAGTGATTATGAAAAAGGATAGTTTTGAGTGGCCTTGTATAAAATGACTAATTAGTTTTTTTGAGAATATAATATTGAAATTGGGTTAATTAAATAAGAGGGTTGTTTTATGGTTATGCAAATAATGCATGACATCAAACTTTAATAGACAAATTATGAAGTTTTTGTGTCATTTTCATATTTTTTTGAAATTTTTAAAGTAATCTAATGCTTTTGTGATAACTCGTATTAGATTTACAGATCAATTTTTATGATTTAATTATTTAAAATTGACATATTTTTTTTTTTGTTATTTATATTTTTTTTTGAAAGTATAAAATTACTTGTACATTTATTTGATTACTTATATACTCAAATTTTGAAGTGTAAAATTTCAAGTGAACAAAAGGTAATTAAAGCTGATAAAATATTTTTATAAATTCGATATTAAATTCTGACTCAACAAATAGAATTTTAATAATTCAATATTATTTAATGATTATTATAAATAAATATTTGACTGTCTGTTTCGGAATTAGTTTTATATTGTAAAATATGAATTTTTGTAAAAAGAAAAAATCTCATTTAACGTTTTTGTCTGTCAGGTGGCTGTTAAGTTTTTTTTTTTGTGTAATAAATATTCATTTAGACCTCAAAATTCAAGTAAAGGTAATAACTTAAAGAGTAACTTAAAATTTACTACATTAATACAAGAATTAAGTAATTGCAAATCAAAATTAATTTTAATATTATTTTTATAAAAAAAAACAAGTATTTGTAAGCTTGTAACTATAATTTAATTTTGTTCATTTTTGTGTATAATTAATCATTTTTTGTTTACATTTAATTTATCGTTGTTTGCCCAGATTTTAAATTATAAAATTACAATCTTACAAAAAAAAATACATAAAATCATAATTTCTAAGGACAATAAATCTTAATTTTAATTAAAAAATAAAATTATTAATGACCCTCAAATTTAAATGACCTTTCATCCTAAAAATATTATCGCAAGAATTTCTTTAAAATTTTATTGACCATGATTAATTTTAATTTCGTTATAAATATTTCTTTCGTTAAGTGTAATATTATTTTTATTTATGTAATTTTGATATTTTTTTTAAAAGACTTCAAATAAAATCAAAATAATATTTTCTGGTAGCTTATATACTTAGTTTTTTTTTGTGTATATATTTTTCCTGTTTATCTGGACTTTTGCCCAACACAAAAATTTTCAATTTTTTTTGTTTTTGTAAAATTTTACAAGAAAATTTTACAAAAAAATAAAAACATTTTTTAAATTTATCGGAAAAATTTTGTGGAACTTTTATTATAAAAATATATTTAAAAATGGTAATATTTATATACTTTTTTATAAAAAAATTATTTATAAAATTTTCTTTGTGGGCAAAAGTTCTATTAATGTTCAAGGTCACGGATGGAAAATTTTATTTGAAAAAAAAAAAAAAATTATTTTAAATTTTCTTACGTCTATGAAAAATTTAAATAATCTTCGGGAAAACTTTTTGTATATTTCGATAATTTTACAGTATATACTAAGTACTTATATATTAGAGATTGACGTAAATGGTTAATGTTATAGAATATTTTTAAAACTCTTAATTAGTTATTTGTAGAAAATTTAAATTTTCTATATAATTTTTAATAATTTTAATTCAACCATAAAGTTATGAACATTTCTTGTCGCAACTGGCGATAAAAGTTATTAGAACTGTCACAAAATATGTGAACATTTGGGCTTCTATTCAAATGTAGGTAAAAAATGTTCAAATTTTGACAACTGTCAAATATCTTACATAATTTTTTACTATTATATTTAATGTTTAATTAATCAACCGACCTAAAAATCAGGATTATATCAAATGTACAATAAATAATATCAATATATTATTTGAAATTTTGACAATATAGTAAATGTCAAATACAATATTTTTCTTATATGTCAAATTATATTCATTTTGTTGTTATTTTCTGATCCAAAGAAAATAATGAAAAAAAAAAAATTTATATAAATTAAATAAAGAAGATTTCTTCATTATTGCCACATTTTTATTGTCTGATAATTTTCACGCCTGCAAACACCATTAAAATCTATAATATTCTAAATATTTACATAAAATGCATATATACATATACATAAATATGTTATGTTTATATTTTGTTTTATTACAGAAATTTTGTGTATATTTATTCAAGAATAAATAAATATTCAATTTTTTTAAAACTTCGTTTTTTTTTGTTTGAAATTATTTACATTACAAAACATAAATTGGAAATATATTTCTCAATTTGTTACCCCCTTTTTTACTTTGTTCTAATATTTATTAGTTTTATACTTTTCTCATATCTATTGAACTCCTTTACTTATTATCAAACTTTAATACGGAATTACTTTATACTTTTCATATCAATTCGTATACTCCATAATAAACAAAAAAGTTTAATGTTGAATCTTATCAGTAACGAAGTATAGGAAAACCTGCAATTTATTTAGGACAAGGTTTTACTATTTTTCAAACTTTTCGTTCTTTCATTTCAAATACTATACAAGTTTTCTTATCAATTTAAAGAGGAAAAATTACAATAATTGTTAACGCTTTTTTGAGTTTTTTTAAATTTCAAATGAAATTAACATTAAAAAAAAATATTGTACAAATAAAACACAATGAAAAAATTGCATTAAAAAACGCATTAATTAATGAATATTATTTTTACATTTTACTGTTCCGTTTTATGACTTTGCATGCTTAAATTATTTAATTGTTTGAAATGAATTTACTATAAAGAGAAAAAAAAATGTTGGGAAAATTGTCATTTCGAAGTTAAGCAAAAACAAATATGTTTAAAAGTAATTATTTATTTATTTTTTTGCAAAATTATAAATTCTCAATAATTACTTTTGTTTTTTAAACATTTAAACATAATAATTTTTCTTTATAATGAAAGAAATATAAAAATTTTTGTTTTTTTTGAAAAGTCATATAAATTTTTTTATAAATTGAGGAAATTTTAATTATTTTTAATTTACTTAATTTTTTAATTGATAAATTTATATATTCAATATTTAATTGTCCGAATCAGTTTCATCACAATTTTGCTTATTAATATTTTATTACATAAATTTTTCTATTAGATATGAATTACAAAATAGCAAAAGATAATTCCCTAATATTTTCAATTCAAATTCTACATTTTTTCCGCCTCGTGATGGAATTGGTGGTACGATTGTACCACATGTGGTACAATTAAGCCTCTTGTGGTACTGTGGTACACTAGTCGAAAATGTGGTACAATTTGTAAAATAATTCATTGTCTTAATTTTTTTTTATTTTTAACAAATTCGGGAAGTATTTGCGATACGTTTGCTATAAGTATTCAATCAGAACAGAACCCTATTATATATATCCACACATTTACTGGGATCATTTCATTTTCATATAATTTTCATTTCATCTCTCCCTGTAAAAAATTCAGTTTTAAGGAAAATTTTTTAACATATTTTTCTGGGCAGTTGCAATTTGAATAAAAAAAAAAGTTTTTTTTCTGTCATTCAAAAAGTCATTTTTCTATTTGCAAAAAAATTTACTTCTAATGTGGTACAATCGCTTGGAATTGGGTACCATTTCGATGGCATTTGTGGTACACTCGAATTTTTCAAAATTCCATCCCCTGGACTTTAAAACGTTCTCAAATTTCTGTTCACATTAAAATCTCATATCATAAACCAAAAATTCTCCGAATTAGCATATTAAATCAAAAATTAAGTAGTCAGCGACAATCGGTTATAAAATTTTTGATTTTTTTTTATCTTCAATATTTTCACTTTATGATCAAATTTTTTCATATTTATTTAATTTTTATAGTCATTTTAATTGAAATATATAAAAAATCTTTTATGTGTAGCCTCGGAAAAGAATTTTCTCTGGTTATTAAATTTTTTCTTTTAATAATAAATAAAGCAAAATTATCTTTAAAGACACGATCGTTTTTGTTTCATGTGTGATCCATAAAACAAGATGAACAAAAGTTTATTATAGACACAGAAAAATTTCAATTAAATATTTTCGTGTAACTAGAGGAAAATTTATAAACTAAATGAAAAATAAGAACAGAAAAAAAAAATATATAATTTATTTATTTATATAAATAAAAAAAATATCTAAATTTATTTTTCTTGACTTAAATTTGTAAATTTTGAAAGTATAGTAAAGAAAGAAAATAAAATTCTCTTGATTCATTTTTATTCGATCAAGTTAAATTTTTTGTAGGTCTATTTACAAAATGCTCTAATAATAATTGTTGAAAAACATTTGTTTTGAATTTAGGACTAAATGTATTTATTTTGAAAATATTCTTATTTATAGATTATAAAAATAGTTTAAGAATTTAGGGTTGAGGTACTAAGATTATTTTGATGTTATTTAGGTGAATTTGATGTCAATTTATAATAATTTGTTTATTGAATTTTCTCATTATTACATATATAATAACATAACTTTTATCTGAGGTCGGATCTGAGGTCGGATCATTGAATAATGTCTATTACCGAATGACGTGTTTTATCTAAATCTAATGTTGCATCTTACTTTCGGCCTTTTTCATATATACTTAATCGCAATTAAAGCTTTTCTGATACCTGCTAACCAGTTGTCAGATTACCTACTAACCGGAACCATGAAAGCTTTTAACTATCACAGTGTCCTTTTATCCTGCCAATTCAGAGCAAATCAATTTAGTTTGACCTAAGTACTTACGACATATATGACAGTAATTGTGGTTTTAGTCAGTAGTTTATTAAAACTAACGTTTTACATTCAATTATATGTATTTACATAAATTCCTATCTGAGACAATAATTTCCAGGAAACAGTTTCTATTTTTTCAGTATTACTTCCCCATTTTCTTCCCAGTACTTCCGTATTAGTGCTTCATTTTGACTTTTGCTTTCAGTTTCATATACTATCCTCTTATTGTACATTTATTATGAATTACGAAAAAAGTTTTAACAAAAAACGTGATGTATTCTGGCTATAATTTAACATAAAATCGTCTTATTACAAATTATTATAAATAAAATTATTAAATAAGATCATAAGATGAGAAAATTTTCATAATTAGTGACGATAAATCTCTTAGTACCTCCAATAAATATCAATAAAATTTCAAAATGTTGATTTAATATTAAAATTTTTCCCTTATTTCATATTAATGAGAATGATGATCTTTTATTAACCAATAAATATTAAACTGAAATAATAAATAAATTAAATTTTTTTGTTATATAAAAGAACATTATTTCCGGTATAAATGCACAAAAGAAAGCGCATTGCACTTGACTTGAGTATATTTAATTATAAGCATAATTAATGTTGCCAAAAAAAAGAAATTTTTCATAAATTTACAGTATAATAAATACTAATTAATATAATTTACATAAATTTTTTTAAAAATTATTTTTAAAGAACTTCACGTGCTTTAAATAATTAATTTTTTTCTTATAAAACAAATTATTAATAATAATTGTTAATAATTATTATTATATTTAAAAATCGAGAAAAAGAAAATTTATTATTGCAAAAAAAGCAGGAAATTTTTTGATGGCATTTGGCATTTTTTCGTGTTACGTAAAAATTTTTTTACTATATAACAAAATTTCTGCACTCATAAATTATTTTTTTTGTTACATAAAATTTATGAAAGAAAGAAAATTTAAAATCAATTAGCTCAGAACTAAGGAAGTAAATTTGTATAGGTTTTTTTTTTATATAAATTTTGCGTGTGTCAGCTGGATTATAAATATCGATTAATTATGAATTTGGAACAAAGTAGAATATATTCGATATAAAGAGACAAAATTTAGGACAATTTTAATTAATTGTATAGCATAAGTTTAAGAGTGCCATCGGTATTTTCAAACATGTCACGAATATGTTTTAAAAGAAAAATTAATTAAAATGTCTTCTTTTTTGCGGTGTGTGTAAAATACTGTGAAATTAGCATACAATTTTCTTGAGCTAAATTTGATGTATATAATGCCGGAAAAAAAAATAAATAACATGAAAAATATATTTTTGCTTATTAGTTTTTTGCTTATGCAAAATTTTGTTAAAAAAATTATTTTCAATTATCAAATTTCAATGGAAGAAAATTATTTAGAATTTAGACTAATTATTTAATTTTTGTGATGATTGGCTGATAGCTTATTGCCAATTGTCTGAGGTGTTTGATTTTTTTTGAGGAAATTTATGAAATTTGATTATTTAATGAAATAAGATTTAAAAAAAGTAAAAAAAATGGTTAAAAATTATATAAATTATTTACAAAATTTTATTTTTCATATAATAGAAAAATGTAATTTAGTTTCATTTGCGGTTATAGTCCCTTCAAAAATTCAAAAATATAAAAAAATAGACTTTTCAATAGTTGTAACACTAAATTTCAAATCTATCATAAGTAGATCTAAAATTTATAATATAAAATCCAAAATGCTAAAAAAATTTTCAATATTTCTCCATTAAATAAATTTTCAAAAATATCCTAAAATCTGTAAATAAATTTACTCCATCTAATTAACTCAATTTTAAATTGAAAAAGCATAAATTCTTTTACATTTCATTCCAATTAACATATTTATCTTATTAACTATTGTAAAAATATTCAGATTTATATTTACTACTTAAACTTTTTTTTCCATATACATATTTCGAAATGGTCAATTTACCATAAAATCTGACAGACCCTTTCAAATATACTTTACAATTAATATAAATGGTCTAGACTTCATTATATTCTTTCCTTTAATAAATATCAAACTCCTCCAACATAAGTCGTAAGTTTCAATAAATTCCCATCAACAAAATTATTTAAGGTATAAAATGAAAAAAAAAATTATTGTAATTTCATTATCAAAACTTAAAAAAGAATATATCTCACATATAAATATAATGGCTAAGGACTAGATATATGTATAACTCTTAAATTATATATACATACGGGAGACCGCACACATTTACTTCACATGATACCATAAAGACAACAGAAAAAAAGTTAAAAATCATCAGCACAAAATATTATCTGGTAAAGAGAATTATTGTTGTAACCACTATACAGGAAAACTAAAAGGAACGCATGACTAAATCCCTTTTATTCTCGTTTTTTTTTTTTGGAAAAACTTCAAAAAGTACTACATTAACCTATGAATTTAATGGTTACGGCTGTTTGCCTGCCTCCCTCTTTAGAAATTTTTTTAAAAATTGTATATAAAATTTACAATCGCTCTTACTGCTTCCGGTCTACAAATTGTATACAAAAAATATGCTTACAACCTTACAAGCTTATAGATACAATGTGGCTGCCCAGATATGCGGTTAACATCATACATAAAGATACATTAACACAAAACCAGATACAGAGAGAATTTTACATTAACAAAGAAAAAAAAGGCAACCAATCTGAAATCTATAATATAATGATCACCTTTTGTGGTACAAAACATTGAGGTTTATTTTTTTTTTAATAAATATTTTGATATTAAAATACAGAAAAAAAACACTATCATTGCCGGCTGACGACAGGAAATCATGCAAGTGAAACCGAAAATTCTCGTTGTTGGGTGCATACAAAAATTGTGCAAATAAATTTATTGTGTTGTTGTTTTTTTTTGTTATGCAAATATAAAGAATATTTAAATTATTCAAATTTTGTCACCTCAGGTGGAATTTTGAAATGGTATGGTAATTTTATAGTCAATATAATAAAAAAAAAGTTGATCAATTGAATTTGAATGTTGAATTGAATTTTTCTATAAGACTTTTTCGGATCAAAGCAGATAATTTGCAAGAATTTTTTTTCAATTTAAAGCATCTGTCACACTGCCCAATGTAATTATTTCGAAATAACATTTGCTGTACGGTTTATATCCACCAACTGTCAAGTTTATGTACCAAAATTGATTGGTGAAGACTGAAGAGAAAGTATATATCTATTTATCTTTCAATAAAATGTAAAATACTAAATATTTAAAATACTAAATTTTACCCTGGGCGGTAATTAAAGTTGCAATATTTACAGTGTATGTAGATGATGAATTAGTATTTGCATATCGGTTAAATCTACAAATTTAAGAATTTTAATAATTTTTGTTTACATTTTCGCAAGATTAAAATGATTGAAATGTTACACATTGAAATATTTATTACAGTAATATTCAATTCAGTTTTGAAATTACTTGAAAATGTAATTCAGAATTTTACATAATGTATCCGATAGGGTTAGTATATACTTAATTTCGTTAGTATATGTCGGCAAAAATTATTAATAATACTTATATTGTTAAAGTCTCTAGTTAATTTCCTACTTAATTTGTCCTGCCAATATCTAAAATGTGAAATATATATACCTATATATGTACATACATATACATATGCTTGAAATATTGTTATAAATCTTATTTCATATATTGCCCAAAAGTTCGAACGAGAATAAGTAGTGATATTACATAAAGTCCATTGTGACAATGACAATAAACGATCACATTTTACATTTTTGCATAGAAATATCTTTGCAATATTATAATGTGTGATAGTCAGTCACAAATCACTTTACGCAATACCCCAGAAGGATTTCGTTTTATGGTTTTGAATTCGTTTATGTTTTGATTTAAATGTCGACATAAGAACTACTTATACATAAAATAACGAATCAATTACAGAAATCAATAAGTAAATCAAAAATTAATTAATATTGCCAAAAATATCCTTTACCTCTGATACATATATATTTATATCTAGAACTAAATTTGCGTCTTACCAGAGGAATATAACATTTTAACCATTTATAAATTATGATAGGTATATGATGTAGTTCTACCATCACTTTTATGATTATTAATAAACATAATTTTAGGTTAGGTCAGTGGAAAAAATTATTATGATCTATTATTTTTATGAAAAATAATATTGCGTGTATAAGTAATTTTATATTTCTCCATCTTTCTTATTTTTTGTCTAAATTATTTTATCATTATTTGTCCCTAATTTTGAATTTAGCCTTTAATATAGATGAAATTGTTTTTTTTTTCTTCTTTTTAATGTCCATAATTTATTCATAAATTTAGGTTAATTTCATATTTGTTTGCGTGTTGAAGAGACATAAATAGATACAAAAATAGAAAAATCTTCTTGTGACACCCTAAAGATAATGATGACATGCGAGGACAAACATTTTGATTATGTCTAAACTCTATTATAGTATATTTGTGTTCTTATCGGCCAATTTTTTTCCTTTATTATCATGGTCATCATCTAATTAAGGTTTATGTCTGTTATTTGTATATATAAATATTATATATCTATAATTTAATTCATTTGCGGTATTAATGAAAATCATAGACCGCAACAATAAAGACACAACAAGAAAAAATTATTATTTGAAAAAAGTTTATAATATTCAAATCAAGGTTGGAAAATATTAAGGCTCGCGGAGCGCCATTTCGTGTTTTATAGAGGAATTGTTTTGCCCATTTTATACAAAACCAGTGAACATTTTCTTCCACGAAATTTTTATAACATATCAAGAATATATTAATTTCACGGATAGGTGTTTTACTTTTTTAATTTTCCCCCCCATATACCTGTCCCCGCACCTGAAAGTGGTCCATTTTATTGCCCATTTTATGAGTAAACCCTTACATATTTTGATATTTTTTTTTCTACAAAATAAAGATTAAATATATTTTTCACGGATGTATGTTTTACATTTTTGATATTTGTTATCATTTTTCTAATAATTAAATTTTTATATAAAAACCTCTTTTTTTCAAAAAATTTTTGGAAGACAATGTGTGAAATTTAGTGTAGCTAGTCTCTGATAGGGAACTTTGAGCGCTGAAGTCAATTTTAAACAGTTTTATTGTCAATGAAAGCTCTTTTTTTGTTTGTGTGTGTTTCAAATTATTTTTTATTTGCAATTCTGATTTTTTTTATGAATAATACATAACATATGGATGGATGTATATAGAAAATATTTATTACCAATAACATAATTTTTAGTTTACATCTTTTCTTTATATTTTTTTTTTCAGTTAAAATGTATGAGAAAAGGTGGATTTTTAGATTCAGGTGTAGTTTTTTTATTTGTTTCAAAAATTGGATCAGGCTTATAAAAGTGTAAAAATAATTACAAATTTATATACATACTCAATTTTTATAGGTAAATGAAGTTAAAAAAAAGTAGGTAAAATCTAAAAAAAAATTCAGGAAGGATATTATTTCATTTTTTTTAATGAAATATCAATATAAGTACATATATTATCCTGGATGAAATGCTGAATGGCCATATTTTCATCTGGGATTTTCTCTGGCACCCCTGGATGGATTGGGCTGATATTTGGTAAACACATTTAAATTAGTGGTCTGGATGAAATGATGAGTGGCCATATTTTCATCTGGGATTTTCTCTGGCACCCCTGGATGGATTGGGCTGATATTTGGTAAACACATTTAAATTAGTGGTCTGGATGAAATGATGAGTGGCCATATTTTCATCTGGGATTTTCTCTAGCACCCCTGGATGGATTGGGCTGATATTTGGTAAACACATTCATTATAGTGATCTATTGTTAAGTATGCCAGAACTCCTCCATTAGCTTTACTTGGAAGATGGTTATATGATTAAAACGTGATTTCTGATATTTTGTGGGAAATAATGGAGGAGCACTGGCATAGTTAATTATAGAACAATATAATGAATGTGTTTACCAAATATCAGCCCAATCCATCCAGAGGTACCAGAGAAAATCCCAGATGAAAATATGGCCACCCATCATTTCATCCAGACCACAAATTTAAATGTGTTTACCAAATATGAGCCCATTCCATCCAGGGGTGCCAGAGAAAATCCCAGATGAAAATATGGGCATATATAATTTCATCCAGGATAATATACATACATATATTGATATTTCATTAAAAAAATTAAATACGACCGTTTTCATTCAAATACGCCCTTTGTAGAATAACCCCCAATACAATATATCTGGTCAGATATTTATGGGTAACGAAATTAATTTTACTTTCCCTTTATAGAATTTACAATAATTTTATATAATACATATATATAATATTTTATTTTATATAAATATATGGATATAGTATAACTATATTTAGTACATACATATATAATATTATAATATCTGATCAGATAATATTATACATATACTATTTACATATTATATTATATAAAATAATTGTAAATTCATTAAAGGGAAAGTAAAATTAATTTCGTTACCCATAAATATCTGGTCAAGCAATAATAGATATATTACATATTCGGTATTGATATATTATATTATGAAATATGAACTCGTTTTCAAAAATCAAAATTTGTGGGATAATTTTATCATCACATATAATTATACATTATATGGCAACGCCGCATTCCTATAAAAACATCAAATAATGTATTACAAACGCATACACACAAAGAATATAAAAGCTCTTTTTCAGAAAAAAACATTGGTATGACGTGACGTCACGATTCGGGCTTTTTTCTGGCGCTCCTCGACCCTTAAGTATATAAGTATTTAAAAAAATTGTTTATTATTTTGTTTAACTTATATAAATGATGATGATGAATCATACTTACATATAAATTTATTAAAGTGTTAATTAAGTTTTTGTTAAGGTGAGCTTTAAAAATATAAATAAATTAGATATTTAATTTGTTAGTTATAGAAATGTTAAAATTAAATTTTAATTAAATTTAGTTTTTTTTTTTGTTAGCTTTAATTTACCAGAAAATCACAATTGGCTATTGTTTTTTATTCGAAATTATTTTTTAAGAAATTCGAAATTTTTATATAATTTTGTTTTTCTAGTTAACGTGTGAAATGTCATAGAAATATGTTTAGTGATTTATTATTTTAAATTTGAATAATCATAATTTTGTAATTAAATTTGTCATTTTTCTATTTGGCTGACCTTAGAAATTTTAATCATATTTACGAATTAGTCATCAACAATTTAGGGAAATTACTGTCCAATCTTGCTCTACAATCTAAACTAATTGAACAAATTGTTTTGTAGATTGATTCCAAATTAGAATGAGTATAAAATTTTTTGTCTCAGACTGGGATGCAACCAGAAAAGAGATGGGAAAAACATATTTAGTAATGAATTGTGAATTTTCGAAATTATCAAAATTGTTTCTTCTAAAGGCTTTGAAAAACAATTACATAACTTATTACTACAGACTAGATTTTAAAGTTTAAATCACCTTTTCGAAATTCACCAAAATATAATCATTCCAAAGTCTCCACAATTTCATCATTCCAATTTTATGTTACTAAATTTCTATAAAATTCTATTTCATAGAAAATCATTTTAGTGCCATTTTTAAGCATAATATTTTTTTATATTACCGCAAAATATAAAAATAAAATAAAATTTTCTTGACGCCACATTAATTTAATGAGTAATTCGTTTACCATTTTGTGCCAAAACATATTTTCCACCACGAGCATTATAATGTACTAGGAAAATTTTTCTATTCCAGAACAAAAATAAATTATATGTTCGTCCCTTTGATAAAATATTTAATAAAATTAAAATAGCTATAAGAAAAATATTATGTAGATTTAATATTAATTAAACAACAGCAAAAAAAAATATAAATTCTGCAATTTTTCATGTTCAAGTGTGAACCCATGAAAAAAAGTCAAAAGAAAAAAGAAAAAAGAAAAATCCTTGACGCAACATATGCGCCAGAAACGACATTTTATGTGCATATGCAATTATTTATATCTGGTATACCAAAAATAGCATAATTTTCATCATTTAAAATTAAATTAACATTTAAGGAAAAGTAAAAGATTTTCCGTTTAAGTAAAATATAAGTATTTTTCCTGGAAAAATTATTTTCCTTCTTGTTACATTTAAAATAACCAGAAAGAAAAATTGAAAATTTTTAAGTGACATATACGAGTTTCATGAAGTAAATTTTCATTTTGTATTTTGTACTTTTTTTTTTTTTTTTGAAAATGAGACTTTTCTTTACACATAAATTTAAACATAATTTCAATCTTTTTTTTTTTCGTTTTTGATTAGATGAAAATGCGTATAAAACAGCATAATTTTTCGTAATAATTGTATTCTTGCAATTATTCTGAGGCGTTAAATCATTTCAAATTGTTTTTATTTGAAAGAAAATTATATTTTTTTTAAATAATGTGACATGCTTAATATTTTTGTCACTGAAAAAATTATAAATATAAAAAAATTGATGGACAATATTTGGGGTTTGTTGAATGTACATTGAAAAGAATGAGTCTAAATTAGATTTGAGAACATAAGAAAAACTCTACAACATCACTGATGTCAACAAGTCGTATATTTTCGTTATTATAATTGAAACAATATTGATTCAGATTCAAGTGCTACACAATAACAGTAACCTCCTTTCACGATCTGAAATTTGACTGATTGAAGAGTTCGGAAGTCAATTATGACAATTATTCAATAGCTCTTACAAATTTTAATTTCAAATTTATTACCGAAAGAAATAATTCTGAAATGTTTTTATTATATTTTACAATTTATGACAGACGAATACACTGACAGAAATAAACTAAAATTAAAATCTCAAGAATTCATAACAATAATAATAACAATATTTTACATTAATTTATGAAAATATCTAATTCCAACATCACTTTTAGTATCAATTTACAGCAAAACAAAACAATATTAAAGGAAAAACAAAAAGAGGTTTTTTTTTCACTTCATGGTTCTTAAGTCGACATTGACTTGTACCGGCACCACCTACCGGTACAGATATAATTTCTATTATAGGTGTTTTTTGTGTTGTTGTAATTTTTGGTGTTGCTAAATTTTATACAAAAATTTTATACTCATTTAAATTGTTAGGGTGAAATTGTTTACGTTATGGTTTGACGAAGACAAAAACCAAAAATATAAAATAGAAAGAATGGTGATTTTTTCAATGTAACTTCTTGTGAGGTGACATAATATACATATATAATGACAATGAAATATTTAAGGTTTAATTTTACTTCAATTATATTTTCTATTATTTATCATTTAATATCAGATTTTAGACTTTTCTATATTTTTTAAGTGTTAAGTAAAGAGTTTTTCAAAATTTAAGCTTAGTAAAATTATAAATCAATTTACAGTCTTCTCTCAACTTTGACATATATATAAATTTCAATATTTTCCAGAGTTTATTAACCGCAAAAATTCAAAGAAAAAAATATTTTAAATCAAAAATAAAATTCTTTCCAATGATTTTACAATTTTGCTGACATATAAAATTCCAATTTAAATCAAAAACTTTATTATTTATATTTTGAAATTGAATAGTTAAGTAACTTCCTTTATATACTATGTAGATTGCCTCATGTTGTGTCCTATATAAAACATACGTATATTTTTTGTTAACATTTATTATGTCTACATAAAATTCTAACTACTACTATATTAAAAAGCCATGTTTCTGTCATATTCAATTTTGAATTTTAAAATTTTTCATAGAAAACTTGAATGGTAACTAGAAATAAAGTCATTTTCAAATTCTATATATCATTTTCCATTTACTCTATATCTCTTTTATAAAATCAAAAATATATACACATAAAAGTTTCATCGAACTCCCTAAAGCGATAGACAGAAAATTGTTTATTTAGAAACATACTTTTGATAATTTTCACCACCAATCTTATATATAAACATCAGTGATAAATTGAATATAATTCTTGCACTTTTTGAAGTAGGAAGTTTGTCTGAAGTAGTTTTCCCAAAAAAATAAATATAAAATAAAAAAGATTTATAGAAGGAGATAAAAATTGTTGTATATACGAGATAGAACATAAAAAAGGACACTATTTTCAATTTATATTATAATTTCTCCTTTATTTATAATAGTTTTTATTCTGATGTGTAACTTTTCCTTAAAAAAAAAAAGAGGGTGGCATATATAAAAATTTATGCTGCACTAGGGAAATGATATGTTTATATTATATAAGATATGGAAAAGATTCAGGAAACATTATTTTATATAACATAAAAAGAATGTTATGTAAGGGTAAAAACAATTTTTTTTTTTTAAATATTTGATAATGTTTTACAAGGAGATAAGTTTTTCGTATACGACTCGTTCCAGCAATAAAATGCAAGAAATTTTTTATGGGTATATAGGGTAGAAAAGCAAAAGAAGGTTCAGTGAACTTTTTTCCTGATTAGTTTGGTTTACGCATATAAATAATGTGGCTTATAGGGGATTTTGTATTTTATACCAGAGAGAAATACTATAAATATTTTTTACTATTTTTTATGGATATTTGATAAAAACTGAAAAGGACATTTAATGGAAATTTATGATTATAATTTCGATTATTTTGATTTTCTAGTGAAATTAATATTTTTTTTATTGTTTACAAGATTAGAATTAGTATTTTTTTAGTAAATTTAGTTGATTTTTGTACATAATTGAAATCCTGGAAAAAGTTATACTTAATTTTCTGTAATAGTTAAAATTCAATGTTTGAAATTGGAATTTTTTGTAATTTCCAGTCAGTTTTTTGATGTACATATAAGTATGTAGGTACTTAAATTCAGTGAGCTATAAAATTCTATTTATAAAAAATTTTGATAGGAAAATTTCCGTTCTAACAAATACAATTTATATTTTAAGCTAATCCAATGAGTATTATCTTAAATGATCATTTCCTTATTTAAGAAACATTATTAAATGTTTCATTACGTATTAAATTTATATTTATTTTCTTACAGTTGCCTTTTTTTTATATACCAAAGATTATTATTTGTACACCAAAAAAAAATATAGACATAACCAAAAAAAAAATTACAAAAATTTCAGTTTTTAAATTAATAAAAAATTTAAAAGAAAAAAAAAGAAACAAAAATTAAAAAATAATTTAATCAATAAAAAATCGAAATTAAATTAACCAAAAAAAAATATAAATAAGAAAATCTTTAATTATATAAATAAAAAAACTGATGTAATTTTATTGATTTCAAAATTGAAAATTGCAAATTAAAAAATATTGAATATCTTAATTAAATAAAAAAATAGTATAAATTTGAAATAAACAAAAAAACAAAATAAATTCATTAATAATAAAAATAAAGAAAAGATTAATTAAAACATTTTTTATACTGGTGATCATCAATTATGGGCGCGCGAGTGTTTTGAATATTAAAATCGAAATAAAGATTGACAAAAGATCGTTACGAATTTCTGCTGTTAAACTAAAAGTTGTCAATCTTTGTTTTTCATCATTTCATCGTGCAATATAAAATTTTTGTGAAATGATGATAATAACAAAATTAATGATTTTTTCTTCAATAACATTTTAATTTCAGATTTTGTAATTTCTTATAATATAGAAAATTAAAAATTTATTTAACACGAAAATGATTAATACGATAATTATTGACTATTTAATAATAAAATTAAGAAATTATATTTGCATTAAATGTTAAAAAATAATTTAATTTAAATTAAAAGTGTGAAAAGAAAATTAACTTAAATAATACACCACACCATTATGAATTGTGCAACATTGTCACCAACTGATGATGCCGAATTAAGGCATACTAATTCACCAATGTCGTCAACAAATCAACGTGAATTACAATTACAAAGAACTACACATTTGTACTGTCGATCATTGGATAAAGAACGTGATCGAAGAACATCACGTGGATTAGCATCATGTTTAAGGGGTGAACGTGATGAATTTCAATATGAATTTTGTGAATCAGGAAGTAAGAAATAAATTTCAACAAATTATAAATTTTAAAAAGATTTTTTAGGTATCGATAATAGATGGCGCGTTATTGAGAACAAAATTCTTGATAGATGGTGGTTAAACGTTTCGTTTCGTTATGAATATAATTAATTGATTTTATGATATCTGATAAAATTAAGTGCAAAATCTTGTCAAAACTATTTCGATAATCAAATAAACTATCTTGACCGCCGTACAAAAGTATACATTGTTAGTAGCTCATTATCTTCTCAAATAGTTTATTTACGTTTTCAACTCTTTGATATTACCACCTACAATTTTTAGATATTTAACAAAGATAGATTACATTTTTTCTTAAATGGTTTTACATGATTTTTTATATTGTTTGAGAGAACATTAATGTTTTTTTTTTGTCAAAATTACAAATAAAGTTTGATCACTTATCAAAATAATGATTTTTCTGTATACAATGTAAAATATGTATATAAATTTTTATTCTAGTGGGTAGAATGGAACATAGAAAATGTAAACATTTTAAGAAAATTTGATGGAAACAAGTTTTTATGTGATGTTAACATTTCTGGAATTAGAATTTATTTTTTTTTTTTGTTCAATTTATTTATTTATTCTTCTTAATGGGCGTTTAGAATAATTTTTTCAAAAATAGAATTTCAAAATTTATAGATTTATTTATTTGATCTCTAACGATAATAATAATAATAAAAAAAAAT
This sequence comes from Empis stercorea, assembly GCA_949752835.1. Lineage (NCBI taxonomy): Eukaryota > Metazoa > Arthropoda > Insecta > Diptera > Empididae > Empis > Empis stercorea. Next base: position 7,708,976 of record OX457087.1, read on the forward strand.
TGTTATTTTGAAGTGCGGAATTAAAATATAATTTATTTGTTTTAAGTGGTTTTGATTTCCGGTCATTTTTTTTTATTATTTTAGAATTATCGAAATTTTAAAAATAAATGATGAAAATTTTTATTCTAGAATTTTAATGATTTGCTACTGTAGAATGCATCCACATGGATCTATCTCTTGTTGTGCTGCAGCCGCGTATGGTTCCTGTACGATTTATTTCAAACTATATTAATTTACTATTCTGATCAATTGTGATTATTCGATAAGGAAAATATAATAATAAAGCATCATTTTTGTATACTTGAGTTTTTACTACCATTTTCTAAAAATGCGCCATTTTATTTACAATAAATCAGATTGAATTAACGTAAATACAAATTTTCATGTTACAAATTGCAATATTATTATTATTAAAATTGCACTAATGAATTATGATGGTCTTATTAGACCTTCATAAATTAAGGTCTAACAATTCTTCATGGTAAAAATTTTCATGTAAACTATATTTATACTTCAATAAGTTGTTCATAAGTTGTACTTGTTCTTCAGAAAATTTAAATTTTCCGGTCATTGTAGAAATATTTGTTAACAGAAAAATGAAAAAATAAATATAAATTTACTGAAATTATTAAATTCATAAATATAAATATAAATAATTATTTTCACTAATTATTCTAATTTTCATTATTTTTGTGTTTACTTAATAAAATTATTTTAATTTTCATTGAAATATATACAAAAAATTAAATTTAAAATTTAAAATGAAATTGACCATGGAAAATAATTTTAATTTTATATTTGTTTTTTTTTTTGTGATTATAAAATAATTTGTTGAAAATAATTATAATGTTTTTTACCCTAATGTAGATGTGTTATAGCTGAAAACTGCAAAAGTTCACAGGTACTCATATAATAATGACGCAAAACTATATAATTTTTTCACGGTAGTTAAATAAATTGCCATCAAAAAATTATAATTTTTATACGAATGGCTAATGATCCGATTCCAAAAAAGTTTTTTTATAAATTAATTTTTATATATTTACTGACATTGTGTGATGATTAAAAATTTGAATATACTCTCTGGCAGATTAAAAATATGTTGCGTGTTGTTTGTTTCAAAATAATTGTAAAGTTAAATAAAGATTAAAAATGTTAAGTAATAGTGCAAATAAAAATTGATATTTGTCATATATAGTATCTGAAACAGTGTCTAATTGGGGTCATTAATAAAGCATTTTAAATTTTTCATAAATTAAATTAACTAAATTATGGGAGGTTCGAGGTGGAGGAAGAAGTGATCTTGGAACGGGTCAGTGGGTCACTATAATAATTTTTCTTGACAGAGAATTGAAATTTTTGATTCCCCCAGATCGTCCAAACTTTGAACCTTCCAGATGACTAAATAATTTGAAAATTTAACTATCTAATTCCAATTGAGATTGATAACGAAAAACAAACTAAATTCTTCAAATTTACCGAAGATGCAGCGTAGATTTTACGATAAAAATTGGAATGAATTAGGATGCTTGAAGAGTTTTATGTATAGAGATCAAAATTGGGTGGTATATTATCTATAATTTCCAACTTCCTGTAATGCCAATCAAACATTAAGGGAAAATTATACACGTATTTGAAGTAAAACTAATTTCTTCAATTATTAATTTTACAAATTATATGCGATAATTTTTATAATTTTATGTTGTTAAAAATGATGTTGAATTTAAAAACTTTGCGTCAATTGCGTAATCGCTTCATTAAATAAACGCACATTAAAATTAAAGACTTTCCCTTGAAAATCGTATCAAATTTCTTTCTATGAAAAATTCAAAATTTATTATAGTTTTTTTCTTCTTCATATATAAACCAAAAAAAAAATAAAAATTTGTTAATTAATTGCGATCAATTGTAGTGTAACGTCATCAAAAGAGATGATTACAAAAAACTAATCGCACTTCAAAGCGTTTTTTTTTATTATGAGAATTAATAAAAAATAAAAATTTTGTTATTTTACTAATTTAAAAAAATATATTTCAATGTTTGTAGAATGTTTTTTTTTTTTTCAAAAGCCGCAAAGAAAACAAAAAAAAAAGAATTTTAATTTTTGTGTACAAGTGAACAAATTTTAACTAAAAAATTTACAAATTTGCTGATGTTAATACAATTGCAATAGTTTGTAGACTAAGGGCTAATGATTGAATTAATTCTATAGTGAATTTTAACAATTGTGGAGCATAAATATATTTGTGGTAAAAATTTGGTTAAAAAATTAGTACATAGTTTTTGGGTTGACCACCCAACCCAAATTGAAATACAAAATTCAAGTCGGTTGATTTTTTTATTTTCAAAAGTACATTTATTTAGTACTGATTTTACTATTTATTCGATTTTGATTCACCACCGACCAGTCGAGAATTATAAATTCATCCTTCAAGTCTCACAGTTTCTCCCAAAATTTTGAATTAAAATTAGTCTAAATTAAATTTGTCCTTTCCCAAAAACGTATCTTTGCGTTTTTCTTTATGGGAAAACGACAAATTTGAATTGTAAAACTATTAATTTAATCTAAAATATACTATCTATAAAAAATACGGAAGCTGCTACTCTACATTATACTCCAACTAAAAGACAATATAGTAATATTTCTTTTTTCCTAATTCCACAAACTACAAAAACATTAATTTAATAACAATCTACTTTCGAATAACATTTGCAGCATCTGTTAATAATGTAGAATTCTTTTAATAGGTTATGTAATTATCACTGTATATTATTCCATAAAACAAAGTGATAATTCCATAACAAAAAAAACAAAAATGTTAGCCTGCTGAGAGCCCTACATAATAATAATTATGGAGAAAAAAACTCGAAACAAAAAGTTAAGTATCATCATCGCCCCATCATCATCGTAATCTGTTGCTTATTGTATTGTAATTTATATCATCATGTCGGGAGATTATAATCTTTATATATGATTGTTATTATTTGTTGGGTTGACCCTCTATTTAATTGAACCCTCTGGAACCTCCTCCAAAACCAATCATTTTTTTTTCTTCATCATATCAAATATAAATTTTTAATTAATTTTTTCTTGTTAATATTTTTTTTTTGTTTATTGTTGGAATTTTGATGCTACTGATTCTGTATTTGAAAATGTGCACCATCATTAGTTTCTTTAATTCGGTATTTTAGACTTCAATAAAGTCTAAATGCTGGAAGCGTTAAAAAAAACTAAAACTATGCCATTTGGAATTTACTATAAATTTTATGTAGTACAAACTGCTACAAGGAACTCTTTCATTTGCAGTTTCTGATTAAAAATGAATTTATATATGATGATCATCAAATGTGGAGAGAAGCAATAAATTATAATTAAATATATAAATAAAGTAATTTAATAAAAGGGCCCCATTCTCTGTGTGGTATTCAATTTTAAAATTTTGACGTTTTTTCCGACATTTCTTACAAATTTTTGACATCATTTTTGTTATTTGCAATATTCCAAAAAGGAAATGTGTATATTATTATTGTCTGTAATAGAGACGTGCATATTTCAAATGCAAAATTGTTGAAACATTTCGAAACGACAGATAGTATAATAGAATTTTGTTCACGTATTTTCCGCGTTTGGGAATAATGTACTTTTAAATATATGCTAAAAAAAACTAATTAGAATATATTATATACATGTGCGGGGGGTCACAATTAAAGTGTCGTGTCTGAATGAATAAATAATGATATGCCAAATTAGGTCATCCAGAATAATAATAAATATAAAAATTCTTTAAAGGAGATTATAATATAGCATTAGCATTAATTTATATATATTTATGCAGTATATAAGATTAATTTACATAAACTTTATTTTACTGGGTGTTTAGCTAATTTTTTGTTTGACGTTTTGTTTAAAAGAAAAGTCTTGGCAAATAAGTCTATTAAAAATGAATTTTATTCCGTGGAACCTCACAAAAAAAAAAATCATTTTTATTTTTTGGTTTTGATTTACATGCTTGCACTTTCAACAAAATCTGTCAATCAAATGATATGTTTAGTCTGCTCTACCAACAGTAATGTCACAAAACATACCATAACTCATATTTTATTTATTTACCAAACAAGGCTTTAGATTTTTATTGAAATATTGCTCAAAATTTAACAGAAATTTAAAATGAATATTACAGATTTACTCAAAATTTAACACAGTTTTTACGCACTTTTCCAAAAAAATTATAACTGATTTTTTGTTTACTCTGCGCGTTTATTTAATTTGATATAAAAACAAATAAAATTCTTAGTAAAATTTCAAGTAAAATTTTATATTCTCTGTAAAACAATGAGACCCTGTTTTAATATGAACTTCCATAGTCAGCATAAAAAAGATATTTCTATTGTCAAATTATAGAAATTATTACTTTTAAGCGCGCTGGAAACATTTATATAGAAAATTGTACTATATATAAAAATAATAACGTGCAAGAATTTGCATATTTAACAATTGTTCAACTGTACTCGACTTTTCAATAATAATAATAATAATAATAACACAAAAAATTATGACTAAAAAAAAAATTGTGCAAGAATAAAGTGCGAAATGAATAATTTCTACAATTCCAAGTCGTCTGTCATTCTTAGTCTATAATTTGCATAATCATTTAAAGACGATTTTTTAACAGAAAGAAGAAGAAAAACAGAATCTTGAGAATTATTGTTGGTGGGTAAAGTTGTGGGGGTCGTATCAATAAAACAGAGTAATGGTATACAAAAGATTAAACTTAATCGTATCACTTTTCGTCGTTTATTTATTTTTGCATATAAAAATTTATATTTTTTTTTGTATTACGATCAGAATTTATGCCCCCAGACCCATGATTTATTATTCAATTTCATTTTAAATAGAGTTGTTCGTTGGTGTCGGGGAGGGGGAGCATAAATGGTTCCTTATTATGTGCAAATCTATAAAATTGTTTGTATTGTGTTTACTTTTATTTTTGTTTGGCTTTGTGGTTATGAGGGTTTTTTTTCTTCATATTTTAATAATGTATAGAAAATTATCTTTGGTTTTCTTATGTATTTTTATTAAAATTATTTAGAAAATTTTATAAAAAATATCATAAAAACTTTAAAAAAAAAACATTTTTTTGAATATTGTACATATAAAAAATTTCACTTGAATTTTAAAGTTAAACAAAAATATTGTAAAGATAAAAAATAGAGTATAATCAAGTTCTTTAATCGAAAATTTATGATTATCATTTTTTTTTTTATTTTTTGCAGATTTGGTGGAATTACGATATAATTACATTTTTATTTTATACATTTTCGCTTTTTTTTTAAATAAATAATTTAATTTAAATAATTTTTTGCTGTTGGAATTGAAGTAAATGTAAAGGTGATATTAAGATGAGATGTTAATTTTTAATCTAGCCTGTCAAATTGTATAAAAATCTGAATTTCTAGATCTAAAATTCAGAAACTTTTTACGTCATTTAACCAATTTTAACTATAAAAAAAAATGTTTACTTTCTTGAAATCGTTAAATGGAAGTACAATGTTTTATATTGTACATATTATTGAATCTAGGCCACTTTTTGGCGCATTTAAAATTCATATTTATTTTTTAACAAAATCTGAATACTAGATATAATGATTTTACTATCTTTGAAGCCTCTGACTGCTGTCATAATATTCATAATATTCTGTATATATAGAACAATATCAAACATATATAATAAAAAGCTAATATCAAACATAATATAACCAATATTTTGAAACATGGCTTAATAATTTCAGTTCTAGTCACTTCTACATTTTGTCGTGATAGTAATCGCTATAATATTGCAACATATTAAGAAGATAAATATTCGCTAGCACATTCTTCATGCTAGAAATGTTGTCTTTAAAAAATTAAATGAAAATTTCAATCGAAATTAACCTACTTTCAATATATTTGCATTATTAAAAGCAATAAATTTTTATTTTTTATACCCAAATTGATATTAACGATATTGCATCAAGGCTTAATAATTTCTGTTTCTATCAATGACTCTAGTTTCTAGTATTACTAACTATAATTAGATATATAATGTACATGAATCGTTCAATTGTTTTATACATATATTTTTCCTTGTCATTGAAATGAGTTTCACGCATTTTCTTTATTAAATAAATATTCAATGTTAAAAATTGTAATATTATTATATTAACACGCTTTTTATTTTGGTATATAATTAATAGACTATTACTTACATGGGGGGAAAAAAGTGAAATCTTTTAGTTTAAAATATAATAAATTATAAAATTCACAACTTCTTTAATATTCTAATTTAAAAATATTATCTGTATACACTTTTGGTTAGCAATAATTCATTTTCAAAATCATCATTATTTATTTTCATTAGACTGAAGATCCGTGTCAATCGTTCATAATAACAGATTCTCCTCATAATTTATTTTCTATATAAATTTTATGATTTTCTTTAGGCTATTAAATAGATACATAGAGATATTTAAAATTGATCATATAAATATATAAAATAATATTTAAAATATTTCATTTATTTTTTAAATGCACTAATAATGCCCGTTGGGGTGTTAATATAAATATTTGTGTGTACACATTAAAAATACATAAACTTAAAAGCTGCGAAAAAAATATATGTAATAAAAATCTTTACTATAGATAAATTTATGCTAGGTCGTGAATTGCCCTACATTTTTTTCAAAAAAAACATATTTTTCATTTTAATGTTCTTTGAGATATGCGTGTTTACACAATTTTTTTTCTCTCTATTATGTATATACCTGGAAGATATTTTTCAAATAAATTATTACTATATCGTCGTGTGAGAAGCGAATTGTCATAAGCGTTAGATACGTCAATTTGAGAGTATTGATACAGGAAGATAGAAAATTTAAGTATCTATCGCCCTGTGTTCAGACGGATTCGATCCGAGAATATCCTGGCTACTATTTAATTGAAATTCTAAATTGTTGTAAGTTGTATTTACCTAAATTAATTATTTGCGAAATGTTGTATACATTTTATACGGTATTTTGGTCGTGTAGCGTAGTTCATCATATAAATTGCAAAATGTTGTATATATACTTTAAGAACAAATTTTTACTATAAAATTCCAATTATGTTACATTCAAATTGTTGTATCTTTGTCATACGACAATAATATAAAAATAAATTACAATACAAATAAGTTGTTCTAATTATTGTATGTTAACTATACTACATTTTGTGGTTTATAATTCTGAAACAAATAGTGATAATTCATATGATTTAAATTGTGGTAAGTTGCATTTACAACATTCTGAGATTTTTCCATAGATATAAATAAAAAATTAAATTATCATAAAGTTTGTGGTGCATCACTAAATTAAACTATAACAATCCTCTAATTCTATTTGAGACCAAAGTAATTACTGTTTTACATAGCTAAAGAACCCATCTTTGTAATAGAGTGTTAATTTATTGGAGTCATAATATTATTTATTGAGATAAATGCATTTAAAGGCTTCAGAAAAAAATTCAAAAACTTAATATTCATTTATCTCGGAACTTCATTTTTGCAGTTACGACAATTCGCTTCTCACACGACGTATTATAATATAATATTTGTGCTTGCATTTTTATAATCACCTGTTTGCTGTTTGTTTGATTTAGTGGAGTATATACATATAAAAGTCTAGTAAAGTTTTAGAGAAACATATAATATTAATGATCAGTCTCTGAAGCATATTAAAAAAAAAATATTTTGCATTTATTGTGAACAAAATATTGAAGATATTGTTGAAAAAAATTATTGTAGAGGAGATGTGAAGAAATAGTCAGATTAATTTATGGTTATATAGATAATTATTAGAATTTATGGAAATTTTTCTTATGTATGTATATAGTAAATGAGATTTACTAGATTGAAAATATTTTGTAGTAAGTAAATTTTGAAAATAAAAAAACTAGTTAAACTACATACAATAAAAATAATAATTTTTTTATTTATTTATATTTATCATAAATTATTTAAATATTTTTATGAATATTTGTATTCGATTTGAATTTCGTTTTTATTTTTGTGAAGATAAAATTAATAGTTTTAGGATGGTCAATAAATAATCGTGTTTTAAGATTTTGTATGTATATACCTATATTATTTATTTGAATTAATAAAATTTGTTTTGTTGCTTAATAGTTCAAGTTATATTAAATTTAAGTTAAATATTTCGTAAATCACGTGAAAATTATCTTCGCATAGTAATTGGCACAATATAAAGACTTGAAGTAAGCTTGTTTGGTTGGTTGGTTCGAAAGGGGGGAGAGGTTGACCCTCCGCGCCACCAAGACCACTTGTGTCCGTTGTACACCCCACGCGATGGCTCATTTAGCCTATAGCACATCGCTCCACCCCACCTCTTTTATGAAAGCGATCAGTCTAGCCGGGCTTAATTCGCCCGCCTCCACTAGGTTTGTTAAGCAGTGACTCTCCAAGTGTTTAAGTCTTCTGTAACGTACCGCAGGGCATTTACAGAGGAGGTGTTCTAGGGTTTCCTCCTCTTCCCCGCAACCTCTACATGACGAAATATTTGTCAAACTTAGTCTAGAGGCGGGTTTTCTCAGTAAAATATGGCTCGTAGCGATGCCAGTGTATAATCGGGTCTTAGGTTTGGTTAACTAGATTATATACTTAGACTTTCGAGCGTTTAGCTCGCCCCAGAAGAGTTTTGTGTTGGTACAACCCTCATGATTATACCATCTAAGTCTATGTTCTCTTTCTGCCCATTCCGTTAGAGATCTTTTTGCTTTGAAGTAAGCTTACGCGAAGAAAATTATCATAATTACAAATTTTAAGTTATGTTTAATATAATACATAAGTAAAAGTTTTAGTATACTTTTAATTACAAAGTAACGAAGTCTAAATTAAGTAAAAGTTTAGTTTTTTTTTTGTTAAAAAATCATTAAGTCTTCAAATAAAATTCCCATAAAATAAAATTAACCAAAATTTAATTCATAAATTGAGCTCGAAATGATCTTAAAACTAACTTATAACTTGAAATTATTTAGCATTAATGATTATCATAATTTTTCTTTATTTCTTTATTTTACATTTAGAATATTTCTAGAAATTTCAAAATAGAAATATAACCACTTAACGCTGACGTAATTTGTCAGTTCTCTAACCCTGACATTCATAAATGAACTTTAGTACATTATAAAAAATTATAAAAAAAAAAACTTTTCGCAATACAAAAAATTTGAATTTAAAAAATATTTGTTTATTATAGAATTTTTATATTTATTTTAAAAAATCTTTTTACAAAATTTTTCCTTATAAATTTTTCTTAATGATTTTCACCTTGATACAATTTTCTTTTTTTTTTTGCTTCCCACACAATAAATTCTTTTTTGTCTTAATTAAAATATTTTCACACTTTGAATTTCAATTTTTTCATTATATTTTTTATTAATAAATTTTCTGAAGTTTTCAAATAAATATAATATCGAAATTTTAATGATCGGAAAATTTGATATTTTTAGATTTTAATAATATGTTTTTTTTTTTTTCAATTTAAATTTAGAATTATTTATATTGAGTATATAAAAAAATGTATAAATAACAGAAATTTATATAGACAATTATTTTTAAATTTATGCATTTCTTTTTATTTTGGGGGAGAAAAAATGGGAAAATTGTGTTCGTGGAAATATGTTAACATATGGGCTACAAATCAGTATTTCTTTTATATATGTGAAATAAAATTGAAAAAGAAATTTTTGGTTTTGTTATGATTATGACATAAGAAATTTATAATATTCTTCAACAAAAGTACAATATTTTGAAAAGGATTTGAAATTATTACCAAATTGGAATTATACTTGGGTATGCTTTTCGCAAAAACTAGAGCTGAAAACTTTAACACCAAACACCAAAAATGGAGCGAGATTTCGTCTTCGGTTGTCAAATTATGAAATTGTTTATTTAAACAATTCTACGTAAAAACGAAAAAATTAAAAAACTTAAATTATTTAATGTCAAATTTTGATTTTATTTATATTAAAAATTATTTAATAAAAATTAAGAAAAAAAATTTTTTTTTTTAATTTTTAACAAAAATGGCTACTTTTGTATGGAAACTTAGCTATGCCAACTGCAAAAATTATGCCAACTGCAAAAATACATATCTTCTATTTTGTCATAGATTGGCGCCAGCACATATTTTCGCGAAAATCTTACAAATTTGTAGGTATCGTGTTTTCAATTTGTTCCTTAAAACTGTGTGGCTGGCTAGGGTATTACTTGAAAAATATGATGAATTTGCTGATGTGCATAAAATTATAAAATAAAAATCTTGAAATATTTTTTTTTATTATTAAATTTATTAACATTTTGCACAAAGAGTTTTCAATATGATTGTACAAAATTCAGAAATCCAATTTTAATAGTCGTACTCTTTGATGGCTTCAGAAATGAGTATTTAGCAGAGAAGTCTCACCAAATTTATTGAAATTTCGGAAAGATGGTGTTTATATAAAATCATTAATTATCGGGGGAAATCATTCAATGAAATCGGAAAATTATCTGGTTTATTTGTTTTCCAAATATATGAACCTTATTATCTTGTGATAAAAATAATGCTGAATCTTCTTGAAATGTAACTTGTTTCAATTTAATAATGAAATGTAGCTGTTTCAGGAATACTAAGTCCAACTGCTGGTTCAGCTGGAAATCCAGAATTATCACCACAAAATGTTAACTATCCTAAACCGAATATTTGTTGATCTTGTTGTTGAGTGACATTTTCTTTATCTGGTTGGGATGATTTTGATTATTTTTCTATACCTGCAACAGTTGTATTGTAGATCCAATTGTTGGCATATGCATTTTTATAGAAATAAAAATACTTTTTGGAGAAACTGAAGAATTAGATTTGATTATTTATAATATTCTAAATTTATAAATTTAACATTTGCAAACCGAAATTATGGTATTTTTGCAATATTTAACACCATTATAGCATTAGATCCTACCAGAGACTTACAGCGTAATACATATATATAATATTACGCTGTAAATCTCTGGCAGGATCTAATGCTGTATAGCTAATTCCGTTTGGAATGGTTTATTTGAATTTTTTGTACATCCTTCAATATTATATAGTATCAAATATACCACTTTCTTGTAAACTTAATGATGTCCAGCTATGATATTACGATATTTTTAGAGATAGAAGCTCTGCCCACATTTTCACATTTTTTTTTAAATTTTATATAAAACTTTTATGCTATTCGAATTCCTCATTCATTCAATTAATATTAAAATTTGTAATTTCCTGGTTTGTTAATTTAGTTACAACATCTTTAAAATTTTCAAATTAATTTTATTATTAAAAAATATTTATAGAAAATTATTGATATGATGACCGCAAAAATTCATTTACAATAATTAATAAAAAAATATGTCAATATGCGTCAAAAATTATTATAATTTGTTTTTTTTTTTTTTATGATTGAATTGAATTTAATTACATTTTCCATAATTTTATATTTCCAAAAAAAACTGAGTGCAAAATGAATAATTATCAATAATTAAACAGTGAATTTAATTTTTGATTGTAAATTTTCGCTCTTGTGGTTTTTTATTATTATATAGTGTTTATATTCTCAAAGTCATTCACAAATTTATACTCATTACTGTGGTCATATCCGAAACAAGTTAAATTAACAAGTTCATTGATTCCTTTTACAAAAAAAAATAAAATAACACTCTATTGTCTTCTGCCGGGAGTAAATATTTTATCCATAATTCCAAAAAATTTCAGGAACAACAAACGAAAATATAAATACATATTTTAATGAAAAACAAGTGAATTTGTTTAATGCTTTTTTTGGTTTAATGAGTTTAACCAAGTTGCTAAATTTTATAGTGTTAATGGCCCAATCGCGCTTATTTGCGTTTAATGATGAAATCTGAAAATATTTAACAATAATATACGCTTCTTCTTAATTCACTTTTCGTGTTTTTGGATAATATCATTTTTGTAATTTTTTATCACTTTTTATTTTAATGTTTTTTATTTATATAATGTAATTCAAGTCATGTCAGAGAAGATTAAGATCGTCATATCCTGTAATTTAATTGTTTTTGATAAATGGTAGAAAGGTGAAAATTTGTTTGTTGGTGTAATTTGTTGTACTAGGAGTATAAAAGGTCCCAGTAGCATATTTATAATTGCGAAAAATATTATAATAATCATAAATGAAATCAAAATTATTTCACTTTGAAATTTTACACGTATAGGAGTCCAATAATTTGATTCAATTCTTCGTGTACAATCCGAATATTTTTTTATAATTTCTCAGATAAAAAAAGATTTTCGAACTAGGTTGTTATTAGTTTTCTAAAAAAAAATTAAAAATAAATTTTTTTCCATTGATTCCACAATTACTTGGGCTTCGTTTAGTTTCGCCCAAAAAAAATTTACACAAATATAAAATAGAAAATCATAATTTAAAACACGATAAATTTTTTTAATCAATAATTTTTCAAATTGACTTTAATTAAATTTTAATTATAATTAAATTTCTAAAACAAAATTAAATTTAAAAATTTAAATATATAGTTACTAAAAAAAATTTCTACAATTTTTGTTTAATAATATTTTAAAATTTTCTCTAATTATTGAAAAATCATTAAATCTTAACATTTATGATAAAGAAATCTGTCATATTCATGTTAATTACAATTTACAATGTTTTTAATATTGATACCGTGATGATTCCGTTAATTCGACCTTAAAAATTTATATTATCTTTGATGAAAATATCTTTATTTATACCACAGTATTATATGTTTAACTGTGCCTATACTTGTTTCGAGTTTTGTTAAAATTTTGTTAGTAAATATGAATAATTATACTACATATAAAAAATTATTACTTATTATAATTTTTTTTTTAGTGTACCCTTAAGATTATTTGCAGCTTTTAAGTTTACATGTTTTTCTTCATTATATAGGCTAGGTAAATTTCAACGTATAATTTATTTTCTTTTAATATGATTTCAATATGAATTTGAAGGTTTAATATGCATTTTTTCTAGTTTTAAATTTTAACTAAAAAAAAAATTAAATTCTTCTGAAATTTTTGAATATTTTTTTAAGAATTAGTAGAATAAACATTTTAATTATACTAACAGAAAAAAAAAATGAAGTAAAAGTTCTATAAAAGTTAATTTGGTGGAAATTCTATGAATTTTCAAAGGTTAGTTAAATTACAACTAAATTAAAAAAACGATATAATTTTGAACCTTTAGCTTTGAAACTATGAATAACCTAAATATACCATTGAAAATATTATATTTTTGGTTAACTTTTGATGATGTGAACCTATATATATATATATATGGTATATATAATTTATTTTGGTCAACCCACCTTGACAGTATAAACTTTATTAATGTTGAAATTTTTTTTGGTATATAATAAAAAAAAAACTGGTATTGTTTGCCGGGTGATTTAGTTAGTTAGCTGTCGGTTTGATTAATATATGTTCATTTTCATTATTATTTGACATTGCCGAAAAGAAAATATAAAAAGTATTATTTTTTTTTTTGTAGGTTTTTTTAATGCTTCACAATTGAGTTTAACTGCTGGTAGATAATTACTTAATTAAGAAATATTTTTATAATTTTTAATTTTATTTGTAATATAATTTAAAATTTTGGAAAATCATTTTCTTTTGTACATTTTGTGCATATATATTTGAATTGAAACTTGTTAAGTGATATTTAATTATATAATAAATATTGCAAATTTGTTATTTACCTGAAATTAACTCATAATTATTTTAGTTTAAATATGTATCGTATAAAATTTTTATAAGAAATCGATTTAAAATTCAAAATTACTATAATGTGCTTTCAATAATGATACAGAGGCTGCCGACTCAATGTGAAAAAGTAGGTTTGAAAATGAATAGAACAAAAACGAAACTGCTGTCAAATACCACACAAGAGAATGTAGAACTTGGAAGGTGAAAACATAGAATACAGTGAAGATTATATCTAATTAGGACAAACTAACAAACAGTAACATTTAAAAAAAAAAACAAAGACGGAATAGAAATAAATCGGAGAAAAAATTCTACGATTTAAATGGTGGGAAAGAATTTTGGTCAATAAAAAAATATCTTAAAAACTAATATTATTAACAAAATCAGAAAAGAATTGTTCGATATGACCGTAATTCCTATAGTGACATATGGAGCGCAAAACTTGGAGCATCTACGCTAAATAGGAAAATTCAAGTTATGTTAACCGTCAAGCGATGGAGAGATCCTTATTACATTATAAACAGAAGACATAGAATTTCAAATGACGAAATTAGACGAAGAACCGTATTCCAGGACTCAGTACAAAAAGCTCTAAGTGATTAAAGTGGAAATGGGGCTGTATTTTATTAATAATTTAATTTGAAATGAATGTCCTAAACTTTACATTTACATAATATGAATTGTAAATATGAAAAAAGGAATAATAAAGAATAATTATAATACTTTCAATTTGTACAGGAATTTGCATCTTTATTTTTAGTGTTATATTGATATTTAGTTCCGTCATTTCTAAGAATTTTCGATAGGTCAAAAAGCTTATAACCCTTAGTCTAGCTAGACTCTAGAGATTTAAATTGAAAAAGCCTATATATAGTTTCAAATTGAATTTATCGCTAATCATTCAATCAATGTTCTCACCTCACAGAATATTACAAATTTCTCTATTTGGCGCATTAAGAAGACTCTGTTCTAAAAAAAGCTCAATTGGTTTGATCTTCCACTTGATGTCATTTTTGTATTATAATCAACATTTGAGTAAATATTTGTTGAAAATCATTATCTGAGGTAGCACATTATCTATCTTCTGATTTAATTAAATTGATAATTAATTTAGTATTATACCATAAAATAATTTTAAAATAAATTAAGAAATCTTTTACCATTAATTAACTTCAATATATTTATGATTTTTTCATGATTTTTTCAATCATAAAATTATATTAAATTTAAATAATAAATTATATGGGGTTACTAAGCATAATTTTTATCTATCTAATGAAATATTCTACAATAAAACAAGTTATAACAAAAAAAAAAAAATCTTATAATAAAATTAATAATAAACTTTCATTTTTCTTTTTTCCAGGTGAGTCTAAATCAAAAACATTACCTCGTATTCATTTTGATTCATCTATAAATGAATCAGCTGATAATCAAGGTAAATTTTCCCTTTCAATTTCAAATTTTTTTTTTTTTATGTTATGTTTATATTCTTTTTTATTACAATTTTTTAACAATTAATAATTTTTAAAAAATTAATAATAATATTTTTTTAGACAAATTCAATTGAAATTTTTTAATGTGCATAATTTTATTTTTAATGATATTATTTTAGCTACATGAAATTTAATTTTTATGATTTACATCAAAATAGAAAATCTTTTAAAAAAAAAATATATTTATTTATTAATTATTAATCGACAAAATAATTTCCATTTGTGGTAAGAAAAAAAATAATTTGTGGTTTATTAAAGTTTATTTTGTAATTTGTAAACAGCTGCAAAAATAAAAAATAATTATTTAAATAAAAAAAAAATTATTATATTAATAATAATAAAAATTTAATATTTAAAAAAAAAAAAGAAATAAATATTTAGAATGACGTAACTGAGAACGTACAGAGCACAGTTTTAAATATGATTTTAAAATATAAAAAAAAAAATTACTTTAACAAGTTTTCGGTTTAAATTTATTATTTTTTTTTATAAAGCCGCGTTTGACTGGCGTTTTGTTTAATTTATAAATTTATCAAGTTACACAATTCAGAGTATCTTCAATAAAAATGATAAAATTATTTATATATTTGCATATTATTTATGATAATTAATCATATACATAAATATAATTTATTATAAATTATATAATTTTAAAGTTTATTTTGCTTTTTTTTTTTATGGATTAAAGAAATAGATAATAAATTTATATATGAATATTTATTTGAATTTTAATTATTAATTTAAATTCTTGTGTGTGTGTGTGTGTGTTTTTTTTAGAATATTTTACTAGTAAATTTATGGTAATTTCAAAGGTCACAAATTAGTCTGAAAATTGTATATACATATTTACATATATAATTTAAAATATTCTATTTGAAAGCTTTATACAGTGAAGATTAGATGAAGCTGAAATGTCAAATTTTATTTCAATTTTAGTTAGACGTTAGAGCATATAAACTTCGCGAACTATTAAAGCAAAACTTGTAGAAATGTTTGCTTAGAACAGGGGTTCGGGTCGGGCATTCATTGATGTCGTTGAATTCCCGGCTAAGACAATATACATACAATCCCAGTCATTCGGCCCAGCAATTTAACCATGATGGGAAAAAATTTTAACCGTCAAGTAAAATTGCCAATTGTATACCAGAATGAATCATTTCTAAAAAAAAATATATTAACTTGTTGCAAAAATTAGTTTCTTCTCAACAGAAAGGAACTTACATAAATTGAATTTCTGTTACAATTGGGAAATTGGATCGTTAGTGATAACAGAATATTAAGGAAACCAACTAAGGTCCATATCGGGTGTCTTGAGTCAAGAAGAAGAGAGATTTGCTTTTAATTAATATTATAAACATTAGAAATGTTTAATAAATTAGTAGCACTGGGCATTAGAAATGTTTAATAAATTAGTAGCATTCCGATATTTTGGTATTGAGACAATAATTTCTTGCTTAATTTATTTTGAACGAAATATGAATGTATTTCAAATAAATATGTTTTCTGTTACATTAATAATAATTAAAATGATTTTTTTGTAGCAGTTTCTATGCCTACATTGACTACAAGTGTCATTTTTGATATGAAATTCATTTTGTGTTCAACAAAAAATAAAATTTAAATATCATGTAATTTCTTCGTATATTTACATATTTATGATAAAAATATAGAATTTCAATAAAATTTCTTTCTTATTAATTTTATTCAATGAAAATTTATATAATTATGTAAGTAAATCATATTTATTTTTATAATGACAAAAAATAATAATAATAATTACAAAATTATCGCGTAATTAGCGCGTAAAAACTATCAAACACATTTTAATGAATAATCAAATCATACACCGAAATATTTCGAGAAACCAAATTGTTGACACATAAGGATAAGAATTGAATTACACTTTAAGCTAAGTATTCTTGAGGTGGATACTAACAGAATACCAGTAAAAAAAAATTTAATCAAAATTTTTATCGCTGGTAAAATTTTGTATGGATATTCAGGTTTTCTTGAAATGGATTGGATACTAGTAGAATACTTATAGCTTGACTTTAAGATGACATTTTTTTCACTTTAAATTATGAAAAATATTTTTTATGTAGGGGTAGGCCAGTTACAATTTAATATAATTTACGCGATAATAAAATATAAAAAAAATTAGAGTATAAATTTTAATTCATGATTAAAATTATTTATTTATTTTTACTTGCCTGATCGGATCACTCGGATCACTCAGATGGCAAAACAAAAATTTATAGTGTCAATAATTTTTTGTAGGTCAATATTTTTCTTTTTTTTTTATTTCAAATTCAAAAATTTTAAATAATTTTATTATTTTTGACATAAAAAATGAAAATTTTTATTTATTTTATTTATACATTAATCTTTTTTAAATATTTATAGAATTTTTTTATGTTAATTTCAATATTAAGTTATTATGTATACCAAAATAAGGTCAATTGCTTTTCTAATTAATCGTAAAATCAAATTTTTTTCTAAAAATACTAAATAATTAAAATTTAATTAACAATTATGTGTGTGAATAAAAATTTTCTTGAAATATATTTAAATAAAATATTTAAATAAAATATATAATTTTTAATAAAAATATTTTATTATTTTAATATCTTTTACGAGATATTTAAATTTTTGAATTATTTTTTCATAACTACAGAAATATAAAATGCTACAAATTTCAAAAATTCTTCTATAATTTTCTTTTTCTAAATAAAAAATTTACCGAAATTATTGTAAATTGAGACAAGTTCATATATTAATGGAATACATATATTAATTATGTACGTCTATATTTTTTTTTGCGCAAATTTTTTTACCAATTTGGTGGGATTTTAGATTAGGTAAATAAATATTATTTTTTTGTTATTTAATTTTTTTGGTGAGATGTGAACCTATGGAAGTATTTATAATCTGCCCACCTTGACAATAATATAAACGAAAGACGATATATTAAATTTATAGATCTAATCTTTGGTATAACTTTATTAATGTTTGAGACTTTGGTATACAATTTAAAAACAAAAAAGTGGCATTGTTTTGGCTAGTTGATTTAGATAGTTAAATTTAAATATATTTTTTTTTTAAAAGCTGTTGGTTTGATTAATATGTACATTTTTTTTGGCATTGCCAAAAAAGAAAATTCAAAGTTTCTTTTATTTTATTTATTTATTTAAATATATTTTTTTTTAGGTAATCCAAAAATCAAATTTAATTTTAACTGGGAAATAATTTAGTTAATTTAGTTTAGTTATTTATATATTTTTTTTTTTGTATTTTCATTGTAAAATTTAAAATTTTACAAAATCTGAAAGACAATGGTTCATTTTTGGAATAAACAAATTAGATTATTATGATATAAGATTATCATTTTCTGTTTTGTGATGATAAATTAAAGACTAAAAAAAATATAAAAAAGAAAACTTGTGCACCATAAAACATAATTATTTAAATGATCATACAATTGACTATTATAGACAGTTTCTGTCCGCAGTAATTTACTCAGAAGTAGCAAAATAATCTTTGAATAAAGGCCCTGGTCCATTAGTCTTGTTAAAAGTTGTGATGACTTTTTAAAAGTCGTCACCAGTTTTTTCTAGCAAAAAAGAAAAGAGATAACATGTAAAATTATACAGTACAGAGAGAGATAAAAATTCCCACTCTTTAACAAAATTTCGAAATATTTATGACATTTCGAATTTATTTTTTTATTTGAAAATAATTTTCAAACTGTACACACAACGTAGAAAATTAAATTTATTTTTATATTTGTGATTTCTAGGTCTAGTTAGCATTAAATTAGACACAATTAATTTTTATATATAAAGTATGCACCTTTTTTAATTGAAATATTTTGAAAATTCATTATTATTATTAAAAATAAACTTTATTGAAAAAATATAAAATTTAAAACAATAGATTGCCATTCAAAAAATGTAGAATTTTTCAAAAAATTATGACAAAAGTATATTTCAAACGCCAACTTTTATTAAAAAAAGTTGTTAATTATCAACCTTTTTTCGAATACAACAACTTTTTTTCGAATACAACCACTTTTTTGTTTGATTTGACGACTTTTTTGTTGGATTTGACGACTTTTTTTCGGATACAACCACTTTTTTTCGATAAAAAGTCGTTGTTCCCTCTCTATCGCACGCATACTTTTTTGTATCTTGCATCACTTCTTCTAGAAAAAACTGGTGACGACTATTAAAAAAGACTAATGGACCTGGGCCTTAAGACTCGATTGGAAATAATATTGGCCAAAGTTGAGAGTTAATGTCAATTTTGTATTTTAATTAATAAAAATTTTCATTGTATATATATTTTGTGAAAAAAAAATTACAACATTGACCTATAATTTACTAAATCTTTATGTAGTTACAAGACAACATATTTAATTGATATTGTCATGTTTAGACTTAGTTGAAATTATTTATGTATAGTTAGCATATAACAAAATGAACCATTAATCTGTTGTGCTCGGTTGGTTAGTTAAAGTGTCGAAATCTGGTCGACTGATGGATGTTGCAAGTTGCAACTTAGTCCTAGACTTTTGTTTTGATACCACTTACAATATTCATGACCCTAATTCTTGTTAGTTGTTAGAAACAAACGTATTTGAAGGCATATCTTCGAATCTAGATAATTCAAATCCCTAAGGGAATGACTTATGACTTATTATTAATATTTTCTAGAAAATATTTAAATATAGTTAAAATATATAATAAATATAAATGCTTTTTTGTAAATTTACTTATACTTTACAAAGAAAATGAAACTAAGAGTAAAAACAACTGTGGAATAAATTTAGCGGTGAAATAAACTTTTATTATGAATAACTAAAAATTCAAAAAAAAAAATTTAAGTGTCAATTCAAATAAACAAAAAAAAAATATAAAATTTTTGTAATCAAATTAATTTTTATTTTTTTTTTTAAATAAAAATCATAAAATTTATTTATTATTTTTAATTTTTTTTAAATATAATGTCAATAATAAGTTTTGAATTGTATATCAACGCTCTCATCTCAGACTTTTGAGTCTAAATTTTAAATTAAATCAACGACCTCATCTCAGACTTTTGAGTCTAAATTTTAAATTAAAAATTTTATAATTTCAATTTTCGACCGAAAAAGGACAATTGTAAAAAATTATTGGTGTAATTCTATTATTTAAATTATTTTCGAATATTAAATGCAAAATCGACTAGTTAAGAAGGATATTCTGTATCCCATTGTATCAATTCAAATTGTTGATAATATGGCAGGCTCTCATTAAAATATATCATAATAACATTTGGTGGATTATGTGTTTTACTTGTAAGGTATTTATATCTATGTATAAATGCTGATTGAACTTGATTTGGGTCCATATCTATATTCAAATCCAGGCCACATCATACATGCAGAAGTACCACATAATAATTCATTAAGCGTCTGAAGAAATTTATAAGATGTTATAGTTATCAATTTTTGGTTAATATAATTACCAATATAACATTGTCGGTAATATTGTAATTTAAAAAAAGTGTAATGTCTTATCCAACCGGAAGTACTTTATGGCAATAGCTCTTATAATTCTCATATAGACGATGCTCATAAGTCACTAATTTTCGTTTGTATGTTTTGTTGTCTTTTGTACAATCATTGGAAAATCCGGCTGTTCCATTCCAAAATTCAGATCCAAACACATCAGTTGTATATACTGTGATGAACTGAGAAAGCATTAGCAAATTTTGTAATTGTAAAATTTGCTTTAACATCATCATTTCATTATATATTCTGAATAAAGTTGGAGAAACAGATTCGTTTTTAAGATGTTCTTCTTTCAGACCATCAAACGATATTACTATTAAAAAAATTTCATTATCTTTGTAGCCGTAGACAGCAGCAATGCAGATTTTTTTGTTATAACATAAAAATATTGATAACATTAAAGCATATTTTAAATTATTTTAATTAATAAAAATTTATATAAAAAAAATTATAAAAATAAAATTTATAAAATATTTCAATAAATTTATTGTGTACAATTTATATAATACTAATTATAGTTCTGTAATTAATTTATTTTTATTATTATTTTATTATGAATATTATATATAATTTAACAAAATAATTTATATTAATTACAATGGTAATTAGATCTATCAATTATTTATTTATATTATTAAAGTGTTGTTTCACCAAAGTATAAACGAGATAAAATATGGGTGGTATAAATAAAAATCTGAGTAGATTAGATACTAGCTGATGCTAATGCCTAATACTAGCTAATACTCAATAGAATTAAACTTGTTGTAGCTATGTTTGAAGTATCAGCTGGTATAAGCGAGTATCAATGAGTATGAGCAAGTATCAGCGACTGTACATTTTATATTTTATATATGACAATAATCGCCGATATAACCAAACTAAAGCATAAGTTTGCTATGCCAGTAATTCGCTATCGAAGTATTAGCAAGTACATACTAGCAAATGCTTGAATGTTTGAAGTATTAGGTAGTATATATGTATACTCGCATGCTTGATAGTACATTAGTCCTAGCTATAGTAGATATGCTTTTTTAATGCTCTTGCTTGCTAACCGAGTATTTGCTAGAAGATACTCCTTAATACTTGAGTATTAGCATGAGTAAGTATCTTCTCAGATCTTTATTCATAAGTATTTGCAAATTATGAAAAAAAATATAATCGAATTAGTAATACGAATTAATTTAAGTTTGTTTATTTGATCTATATCTAATAACGTTGTGGTTGTGCTTGTGAAGAATTTCAATTGTCTTACTTTACTATACTTAACTAATTTTTTTTTAAATTTTGTTACATACTATTTTTTTTTAAAAGCTTTTGAAAAGCTGTATTTTTTTTTGCTGCATATGAACAGTAGGCTAGGGCTAGGCACATGGATTCCGTGCAATATGAAACTAATGTCTGTTATGTTAAATTGTGGAAATATTTATTAGGAAGGAAATTTCTACATTTTCTTACAACTTATAAAAATATGCTAAAAAAAATTTTAGATGCTAAAAATGTCAGTTTATGCTAGAAAATGTTTATTACAAAAAAAAAATGAAGGTGCGTAATGAATATATATTTCTTTGTATATATTTTAATAATAATTTAAAAAAAGACAATTTTGTAATTTTTCTTAAAAATATCGTGGAAAATTTTGTTTTCTTTTTTTTTTTTAACAGCATTTTTTTTATTATTCTTTTAAAGTTTTTTTTTCTTAAAATCATTAAATAATATGGTATGAACCCTTGAAGAACCTCTTTTATATATAATTGAACTGTTTGTTGTCCTACATTCTACATTTAAGTATAAATGTGAAAATTATGTTAAACAAAAAATGTTATAATATTTTTTTATTGTAATTGTAAATAATTCGCTAGAAAATTAAAAATTTCAATTTTCAAGTTTCTAGTTTCTTTTTTATTAAAGGGCTAATATAGCTAAATAATTTTTTCACATTATATAAATTATTTTGATGAGAAATATTATTTTATTTATGACTTTTTAAAAGCCTCTTTCAGTCGTTAAGAAAAAAAGGTGGTAATTTTTTTCTTGTGATAAGAAACACAAAAAAAAAGTAAACCGCGTGAACGTTATTGTGATTTACTATTAAAAGTCATACAAAATAGGAAAAAAAAAGTATTTATAATTTACATAATTATTTGTATACTATCTTAAATAGTAAAAATAGAAAATTCATTTTTCTGATGAATTTTTGTAGAAACAAAATATAAAATGAATTTTAATTATTTTTGTATTTTATAAGAATTTTTTTCAATACAATTGAAATTATAATAAATTATGGTATAATTACAATAATTACGAGTATATAGAAAAATATAAATGAAGTTTTAAATGTCACCTTTTCAATGTTTACATTTTAGAAACATTAAGAAATTTTTATCACCAAATTAAATATGTAAGTTTCTGATGTTTTATACTCTTTGATTATGGGAAATTAATTATGTTGTTTATATCATTTTCATAGTAAATTAGTCACTAAATGAATAGATCATTTTTTAAGATATTTAATTAATTGAATTATACATTTTTTTTCAAATTAAATTAAAAGAAAATTGATCAATTTGAAAAACATTTAATTTAATTTGAAAAATGATCAAAATATTTTTTAAAATCACGAATTTAATTTGAAAATATTGTTTAGCACATTTCCAACCAAATTGGAAGAAATGTGTATATTAGTTTCACTCTGTCTGTCCGTCTGTCCGTCCGTTTACACAAACTTCTACATCTATTAAGAGAGTAATAAAATTTTGACCATAGATACATAGATAATAATAGGTCCAGTAGAACAAAATTTTCTTCTATCTCTTTTCCCCTCTGAGTTATTCCTCGTCCAATTTCGAAAATTTCCCATATTGAACATCTAATAACTTTTAAACCAATAAAAATTTTTGAGGTCTGTAAAAGCTATAAGATAGGAAAATCTTTTATCTTAGTTGTGAAATTAACAAATTTTTTAAAATTTTATTCTTTGATGTATAAAAATACCGTTATCTTCATACAACTTTTTTTAGTTTTTTTAACACCCTGTATTTCCCACACTGCTTCTTATGGAAGGCTGAAATTTAAGGCTGAAATTTAAACAAATATTTAGAAAACTTTCGGAAATCATATTTCTTTGAAGTGCATTAATTAATAAATTATATTCATTTGCCTCACACTTATAATTAATCAAAATGCATAATCAAATCATATAAAATTTTGCAAAAAACCAATATTTTGCATATTTTTAGGAGCTATATAAATGGAATATTGTATATTATTTCATATCACATTCACATTATGTTAAGTTAAAAGCAAAAATACAGAAAACTTAAATGATAAGTTTATATATATTTTGCTGGAATAATAACCTTGGAAGGAAAAAAAATTAATAAAATCGAACAGGGACACATTTTTTACCTATATTTACCATATCATTTTTTATCTTTCCTTTACATTGAAAATACTACTAAAAAATACTATACACGTATAGGAATTCCCATTGTTTTAGAATAGCTCATAGTTCTACATGAGACGATTTTGAGGAAATGTGCTTTTGACAAACCCGGGGTTTGTTTATCGTATTTTTTTTTTTCAAATTTCAAAAATTGCTTTATTTAACTCATCATTTATAAAATATAAATTTACTTAAAGCTAATAATAATGATTATATTAATTTAAATAAAATATTTGCTTCGTTTTCATTTTGTTTGTAAACTATCTTTTTATGCATTCTTTATTATGATAATATATTTATGATCTATGTCGGTGTTACCTGTTATTTTTGTTTTTGCGTAAAAGTTTCTGATTATTTTTATCATAAAATTATCTATGTATTCTTCCTATTTTTTATCTTTATATAAATATTTATTAGGATAATATTTTTTATATGAGCTTTGTGGTGTCCTGAATTTATTCGTTACTGTGCTCTTAACAATTGTCTTTCCAATTTTCTAATTTTTAATTTACTGTGCATAAACTGTTTTTATATCATTAATAACTTACTCAACCCTGCGCTGTTAACGAAACGAAAATATAATTAAACATAAATAATATATTAACTTTTTAAAAAGCCGGCATAATTTCCCTTTCACATTAAATTATTAATAATTTAACGGCAAAAAAAATCTACTTAACTATGTTTTTTTTTTTTTTTGCAAAAATAAATTTTATGATCGTATAGAGAAGTTTATATCATATTTTACTTATCCACCTCTATAAAAACTATATTTCTTTCGTAATATCCGGTTTAATTGCATTCAATGAGTACCTAATTCTGTCTATTCTAGAATTTATATCTATATAAAATACATATGTATATCATATAATACAGAAAATACATGAATAGAAGCGACTTGAAATTTGCACACATGTCATTCTAGCTGGCATTTCTAGATCAACTGTGCTATTTTCAATTTTCAAGTGTCTGTCTGTATGTCGCTTCGGCGAAAATGCATAGTTTAGTCCTTTATGGAAAAAAAATATTCACCATCCATCCTATAAGGGTCCTCGATATTTTGGCGCCCAGACGGTCTCAAACTTTGAATGGTCATTTTCCAAAAAAGTTATAGTGGGTATTGGTCGTCTATGGTTGCAAATGAAAGGGCTATCAGAGTAAAGTATGAATGTAAAATAAAAATATTAATTATTGTGCAGGGACGGTTCATACATCTAAAATTTAAAATGCGCAATTTGGTTATTTTGGGTTACTGGACTCAAGAGGTACATAAAAAGTTGCGTCTTAATCTGCCATTTACAAAACTTACTTATGACCGTAACATGCTTTCTTTCACCCATAATATGCAAAAGTTCATATGTGACCCGAGTGAATGAGTTGAAGTCAGTGAAGCCAAGCCAGCTAATAAATCTAGTTTTTAATATAGTACATAAATAATAATTTTTAAAATTTTATGACTCTTAATTCTTTTATAGATAATGAACTTTGAAAATCGTAATAAAAACATATAATTTATAAAACTTTTATTTTTTGAAACTATGAATTCGTCCGGTAATTTTATCCAAAATGGAAATGAGATTATTTTAGATTTTCTTCCGTTTTCCATTTTTTCTGATGGTGTAATCTTTTTTTTTTTGTAAAATGATAAATTTACCTACAGATTTTTGCACTAATTCGTTATGCATTTATTGAACCAAATTTTTTTCTGATTTATTGATGTTTTTTTTTTTGCTTTACTATGAATTTAATTAGATTTCTTATCCAGAAAAAATAGTATTTATACATAACAAGTGTACATAATATAAATATTTGTGTTAATGAAAAAATTATAATATAAAAAAATATTTCTTTTTGAATAAGGAAATAATATTATAAATTAAAGATGTAAAATAAACTACAATTTTTCACATGATTTAATAAAAATTATTTATACATAATATGTACTTTTCGTACACTGTTAAGTTAGTACGGCATAATTCTATTTAATATAA
This sequence comes from Empis stercorea, assembly GCA_949752835.1. Lineage (NCBI taxonomy): Eukaryota > Metazoa > Arthropoda > Insecta > Diptera > Empididae > Empis > Empis stercorea. Next base: position 7,735,289 of record OX457087.1, read on the forward strand.
CAAAGTATAACACGTTTTTTAAAATTACATATTGAAGTGTTGATAGAAGTATATTAATGGATCAAAAGACTTGCAATAGTTTCTTAATGGAAATCTGACTTACTAAATAAAATTGGTCAAAACTATGTGAAATTTTGAACTATTTACTATTTTTTCTGTAATTATCATTTTAACGCTGGCTATGAATATCTAATATCAACCAGTAATTCTAAAATTTATTTTGAATACTCTTTAGTACGCTTAATTAAAAGCAATTTACAAACCAATTTTTAATGTAAATTTATGAATTCAAAAAAAAAGAATTGAATTAAAATTTTCAACACTAGATAGAGCAGCAAAATTTAAATAGCCGTTCAGTAGAATTTTTCGATAAATATCCCTTAAAATCCCCACTATATTCAATATTCCTGTCAAAAAAATATTGCTGCTCTATCTAGGAAACAAATTTTATGCTAGATAAAACTCGAGCTCAGAGCTCGAAAAATAACCGTTCAGTAGAAAAATTGCTCGAGCGCTAGATGCGATAGACTCTGCTGAACGCGGCAATTGACAAAATATCAGTTTTTGCTAGAATTTTTTTTTGGATTAAAAAACGTTTCAAATTACTGAGGATACATCGACGTAATAAACACCAGTAATGATTTTTAATATTTTTTGTTCAATAAGCAAAATCTAATGTTGTTAAAATGAAGTTAGTTTGGTTTTTGTAGAAGTGTATAGAGACCTGTAGATCTTAGCTCAATAACGAATAAAAATTTACAATATTCACTTATATAATCACCTAAATATATGCAAAGTTTTTGGATTACTATAATGTAACTAAAAAAAGAGAAAAAAAAAATTTTCTAACAGTGTTCATATAAAATAAATTTCTACCATTAGAATATTATTAAAAAATTTTCAAATATTTACATTAATATATATATCTCTTATTTAAAAGTTTATTTAGCTGTTTAATTATTACAGTTCTATTAGTAAAATGATAATCGCAAAATTATTATGCGTGAGATAAGATAAATTCAATTGGAAAATTTTCTAATTTATAAAAGTTTATATAACTTTTCTACCTTTTTTTGGTTTACTTGTTATAAAGTTTTTGAAAAAAGCTGAAATTATATTTTTTTTTTGTAATTTAAATATAGCTGTTCACACATTTCCAGTTTTCTGTTATAAAACTTTTCTGTATTTTGTATTACGGATCTCTTCTATTACATCAAAATATGTTGGTAAACTTAAATTATTTTTGGATAAAATATTTTCTTGAATTTAGTTACTTAAGTCATTAGTTTTCTGCTGTATAAAATTTTTCTATCCTAAATTTTGTTTGAGATAAAAGCGATAATTTAAGCTTTGACTTGTAAAACTGACCCAAAATTAAATTATTTTTATATATTTTCAAAATTTCTAAAATTTTCTAATATTAATTATGAAATTGTAGATTGTTTTTATGCTAGGACAAATTTCAACTAATTTTTAAATTAAATAAAATATTTTAAAACTGATTAATTTAATTTGTAATTAAGAATCTTCATGTGTATACTCCATTATACTAACTTCACTCTCTATATATGTATACTATTTTATTATGCTTTTAAAATTAAAATATATAATATATAATTATAATAATTTGTTTATTTCCATTTAATATAAATTATTTCCATTAATTTTTAATTAAAATTTCAAATTATATTTTAAATAAGTAATTTTTTGCCATATTTTAATTAAAAAATATCTTGAATTAAATAAAAATAATCTAAATCAAATTTTTAAAAATATAAGATTTAATTAATCATCATTATATAGATTTGTTTATATTTTACAGCTATGCAAATATTTGCATAAATTTCAATATTAAATCATTCTTTAAAAAAAAAAGTTTACTTTAATTTTATATATACAAAGCTTTAACGTAATTTAATTTTACTTTGAAATTATAAATTTAAATTGTGAATATAAAAAAAAATGGTTTATTTATTCAATTAACACTTTCATATTTTATCTCGATTTATATTTAAAATAAATTTTTTTTTTTTTTTAAAGAAAAAATTGTTATTTAACATAAATTAGAAAAAAAAAATATATTTAAACATTTTTTTTACAGAATAAATAATTAATTTTGTTAAATTGAGGAAAAAATATTATTGATATTATTTTTTTATAATATTTTTTTCCTATACATATTTCACAATTTTAACGTGTTAAATTAGTAAAATTTGCATGATTTAATCTAACAAAAATTTATCATCACAAACATTTTAATATTTTATATATAAAATTTTTATTTAAAGGCCAGTATATATGCTACTCGCGATTAGGGAAGATTACCATACAAAATTTAGCTCAGCTAAATATAAGATTATGATTTATCTTGAAATTTCGCTGAAGTAGTACGCTACTCAAGATTACTAAAAGCAGGAAAAATCGGCGCCTTGTCAAAAGTCTCCACTAAATATTTCACATGAAATAATGTTCTGAACATTATTTCGTATGAAATTTTGACGTTTGAAGAAAATACAAAATCAAATTTTTGAAAAATACAAAATCAAATTTTTCAAAAATTTAAATATCAAATTTTACTAGATTAAAAAAAATATTCAAAAGAAAAATATTTGAAATGCCAGACTGATTTGACATTAACTTAAACATCAAAATTTATCTCTACACAATATTTTTTTTCACAATATTTTATCTCTACACAATATTGAGAGTTTGGAGATCGCGTTAAATTTAGCTAATCTTCAGTAGCGTACTATACTTTACTAAAAAATATAATTGAAATTTTTTATATTTTATATTTTCAATGAATTTTTTGTATAAATAAAAATTTGAATAAATTAGATTTATTTAGAAAAATATTAGTTTAAATTATTATTGAAATTAAGACTCAAATTCCAGAATTAGGACAAATTTCAACTACATACTTTTAAATTAAATAAAATATTTTAAAACTGATTAATTTAATTTGCAATTAAGAATCTTCATGTATTATTAATATTAATAATTAATTAGTTAGTTAGTATAAGATTTTTCCGTAAAATTCGTTTTCGTAAATTAACGAAATTTTACATCAAATTATGTTTATCGCATTCTATAAAGTGAATATTATAGTTAATTTCCGGGAAATTAAATTTGAAAATTTAAAAAAAAAATCAATTAATATATTTTGTCAATATGTTTAAAGAAACACTTAATTAGTAATCCAAAATGGGGGCTTTGGTGGTTACACTTTTTGTAAACTAAATTTTAAAAAGGACACAATCGTCTATTAATGTCTCAAACCTTCGAGCAAAGCCGTATATAATGGCTTTGCTTCGAGCTTAGAAATTACTCATTTTTCTATGTTTACATAATTTACTGATTATTAAAGCGAATTCTAATTATATATTAAAAAATTTAATTTTTTTTTCTAACACGAATCAACCTTTAAGTGGTATTAATATTGTTACATTACTAATTGATTTTGGTAATCGTAATGTAATAATAATTTTGAAACTTTAAATTATTCAATATACTTAATTAGAATTCGCTTTAACAAACCAGTAAATTATGTAAACCATTTTATATATAAAAAAAACTCTTCATTAAAAGTCCATTAATATAAAATACTGCTATAATATGTAAAAGAAATACATTTCCAAACATTTAATTAATAGTTATAGCACATTAAAAACCTCTCTAAAATATCTCATGGAATTTCCATATTTGTTTTTCTATACAAAATATATAATTAGAAAAATTTCTACAATAATTTAAGAATTTTGAAAAATTGTGACTAATCTTTTTATAATTATAAGCTTTATCATCATCATCGCCCCACAAAAATTTAGTAAATAATAATTTTGTATTATCCAAAATTTAAATTTATAGAAAAAAAACAATTAACTAATTTTTTTTTAACAGAAAGAAGAGCTCTAAAATTGCTATTTTTCAAAAAAAAAAAAGAATTTCATCATGTTTTTTGATTTGTAATATACTGTATTAAAAATAGTTTCATTTATTATACCAAATTTTAATGTTCATTCATTTCATATTTAAATTTATTTTTAAAAAAAAAATCATATAAGATTCATTTTGAAAATTCCAAATTTATTCGTACGCCTGATGGTATGCAATTATTTTAAAATGTATATATATATAATATTTATGTTTTTTAGCGCTCTCTGTTATAAATTTATTTAACTATGCATAGTAATTTGGAATATTTCTTATATTATTTTTCGAAAATTAAATTTTGGTATAAAATAAAATTATGTGTACCAACATTTTTCCCTTTGGTATATTATATTTGGCATCATTTTTCATCAGATATGCATATGATCAAATCATATTTATGATCAAATCATTTTTATGATCTGTGAAATCATATTTTTTATGTATAACCTGGAAAATTTCGAATTATATGTACATATATTTAAATTGTATGACCGATTTTTTTTTTATGAACTAATTTTAATCATTACTGAAGATCCGTTGCATTTTTAATATTACACCCTTTTTCATATTTTATAATCTAATAATTTTTTTTATCATCCTTTTATATAAATCACCGTTAATAGTAAACCTTTTTCCTTTATTATAATTATATTGCAATGAATTTCTATTTTCTGTCCGCAATTAAATTCCGAATATGAATTCTTGAAAGATTGAAATCTAAACATAAAATTCCTTTATAAACCTCATTTTTTTTTAAATTTGTTTTTATAATCCAAAATTATTCAGGTAATATAATATCCTGTTTATATATACATATTCCTTATAAGGATGTCCATCGCGGAAGAAGTATTTATTCAAATTAGTTTTCATTTATGTTAAAAAAAAGTAATAAGGAAGCCTCTTTTTATTTTTTTTTATTAATTCTATTTAATAAGAATTTATTTGGTCTTTTTACAGTTGATCAAATTTACCGATAGTGAATGGTTCCTTTGAGGATTTAAGGATATGTGAAATTTTTTACAATGATTTTGAGTTTTTCTTCTTTTTCTTTTTTTAATAGAATGGAATTTCTGTTAAACAAAATTGGTTAAAATAAAAGGATGTTAATAACTATAAGGATATGAAACGAAAAAAATAAGACGATTATTTTGAATTGTATATAAAAAAATATAATAACGTCAAATAACCGGAAGGATCAAATTTTTTTTATGTGTTATGATTAAGGATAATTGTAAATTTATTAAAGGAATTTCGTATTAATTTTTATATGGAAGTTGGGTATATTTATTTGATTTAGTTATTCAGGAAGCTTAAATTTGTATATGAAATTTTTCTGTGAATTTTCTAAAAGATTAATCTTAGTTTTAAATTGGGTGAAGAATTTTGGTCCGTAAAATGCTTGGGTATATAAAAAAACAAATTCCACTCTTTCAGTTAATCGACATAAATTTAATGGGACGAAGAATTTTTGGACCCTTTAAAATGCCTGGTATAAGGAAATTTTCATTTTCATTTAAATTGAAATTTATATAAGAATGTCCTTACTTGTCCGGCTGGTAAATTTAGCAAATATATATACATAATATATAATTATAAAATCATAACAAATTAACCCTTTTTTTTTTGATAAATAGAAAACCCTTATTGGAAATTTGACTCAACAAAACAATTGTACAATATAAATTTGACCCCATGTGAAATAAAATTATGTGTACATAATATGTTATTGTCGGTGTTAATAGTAACTTTTTTAGTATAAATGCCGTCATTTATAAATGGGTTTTAATTTGTTCGCACATTTTTAAAAAGAATAAATTTATGTTTCGTCATACCTTAAAAAAGAAACACCTTTTTTCAATTTTTTCTTCTAAACAATAATAAAAATATAATATTTCTTTATCAGCTGTTTAGCGTTTTAGAAAAACCATAAATTGACACTGAAAAAAAAACACAAAAACAAAAAATATGATAAAATATATTTATGCAAATTTCAATTTAAATGCGTGCCTAACAGAAATTTACATATCAGTAGTTATCGCAAAATATAAATGCACCGCAGGTCACACTAAAATGAACATATACCAAAAAAACTAACTAACTATAATAGCATATTGCACTATGGGGGCCTATGGTAAATGACCCTCAAGTGTTCCTTTTGAGTATTGAAATTCAACTATGTTGGCGATTGTATTTTTTTTTTGTATACTATTATTGATAAGGAACCACGCTGCAAGTGATCCTTATTATAATAATGACTATATAAAAAGGTTAAATTTTTAAGGAAATTAAATTATATCAAGCGTAAACTTTTGTTCTTATGTATAATAAATTTTTTTAACCAAGCTGTGAAAGGATAAATATAAAATATTTTGAAATATTTTGTGTATTTTTTTTGAAAATGTGCGGTTTTGAGAGTTACTGAATGGGAAATAATAATTGTAGGTATAGTAGAATTTTGTTTAGAATAATTAATTATATTTAACGGACAAAATTTAAAATTAACACAAAAAAATCAAGCTTAAAAATTGAATGATATAAGTTGAATTTTTAAAGTGGAACTTTTGTTATTCTTGATGATTATGAGGGCTATAAAGTGCCGTATTATGTTTAAAGTAGTCTGTAATGCTAATGCTTTAAAGTAGTCTGTAAATTAGCTGATTATAGTGTATAATAGACCATATTAACTAGAGTGATATTCGGCTTAAAAATTCAATTTTAGAGTTTGGCGTATATTAAATAATATTTGAAATGATCTGAGTTTACGACAGTAATATACGTTTTATAATATGTTTAATATTTATGATACAAAAAAAGAAAGAAACTTGAAATTTAACAGGCAATTGTGTGTTTACTATGAATTTCCCAAAAAAGGGAATTATTGACATATATTTAATTTCTACAGTGGAAGTGGAATGTAATTCGAACCACGACCGTTTAGATACTATAGAATTAAATTCAGAACTAAGAATTTTATGGATTTTTCTACACAGAATTCCGAACTATAATTGCATAAATCCAAACAGATAAAATATATATAAGAGAAATTGTTATTTGATTGCCATACGTACTCCTGAATCAATTTATTTTTTTAAGTCTTAGGCCCTTTTCGTAAACACAGTATGATCGCAGTACTGCAATGTCTTAATTCTTTTTACTGGTATTTTGACTATCGAGTTCGAGTCAGTGAAAAGTCGACAAATTCAGCTTAACCTTCTGTCGACTGGTTACTGTCTCGTTGATTAAACGAATAAAAGCATTGCAGTACTGCGATCATGCTGCATTTACGAAGACGGCCTTACTTTTTGGTTTTTAAAAGCACAAACTTTATATAGCGATCGAAATTTGGGAGTGAATAATAGAATATACACATTCCAGACTAAACTCTAATTGAAATAGTAAAATAATCTACAATTTTTACAATATATTCTCTATAGTCTACCATTCCTTTTTTTTTAATATTATTGAATCAATTTAATCTTATTATTGATGATCAACCAATTTGAATAAAAATCAAAAATAATCTTAACTAATTTATATTTTTCTTTTTCTATTTTCAGGTACGTAGGCAAAAATGCTCATATTAACGTAAGATAAATACATATATATAATTCTTACTATAAGGTAAACTAAATTTTAATCTCATTAAAGCTTAAAAAAATTATAATAATTTTCCTTAACTATATTTCTTTTTTTTTTAAATCGGATTTCGAAAAATTCCTTATAAAAAAAATATTAAACTATATAAAATTTCTTTATAATTTTTACAAAATAAATAAAAATTCTCAACTCATAAATTTTGATATTATATAAATATTTTTTGAACATATTTTTTTGTTTTAATTTCACCTGTCCAGTAATAGAAGAAAGTCTAATACCCTTTTTATGAATTTTTTTATGAAAACATTTTATATATATTTTTTTTATGTTTTAAAGCAGGAAATAAAATTAAATATTCTATGCTTTATGAACATATATTTAATCATATTATATATAAACAAAATTGTGACAATTTCCGGAGGTAAAAAAATTTCTGTTCTGTTAAGTTATGCTATAAAACGTATAACATCATTTTTTTCATGTATAATTTTCCATTATGAATTCATTCAATGGTTGAACCAAGTCTGTTGGTCAATAAAGATTTTGCCACCCACAAGGACTTCAAAATTTACATTCCAAAACAACTGTAATAAAAATTTTGTTTGCAGAGATTTTTCTAACACTTTTTTATAAAAGGTGATTGTGTGCTTGCATTAGTTGAATTTATTTGGTCGTATAAAATTAATGAATTTTCTTCTACTCTACAGTATTTAATTATGAAAAAACAACTGCATTGTTCATCGAAGTTTTAACTTTGTTTTGAACAACTTCCACATGACAAGATAAATTAAAAACTTTTTTTTTTAGCAAAGTTTCAGTGGAAGCGTAAAAACTCAATATAAACTCTTTTATGTTCGGTATAGAAAGTGAATTTACAAATTATAATTTCTTTTAGTATATTTAAAATGTTTTGCAATTTATGTTGCAGTAAAAATAAAGAATAGATGTGTTTTTCTAATAATTTGAAAGTGTATTTCACTTGCACTCTATTTACCTTTAATGAAAGTGATTAAAATTTAAAAATAATTATTAATTGTAAGCGTATGCAGTAACAAAATGATTATTATATATAATAAAATGTCAATGTAGTATTGTCTTTTAAACAAGTTTTTACGTAAATTTGATTATTGAACTTTTAATAGTTCTAACAAGGCTCCAATTGGGGTGGACGAAACTATCATTTTATATACAGTATTAAACCAATTATCGTTATTCGTCTATAGCAAAAATAAATAATTCGAAATTTTTACTTTAGTAGTTAATGCTTCATTTATTTTCAATTATAATGTAATTCATTTTAAGGTTTCCTTAAAGGATTTGCTAAATTGCATTAAAAAGGATTATTTCCTATACTACTTACTTATTCCAACCTTTTACTTATATATTCCAAGTTTTCAATATTTTAAAATTGACATTTCTGATATTTAATTCATTTTTCTGTTCAGGATTCCTTACTGTGAATATAATTTATATAAAATTACTTTTACGATGATGACACAATTTACGTATTTTCTTTATCCAAAAAGAGAAATCTTTTTTTTAATTTCCTGTTTTTCAAACTAAATTTTCAGTTCCTGTTGCTGCTTGTTTGTTGATCCTGTTTCTTATGTTATATTTTAATCTTTGTGAAATATCCTTTTCTTCGTTCCCTGTATAATATAAAAATGTATATATTTTTCTTAACTGACCTTTTAAAAAAATGTTTCAAGTTATTTTGGTACTTTGTATATAATATTTTCAAATTTCCATATCAAATTACGTATTTGCAGATCCTTGAGAAAAACAGCTGGCTCCTCATTAAAAAGGACTATATATATTTTTTTTCATAATATCATTATATATAATAAACACTTAAAAATCATTTACGTTTTTAAATAAATATTTGCTAATTTAACACTTTAATAAAATTTCACAAAGAAGAAGCAATCTAAATAAATATTGAATTGTGGATTGTGGCGATGGTTAAACGAAGGATTTTTATAGTAAAAAAAAAGGATTTAAAGTACGCCTACACAATGGCGAAATCTAATGGCGAATTTTTTTAAAGGATGAAGATATATATTTATGTATAAGTGCGGTAGAGACACCAATATCGTCCAGAAATTAATTAATTAATTAATTTTAGCATGCTATCTCGTTCTATTTTGCCTAAAAAATATGAGTTTCGCCATTATCTAAACCTTACATTAAGGATTTGATTTATTTGAATATTAATTGAATATTTATATCAATTTTCAATTTTCGAATTATATAATTGAAAAATGTTTTTTTTTATTCTTGTGCAAATTGTTTTTTAATTCATTATTTTTTCGAATTTATAACAAAACCCGAATTTATGCATTTATTTTATTATTATTATTAATTGAATAATGATTATCCTCTTATATAATTTAATTGCATATCTTTTCTATATTATTATTTACTATAACCATAAAACAAACAAAGCTTCCACAACATAATTTGTTATTTAATACATGAGAATCTGGATGATACCATCAAACTGAAAGGATGGACACACTTTTTACAAACTTATCAAAAATAGCCAGAAGCTATAATAAAGGATTAATTGTTAACAACAATAAAATAAACTGTTTTTGGCTGAAATGGTTAGCATAAAATTAATCTTATCTCTGCATTAGTTTAAATTATTCAAGATTAAAAAAAAAATTTTGTTGATAGTCTGATTTAAATTTCTACTACCAAAAAACCAGCTGGCGCATTGAAGGGATGAAAAAAAAAACTTATTTGAATGAAGAATATACTTGAAAATCACTTAAAAATAATGAAAACAAAAATGGTTTTGTATATTTTCACAATGAGAACTTAAAATTGAGTTCTATGATATTTAATAGTAAGGGGACATTTAGATAACGAAGCTGCAAAACGGATTACAAAATTTTATGAAAATTTTAAAATTTATTTAAAAATTTATAGAATTATAATTTAACACAATTCATTTCAGATTTTGAATAATTCCAAATTAAATTATTCTTAAATGAATCATTTTACTTTGCAAAGAGCCGTAAAAATAGCAAACATAATTCAAGTGACCATATACTATACTGTAAGATAACATCTTGATGTCCATCACAGTCAGTCATTCGTCTTTTTTTGTGTCCTTCAACACTATAGTCGTTGAAATAATATTTCTACTATGATTAAAATCATAATATAAACTAATTTAATACTCATATTTTTCTGCGTATCCAGGCAGAATCCCTAAAACTCTAATCGACTTTGATCCTCTCTCATTGTATTTTTGCTTCTTTTTTTATTTTAATGTATGATATAATCCTATTCAATAATAAGGATATGCGTTGCTTAAAAGGTGTGCTATAATAATGACAATACGGAATTACGTACTTTATTTATAATATTGAAAAAAACAATTGTGTATATGCGCCTAGTGATGCTTTGTTTACATTGTGACGGAGCATAGAGGATGAATGTGAAAAAAAAAATGGTTAATATCTTTTATTTTGCAAGGATGTTATGGAGGGTAAGGACAATGTATATATAAAATATTCTATAAGGAATAATTTTTTTGGCTATAAAAATGTCACCGAAATATGAAATTTAGGGAAATTTATGAACTGCTTACAAATATTAAATCATAATTTATTTAAGATTATTTATGCTGTTAAGTGTAAATAGAAAATTTATTAAAATTTTGATAATATTATTTTCGAAATTTATAATATTTTTTTCTATGAGACACAATTAATAGATGATTTTTGTGCTTCTATTTCAAATCTTATTGCTTGCAAAATAATTTAATACATAATTCATAGGAATAATTTATTACAATTTTGAATTTTTTAATAAGTGCTTGAATATATAGCACATAATAATTTATAACAATAATAGTATTTGTACAATGTCATCTGCACTGTGAAGAAAAGAATTCTTTATTAGGTCACAATCTAAAGTATTAATTGCGCTGCAAAATTTTGGTATCTGATAATTAGTTATCCTATAGAAAAGTCATTGAGGATTGAATGTCTCATTTTACATTAATAGATAATAGATAGATCGGCTCTAATATCCTGGGGATACGAAATGACTATGGACTCCAATATTCACCAACGAATTTGACGAAATTTATGTTAATTCATTGAGTTTTAAAAAATTTCTAATGAGAATATAAGATTAATTAAAAATAAATTAATTATTAATTCATTAGAATGCTATTAGAATGAAAACTGGCCAAAATTAAATTTAAAAAAAAATGTACATTTTCTTGAAAACTTAATTTCCTAACAGTGTGTAAAATCGTATATAAGAATCTATCATTATTATGTGTCATCATATCTTATTCAATCAATCTTCAGAATAATTTTTTTTTTCTTCATTTATTCAATCCATCTGCTTTAGTTGCACGACGACTTGTAAATAGTTGCAATTAATTTAAATTTTCTTCCCCATAATTTTGCCGTCTAATGTCATAAGCAATTTCTTAGTTTTCATCTGCTCTCGTTTTTTTTTCTCGAAATTACTATACAATTTTAATTTGAATGTGATTTGAACCCAAAGACAAAATTAAACTTCTGAAATTTTACTTTTTGAAAAAAGTTCTTCAATTTTGTTGGACGGATTAGAATAGAAGCAAAACAAATTGAGGCCATATTCCAAAATGTCTCTTGTGCGAAGTCAATTACGATAAATTTAAATATACACAAAAAATTTTAATTTTTTGGTTTTTATTTTTCTTTAATGGAAATGATGTCATTATAATTATTATTAATATTTTTGTGATAGATTTTATTTTGAAAGTTAAAAATTTATGTATTTGGAGCAAAAAAATTGTTTGATGAGCATAGTAATTAGTATAGACAGAAGTTTAAAGATGATGTCTGCAATTTTTGTTTTAATTAAAGATATTGTTATATAGGTTAATTATATTATTTTTCATAATATTGTTTTTTTTTTTATTTCAAAATTGTTGATATTTAATTTAAATTTTTCGAGTAAATTTAAATGGTCTCTCTAGTTCTTTAATAAATATTTAAATTATTGACTATTGTTGTGGTATAAATAGATAATCTGTAAATAGTCATTAGAATTTGAATGTTTTCCTAATGATATTTATTTAGTATACTGTAAATTCTTAGTTGAATCTCTCCGTTGGATAGTATATTTATTTTTAATCTAACAATTTAGTTTTTGGTTTACCTGTCCGGGAGTTAAGTAATTATATAGTCACAAGAAATTGATTTTCTTACATTTTAATAATAATTAATAAACATGATCAATTTCTTATAGGACTTCATTAATATCTTACTTAAATGAAATCCAAATTTCCACATGGCATTATTAAAACTTCCAATAAATTTTATTTTGATTTATTTAAATAAAATTATTTTTATTTTATTCAATTATCTATTTTGTCTGTTTATCAAATATTTTTCTCAGCTTTTTCAGAAATAATATTTTTTTTTTCTATATTTATATAATCTTTAAAAACGAAATCCAAAACAATAATAATTCTCATTGGAAGGAAGCATGGAATCATAACAAAATATTCCAAATACAAATTAAAAACAAAAACTCAACTCAATAAACGATCCTCTCACACTCAAATAATCACAAAATTATGATAACAGAAAACAAACAGAAACAGGCCGTAAAAAAGTACAAAAATTGCATTATTTATTTTTATTATATTAATTACTCAATTTGTTGAGTGAATTAAAAACCTGGAAATTTAGAAATAAAAATAATAATGGCGAACGAAACAAACAGTGTTCTCTCTCTGTCTTGCCATATGAACAGGAAATAAAATCTAGTTAGTTGAGTGTTAACTGTGCGATCGTGTAGACGTTACGTTTAAAAAGGCGCGCGCATATTTTAATTTATTATTTTTAATTTGTACAAAAAATATTTCAATAAAAATAATTTATAAAAAATATTACAAACTTATTTTATAGTTTCGGTAATTGAATTTTCTGTCGTTCGATTATAAATTTTAAAATAAATATATTAATTAATTAATTAATTATTAAAATAAATAAAATATTAAAGTGTAAAATTTCATATTTGAATAAAATATTTTAAAACTATTTAATAAATTTTTTTAATAATGAAAGTAAAAAAAAAGTGATAGAATAAAGAAGAAGAAGTGAATTTTTACAAGGGATTATTTTTGTTTTGTTGGTGAACTGCATATTTTATTTATGTACACACTTAAATTTTCTTAGTAAATTCTATAAGTAAAACAGAAAATTTTAAAAAGATCTTGAATAGGGAATAGAAGTGAGTGAAGGCGTTTATGTATTCACCATCTTATAAGCAACATAATATTTAGTTGCCGCTAAACATAAAAAAATCCGGTTTTTATGTTTTTCGAAGCATATTTTAACAACATATTTTTTCCTTGTGTCTTGTCTTCAAAATTTTTAAGCTATAGTAATTCTTGTTTTTCTTCGAGAAAAAAAAAACCCTAAGGGAAAAGAATTTTTTTTTGGTTGTTGTGTAGTTAAATATTTAAATAATTATTTATTTTGTAAATACAAAAGTGCCAATAATTAATTGAAAACATAAAATATTTTATGGAAAATTTTAAAAAAGTGAAAATTGTTTTTAAATAATTGTAAAACAAAAAGTACTAAATTTTTTTTTTTAAATAAAATTTCCTTAAATTTTAATGTGTTCCTTACAAAATTACTTACAAGAAAATTAAAATTGTTTATATTTATTCAAATATTTATTGAAAAATTTAAAGTAAAAGTAATTGTGAATAATATTATAAAAAAAAATATATAAAATTCTATAAAATTTACACAAATAAAAAAAAAATATTCAAAATATTCTTAAATAAATTTAAAATAAATATTAAAAGAAAATTAGTGAAAAAATTTTAAATTTCTGAAAAATGTAAAAAGTGCAACAAAAAATCAAAAACAAAATTCTCTTATCAATTAAAAAATCATGTTACAAGCTATTGAAAAGAGTTCGTCATTTACAACAACGACGTCATCATCATCAAATTTATCAACAACTGATTCACCAAGACGTCGTTCAACATTTTATGTACCATTAATTACTAATGATATTGAAGATACAAAATTATTAACAAAATCATCATCTACATCATCATCATCATCAATTATAAATTCAACTACAATTGCACCAGCTGATTCAACAACAACATCACTTCAATTAGGCAATTTAAAAAATTTATGTGATATTAAAAGTTCAATTGAAAATTCGAAAAATTATCCAAATACAAACGAAATAATTATTAAAATGCCACCAACACCATGTGGATTTGAATGGAATTTATTAAGTAGTATTAGTTCATCATCATCATCATCAAAATCAAATAATAGTAAAAAATCAAAAATTAATGATGATAATGAGTATATTATTAAAACACCATTAAAACAAACACGTTTTAGTAATAATATAATAAATAGTAATAATCATAATCAATTAAATAATAGTAATAATAAAAATAATATTATACCATCAACAAAATATAATCAACATCAAAATACTACAACAAACAATTCAAAAACAAAACGTTATGGTATTGTATTAAATGGTATTAGTTTAGATGATGATAATGAAAATTGTATAATAACAACAAATACGGATCCAATATTGTCACAATCATCGTCAATAACAAAAATTACCCCAACAAATTCAACAATATTGAGTTGTTTAGATTATTGTAATGAAATTGATGATGATTCAGAAATAAGTCGTATGCAAACAAATACATCAACACCAATTAAAATGATGAAATCACGTAGTCGTACAAATATATTATCTGTACCAATTATTGAACATAATTTAATTACAAAAACAATTACACCATCACGATCAATATCATCATCAACAGCAACACCATCAAAAACAAAAATTTTAATACGTGAAAAATCAAAAACATTACCACAAAATTTATCACCATCAGTTGCAATGTCATGTGGTGCTAATAAAAATAATAGTAATGATAAGAAAACTGGTAGTACTGTGAATATTAATGGATCATTATCAAATCATAAACAATTATCAAATACATCATCATCATCATCAAATTCAATGATTATGATATCAAATACATTTCCACCAAAAAATTTATTTTTATTAAAATCAACACCAAAATTAATGCCATCATCATCAACAAATATTAATCAAAATCATCAGAAAAATTATTCATCTGATACATCAATACAATCACCAATAAAACAAACATCATTTTTAACTGGAACAGTATCTATGCCATCAACAGTTACATCACCACCACAACCAAAAAAATCACTTAGTTTTATACGACGTGCACATTCAACAAAATTATCAAGAAGTAATTCATTATTAAAATCATTAACATCGTCATCATCATCATCGTCATCAGTTAAAGGTGGTAATGGACAAACAGATACAAATTTATATTTAGGTTATGAGGTACGACCATTACCATTTGAACGTTTAGAGAAATTCTTTAAATCGGATAAATGTGTTGAACTAATGAGAGAATATTTTATGATACCACCAATATGTGATGATGATCAGAAAAATGATAGTTGTAGAAATAGTTTAAATGGTGATATGATATGTAGAGATGAAGATTCGGCTCATGAACAAGCAGATGATGATGATGATGATGATAATGCTATACATTCAGGTAAAATTTAAATGTTAATTTCAAAATGGTTACTTTTTTTTTACATGGTTTAATAATCATGTATAATTTTATGTTTGCAGTCAACTGTTAGTGGTTATTTTCTTATGTTTTATTTTTTTTTTTGGTAATCGTTTTCCGGTTGAATGACATATAAGATTTTTATTTTTGTAGAATAAAATAAATATTTTAGAATTTTTTTTTACGGTTGAATATTGTTGGACAGTAATTTTATGGTTAATTGTCTCGAGAAGTTTTAAGTAAGAACGTATTTAAAACAGATAAAAAATTGTTGTTCCTTCTCAGTTGCATCCATTATTCTTCCATATTATTTTCAATTATGTGAATTTTCTTAAAAGTATCAACAATATATTTCAAATTCTCTCCCTTTTTTCTTTGAATTATAATATTAAATTTGAAATTATCCAGAAATTTTTTTCGAAATACGAAATGCAATTAATCGTAGTCTTCTTTGTGTGCACTACATTAATTCATCTTGCTTAGGTACCTATAAATATTAACTTCTTAATGTACACAAACACAAAATTGTAATATTTTTCATGAATCATTTATGTACATATAATATCTAGCCCCTGTTGTTATCATTACAAGAAAAAAAAAAAGGATGATTTCTTCTTTCTTTTTTTTCCCCCCATTTGATATGATGAGTCATCAGTCATTTAATCAACTCGAAAATATATTAGTATTGAATAGCTTCCGATTTTTCATGAAATTAAATTCTCTTATAGAAAAATAAAGGATATTTCACCTTTAAATCATCTTAAATTGATGTTTGTGTACGAGTGTGTACTGAAATAGTTTTTATATGTATCCTTAAGGGTAGTTTGGTTTTTTTTCTTTCAAGAGGTAGTCAATAAAAGAAGGAAATTGCGTAGTTTTTCTTTATATGAAAGTTAAGGGAAAGATTATAATTTGATCAGGGAAATAAATTATAATTTTAATGGTATGCCTTTTTGATGATGTGTTTCTTTGTACTTTATTATAGATTGATGATGACTCATTGTCATGACTATAGACAATATATCTCATATATAACTAACTGTCTAATATTTTTGATAAGAGAACTTTTTCTATATATAAAATTATTTGTTGATTTAGATAGTAGTTTTATGGATTTGTTGTTTATAAAGAATTTTAACTTAATTTACTATGCTGTAATAAAACTGTAGGAAAGAAATTTAATTAATTTGTAAATAAAGTAGAATTTGGGTTGAAGAATTAGACACAAAAGTAATAGTTGGTGTTTTGAGAAGCAAAAGTATACATAGATTTTAGATATCACTATCAATTTCTATTTGAAATTGAATGTTGGAAGAGCTGAAGAAATGCGAAAATAGTAATTGATTTTGATGTGGAAGTGAATAATTTCTATCGTGATTGATTCTGTACTTTAATATGACAAGACAACTATGTAATATTGTCGTACAATCGAATCATATTTTGTCGGGTTATCACAAACACCGATCATTACCAATATTCTTCGATTTATGTCTACAATTTGTTTTTATAACATCTTAATTCTTATTAAATTTGAGTGATGGGAACAAATATTTTAATTGAACCAATTACAATATTACAAATGATCGTATAAGTCATTTCAATTTCTTATTTTAAGCCATACACTAGAACCACCTATAAATTTATGAAATTAAAAGATCATTAATTTCTTTAAATTCTACACTACGTAGCTTTTTGTCAACGATATGAATTGTACTTTATTTTACTAACAAACAACTTCCTCCCTCATTGTGCAATAATAATAATGCACACTAATTATTGTACCCAAAATAAAAAAATGTTCCTTTCCCTTTAACTAACTTGAAAAATATAATTTTCGTTTCTTGTCATAAAACAAAAACAGAAAAAAGACCGAAAAAAAATATCAGCTGTAAAACGGAAATGTGCACTTATACAATCACCCTGCAATAGCATAGTTTTTAAATTATAATCTTTTCCCAACCCAACTGGCTTTACAACACTTATAAATGGACAGGGAAAAAATCACACATTTTTCAAAAAAAAAAACAACAATTTTCACACACTTGTGAAAACGAAACAGAAAAAATCATTTTTTTTTCATGTTCTTTACTTGAAAATGCACGCGCAATTTATTGTTTTCATATATACCAAAAATATTATTTTAAGGAACTTTACAATATGTATGAATGCTGCTGATTATTTAGTACCGGACGTACAGGAAGCCTAATTATTATGAATTACATATATAATCGTTCTGCCCCACTGTGTCGTGATAAGAGGTCACACAGTATGCTATTAGAACAGAAAAAATAATTATTAAAAATTGCTCAGTCAGGCATTTTAATTATGATTTCCCAAAAAAAAAATAATAATAATAATGTTTTGTCAACTTTCAAAGAATGGTAGAAATACATAACTTCTATATTTTTGAAGTACATAAGTAAATTCTTTATTTAATTGCTCAAAAATAGAGTTGTCTCAGGTGGATTTTTCTAAATATAGTCCTAAAATAATTAGGAACTTTTTTGAAGCACTTGGTCAGAAATCAATAAAATTCTGTTCTTCGGTAAGATGCGGTCTATTAAAGTATAATATTGTTAATATCTGATGAAAATTACATTCTAAAGTATGAGCTATTTATAATCAATATTAAAATGGAATTTTATTTAATTGAAGGGGTCGGCATTTGAAAAAATATTTCTTATTATTAAAGATAATTATATTACATATTATATCTTTTCTAAGAATTAAAGTCGGTTTCCGTTTCTGATCATATTTTTTCTGCTTTTATATTACATATATGGTTTAGTTGAGTAATTTATGTAATTTTTATTGATTGAGGAATAATTTTACGAAAATTGTTTTGAGAAATATATATTATTTTAGATGCAAAAGAATCTAATTTTTATGTTAACTCATTTTTGGCTGATAAAACAAGGAATTAAGAGAGAAATAGGACGTTTTCGTTAACGTAGTATGATCGCAATACTGCAATGTTTTTATTCGTTTTTATGGTAGTTTATTCAACTAGACAGCGCAATCAGTCGACAGAAGGGGCATTGGTTAAGCGAAATTTGTCGACTTTTCACTATCAAAATACCATAGTAAAAAGAATTAATACATTGCAGTATACTGCGATCATACTGCATTAACGAAAACGACCATTCTCTTAAGATTGGTATGAAAGGTTAATACAAAAATTTAAATATTTTAATCTATTTAGAAATTAAAATACTTTATTTAAAATGATAATAAATTTTAGATTTATTTAAAAAATTTGAATTTATAATTACCAGCTTTTTTATGTATCTAAAAAAGTTTTCAACAAAGAACAAAGTATCATCATTAATTTTAAATCTGATTATCAATTCTCCCTAAAACCGCATCATATTAAATTAAAAATGAATTCTCACCAGCTTCTCACCAAATTTTGTTGTTGTTATAATTTTAAACCCTGAATTATTTAAAATTATTATATGATATATGATTTAAACTCATTGGTAACCTTTTTTATATATTCCCTAAATACCTTAAAATTATCAATAAATTACGTAAAGGTAACCAAAAAAAAGGAAATATCACATTCCAATTCTACTATAAATTAAAATTATACTTAAAATATTCATAATTCTTTTTAAATAATTATTAATCAGCTTTAACTGAAGAAAAATGAATTCTTACATAGTTTTTTTTTTAAATTATATATATATATAATTCCATTTTACCTTAATTACCTATCACAACTACAAACAGTTATATGCTCTGCTATAATAACCTATAATCTTAACTTGGACAGAAAACATAAAAATTTTATCAATTTTTCTATCCACACTTCTATAACAGTCGGTGGTGGAACAGTGTATGTCTCTGTCATTTATTTTCCTATCAAAAAAGTATCACGATGATATCAGTCAAAGAATTTATTGTATACATATTTGAAATTTCCAGTTTTCTTTTCCAGTTTTTCCCAATTCGATTTTGTTGAAATTTGAAACTAGTTTTTTTCTATTATTTATTTCATTTCTAATGGTAATTTCCATTCATTTTAATCGAAATATTATAGTAATTTATTTTTTTTATATTAATAGTTTCTGTAAAGTTATTCAATCAATTGGAAAAAAAGTAAATTTTCTTGTTTGATTGACTTTTCACCTGGATTGAATTCTATAACTCTTATATATAAAAATTTTGTGGTTGAAATATAATTATTAAAAAAAAATGACAATTTCCTACTTATTTTTATTTTGTAATATTTAATGTTATCTATTAGAGCTTAAAAATGATATCAATAAGAAAAAAAAATATAATTTACACTATATTTGAGAGTTAATGGATATTTCATTTTGGACAATTTACAGTGAAGCATTTTCCTTTGTTTATATATCAAGGACTTAAAAATTCCTAAATAATATATTTAAATTTCTGGTTTCCCTCTTATAGTATTTCGTATTAAACTACGTTCATTTGGTTAAATTACTTCACGATGAACTGTTCCACATAAAATGCCCTTAAATGCAAAATTATACATCGAAAACGTGTGTAATGGAGATTTAAAAGGAAATGAGAAAATTTATTTAATTTATTGGGAAATTATTGTAAAGGTACATTGTATAGTTAAGTATTATAAATCGGAAATAGGTTGAAGTTTGGGTCATTATTTCCTGTCAAGAAAACTAAACAACAAATTTATGAATAATATTTGAAGTTATGTTAACATAAAATTTGTCTCATAAATTTGATTTATTATTGATATATTCCTTTCAAATCATTTTTTTCTCCATTTTTCATTGATTTTTCTCTAATGTTTCTACCACTTTTTTTCCTCATAATTTCGCGGTTTTCCGTAAATTTCTTTAAAAAAATTTAGTAAATTTTGTCAGTAAAAATGTGTTCCGATAAAACAGTTTTTATCTAAATAGTAAATAAAGAATTTATAAAAACTTCCAAATTGTGATTTTTAACCGACAAAATTCTAGTTGATAAATTTAATATAATATCGTGTTAAAAATCAATAAAATCTAATAGATGATTAATGATATTGATTTGTCGACATGCAGATGTTAAGGGAAAAGATAAAATTTTCTTAATTATTTCTAAACAAAATTATGTGACATTTCCGTAATTAATGAAATATAAAATATTGAAAGCCAATCTCTTCTACTTAAGTCTTATAACATGATTATTCGATAAAAAATAATTAATTTCTTCGGTTCAATAAATTGATTTTCACTTTGATATAACGACAAAAAAAAATTAATTATTCATCCGCAAACCACAAATTTATTTAAACAACAAAAACAATATTATTAATCTGCAATGGTGCAAAATATAAAATTTATACATAATTTAACTAAAATGACAATAAATGCTTGCGCAATTAATAAATTTATTTGCATTTCGAAAATATGTAAATACTCGTGGCATACATAATAATTGAATATTGGATAAAATATGGAAAATCATTTAATCGAAAAATTTAGTATTAAAATTTTGGTCGTTTTGTTATCAAACATTATTTTTTTTCATCTAATATTTTGCCATTTATGGATTCGGTTCTCAACATTTTTGAAATTTTTCAATTTGAAGCTAGACTTTTTGAAATATTTCAATGTCTTGCAATTTCTAGTCTGAAACTTAAAATTTTTGTTAAAATTTTTGTTTTAATTGTTCACCCAAAAGATTGATTTTTCTCACAATTGTCATTTACTTTTTATCAAAAGTCCGAAAGGGTTTTTTAAAGGCCAAACCAAAACTAAGGCAGATGGTAAACATTATAAGTTTCATTTTTAACGACCAAAAACAAAAAAAGAGCAACCACAAAATGTATTAAAATTTTGTGGGAATTCTATAAGAACGAAAATCAAAACAAGTTCGTACTTTAAATAATATTTTTGCAACTTTATTCATAAGAGGAAAAAAGTAAACATCTGGCAAATGTGCTATTTTTTTGTTGATATTCTAAAGAATTTGTTGTGATCATATTTTTTTTTTCTTTACCAGAAATTGGGGATCCGATAAATTTCAGTTTTTATGCTTAATTTCTAAATAAACAGGCAATTTTTTTTTCATTCATTTTTTTTTATTAATCTTATCGATAATTAAAGTATCTAATTTCGCGATTAACTCCAGGAATTAATTTTATATATGCAAAAAGTGTAAAAATTAGAACGAAATATTATAAAAAGTGACTTCTCTGTGTATGTTTTTTTAGATTCTTTGCCCCCCCCCCCCCAACAGAGAAAATATGAAATATTTTCATTGGAAATAGAATGGAAAAAATAATTTTTTTTAAATACTTTTTTTTTGTCTTAATTTGGACCACACACCGAGCTGATAAATTTTAGTTATGACCTTTACGCGTTTTATTTTTTGTTCAAATAAGAGAAAATATGATTGACGCCAATTTTAGTATTACTTGGAAATTCTATATAACAAAAATGCTACTCTTAAACAGGTAGAAAATTTAATTTTTTTGAGACCTTTAACAGGTGCTTAGAGTTCGTTATTTAAATTGCCAAAAAAACAAAACTAATAAACATTTTGATGATAATAATTTTTTTGTTAGTGGTAATTAAGTATAAGGAAATAACTAACGAATGTATTTTTAATTATCGTGTTTTTTTTGGGTTCGATCTCTCAGGGAAGTTGAAGAATTTTGAAAGGTTTTATCAACAAAAATTTTAATCTAATTAATGTTAATTTTTTCTTTTTGATTATTTATATGAAATTTTAATGAATTTATCAAAAAAATTAATCTGGTGATTAAGGAATTTTAATAATTTTTTTTGGTTTACATTTGAGAATTTTATAATAAGTTTGATTAATTTTATGTATAGTAACTTCGATCTTATTAGCCGAGAATTTTTAATAATCTGGATTAATCGTCATCATTAATCTCTGTTAATTTAAATTATTTATTATTTTTCTGAATTTATCATGGATTTTTTTTTTTACAAAATTAATGACGAATTATTAAACTATCTGCGTGCATCTTGAAGTAAAGAATTTTATACCAATTAAGTTATAATAAATATTATAATTTTTGGAAATATTACTTATTTTTATATTATTCGAAAGTAGATTGTCTATCATTGAAAATTAATATCATTAAATGTCAAATATTGTTCCAATACTTTACCTAAATCATATGTTCGTCCCTTCGTTTTTGATACCCGTCTCTTGTAAATTTTCGTCTGTTACCAGTTGTTTCCAGTTTCAAAGTAACACGATTTACTAGTTCATTCCTTAGTATTTAATTTTCCCTTTAAAAAATTTGAAACTTGAGCAAACTTTGTAAAATTTCTTTGAGCAATCAAAATATTTCCATTTTTATGATATCTTACAGCATTTCCTCCAAATCCATCCATCAAATTGAATTGTATAACTTAAGTGTTAATTATGCTTTTAAAATACAATTAGCTATCTACTAAATAACTAACTAGACTAATTATCATGTCAAATTTATAGTCAATCTTAAATGTAACAAATTTTTAATATTACTTTTAACAAAATTTCAAATTATAAATTTCATATTTTAAACCTTTCATTTAGCCATTTTTTTTTTGTACTGATGCAAACTTAAAGATTGGCTTCAACTATGATTAGTCATTTAATGAGATTAATTAAGTCATTAATCAATCTTATTTTTGATTTTGTTTGGTATTTTTTTATTAACTAAAATTAAAAATTACGCAAGTAAAATTATTATATAAAAATAAATTACATTATTAAATTTTCTTAAATAGTTTTCATCATAATTTAAGATACGTAAATATGTCCAAAAAAAATTTTTTTTTGGGTACTCATGAGTCATATGTCTACTTTTTTGGTTTTTGAAATCACCAAAAAAGTATAATTTTAATTTTACTTATAGAATCTTTTGAATTAGTAACCAAAAATATTTTATTTAAAAAAAAAAATCCTAAATAAAAAGTCGTGACAAATTAATTTTAATCCAAATTAAACAGAAAATGATGCAAAGATTAATGAAAAGTGAAATTTTTTATCCGAAAAATATACATAGTTTTTTTCACCTTAATTTTTTAGGTTATAATTTTTATAGATTTTGAATAAACATAAAATATAAACAGAAAAAAAAGTAAATATTAATAATTTATTAGGTGAAAATAAATTTGCATTAAATAAAAATTTCACTTTTTCTACTTTGCCAACATTTTTTTTTTAAATCAAGTAAAATTTTCATTGTTTAATTTTTGTCTTTTTAAGGAAATTGAAAGTTTTCTAGTATAATTTTTATGATATTTACATAATTCAATTAAATTTGAAGTCTTCTTTGCTGTGAAATTGTAAATGTACACGATATAATCTCAAACATAGTTTGATTGACTACCTCCTAATAATGATTAGTTAGTTTCCTGGACATTTCTGTACCAAAAATTAATTAGATTCGATTTTTTTTTTGTTTAATTTACTATCAACGTCAATATTTTTTTCTGAATCAAAACAAAAAATGTAATTCATTTTTCTTGCTTCAATTTACCAAATTTTGATTGCTCAATATTTTCATGACTGCACAGTTTTATTTGGCATTAAGTCCGTTAAATATTATATTTTCATAACAAATAATTTTAATTTTTGTATCTTATAAACCATAGGCCCTTTTTTTACCAAAAAAAAGAAGTTAATTTTGAAAAGAAACATTTTTTTTTTAGATTTTAATCCGCTGATAAATCAAATAAATTTTTAGTTATTATGTCGTTCAAAAAATGTTAATGAATTTTTTATATTACTTATTATAAAGTTTTTGATTGATTAATTTTGATATAACTAAAAGTTAAGTTAATGCTGTTCTCTCTGAACAATTTTAACATTTTATAGAAAAAAATATATATAATAAAATGAAAATTGTTTTTAATTAAATAAACTGAAACACCTTTTTCCCTTACCAAACAAAATAAAAATACAATTTCGAAATTGTTTGAAAATTTTACATTGTGACCTATAAAACATAATAATAATAATTTTTAACAAATTTGTTAACTAAATTAACTAATATTAAAGTTTAATTGATAGGCGTTTCATTTAACATACAAAAAAAAAAATTGATTATATATTTGCTTTTTGATAAAATCTTAGCTTTGTACTACCATTTTATACTAATGAATGTTGTTTATGAACTTTGCTTTTATTTGTATAAAAAAATTAATCGAATGAAATTACATTGAAAAAAAAAAATTAGAAAATATAGGTATATGATTCGTTTTTGTAAAGCTTAACAGTGACATTGAAGAAAGTCGAATTAATTAGGGTATTAAGTGAAATTTTTTTAGGTAGAATTAGATATTTGTTTTAATATACATATAATCGTTTTGACCTGAACATTAAATATAATTTGACAGTTTAATATGTGAATTTGGTCCATTTTTTCTATTCAAATTGGTATTTTAAATATATATTTTCAGGTCAAATTGTCATTTTTGTTAAATTAAATTCGTGTTTTCCGTAATCAAATTTGTTCTTCTTACGAAATAAAATTCAACATTTTCAAAAGGTTCGTCTTAATTTTGGAAAAAAAGACAAATTCTGAATTATGAAAAGACAAATTTGACCTAAAAAACATTACCAAATTTTTGATTTTTCATATCAACCAAAAATTTTTAATCTTTTGCTGAGTGAATCATTATTTCGAATTTTACAAAACTTCACATTGACAATCCCCAAAAACCACTTCTACCAGCCAGTTTAACAATTACTATCCAACTTGTTTGACATTGATTATGCAATAAAAAACCAATTCAAAAGAACATTTTAATATTTTAAAGTTTAAACCATTGAAATACATAAATGATATTTTTTTATGATACCGGAATTGAAATTTTTCGCAAAAAATTCAAATTTTTTTAAATACATAATTTTTATTTTCCTTATCACTACAACAAAAACATTAAATAATTTCAAATTCGTTTTAGAGATAAAAGTTTCATATTACAAAAAATATTTATATACTATTTTTATGAATTTCATCAGTGATTATTAATTTTTACAATTATTTTTAAAACGTAATATAAATTTCAATGAGTCATTTTTTGCTACCTGAGAAAATCTTGTTGATTAGTATTTAAAAAAACATAAATCTTTTTGAATTAAAATCAAATTTAAATGAATAAAAAAAAAATCATGATTTCTATTTGAATTTGTATTACTTAATAACAAAAATATTTATCATTCATAATTCTTTAAGAATACAAAATAATTTCTAATAACATAAAGTTTATATAATTTACGATCTTATAATAATTTCAAGTTTTAGTAGTTAAGCTTATTTAATTTACTAGTTTGCAATTAATTTTTATTTGATTATTTTTAATTGAAAAAATATAAATGTGTTCACTCAAAATATGTTTTATTAGTTTCAAACAAATTTTTTTTGAAGGTTAAAATATTTAATTTTTTGTTTTTAGTAAATAATTATTAAATTGTTCAGGGTTGGGTAAAGAAAATATGGTGGGATTTTTAGTAGCCTGGTAAAATGAAGGAAAAAAAATGAAGATTTTTTTATTATTATTTTTATTTTGCTGTTTAAATTACAGTATACAAGACTATAAGAAAAGGACTATTAAGTTAGTAAAGAAAATTAAATAATGAATTAATATTTGTTGACCAACTTCTTTTAGCCATCTTAGAAATTAGCAACTTGTCTTTTGCCTGTCACATTATTTATTAATTTACAACTTTTACTTATAGCTTATTCTAATACAGCTTTTTCCCCATCATTTTGACTTTTAGAATATGGTCTACAATTTAATTTTTGTGCTTCTTTAGGCAATAACGATTTGACCAAAAATTAGCTCTTTTAAAATTTGAATTTTTATCCAATTACTGTTTAAAATTGCAATATTGCTGCAGCAAAAACTGATTTTCTGGGACAACCCAAAAGTAATAAATGAGTAAATATTGATTTTGGTTAGAGATCCCTTTAATTTTGTTTGTAAATTTATCTTATCATCAAGTTTCGCGTAGATGAAATTCTTTATCCATCCCTGTTACTTTGTCCATTTAATTAATTGTCAATTTTTGTTTACATATAAATAGAATTTAATAATCATAATTTTTATTTTTGTGAATCAATAAAAATTGGTTATTTTAATATTAAAAGTTTAAAATGTCGTTTTAACCGAAAATGATCATCAAAATATTGTAAATGATTCTAACAAATTTATTGCTCATTAGGAGTCCATATATACGTAATTTTCATAGATAATCTAATCGAATCGTAGCCAATGAAAAATGAGTTGATAAAATTGAATTTTATATATTGCCAAATAATTTAAATTTGCTATTTTTCACATATATTAGAAAATTTGATAAGAAAATTGCGTTATGTATAATAGATAAACCTTATCTCTAGCCTCGATAAACGTTGATTATTTATAAAGAAACCATAAAATTTCAGTTTAAATTTCTAGATTATTTTCTTGAATACATACTTTTTTTTAGTGTCTCTCTAAAAGTGAAACGATTAATTTCGTATAAAAATTTCTAATAAGTTTTTGAAAACTTTTTTTGTTTTTGTAATATTATTAAAAGTTAAATGACAGTTTAACTTTCTAATTACTTACTATACACCAAAAAAATAGTTAATTATATACTTTTTTGTATTCCGGAAATATAATAATTGATATTTTTTGTTGTTTGTAAATACAGAATTTTTTTAAGTTAATTAATTAAATATCGAAAAAAAAAATATTTTATATTGTCTATTAATAATTACGGTCAAGGCAAACTAAATGGTAGGTAAAAATAATAATAATTATATATTAATAAAAATCTTAATTGAAAATCATTTATGAAATTTAAAAAAAAAATTACATATCATAATTTTTTGTTAATGAAAAAAAAATAAATAAAATAATAATTAAATTAAATTCGGTAGTTTTTTTTTAAAAAAAATTCGTGACCTTAAAGCTTTTGGCAGTCCCTGATTTGCTTTAGGGCATAAAATTAATAACAAAAAAAAATTAACTTCACGGGAAAATATAGTAAAAAAAAACTATGTGCATATATTTGAAAGTTTCATTTTAATCAATTTGTGTTGATTTAAAATGGTATTAATTAATTAAATGAAATTAATAAGACACAAAAAAATTTTTATTTTGTAGAAAAATTTGAGTGGCAAAATTTATCTATCACAATTATGAAATAGCCTAAAAGGAAAAATATATCTGATTAGTGTTTTTATTTAAAAATGATTAGACAAAATTTTATCAATTTAAAAGTATATAAATTTTGTGTTTTTGGTAAATGGATGTTTGTTTCTGTACAATTTATTCAGAATAATTCGTTTCTGTAATTTGTTCTCTAGAAAGAAAATTTGCGGAAAGATATAAATCTTTAATTACAATTTTTCACGAGATAATTATTAGATTTACAAGAAATGAAATTGTTTTTGGTAAATTGCAAGAATTTCTTTACGTGGTTATATAAAAATATAGTGCAGTTTTTGGATCATTCATTTTTTTGTTAAATATGAACATTTCACATTAGTTGTTCCCAATTAATATTAACTGAATGTAAACTCTGACACATTATTTATTCTGTTAATAAATTTTAGTATCAAGAAATTCGTAAATTTACCAACAAAATTCAATTATCAACAAAAACGTGTGTAAATTTATACAACAAAATTTGCGTAATTTTGTCACAAATATTTATTATACAAGTTAATATGAAATATTTCACGGTATATTTTTCGAAACTAAACAACATTTCAAACTGTTAATTAAATTTATAAAAATATTATGTAATTTTATTATTTAAGTAAATTTTATACGAAAATAAAAAACAATTTCAATTTTATGCTTTCATAACTCAAATTATCCACAACAATTTAATTTCAATATCATTTTCCAGTTTTTAAATACATTTATAAAAAAATGTTTTATTTACGATTAAATATACAATTTAGATGACTAGTAGAATTTGATTAGAGTTTTATTTTATTATTTTTCTTTATCTAAAATATTTTTTTTTTTTGGGAATCAACTAATCGAATCAAATGATCGAATATAATTTTTGTGTACCACCTAGAAATTTATAATTTTACCAATTGTTCATAAGAAATAAAAAAATAACAAAAATAAATTTAAATTTTAAATTCTTTACCTTTAAGGTAAATTTGTAACGAATTTTATAACACAAAAAAAAGTTACATGTTTTTCTAATTTTTTTATTAGAAATTATTTTACAATAGTAACACTTAAAAAAAAAATCACTAAACTTTCACTAAAAAATGTTAAAATGTTTGAAAAAAAAAAAAATTGACAAAAAAAAAAAGATCGTGACTTTTAAATTTTCGTGCTATCCTAATATAAAAAATATTTTATGAATTTTATTTATATATAAAACAAAATATTTAAAATTAGTTATTGGATGGGGTGTGAATTGTTTAAAAATAAGTTAATTTTTTTTTTGGTAATTTGCTTTAGTTACCGAAGCTAAAATATTGTAAACTTTTATCTTATATGTAATTGAAAAATTTTGGTTAATTTTTGGCAAGAAGGAACCATAAATTGTAATCTAAAGAGAAGAAAAAAACATGATTGTCAGTCATAAATTGAAAATACGACTATTTGCTATTGATCGTAAATTTTAAATAAAATTTACATATCCAAACTGACACAGTTTTTATACTAAATTTATCTCATAATTAATTTTCTTGAGAATTTGTAAATAAAATTAAATGAATATTTCTAAATCAATTGACACCCAATTTATGGTCAAGTGTTCTACACCATAATTCCAAAGTTTTTTGTTTTTCAAAATTCTCCAAAAAGCATCTAAAACAGTTAAGACTTAAGAGTAAATATTTATTTCCAAATATTGAAATTGTGTCTGAAATATAATTATTTTCCACTCAGTTTGTTTTCACTTAACATATTTATGTTAAGTAATTTTTCTAATCAATTTTTTTTTTGTATACATAATGGTTTTCTATTATTGATTTTTCATTGTTTCTAGTTTCTAGTATTTTCAAATAATTTGTAGTAAATTTATTAATGAAAATTGGGAGTGTTTTTTTTCTAAAATTTTTTTAATAAAGCTATTTTTATTCGTTGTTTAATAAGTATTTATAATTTTTGCGATTATATAATTTATTTTGATGGTCACTGCAAAGATTATTTATGAATAAAAAGATTTAATCATATTTTAGAATTTCCAATTACAAATTTACTTAATTGAAATAAAAATCGTGCTCGACTAAACAAATATAACAAATCATTTTAATTAGTTGTTGTCATCCGTTTAATAATACAAATTATATTATATACAAATGCGGGGGTTTTACTTTATTTTACAAAAAACACTAAGAAAATTTAATTAACTTGTAATAAATTCGTAAAATTAATTATAAATAATTTCCTGTCCAATTGTTCAGAAATTATTATGTTTTTATCATTTAGTCATAATAAGTAAATTGAATACAAAATTATTTTATATTATGTATAGGAAAACTAAGGATGTTCAATTTATGACTTAAATGTTAAAATATCTGTTAGCTAACTGTTAATTTTCTGTTTTGTAAATGTTGCATATGTTAACTATAATTATTAAAGAACTGCCAGTCTGTCATCTTATTTTTTTCCAAATGGAAACTGTAAGCCTGTTAACTTTTATCCAACTGTTAGATAATGTTTTCTAATAATCATATTACAGTGTAGCTTTAATAGATCGGCGGAAGGTGTAAATTGTAAATGTTATCTGTTATCCAAGTGTTAAATACTGATTTCCAATAATCATATTACAGACTAGCCCTAAATATAAGAGGAAAGTGTACTGTTGTCGTACTGTTAGTTCTAGAAAAAACTAATTTGATTTGCAAAAGCAATTTAAAACGTTAAAAATAATGTTATATTAAATTCGTCTGTAAACTCTATCTGTTAACTATAAACAAATTATCAAATTCTACATAATATAAAATCTGTTTTTTAATTTAGACCTTACAGTTTTACCAAAATTACGCCCCATGTGCTACTTTTGGGTACTCTGGGGACCTTAAATTTATAAATTCGCTTTACTATATAAATAATATCAAATCTGACTCAAATTTACAAAAAATTATCATTTTTCACTGAATGGAATTTAAAATATTTTTGTATATTTAAAAAAAATGAATTTATATTACCTATTTTCCATTGTATATACAAAGATTGAAAAACAAAAAATTAATGTCATTGACATTTTATAAACAATCATAAAAGACTTTTATTTCTTTTTTATTTTTTCTGCTATTATTTACAATTAATTATTGATCTTTTGTAATATTTTCAATTTTTCACATTCAATGCTGAATGGAAAATCCAATTTTTTGAACCAAGAAAAAAATGATTTCAATTCTGCATATAGACATCAATCAAAGTCGCAACAAAAAGATTGAATTCATCAATGAAACTCATAAATATAATTTTATTGTATTATTCAAAATTAATTGTATGTATAATATGTTTAATTTGTCAATTTTTGAAAAATTATAAATAAAATCTTTTTTACAAATAGAAATAATCATAAATCTAAATTTAGGTTACCTTGAATATGTGCAAAACCTAAATATGTATTTTGTAAATTTCAAAATTTTGATAAGAAAAATTATTATTTTAATCTATTTTTTTTGTGTTATGTTTCTTTGCTAATTAACATAAATAAAATTATAAAGTCAATTACTAAGTAATCACCCGGAATACAAGAGGGCAAATCAATTTACTATAATCTCAATATATATTTATGGTGACATTTTACACAAATTTTTCAAGTTTTACATTAAATTTCTTATCAACATTTTAACTATATATAAATAAATTATTATTGAAACTGAAATAATTATATAAATTACTTCGAAAATGTATATAAACATAAATTGTCGGTCAGAGACTTTTTGTTTTTTGATGATAGAAAATAATTTTTGTATATATATTTTTATTGAGGTTATCATCCCTGATTAAAGAATGTAATTATTTTTGTTACATATTTCTATAAATGTCTGAATGATTATATTAAAATATATTTATATAATATATTTTTTTGGACTGTTCTTTGGTAATTGAGCATAAAACTTATTAGAATTTAAAAATTTATATAGCAAGTAAAATGCATTTAGAAAATTTTTTTTGGCCGGAAATTAATTATAAAAAAAAATAATATAAAAATAATTAAATTATTTTTTAAATTAAATATTTTTAAATTGAATTATTATTTTGCAAATTGTTTATATATAAATTTAGGTTAATTGATTATTAATTATTTTATTTTTTCTTGTTTATTTCCAGGTATGTGTCTTGATTTTAACAATATCGATGGTAAATATTTATATATTGAAATATAATGAAAAATTGTAAATTTCCATTGAAAAGTAATTGGAAAAAATTATAGAATTAAATTAAAATTTCTGTGACAAAACTGTGACATGTTAAGTTAAATGATTAATAGTATATAGCTATGAGTAAAATTCAATATCAATTTAATTATGCGCAGGTAAATAGTTTTGTTCTAATGACTTTTTGGGGTTTATGGGTAGACTAATGCCACAATTCTAACCTAACCTAACTAAGTTAACTTGTTATCTAAATCGATAAAATATAATGACTGAAAATACTGAAGTATAAGCTAGTCTTTCTGCTCCTGCTATTGAACAAAAAAAAAATAAAAAAAAAACTATCAAGTGGTGTTAAGCAGTGAATCCAAATCATCCAACCAACAACTCAAATGGTTGATTTTGCAATTAACACTCTTTAAAGAACGTGATGGATCATCTCTTTTAGCAATTAAATACTGTTCTATACTAGAATTCCTTTATATTCTTGACGTGACCTTTTTTATAATCAGTTTA
Source organism: Empis stercorea (assembly GCA_949752835.1). Lineage (NCBI taxonomy): Eukaryota > Metazoa > Arthropoda > Insecta > Diptera > Empididae > Empis > Empis stercorea. Next base: position 7,768,282 of record OX457087.1, read on the forward strand.
TTTATTTAATTTTACATCTGAGAGTAATGAAATCGCCATCAACTACTTTAGGCATAATATTTTTTTTCTTTGCTAAAGTCACATCCGGGGCATTTTTAAGTAGCTGTAATAATCACTGCCTAAAATCATTAATTTTATATTTTTGATATTTCAACACTTCAATTAGCTTAATCAAATAATTAGTAAAATAGCCTTAAAAATTTCATATTTTAGTATCAAATTTATTTAATTGACGACCTCGGCTTCTCAATGTGTTAAGATGAAGCTGCTACTTTCCAGAACACGTAAATTATCATTATTTCATAATATTTTTGATATTCAGATAACAATATTCGAGTATACTGCAATAATAGCTTACACTTACATAACTAATTAATTATTGCTCATATCTTGAGTAGTTACTAATAAAATTTTATAATAATTAAAATTCCATGGCACTCCCCGGGTGCATGTCAATACATTGTCGGAAGACAAATTCTTTTAAATGATAAATTAATAATAAATAATATTTTTCCTTCTCTAATCTGTTAATTCATTTATTAAACAAAATTATTGATTTACAAATTAAGTTGATCAATCATTATTATTTAATTTTTTTAAAAAAGGGCCTTAACCTCTGCCAAATTATTCATTACATCATTTTTTTTTATGTATTATAATTTCCTGATTTTCTCTTGCATAAAAAAATTACTAATTGTATAATTTATCTTAAATTTTTAACCTTCCTTTATCGTCATATATTATTAAATTGCAAACTACTTGATGATGCACACAAAATTCAAAGCCAAAAATTCTTATAATAATTATTATCTTATTTAGTAGATCGGAGCATGTGCAACAATTTTTGAAATTTTTTTTTTTTTTTTTGCTTTTATTCTTTTTTTGGCTCATAAAAAATTGAACCTTCTTTAACAAAAAAGAAAATTTCAAAATTCCAAAACAGCCTGAAATAAAATAAAAAAAACTTAAATTATGTATAAATATAAAAATCAAAACATCTGCCCATCCTTCAAGAATTGATACTAAAAATTTTAAGATATATAATTTTAATAATCAACAAACAACATGTGGCCATTTTTTTTGTTATACCCCCACATGTTCTAAAGAGAGATAGTGTACGGTTTAAATATGTTATGCGCCCGTACACGTTCACTATAAACCTCAACACACAAAAGATATCTTTTTCAAAACTGTATGTAGAAGATATAAAATAGAGAATCATTTTTTTTTTTATATTTTGTGGAAAAATAAACAAAAAATAAAGAAGATAAAAAAAAATTAATAAATTAAAAAAAAAAAAAATATCAAAAGCCGCGATAAAAAATTTGTTTACTCCATAAAAAGAAGAGAGACACATTTACATTTTTAACGGAGGAAAATAAAGACACTTGGGATTTTCTATCTGTATATCGACTTCAGCAAGCATGGCAAAATTATTATTCATTCGGACAAAACGAGTAGCTGCATTAATAATTTTTAACCCCAAAGTAACAATAATAATTATTTTTTTATGTTTTAACTGGAATGCATTTTAAAAAAATGTTATTGAGCCACAAGCAAGCAAAAAAAAAATTGCTTCTATTAAATTTTATCTTAATGACTGTAAATGACATGTTGAGATTGTAATTGTATAAAGGTTTTCTGTTATATAGTGTTTGGCCTGTAATTTTTATTCGTGATAATTTTTAAAAGGATTGTAGAATTTTTTTTTAGGATATAAGGGTTAATTGACTGAGTAATAAAAGAAATTTTCGTGGTAAAGAGGAATTTAAATAACGTAAAATTACATTTTAAGAAATAATTTTAATTAGTTTTTGTTTGTTAAGAATTTCATAGAAATTCGAAACATTATTTTAATAACCGCGAGTAATAATACTTAGAAAAATTATATAATTATTATTTCAAATTATAATTTTTATTATGGTTTAGTTAGACTTACACAGGATCTATGCTGGCTTGAAATTGGAATTTTGGGTTGTTATTTTCAAGATTATCTGAAATTTTGTTTAGTGAATTTCAATAGAAATTTAAAATTTGTGATTGTACAAAGTTTCTGATTTTTCAAAATTTAAGAAATTCTATGCTTTTGCATCTATCTTAAAAATTAATTTTTGGACATTTCAGTAAATATTCAACCCTCTGATAGTCTATTAAAATCATCATTATTTATGTCCATCTTTTCTGTAATCAAAGGGCAGGTGACCAAAAATATTGTGTTTCATGTAAATTCGATCAGTGTACACATTTTCTAAAATTCTGGCTGACAGTTAATACGTAAATAAACTGTCAGAATACGTGATATTAAATATTTTGACATGTTATGCTTGAATTTTAAAATCGTATTTGCTCTATTCAAAATTTTTGATAATATTTTTGTTGATGCAAATTATTTTGCAAAACATATATGAAAACGAGACAAAATTTGCTATCTACATTTTATGCTTGAATTATTACCAAATGTTACCCTAACTATAGATAAATATCTGTTTTTTTCTGCTCATTTCCAGTTCATACATACTCAAATTTTGCATAAACAAAAACCACCACCCTATTTATTTATTGTTCAACCACAATTTTCTTTATAATACCTAAAATATGCTGTTACACATTAAATTATGATTTTATTTTCACAACATTTTTATTTTATTTATTGCAATCATAATATCGATATCCAATTAAATCTTTTATCTAAAATATGCAATAAATTTCCCAAAAATAATACATAAAATTGTAATATTAAAATAATTTTTATATATATAAATAAATTTTATCTTTCAATACAATAATTTGATAAATGACCTCTATTAGATTGTTTGATACATAATCTCCTGTTGTGGTTATATTAATGCACAACGGCCAGCCAGACCAATACATTATTTTAAGGGAAAAAAAGTACCTTTCTCTATTTTTTTTTTTGTATTTATTTTAATGGTATGTTGTACCAGGCGTTACCACTTATACATATTTCTTTAAACACGTACAAAGTTTACTATGGATATTCTCTGTAACGTTCACGTATACAATACAACATTTTGCGGTTGATGCCATTATTTTAATAAATTAAATATGTAGATGCAAAGCCAAAATATTAATTTTTTTCAATATTGATCACCATTTTTACCATCATCCTCTTTTAAATTGCATGTACAATGTAAATGTGTTCATTGCACACTGCATTATTGTATCAATTTATTGAAATTCCTTTCATCCTGACTACGTATTTAATAGTGCAGGGATAGGTCATAAAAATAAACAGGAAAGAGAAAATATATATTTTCTGGCACATGATCAGAATAAATTTAATAAAAATTCCTGATGGTAAAATGAACAACACACAGGATGAAAGGATATTTCAACTGGAATTCTTAAAATAAACAATTTTTGATCAGGAAATAGGATGAAAATTATTACTTTTTTTCCCCAAAATATTATTTATATTATCAGTGGAAATTAATGATGATTTTTTTGGGAGGATTTTAATCTCTTCCTCTTAATCTTCTTATAAATTATGAATTATTTTCTATTTTTTTTTATTAAAGTAATTGATATTTTGTAGATGTATAGACCACACAAGTAGATGGGTCATTGAATATTGTTAATTGTCATTTTTCATAAAAAAAAAGGTTTTTCTTCATGACAGAATTATTATACAGACTATAAAAATAATTTTCCTTTTAACAAAAATTGTTAAGCATTTTGTATTAATACAGATTGATTAACAGAGATTTGACAATTTATATTTAGTTAAAAAATTATTAATAATAAATAAGGAGCAATATTTCGTAAGAATTCAAGTGAAAACTATGCAATGTCTTTTTAGACTGTAAAAAATTCAAATTTACTAACAACATTGATAGCTCCACTGAATTATACTTTTACCACAGTCTGTTCTAGGTTCAAAGTAGAGAAAATTTTGTCTCTACACCGAGGTCTAGAATTGCATCGTTATCGAGGTTCGATATTTCGATATTTCAAAGTTGCGTCGTTAATATTTCCATTTGCGTTGTTTAAGATTTTTCCCAAATCTTTCAGTAAATTTTCCACATATTTCATTTGTTTAATTTTTGTAAAAAAAGTCAGTTGCGTCGGTTCCCAATGTACGACCCAAATCGAGGTTTTTGGTCACAATTAACGACGAAAATTGAGGTTTGGTGTACTTTGATCTTACTTTTTGCTATTATATATTTGTTGTTACTTTAGGTAATTATTTTGATATTGACAGTAGATAATGGAGTCCAATAATGGAGTGACAGAAGAATCAAAATCTAGAAAAATTTCAAATCACTTTAGTTATTCGTTACTTTAACTTTGTAGTCTTTGACACTTTTGACATATTTGACACTTTTTTAACATTTTGCTCGAATGATAATTTATCAAATTTGTATTTTTTATGTGTTCAAATTTGAATTATGTTTGAAGTTTTAACTAAATACGAGTAATTGTTAAATGTGCCAACTTTAAATCACTCTGTATGTTATGTACTATAATATCCACTCTGAAAACCGATCAGTTAAAGTATTTAAAAAAAATTTCATAATTTTATTCTTTTATTTATCATTTTAAATTCCTATCTATCCTCGGTCATATATAAAGTGTAAATTTCCATTTTGTCGTTGACGGTTTTTAGGGCGTACAATGTCTTTCTTTATATACTTTGTTTGGTCACAAAATAGCAAAATAAAATTTTATCAGTATATAAATCGACAATAATATCAACAGCAACCATAAAAAGAAAACCAACATTTATTAAATTATTATCTATGCTATACATAATATTGTTATTTAGATTAAATGCTTATCTATAAAATATTGTTTCGTATAACATAGATAAAAAAATTGTTACAATCAAAAGAAACATTAAATATTTTCAATATTTTAATAAAATAGTTTGATGCCAACACAACACGGATATAATTTTTGATATGATGATTTTTTAGTTTTTTTAGTATGAGTTTTTTTGGCACTCCTCAGATATTTTTGAAGTATGAAAAGAATTTTTTTTTCTAGTATTTAGACAGAAATAACATAAATAAATAATTATTCGACAAAAAAAGCAAGAAACATTTTTTTTTATTTATTCAGTTGTTGTGGAAAATGAAAAATGTTGTAAATTTTTTAAGATGATAAACTTGATATTGTCTTGAATTGATTAATGATAAGATGATATTTTTTTTTTTGGTAAAATTAATTTATTAGTATTTCATTTTTAGTTTTTTTACTATTTTCAAATAAAAATAAATTTAATTTATTGATAAAATTAATAAAAATTTAGTTTCGGTCAAATATTTAAACAAAATTGATATTTTTTAGTTATATTTGACATTATGTAAGTAAATATTTTTCAGAAATTTAAATTATATTGACTTAATAATAATTAAAGGTCACAAACTTTGTATTTTGATTCAGCTGGGATTGCGTATTCTAATATTTTCAAGTGATAAACTGAAAATTTGAGTAGTAAAACCAAAAAAGTTGTGAATCTAATCATTTGAATTGTTAATATGTACGAAAGGATCAGTAGTTTCACAAAAACAAAGATTCTACATAAAAATATTTCTGATTATCTTGAATAATTTATATTACAACAATTTTTGACTGCTTCAAAGATTAAGAGGAATTTAAGTCAATTTTATCTTCTTCTTTTTTTGAAGAATTCTAATTTAGGGGCAGTTATACCAGACACAGTGCCAAAGAAATCCTTGAACCTTTAAGAGGAATCTAGAATAAACGAAAAGGACATCCAAAAATTTAAATTATTTATTTGTTATTATGTTTAGTTTTTCGATTTTTGTACTCGATTAGAGTGAGCATCAAAATCATTTTTTCTGATAAACATTTTTCTCAAAATGAATTCTGACTAATTTAATTGATAATTGTTGATTTTTTTTTTACAAAACGTTTTTACTGATTTACTTTTGCATTTCAAGCTGATTTATAATTTTACTGAAAAATTAAACTACCTATTTAAGATTATTTAAATAGATTTTATAAATTAATTTAATTTTAATCAAATAAACACATAAAAATTAAATATAATTGCACAAATGCATAAAATAAATTCATTTCAATTTATTAATTTATAAAAAAAAATATACATAATATGTAAATAAAATATCTTCACATAATTTTATCCACATAATCAACTTTTATAAGACTATTTAATGTATATTTATGTTTTGTGTAATCTTGTAATATAATCTCAATTATTTTTATTTTTCATCTTTTCTGGTTTTTACTTGCATAATCGCGGCGCATAATTTCCTCAATCTTCACTTCGCTTTTACCTCTACAAAATCGTATTGTTAAATATGATTACAAATTTATAAAGTTATTCGCACTCTGTTCACATCACATATAAACATTTTTAAACTAAATTATTTCAATTTTGTATTCATTTTATAAAGTAAAAAAATATGCAAAAGATCATTTTAAAATTCAAACTATGAAATACGAATAAAAAAACATTTGTGTAAGATATTTTTTTTGTCTACATTTGTTATTTGAATAAACAAATTCAGTGTATAGTTGGGAAAAAAAGCTAAAACTAAATTTCAAATAGACCATGTCGTCAATGCCGACAACGTTTCCACCAGTATGGGTAACTTATGTTTGTGTCTTTTTTGTCAAGGCATTTGAAGCTTAAACTTTGCTGATAGATAGATAGATAAATGAATAAGAGAATTACAAAAAAAAATTATGATATTTTTGTATTATACATTCAGATCAGCAAAAAATATTTGAAATTTTTTATATTTACGATTTGCCTTAGGGTGGATTTGCTTTAATGAGATTTACTGGTGAGGAAGAATTAAGTTTACAAGGTGCTAAAATCAAGATACTTTGTATTATTATTAGCTTAAGGGCTTTCCATTCAGCTATTTTTAGAAATTTAATAATTTGTGATCTAATTTGACTTAAACTTTTCCAGAATTAAATAGTCCAAAGCGAATTAAATAGTAAACTAAATATCGATCATTTTCATTTATAGAAATACTTAAGAATAGTAAAAAAATTGAGTACTAAAAAATAGAGTTCCAAAAATGGAGTACTAATATATATAATTATTAGTACTCCATTACATTATTTTGGACTAAATTAAGAATAAGTATTTGTGAATGAAACTTCTGAAAGATTGAAACAAATTTGTTCTAGCAGAGTTTTAGTCCTTTTCTGTCATACTAATTAAGTATATAGTGAAATATGAAACCATTTGATGACAAAAGGTAAATTTTAAAAGAGTTATTAGACTTATAGATTATTCTTGAAGTTTTATCTCCCCTTTCTGCTACTGTAATGGCTGAAAATTGGTGACTTGCTCCTACTGCAAATTAATGAAATACGAAAATTAATTAATTAAATTATCCTTATCAAAATTAAGCAATAGCTTTCATATATAAACACTAATGTGTCCGACTAATCATCCATAACCTGGTGTTAACTATAATTTACTATTCCTTTCGCAGGGCCTTACATGTCTCTCTTTCGCAGCACATATATATATGTAATTAAAATTATGCTTGTCAGTATAAATTTAAATCTACCTTAACTAATTCTCATTTTTCAAAATTCTTTATGTAATAGGAAATTGTTATTTTTATTATCTCTTATTTTTTATCTAACGTGTAAATTATAATTTTTTAAATCGCGAAAAGAATTTGAAAAAAAAAAATAATAAAAATAAAAATTACATATATTAAAATATTTCAATTTTGTATTTATTCCCAGTATACACAGAAAAATTAAAGCAATTTAGAATCTTTATAATAGCAAAAGAATTACATATTTTTTTAATGATTTTCTTTTTATATGGTTACAAAATGTAAAGACAAAAGTCATTAATCACGAATCTGTCAAAACAATTATTAATCATTTTTCAATTATCTTACCAAAAAAGAAATCAACGAATAATTATAGAAGTAACAATTGTGTTTTTCTTGTTCATTTTACAACCTGTTTTCCAGGTTTTTCTGAATATTTTTTTGGTAGACGAAAAACTTCTTGAAATATTTTGGAAGAGTTCGCAGTTTGACAATCAAAAACATCAAAAATCCTTCACAAAAAAAAAAGTATTTATAATTAATTGTTTTTGAATAAATGAAAATTAATTTAGAATTTTTATAAAATTAATAGAATTTTTTTATGGATTAGGTTGAATTTGTGTTTAAATACAATTTTTTGGGGAGGAATAAGTATAATTATTTAAAGGCGGTAACTTGGCGCTAGGTATACCCATAAGCCTATAAAAACATTTATAATTGTCTAATCAAAAAATTCTTGATGTTTAAATCATTTTTCATTTTAATAAAAATAATTCGTTGTAAAATTAATTTCGTTTTTCGATTATGTCGACTGCTAAATATGGAAATAACATTAACTTTAAATGATTTTTAAAAGGATTACTTAAAACTGTAACCAAAAATATTGATTAATTAATTTTTAATTTGAAATTTTCATGCGGAATAAAAATTTGAAAATTTAACTATTTTGGAAGATAATTTGATATTTAAGTAAATTGATTAATAAATTAATTGAATTCATATTCTCTTTTTGATAGAAATAGAATCCTTAATTCGCATAAGAAACTATTTAATTCTTCATTTATTATATTAAATTTTGTTGTCAACAAATGCCTTTTTAGATTATTTTTAAAATCTATTTTCTGTTTGCGGCTATTAATAGCTACAAATGTGCTCTCTCTAGACTAAAGAATGTAGCTACTTTTTTATGGTTAAAATACCAAATACAGATTTATAGTATACATTTTATACACAAATGCGAAACTCCCGAAGTACGAAAGTAATTTTACAAGAATTTTAATAAATTTCCTAGTTCACCTTGTTTCTGTAAAATATAAACAGGATTTCGAAATTATTTAAATTTAAATTTTGTACACAAAATCTGAAAGTCCTCGCGTGGTTAAATTATATGTGGGCGAATTGAATAATTTCAAAATATTATAAAAAACAGGAAATTTTGTTTTTAATAAAATTGTAACAAAAAAATCTTGATTTTATTTAAATATTAAATTTCTTTTTATTATATCAAAAATTTATTAATTTCACAAATGTCAAGATCGTGTATAATTTTATCATTATTGTGGATACTATATCAGACGACAATTGGAATTTCAAAATTAAAAGTCGAAAAATGTTATTGAAAAGAAGCTGTTTTGTTGTTTTCAGTTTAACTGTTGCAAAAGAGTTGATAGCCTTGAAAAATATTTAATCATTGAATAATAACAAAATTGTATTACAAAAAAAACCACTTCATTTTCAAGCTTAATTTCATTTCATTTTCAGGTTTTTTTTTCTTCTTGCTTTTGTTTATATATGAGTACAAAATTAAATAAAGAAGAAACTTGACTTATTGACTTTGTGTTCCAAACCTAAAAAAAAAATGGACAAAGAAGAAACACGAATTATACTATGTATAAAAACAAAGCCCTAATTTGAGATCAAGTTTGAGTCAGACTTATAAATTAAAGAATGGAAGTTGATGCTTCAAAATTGACAAGAAAATATTTTGTTTCTTTTTTTCTGTTTTAAAACTTTAATTATATTTTTAAATTTTTGTTATTAAATTAAATGAGGGGAAAATATGGGAGATTTTCATATTATTTGTGGTGGCGACTAAGCTAATAAATTTATGGCGTCGACTGAAAATTAGTTATTTGACTGTGTAGACATTAAATTGATAATTTTATGTGTTTTTTCTTAAATGATTGCCAAGATATGTGAAATTATCTTATTTAAATAAATTAAATTTATTTTATAACATATTTTTTTTTAAATTTTGATTAAATTATATTTTCATTTAAGAAATTTATGAAAAATTAAAATGGAAAATATTTTTATATTAAATTCTGGTAGTAATTTTGATTTATTTTCTTTCGAATGTTTATTATATTAATTTTCAAATATATAAGTAATCAAAATTTTCAACAGTTTCAAGACTTTTTTTATAATATACTTTGCGAAATCGCAATCAAATGTGGCCTACATTCTATATAGATAACTTTCATAATTTTTATGCATAAATTAATGAGTTTAATGCCAGAACTAATTAATTTTAGATTTAGTATATTTTAATCCTCTCCGAAAGATTTCATTTTGATTTATTTCCAATTTGAATTTGACAAACTTTCATTAAACAAATTTCATCATAAAAGAAACAAAATTCGCCTTTCTCTTTAACGCGTCAACTTGAGTTATTTTTAAATTTTTGCATATATGAAAAAGTGAAAATAATTTCTAAATCGTTCAGAAAAAGAAAAAGTCTTTATCAAGTCACAAATAAATCTAAAAAAAGATTTGTTAGATTAATGCTTAGTTCAGCATTTAAATATGCAAAAACTCATTCAAAGATTATAAGCTAATAACTTCTTGCTATTTATTTAAAAAAGAAAAATTTAACCTAAAGTGACAAGAAAACTTGTTTTTCTAATAACAATTTTTCAATTTTCCCTCTAAATAAATAATAAAGAGCTTTCTCTATATTAAATTTTCAACACCAAGAAAAAAAAAACTTAATATTTGCTTATGAAAATATAAAATTTTTCATAACTGACCTACGCAAAAAAAAAAAAAAAAACAGATTGTAAAATATAATTTTTTGTCGTCTCCGTCTCGATATCAAAACATTTTATCGACTAATAATAATTTAATTTAATAAAAAAAAAAATTATGCGGAGACACACATTTTTTTCTTTATGTTTGCAATATTTTTTTTTTGTAAATTTAAAAATTACACAAAAATCAAGTTTTCTTTAAATTTAATATTAAATTTAATTGCATATTTTGTTTTTTTTTTTTTGATTTTATTTATTAGATTTTATTTAATTGATTTTGTGTAAATATAAATAAATTTCATATAAATATTTTACTTGTTTTTCAACTTCTGGGCTTTGAAAAACAAAAATAACTTGGAATTTGAAATTTATTAGTTGCAGCAGAAAAAAATTGATTAAATTTTGTTGTACATACTTCGAGGCCAGTAACTTAAATATCTAATTGATTTTAATTAAAGTTAATTATTAATAAATTTCTATTTAAAACTGCAAAATTTCATTGAACTTTTAGGGAACTTCAAATCGAACTCATAAATTTTAATCTCTCAACATGATATACCAGAAATTCTAAGAATTATCAAACTTTTTGATTTAATTTCAATCTTATATTAGTGACTACTGTTTAGATTCGCATGACCTTATCCTTAAAAAATAGTCTAAAAACACTCTAAACTCTAATCCAATTATCAAAATTAAATTTCTAGTGGCAATTTTAACACTCAAAGAAACATGCAATCATATTCCATTTAAATAAATATTTTTTTAGCATAAATTTATGATTTATATACATTTTGTTATGACATATCAAAAATTAAACCAAACAAAAATAATTTATTAATTATTTTTTTTAGCATGCATGAAAATTTATTTATATATTCAAAGATTTTTTCTTTTATGGCGCCATCTATAAAATTCAGTATTTCCAAGAATCATTTTTAAAAATTATTCAATATTTGTTTGTTATATTTCTTGATAGCTTCTCCTAAGCGAATGTGGATAAATAAAATTATTTTATTTTATAAACAAAAAATCAGCTTAACTCTGCTTATAAACACAAAAATTTATAGTTTGTTTGTTTATAATTTCCGAAAACCTTAAATGGAATTAAAATATTATTGTTATTTTACTGGAAATTATTGTTGCGATTTGTGAATAATTTTATTGGAATTTTAGAAATTTATTATGATTTATGCATAAGATTAAAGAAATACACAAACAAAAATCAATGAAAAATTTTGTAGAATTTTTTTTTGTAGAAATTGCGCGGATTTCCGGAATTATTGATTCAAAAAGGAACTTTGAGATATATATTCATAAATAAAAATATTATTCAATTTCCGATGGCACTTGGCGGAATTATCGATATATTCGAATTTTTGTTGTTGATATAAAATTTTCGAAACAGATGGTTTATAGTTTTTTGAGTAAATTTTTGGAAAATTAATTCGGAAGAATTTTGGTAAATAATTTTAATGTTAATAATTACATAATTTTAATTAACGTCCTTCTTAAGGTGAAATGGATTCTTTTACAATTTAAATTTGTCATTATACAATTTGTACTTGTTCAAAATCGAAAACGTACATTGATGAAAGGACGATTTTGATTTATATATAACAACAAAATTTGGAAAAACACAAATTTCATTTGGAAAAACAATCTATTTTTTAGTGTAAAAATATGAATTTGACCTGGAAAAGTCATTGGCCTCCTTACATTAAATTTAGGTTTATCCAAATGATATTTAAATTACCGAATTCATTCTATAAAAAGAAATTAGTGTCAAATTTTTGATAAAACCAAAAACGAAAAGTAATATTTAAATCGCCTTAGGTAAGGTACAATTGCCTTATTTTCTGGATTATATTTTTCTGTTGAAGTTGTGCCATATTTTTCTGTTGGTTGTTAAATAATTTCACAAAAGAAATTCTCAATATATTTTTTTTTTACATTATTTTAATTAAAAATCTTAGCCATTTCAAATTATTTCTATAAAAAAATACAATTCATCTTGAAATACATATTTTTTATGTAGAAAAATAAGATTTATTTATTTTATATAAAATATTTCAAATAAAAAAAAAGTTCTTTAACAAAGAATTCCAATTTTTTTTCTACCATAAACATAAAAATTAAAATAAACATAGTAAAATTTTTCGTTGTATAGTAAATATCTATATAGTAAAGAACGTAATATCCACAACAGTGTGTAGATGACGATTTTTATACTCCCTTGAACAGAATAAAAAAAAAATATGTTCAATTCAATTGAAGAAAAAAAACCTACATAACTAATTTTTTTTTACCTATTGAAATTTACCGAAATAAAAAAAATAATCAACCTACAATCTTAAAAATCACCTAGCAAAAAAAAAAAAATTCGATATAAAATAAGAAAATTTCCTTCATTGTCCCTTTTTCTAAAAATTAAATTTTGTTGTTAAAATTTTGGTTCAATTATTAGTATATATATTTAACAATTGATTTATGTTTGTTTACATTAATTTATGCTTTTATTTCGACAAAATTATTTTATAAATAAAATTGTATTTCTTTTTTTCCCAATTCTAATACGATATTAAATTTTTTCAATGCTACCGACAAACAAAAATCAAACAAAATGAAGAAGGAAAAAGAAAAAACAGTCGAAAAATGATTTCAAAATATTTTTTGTTATGTTGCACTTTAAAAGTTTGTTGACCTTTTTTTTTTATACTAAAGTTGAATTACAAAAAAATTGAAAAAAAAAAAAAAACAATTCAATCAACTGCCCACGGTTTGAAATGTAAAAAAGCTTTAAAGATTTTATACTTTTTTTTTTTTAAATGATTGAAGTTTAGAAGTAAAAAAAAAGATCCAAAACGAATTTAATCAAAAAACGTAAATTAAAGTTGAGAACATTTAAATTAGTAAAGTAAGAGAAATTAAATTTTTTTATATTTTCATAGTTTGATTTTTAATTACTTTTGAAATTGTAATAGGAAAAACTGAAAAGTGACAGCTAAGTATACATTTTTATTTTAAAAAGGTATGCTAAAGACTTCTTTTTTGGTATCTTAAAATGTTTTTTAAATGGATTTAAGATTACTTATAGGTTTGTTTTTCTGGAAAGATTAATAAAAGAAATATTGACGTCTCGAAAAAATGAGAAATTTTATTGTGATTGATTTCAATGAACCGTGAAAATTTATATCGAAATTATATACTTTATAATTATTAATAATTTATTTATACGGGCAAAAATTAGAGATATCTGCATTTTGGTTTGAGGATATATTTTTAATTATACAAGTTGTAGACATTTTGACCGTATCTATGGGAATGGGACTATGCTTTTGTTACTATAGAGAAAGTAGAGAAAATCTTGAAATATTCATTTGTTACTTTAGTATTTTTCTTATTTAAAATCGTTTAATTGTAATATTTAATAGAACGTTATATATTTTGAATAATAGATGGCGTGATTTACCTCTTTAACAAAAAATCTGTATTAGCAATCAGTTTGCAAATCATTAATTAATCCAATCTAAATTTTTTAAATGAATTAATCTGTATATTGCTACATAGATTAATTTTGTAAGTCTTATGACTAAACAGATTGGCCAAATATTTGTCCAAATTTTAGGCCTCATCTCATCATAAATCCTACCCTCATTATATAAACAGTCATAATGGGAAAATTAATGCAACAAGAGGGAAGCTCATTAAATTAATCTAAAAACCAAAAATTCTGTATTATTATTCTAATATACAACAAAATTTCTACTCTTTAGTCAAATACTCGAACTCGCACTTACTGGTTTAAGGTTCACCAAAGAATCATCATATAAAAAAAAACAAAGTTGAAGAATCCCAATTATTGAGGAATGTGGTTCCAAAAACAAAATATACAAATAAAAAAATATACTTACCTATGTTTTTGTAAGATGTGAAAAAAAGTATTTTTATTGGTATACCTTTATAAATACCTTTTCATGCTGCAAGCATATACGCACATCTTTATATACCAAAAACATAAGAGGGAAAACAAGTTTTTTTTTCTTTCTGTTTGTTTATTATGCCCTTAAACTTTGCATCTTTGTATAATTTTACTTTTAACAAAAATTTCAATAAAAATAATTTTTGATTAAAATCTCTTCCAAAAAAAAATGTGTAGCTACAACAAAGCCAAAATGGTTTAAACATATTATTAATCAGCTGAGATTTAAAAAAATTTGGAATTTGTATTCGTATATATTTATTTATTTTTTATCTGAGCTGTAACAACAAACTATTCAAAGGTAAAATTAAAATTACCAAACAAACAAAAATTAATGAGAAATTTTGAAAAATAGAAAAATGTTTATATAGAAATTGCAAAACACAGTTTTTATTATTTTTTTTATTTTTGAAATATTGAAAATCTAAATCTACTAATCTACTTTTTTTTAGATTCCAAAATATGTACATACGTACATCTGAAAATTTCAGATTGTAGTGAATTATTCAAAGATTGAAGAGAAATACTCGTATTTCAATAATGATTCACTGCTATATTATTATACAATCATTTTTTTTATTGTAATGATGCACAAGAAAAACTCAATTAAGTTTCAATTACTTGGCAATTTAGTATAAATAATTTCAAATATTTGGAGAAGCTAATTTATAGTTTTGATCATTAATTTTTGGATAAATTCACCAATCTATTTCTATTACAAACTTATGTAGTATATATACCATCACAAAAAAAAAAATCAAATTATAAATTCGTTCCATATTATGTTCTGCAATTTAAATTGTGCATTGTCTATTATAAAATTATAACCAACCATACCAGAATGAAATTATTTTACCTATAAGTAAGTAAAATTTCTCTTGGATAAATGAAAAAAGGCTTCATAAAACATAAAATCTATACATAATGTGTATTATACATGATCTTTAAAAAATTAAATGTCCGCCCCAAAAAATTATTTAACAAGAATTTGAAAAAAGAAAGATGAATTTATTAATTTTTGGTTTAATAATGATGGCCTTTAGGGGTCAAATTTCCTACTGGGTAAATTAAAATAAACATTATAAAATATTCTACCTATAAAAGTTATTGAAGCATTTATATACAAAGAAAATCTTTCAATAGGTAAAAAAAATCATTTTCCTTGAAAAAATATCTCAATCGTGATAAAATTCCTGAGATAAGTACATACATATTTATATGTGTTGTATTTATACAAATTGGAACTTTAATATGGGAAGTAAAAAAACAGTAGCGTTAATAATTTTACTAATCGTAAAAAGATATATGTATTTTTTTTTGAATAATTAATGAAATTGGGACGAAGACGAAGATAATACAAAACACATTAATTAATTTAAAAAAAAAGAGTAAAACTTGAACATACGAAAAATATCTTTTAACCAAATATATGAATTTTTGTGAAAAAATTATGTTATAATTTTATATATAGACATGAACAAAAAATGGTGCCATAAATTTATGTTACAATTGATATGACCGACATTTTAAAATATTTTTTTAAATAATTATTTATGCTTGTTATTATTTTATATTTATTTAAAGTCATTCAAATTGTTATTGGCATAATTTTTTAATTAGTATTTTTGTCACGAGATGTCATAAATTTTATGAAATTATTAATAATTTATCATAAAAGATGGCAAATATATAAAGCTTTGAAAATATATTTATGTAAAAAAAAATTATGTGATTAAAATTATTAAATAATTTATAATAGAAAATAACAAAAAATAGTTGAAGAGTTTATTGGAAATGCTTTTTTCTAACAAATATAAATATAATTGGTTTTTC
Organism: Empis stercorea; assembly: GCA_949752835.1. Lineage (NCBI taxonomy): Eukaryota > Metazoa > Arthropoda > Insecta > Diptera > Empididae > Empis > Empis stercorea. The sequence goes on from OX457087.1 coordinate 7,784,661, forward strand.
TACAAATTCAAAAATCTTTTCACAATTAAAATTGACCTTATTCTTATATAAAATTCGTCTTTTACCGAATAACGAATTCACATTTTTTCAAATCGATATTTTACAAATTTTAATCCTTATTTTTAGGAAAATACCAATCAGTATTGGTAAATAGAGGAACGACTTCAATTGTGATGAGACTAATTTTTTTTGTCAAAAATTAGTATAAAATTTATAACCCACCCTGTATTGTATTTACATATGTGTATAAAAAAGTATGTAATATACTTTAATTTATTTCAGTTTTGATTTTAGTTTTCCGGGTGCGTAATATTTTTTATGAAATGTGCCCTAAATTTTTTGTGTAAAAAACAATATCTGTTAAAAAAAATGCAAATTGCAATAATTTTGTATACCTACATAATATGTATACAAGTTTTTCCTATAATTAATTTACGCTACATAAATAGAAATTCATCAAAATTGCAATTTGTCATAAATGAAATATTAATATAATTTCTGTATTATTTTGCAATTTTTATAAATTAAAAGTCAATAAACTTTTAAATTTATTTTTAATTTACGTAATCGCAGTATATTGCACAGAGGTAATTAATTAGTATTCTTCAAAATAATATTCATCACTCACAGTCACAGGGTATTTTACAATAATATTTTTATACATTATGTATTACAAAGATTTTGTATGTGTTGTGTTTGTGTATTACTATATTTTCATAAAACAAACCTTTAATAACAAAATTCTTAAAAAAAATGTATAAAATAGGTATTATAATTCCTTAAAATTTAAATTACCCTGTAAAATGTAAATGAACTTGTGATTTGAACTATACTATATAAATATTTCGTCATCAAGTCTAGTCTTATTTATCTTTCAACCATATTAAATTACAATATAAATTTTTTTGCAGCTATCTACAAATCATAAATTTGTTTTTCTGTTCTCTACAAAAAAAAAAACAAATACCTGGAAAATGCTAAATTCTGAAATAATCATAAAATTTCTAATTATTTATGAATCATTATAAAATTTTTTTATGACAATAAAATTTGTTTGAGTTCATATTTGGTTTGAGTCTATAATATAAATTATGCTCAATTAAATAAATGTTTATACGTACGAACATGTTTGCTTATTATTTACTCTACTCAACCAACACAAACAACTCTTCTTCTTCTACCATTACTTCGAACATGTTTGATTATTATTGAGTGCTGTTTTCTCTTGAATTCATTCGATTCGAACATGTTTGATTTATATGCAACAAGCAACAAGCCAACAAGTAGATAATTAAATTTAAATAGAGAAAATAAAATAATATAGTAAATAGAACAATTAAATATTCTTGATTGGACTTGTTACTATTACTAGTCATAGTGGTATATAAATATTAAATATTTTTTTTCAAATTTTAATGAAAAAAATTATATATAAATTTTATAAAATTGAAAATAATTTAAATTCATAAATCGGAAAATAAATTAAATTAAAATAATTTACATAAAAATTTATACAATTTTAATAAAAAAAATTGAAATTATTATCAAAAATGATAAATTTTCAAATATTTTACATAATAAAAATTTAAATTTAAATTATTTCTAAAGATAAAATTCTTTTTCTATTATTTAAATTTTCAAATGCTTTTTCGAAAATTTACATTTTGTGGAATTAAATTACCATTAGAAGAAAATAGTTCAGGTAAATTTTTATTAATATTAAAAAATTTTTTTTGCTTATATGCTATGTTATTCAATTTATCATCTCATCATCATCATTAAATTATTTATGAATAATAATTTAGTTATTTTGAAAAGCAAAAATTAATCATTCAATAGTGTTGATAAGAATTTTTCGCATTAAAATACAGTCAGTGTTGAATCGAAATTATCTGTTAGTAATATTTGTATACATAATTATTTAAAAAAAATAAAATTTATTTATAAAAAAATATTAATTTACAATTATTAATTTTATTTTTCAGATACATCATATGAGAAGGCTTGTCGTCGTGGATCAGCACCAGCAACACCAATCTTAGGCCAAAAACAGCAACAACAAGAGAGTCACAATACAACATCAAGATTTACAAATTTCTTTTCAAAAAGGTATAATTGATTTTCCTGAAAATATTATTACATAATTAGAAAGTGTCGAAATTACTAGAAAATTAATCAATTTTCTTTCCATTATATATAGATCAAATCCATTGAAACGTACAAAATCAGTTACAAAACTGGAACGTGCCAAAAGAGGGCCTGGGGGCCTTCGTGGTTCACGATCACATGAAAGTCTCTTGTCCAGTCATGCTGTTATGTCTACAATAGGTAAATATAAAATTATTACAATTTCCATAAAATTTCCTAATTAATTATTGAATACTTTCTGACATCAAATATAGATTTATCATGTACTGGTGCTGTTGGTGTTGCTCCTGTCCATCAATCTGTACTTGGCCGTCGACATTGTTTTCAAGTGCGTGGCGGACCACGAGGTGAACGTTATTATTCGTGTGGTTCACGTCAGGAACGTGATTTATGGATATATAGTTTAAGGAAATCAATTGCACCAAATGCTGAACATACAAGACGTACAGACAATTCATTAAAAATGTGGATATATGAGGCAAAAAATATACCAGCAAAAAAGAAATATTTTTGTGAAATAAATTTAGATAAAACATTATATGGTCGAACAAGTGTTAAATTACAAACTGATTTATTATTTTGGGGTGAATATTTTGATTTCCCAGATATACCAGAAATCAATGTAATTACAGTAAATGTATTTCGTGAAATTGAAAAGAAAAAGAAAAGAGATAAACATGTTTTTGTTGGTTCTGTTAAAATACCAATACATGAAGTAACATCACGTTTATTTTCTGAAGATTGGTATCCAATATTAAGTGAAAAACATGATAGTATTAGTCGTAATTCATCTAAAGATATAACACCAACATTAAGGATTAAATGTCGTTTTCAAAGTATTGATATATTACCAGTAAATGTTTATACAGATTTTATGGTATATTTAAAAGATAATTATAAAAAAGTCTGTGAATTGTTAGAGCCAGTTATTGGAGTTAAAGCCAAAGAAGATATCGGTCAAGCATTAGTATTATTAATGCATGCCCAAGGTATGGCCGGTGCATTTTTAACAGATGTTGTTGCATTAGATTTATTACGTGTTGGTGATCAACGTTTAACATTTCGTGGTAATTCATTGGCAACAAAAAGTATGGAAGCATTTTTAAAATTAACAGGTGAACAATATTTACAAGATACATTATCAGCACCAATTAATGAAATTATACAATCGGATCGTGATTGTGAAGTTGATCCATTAAAAGCATCCGGTTCATTAACAAGACAACAACAAGCTTTAAGAAATGCTGTTCGTAGTGCATGGAGTAGTATTTCTGAATCACATAAACATTTTCCACCACAATTAAGAGAATGTTTTGCAACATTCCGTGAACGTTTACAAACATTAGATCGTGAAGATATGGCTGATAATTTAATATCAGCATCAATATTTTTAAGATTTTTATGTCCAGCTATATTATCACCGAGTCTATTTAATATTACAAATGGTAAATTTTTCTAAATATATTTTTAAAAAATTTTTGTATTAAATTATATTTCTATTTTCTATTTTTAGAATTACCATCAACTCGAGCTACTCGAAATTTAACTCTTGTCGCGAAAACATTACAAACATTGGCAAATTTTACCCGTTTCCAAGGTAAAGAAAATTTCATGGAATTTCTTAATGATTTCCTTGAACAAGAAGCACCAAGAATGAAAGAATTCTTAAGAGAAATATCAACACGACCGGAGCATACATTACCCGAAACTATATTAGATTGGTCTGGTTATATTGATCAAGGTAAACAATTATCAATATTACATGCACTATTATCAGAAAGTTTACAAAAATTACCGGAAAATCGTCAACAAGAATTACAACCATTACAACAAATACTCGATGATATTACCAAAGCAAAAGAAACTAATAATTATTTACAACAATCAAATCAAACAATTAATAGTAGTAATAATAATATTAATAATAATCAAGAAAATCAAAATCCACAACAACAAACCCGTGTACCAGCTGAACGTGGTATAATGCGTGGTGTATTAACACCAAGTTCATTAGAAAAAAATATATTTCGATATAATGATCCAACTGTATCACCATTATTACAACAAAATCGACAAAATTCAAATAGCCAAATTAGTATTACAACAAATACAACTGGTGGTAATTTATCACAATATTCAAATAATAATTTACAACATTCACAATCACAATCATCAATTGGATCATCACAAAATGGTAGTAGTAGTATTAATAATGGTGGTATATTAATACCAACAACAATACAACATCATTGTCCACCACCAACATCATTAAATGGTACAAATGAACGTATTCATCAAGGTATTATAATTGGTAATGGTACAACATATAATAGTGGTACAAATTCACATTATTTTCCAAGTAATGGTAATTTAAATTTGGGTATTGAAAAATTAAGTCCAAATAATGGAATTCGTGCTAATACACTGCCACGTAATAATAATATTAATAATGGTAATTCAATTAATAATAATAATAATAATGGTGGTTTTGAAGAGATTTGTGGTGGTAATTTAATACAAATTGGCTTAGAACCAGCTAGTGCATTTGTACGTAAAAGTCCAACACCATTAATCAAATCAAATGGTAGTACAAATATTGGTGGAATTTCATCAATTAATCGTAAAAATCATATAACAAGTTCACAATTAAGTTTATGTGATCGTACACCAAGTAAATTAAATTTAGGTATACCAGAAATTGGCAATTCAACATCGTCATTACGTATAAATTATTTAAATCATCATAATAATCAACAGCAACAACAACAACATCAATCAAATCCAAATAGTAATATGCCAATGAATTTAGAAGATTTAGATGATTTATTAAAATATGCTGAAGAGCATGCAAATGATAAACCAAAGGAACAATTAACATCAAAAGGTTCAAATATATCAATTGGACATTGTAGTTCAGGTTACCAAAGTATTAATACACCATCACAATCATCAAGTCCAGTTGAACAGCAACAACTACAACAACAGCAACAACAAAATGGTCAAGAATTTATATTATCGACAAAAAATGGTGGTCAATTATCAGCATTAGCAAGTCGTCGATTAGCAAATAAAAATGGACAAAATCAATCTACAACTGTGGTACAAATTCAACCACCATTAGCATTTAAGAATCCTCTTTATCAGCTACAACAATCATCATCATCATCATCGTCTACTTCATCCACCAATCATAATCATCCACATCATCATCATTCACAGCTAAGAAATAGTAGTAGTGGTAATTTAAGAAATTTTAATGATGTTAAATCGATTGGATTACGTGCACAAAATGGTTCAATTTTACCAACAACACGTGCTACATCATCATCATTGACACCGTCAAGCAGTGAAGAACGTCTGAGCAATGATAATTTCATATCTGGATACTCAAATCATAATCATGTAAATTCACCAAGCAGTGGTGGTGTTTTACATGAAAATGGACATTTGGAAACACATAGATCATTAAGTGGCAGTAGCAGTGGTGGTAGTAGTGCTATTGGTAGTAGAATGCCTAGAACAAATCCATTAATGCAATATAAAAGGGAAGATAATAGTAATTATGATAATTATTTACCATTAAATTTATTTGCAAATAATTTGGAACGTTCAATACGTAATGGTGGTGGTGGTGGTGATTCCGCTAGCCGTGCTGATAATGTTGGCATTTATAATCATCATCATAATGGAAATGGTAATATTGGTTTACCAAGTGGTGTAATAAATGGTGTAGGGGTTGGTAGTGTAGGTAATGGAAGTGCTGGACCAAGATACCAAAGAAGATTAAGTTTAGAATCAGCTAGAACGTTGTCAGATAGCTCAACAGATACTGAAGGTAATTAAATACGTTCTGAATGATTTTTATATATTCATTAAATATTTTAAAATTTACATTACTTTCAGGAGTTATTCATGCTGCCGAAGGTAAACGTCGACGACCACAACGTTCATCTGAACAATGTGAAATCCAAAGATTACAAGCTTCACTTGACACATTACGTCATAAATTAGATCAAGATGCTGCCGAATTACGTGATTCAAATGATGATATATTCCATTTTCAACGTAATGTTAATAGTACTGGCGGTAGCGGTGGTGGTGGTAATCAAAATTCACCATCAGATACTAAAATGCGCAGTATAATTGACAGGTATGGCAATATATATTTAAATATTCCAAATAACAGTTAAAATTCTTAAAAAAAAAACGTTAACCGAAGATCATTATGTTCTAGATTAATAACAATGGAAGAAGAATTAAGACGTGAACAATTAAAAATGTCATTGGCATTATCACATAAACAACGTGTTATTGAAGCACAAGAACAACAAATATCTGCATTAGATGCAGCTAATAATCGTTTATTAAGTGCTTTGGCAACATTAAGGCAAAGATATGAAACCCAACAACAACAGTAGAAACCAAATGGAAAATTTATTAAGAGAAAAAAAAAATTCATCAATAAATCCAAAAAAGAATTTTTAGAATATCAAAGAAAATATTAATATTATTAATAATTAAATATAATAATTATAATTTAAATACAAAATTATTTATGATAAAATTTTCCAACCCATCTTTGTTCAAAATTCAATTTTAAGGTTTTTGTAATAGATTTATCTAGGACACAAATATCTAAGTTTCACTATATTGAAGTATAGATGGCGCTTAAATATTTTGCAAGAAATTTGGTTTTTTGTTTTTTGAATTTCCTTAGATTTTTAAATTTGTTTAATTATTATAAAATTATTTTTTTATATATAATATTTTTCTCTCTCTCTGTAAAATAGTTATAAATATTTACAAAAAAAAACACTTTTCTTTATTATTTTAATTTTAGTGTGTATTTATTTAAAATATGTTTCTATATTTTTATTTCTTTTAAGAAAATCTATAATTTATAAATGAAAAACAAAACAAATAAAAAATTATTAAAGAAGAAATTTTATAATCACAAAAAATAAGATTTTTTTTTTTTTTGAAATTAATTATTGTACCTACTAAACAAAATTAAAGTTGTTTTTTTTTTGTTTCCTTTTTGTATATATTTAATGAAAAAGAATTTAATAAGTGAAAAATAAATATATAAAGATTTATTAAAGTAAAAAAAAAGGCCCTTAAATTTGGATTTTTTATTTTTATTTTTTTGAATTTAAAGGACTAAATTCAGCCAGCAGAGTATTTTTTAGTATTCCTTTAAAATTGTGGAAAAAAGCATTGAATTATTGTTAATTTTCCAAGTGGAATTTTTAGATCAAAATGATTTCAACTATTATAGGTTATTTATTTTCCAAGTGGAATTTAAGTCCAAGCTAATATATTCTTGATTTGGATGAGATGATAAGAAAAGTCACATTATTTGCCTCTCCGCACCACGACCTAATGATATCTATTGTGCCTAATTTATTTAATAGCTATATTTTACGAGTAAATTGCGAAAATTCAAGTTTCATAAGATCATAAATAGTGTGCCTGAGATGCAATATCGTCAAATGCCTGGTATATTCAATGGACGGTTATTATGTATAGTACTTATTATGTATATGAAAAATCTAAATAAATATAAATTTTTGTGTGCGAATTCCCCAATTTTCAACAACTACAAATGGCAAGTTCCTTAACGAAGAGTTTTCCTAACGTACAATTTCCCTAAAATTTAATAAATTTATGGCGCCCTTTCACATGTTTCGGGTTTGATTGCTATATAAAATCATGCCAATCATGCCAACAGTATCCCATATTAATAAATTGAATCATAGATTGTATCTATGCTTTAATTCAAGCCAGTATACGTGTCTATGCGACACTCGTAGTCCATACTCAGTGGCTTCTAGCTTCTTTCATATATTAACATTTTAACTATTAATGATAAAAGTAAGTATTTTTCTATTAATGATAAAAGTAAGTATGAGTTGAGTTTGACAATGCTTTTCACAATCTATTTTTATTCGTATACGATACCAAAATGTAGGTATTTTCAGTACCTTGAATTCAAGCCAGTATACATGTCTATACGAGACTCGTAGTCCATACCCAGTGGCTTCTAGCCACCACATCTTCTTTCATATATTAACATTTTAACTATTAATCAAACCCGTATATAAGATAAAGATATTCAAAAATTGAAAAGGACTTAAAAAACTGAAAACATTAGGTCGCTAATATGAATTCCCTGGTGAATATAACATCTTTGTTAAGAAAGTTGAAATAACGAGTTTGTCTCTATGATATGATTGAATTTAGATTTAAAAAATGAGTCAAAATTTGGAATTCGTCAACAGTGATAGCAAGGCCGTATACGGCTCTGGTGATATAATGGATGTTTAGAATAGCAGGATTATTGTTATCGGATAAATTATTAATAGAAATTGTCAGTGTTTTTTTCTAAGTAATCACCGCCAAAATATTTCTGGAAATATAAGATAAGAAATCAAAGGTTATTATTCATTATTAGAGTAACCCATTTCAGAATTTATAGAAATTGTAATATTAATAATAGATCAATTTCAATATATTAACGAAAATTTTGTAATAACCTTTGATTTCTTATCTTAGAAAACAACTGCTGTTAATAAGTAATTCCAGAATGTATCAATACGCTAATTACTGATATTTAAAATGATATCAAATTCAAATGCATTATAATTATATTGACAGATTTCGCACATTATTTTAATTAATTGCCAAATTTTTAAAAACAATTTTGCATACAAAATTGCATACAAAATTTGTAAATTTTCCATTAAATATGATTTTTTTTTCTCAATTTTCAAATCGGAAATGTTGAAATTATGTAAATATTTTTAATAAAATTATGTAGCTATAATATACATGTATAAAATTTTATATGAACAGCTCTGAAGAGGAAATAATGTTGATAAATAATTAACTATTGCAAATAACTCCCAAACATTATCAATTTTACCATTATTTTTATTCAGATTTAAAAATTCTATTTACATTATTAATTTTCCAATATATAATGGCACATTTTCTATACATTAAAAATTAGAACCAAAAATTTTCCTATATTTAATATTTTCTTTTCTTCACATTCCTTGATAGTTTTTTTACTACAGAAGGTAATCCCAGGTATCTAGATTAAAAAAAGTTTCAATTTTTTTTATAATTTGAATAAATAAAACAATTACAAAAAAAAAAAAGACTTTTTACAATAATATTTTTATTTTTATTAAATTATATTTTTTTCATTTAATTTTAAATTTTTCATAAATTTTCTCAGAACTAGAAATTATAACTCTTATTTTTTTTTTCTTTATTATATTAAATTCATGACTACCTAAATTTTTTTTTATTATTACATTATAATAATTATAGTTTATATATAGATATTTCTTTGGCCCAAAAAGGATATTTATTTAAATTTTTTTCATAATTTTTTTTTATATAATTTTTATATAATAAATTCAATTTTTTTATTTTTAGTTACATTTTAATTGTTTAAATATAATTTTAATTAAGAGTTTTTATCATTATACAACTAAATTTAAAAGAAATGATTAACAATTTTACATTTAAGGACGCAGACGAATAATTATTCATAATAAGTTATATTAACAGATTTTTATAGGCATTTTTTTTTTGTAAGTATATCTACAAGATTACAATTAAATATTTACAGGTATTTAGAAGAAAACGAAACAATAATAGAAAAATTATATTATACAAATTTAAAGCCTTAATTATAATATATTTAAAATAGTGAAAGAAACCATTTAGTTTTTATCGCAAACATTATTATTGATTTTACAAGCTCGATGAAATATATAAAAATTTGAAATCATTTTACATATTTTTTTTTTTTTGCATTTGCAAAATCGATCATTCAAAGCCACAATCACGAACGTGTATAACTATAGTATATTATAAATTGTTATAAGTTGTAAAATTATTATTGCCATTCTACACATATTAAACATCTTCACCTTCCATATAGTTTCCACGATTATCATTTCGATCAATTGTGGAAACAATTGAACATCATCAGCTCTCATCAAAAAATTCACTAATTGTTTGGGCATGTGTTAATGTTGTCCATAATGGTGATCTATCACCAGACATTGCATATAATTTACGTAAATTTTTCATATCATTTTTATTGTTATCATTACTATTCGTGGTATTATCATCATTTGATTTTTTACCTAATTCCGATTTCAAACTAACCGTTGATTTACTAGCTTGCATATTATTATTTCGTCCTAAACTAAATGGTGCAAATAGTATTGAATCAAAATGACTACGACTTTTTGGTACAGCACCACTACTAATATTACTATTACTATTATTAGTTTTAATTGAAACTTTTGATTTAGATTTAGTTAATGTTGAATTTAATTGTGATGGTATAATATTATTATCAGCAATTATACCAGAACTTGAATTTATTGATAATTGTTTTGATAATGTTGTTGCTGATGTACCTTTAGTACCATTTGTACGTCCAATTGTTGTTGTTGATGATATTGAACCAAATGATGCTGAATTTGTTATAGATATTGAATGTTAGCTAGAATTAAAACCACGATATTTTTGTGGATCGGATGGAGATTCAGGACTAAGTATATCAGTTTGGGTTTGTTCATGATCACTACTACGCTCTTCAACAACTGTATCTAATTCTAAGGATGGGAAACCTCGGCTGAGACTTCGTTCAGGACGTAAACTGATAACTCGCGACGATCGGTTATCTAAAATTGAAATTGAATTTAGTTATTAAAATTTTTTTTTGTAATATTTTAATGAAAAAACATTTAGATTTTTTTTAAAAATTATGCAAAAAACATTGGGAAAGGTAAAACATGCAAAGTGCAATTAGGATTTAAACATTTAGATTTTTTTCAAAAAAATTTCATCTATTTTTCCCGGCATTCCTTTTTTTTTAAATTATTTTTGTGATTTAATTGAAATTAATTATTTTAATTTTTTGTATTTTAAATTGTATTCATGTAATTTTTATGAATTTCTTGTATTATTTTTGTAAATAATAGAAAAAATTTATAAAATTTTGAATTATTTTCATTCTGATTTATATAATTTAATGTTAATTTAATTTTAATTATTGCTTTTTTTTTTTAATTTAATTTTGATCGGATTTCAACACATTTTGACTCACTGAGCCTATGTATAGGACTAAATCTGACCAGGCTGACGGCATGGTCCTGCATATCATAATTTCTACGTCTATCACGTTCTCTAGCCAATTTAGCACGTTTTCTTAAACAGCAAATGACCATAAGTGCTAATAATGGGAAGCCCAATATACATGAAACAATTGGTATTACAATAGATTCAGGTGAAACTGAAATTGAAATAAAATGAGAAGAAAATAAAATTATTATTAGTTATATTAAAAAATTTTGAATTCAATAATTAATGTTAAAAATATATTAAGAATGAACAACAGAAGAAAATTAATTAATTTATTTAATAAAGTCAAAAATGTAACCAAATCAGTAGAGGAAAAGTGGATTCAACTAACAATTTCTATGTGTTTTGTAGCCAGAAATAATTTGTAATTGAAATTTCAAACTTTGAATGATATAAATCGAATAATTTGTAGTAAAAAGGACTAAATTAATACAGATATCCTAATTCGTAATATTATACTTATTGATTAATTTTTCTGTTCTTAGTTTACTCTAAATTCTAAATTGTACTCATTACTATATAGATTTGAGATTTTCCAGACCAGGTTCGTCAAATTAGTATTTTGAAGATTCAAATTCTTCTCTACCTAAACTTGTCCTTTCTTAAATAAAAATTATCTCTTTAAATTCGTCCTTATCGAAATTTATATCTTCATTTATGAAAAATATCAATATACATTCTAAAAATTCGAATTTAAATTATCTAAGGACCAATTTGAACTATAAATGCTATAAATTATATCCATAAGAGATAATTTCATTCAAATATACCAGCATACGAAACATACCATAGAAATTACTATCAACTTTAGTTCAAATTTTCACATTTCAAATTTTGTTCAATAGTTAAAATTTTAATTAAACATCGTCTTTCAAAACTCCAATATTTAATTAAACAAAATCATTGATTCAAATTTTTAAAATTAATCACAAAAAATTAAATATTTATATTAAAAAAATTTTCGTTCCACTTGAAAAAATCTCTTTGTAAAAATAAACCAAAATGAATTTTTCCTAAATATACAAATTCGTCCTTTAAAACTTAAAACGTTTTTTCCCTTTAAATTTTCTCTCTCAAAGTAAAATATAAATAATAATAACGGATATCCAACTTATTTAAAGAATTTTCTTTTTTTTTTAATATTAAAAAATATTTTCCTGACGAACTTTTTTTTCCAATTTTCTGACGAACTTTTTTTTATTTTATTATTTATACAGTTTTGCCACAGGATTTTATGTATAAAAACAAAATAGAGGAAAAAAATAGTTTTTATATAGCATTTTTCTACTATAAAAAAAAAACTTATTATGTTTTTTCATGAAAAATTTGTTGTACCATAAATTTTTTTTTTTTATTTTAGTATTAAAACATAAAAATAAACATAATATAGTCTAAAAAAAATATACTGTGAAAATTATAATGAAAATTTCTAAAGAAAATAAAATAATTGAAAATATCCTTTCACATCTCCTCTAATTAGAAAGGTGCAGAAAATCTATTTTAAATATTATGCAAAAAGAAAAAATTATAAATTTAACGAAATGAAATAAAACCAGGAAAGAAATTCTTTTCGAGCAATAAATTTTAGAAAGGATATATATATTTTTTTTGCAACAACTGCAACTGCACTCCATTAGTTATTCCAAAAAATCGTTTCCGTTAAGAAATTTCCAAAAAAAAAAAACATTTTATATAAATATAATGGCAATAATTAATAAAATTGATCTTTTTGGATGTGTTCCAGGAAAAAAGGTTAAATAGATTTTTTTAAAAAAAAAATGGGAACCCTGCAAAAGTATCAGATTTGAAAATGTGGAAAATTAATATATTAATTTAAGTGGAATAAATATTTAATTATGGCGAATGATGTTATATTAAATTTTGAAAAAGGAAGAAATTCTTCTTCGTACTTAAATAAGTTTCAAAAATATATTCTACAAATATTTTAAATCAAAAAGGATTTTAGACCATAAACCAAATGGTTTTCAATTTAAATTTAAACCAAAATTAAATCCTTTTTTTTTCAGTTCAAAGAGTAATAATTCTGACGTTTTTACGATAGAGTTGTATAACAGCCAAAAGAAAACTTCAAGTCGAAAGCTCTACAGAAACTCAGTTCGTTGTGGTCGTTGTCCATTTGGACCAGTAAAAAAATATCAGTTCGTCGTGGTCGCTGTTCATTTGGACCAGTAAAAATATTTATTATAATCACCATTTATTACTCTTCTGTCAAAAAATTTCCAGTAAAGATGGTTTATTTAAATTTTCACTATGATTATTTCTTCTGCCCAAATTTTTAGCCTATTATGGAATCTAAGTCAAATTTAAAATCCCCATAGTAATTTTGTTTAAACAATTTATTTCGTAAATATTTTTGTTGTTGTTGATGTAGAATCCAAGGAATAATAAACATTATTCTTCTACACAGACCCTAAGTATATTTTTGAAAAGCACTATTTTTTTTTTCACCAAGCCAAAAACCACATAATCATCATTTGGGACAAATACAGATTATGCAGCAATGTTGTTCTTTTTGGTTTATATTCCGTACATAAAAATAGTTTATGGGAAATAAATTTTAAAAGCTTTTCTATTTATACATAGATACAATGTACTATATTTTTTATATTTATTCATGGAAGCAAAATTCAAATGGCAAACACATAAAATTATCTAAAAAAAAAAAATTAAATATAGATTAGATTTTGGACCAAAAATTTTATGCAATTTTTTTAATGATGGTAAAAAGCAAGTAAAAAAAGGATTTATCTTCCTAATGGTCGTTGCTAAACTATATAATGTATCAATTTGTACATGTGATCTTTTTTAATTTAAAGTAATGTAAACCATGTGACGGTGTTGGAATAACATTTATTGAATGAAGAGTAAAAACTTAATTTAAATTATATTTTTTTCTTTGCTAAATTAAATATTTATTTCTTGATACATTTTATTAGTGTTTATAATGCAAATTGTTTTTCTCAGCTGGAAAATGAAATTTTTATGAAGAGGAAATCATGAAAAATTCAAGTTTTTCGTCATGGTGAGAGATTACACGTCGTATATAGTTTTGTAAGATGAAATAATTAGAATATGTTTGTAATTTTCTATTTGAAATTGATCCGGAAATGGATATACTATACTATTACAACTAAAACTATTACAAGTTCTTCACAGCGGTATGGTTTTTAACCAAATATAATAGATTAACAACAAGTAGCAGTTCGCAGTTCGTATGGAAGACTAATTTTCTATTACCACTTCCGAGTGGAAAATTAGTTTTTACAATTTTACTATAATTTGGACTAAATTTTGATTGAAATATGCTTTGAAGTGGACTTTGTTATAAATATTCGTATACGGTATAAGAAAATTATTTTTCGAAATAGATGTCATGATCTAAAATTAGTGAAGACCAGCTACGATCTATTTAATTTCTGCTTCTTTCCATTAGGGTCTAAAAATACATAATTCAAGAAATTGTTAACAAAAATAATCACATTTATTCATGGAGGCAAAAATTTAGAAATTTTAGAAATACAATTTTCCGGTTAAATTCGATTGAAAACTTTTTAAAGTTCAAATTCGTCTCTTTTATAAAATTTCGAGTTTAATTTTTTCCACATTCCAAAATTTATTTGTAATAAATTTTAAAATCTAATCTTGATATTCTATATAATAAATTGTTAAATAATATTTTTGAATAATTTATATTTAGTTGTATAATAAAACTATTCTTGATAGTATAATTTAGTAATGGAATCGCATAAAAAGTGATTTGTGACTATAAAACTATCACATAATTATATATAATATTGCAAAGAAATTTCTATGCAAAATTGTAAAATGTGATAGTTGATAGTTACAAATCACTTTATGTGATTCCACTAAAGTTTTTTAAAGAATTGGATCACTAAAAACACAAAAATAAATTTAAACTGAAAATTATAAAAAAAAATTATAAAAATTATTTTAAAAAAAATTTCTATTTACAAATAAAATATTATTTCTCTATAAAAATGGATTTAATTTACTAACACACAATTTTAATTGGCAGGAAGTTTTATTAACTTCTAATAAATCGGATATCCCCTTTCATTAACAAAAAAAAAACACAGAAAAATTAAAAACAAACAAATTTTTATATTTTTTGAAATAAATTTTCAAATTTTCAAAAGAAATCATCAAACAAGCATAAAAATTTCTTAATTATATTTTAAAAAAAAAAATTATGTGTTATACATTATTAAAAACTCATACATAATTATGTAAATAAATATATACATAATTATGATATATTTCTATATAGAAATAATATTTTTGTTTTTCAGATAAATTTTCAAAAACTTTTGCATAAACAAAACGAAAACTTCTCATTTCTACTTTTTTTTTTTTGCATAAATAATATAAAGCGAATATGAACAGAAAAATATCATAATTCAATTTTTAGTACATATACATTTATAATAAACATAAAAACAAAACAAAAAACTTTTTACAAAACATGATGTGAACATAATTTTATTTCCAAGTGAAAATAAAAATCATATTTTTTTATATAAAAATGCAAAAATATAATGATAATATCTTTAATTTTTTTTTCTTCTATATTTTAGTGACTACTATTTTGACGTTTCTGCACTTCAGAGGATATACTACTGGTGAAATTTTTATAATTATATTTATATCCGGTATAATAAAATTTTCATGGAAATATTTCACTTTAACACATTTTCAAGTCATTTTATTTACATATATTTTAATTATTATAAAATTTTTCTTTTCCTGACATTTTTTTAAGTGAAAGATAACACAATAAATTTGAGGACTTCTTTTTTTTTAAGGATGTAGTAGAAAATTGCATATACACTTGAAAATTTTACCAGAAAAAATTGTAATTAAATTTTTATATTTTTGTGTTATTATTTTTTATACAAAAAATAAATCTTTATTTTTTGAAGAAAAAGGAAAGAAATTTTTAATAAATTATGTAATAAAAATTATTTTTCTTTTTACTTTTAAAAATTTTATGCATTTTTGTATCTTTTTAAAGATTTTTTTGCTACACCGTTGAAAAAAACTTATTTATTTATGTAAGAATAAAGAAAAGCAGAAACTTTTTATAGTTTAAATATGAATAAAAAAAAGAAATTTATATATAAAAAGTTTCTAGTTTCAAAAAGTCATGAAATTAACTTTTTGAAATTTAACATTTTTGTCTATAAATTATGTAAGAAGAAATTTTCCATAGGGAAATTAATTTAAGAATTTATTATTATTTGTGTGTGTTCTCCTTTAATTGTAATTTTTTTTAGATTAAATGATGACCATCAGAATAATTAATGAAAAATATCCTGCTAAATATATATGTAACTAACTTATATTCTGAAAATGTCAATTTAAAATTTCCCTAAAATGATATTAATATCAAATGTTATAATCAAATTTTATTTGTAAAATTTAGAATATGCTAATTGTAGAGCCCTTTATGGTCTAGTCATTATTTGATCAATTCACAGTAGATATTTCATTACTGGCATATAAATTATTGCCAGTTCTTTCTTCAGTTCACATGAAAAAAATTATTGCAATTCAATCTAATAAATTGACATTTTAGTGTCAATTTTATTAATGAATTTAAAATCATTTTAAATAGTAATTGTATTTATTTAATCTTGAGAGAGTTTTAATTAAGTTAAACCAATTTGTAGTCTTTCTGTCAAAATAAGTAAATTTTTTGACACTATGTTGAAATGTCTGTCAATTCACTGTCAATTACAGACATTTCAACATTCCTTCATGTAAATTACTACCTATTTACTCTACATCCCTGACTTTATTGAATATGTCCTAAAACTAGGACATTGGACAAATAAATTAGTTGTCCTAATCCTAAAACAACAGAAAGACAATTAGTTATAATCCAAATTTACAATCAATATTTCCGGTATCAAATGAAGGGTCTTGAAGAGTAGACATCAATGGGTGGTAGTCCGGGGAGCGCCGTGGGTCAAGTGGGGCCCAAAATCAAAAAAATCAATTTCCGGTTAAATTGAATTTTCCAAAATACAAATTTGTACAAACATTTTTTAACAGTGTATCACTAAATTTTAAAATACAAACATAATTTTACACTATTCTAACTCCTTCTGTTTTTTTTATCTTACATTCTTTTATTTCTGTTATTTAATTTATATTTTCTTTAATTTCTCACCCCACTTCGAAAAAAGAAAAACTGAAAATAAGGCAAAACCTCATAAAGGAATTTTTACATACACATTGCAAAAATAAAGGATTTCATTTTATACTTTGTTGCGGTCAGGTATTCTTTAATATATTTTTTTTTTGTTTTCACCTTTTCTTTACATCATTTATCGCCTTTCACACAACATGCCAGCATAGAATATTATTTTCCAAAATAAATAAATAAAATTAAAAAAAAGAAATAGAATTTAATTATGTGGAAAAATCTCATAAATGTGCGGTCGGTGGGGCACATACAACAAAGTTTATTTTTATAATAATTAAAAATTTTCTCTCTATTTTCCACTTCTTTATCTTTAATAAAAAAAAAATCATAATTAAGAATAGAAAATGAAAAATTATGTTTTGTTTGTTTGTTTATGTTTTGAGGATTCGTAATTTTAATTAATAATAAATAAATTAAATTTTTAAAGTGAATTAAAATTGTAATTAAATTGTTTATGGTGGTTATGGTTGGTCCTTTAACAAAAAAATTATAATAAATAGTCATTTTATATAAATTTCAATTTCTTTATTAGTTAATTAAAATTTGTATCTAACCAGAAAAATTGTAAAGTCTAAAGTGGTCTCAACAGGAGTTGTCTACAACCAAAATCCTAATTAATTAATTTCAAAATAATTAAATTACGTGCTTTTAAAAAAATACATAGTCGTTTAAGTTACTTTAACCGAAATAAGGAAGAAGAAAGAAATTACAAAAAAAAACAGAAATTATTATAATATTTTTTATTCACCTCATTATTATACTTTCCGGAAAGTTTTCATCTTGAAAAAAAAATTATGCTATTTTTGCTGAACTGTTAATAATTATAATAAAGTAAAAAAGGAAGATCCTTCAGGACGATTAAATAAAATGACAATAATAAAGGATAATTTAATGTTGCTACATTTTTTGTTGTTGTGAAAGGACTGAGAATATGTAATTCTATTTTTTTTTATGTTCCGTGTTTTTAACTCTCCCAGAAGATGAATGAAATTCTTAACTGTGGTCAATATGTCCAAAAATATGGTCAAATACACATAGCTTTTTCGTTAAAGTGGAGCCAAAATAACCATTAAACGACATTAAATATTTTTCTTCTAAACAATAAAATTTTTCCTTAGGGTGGCCAGAGGCATAGAAAAAGGATATATTATTTTAGGTAAAAAACAAAAATGGGGATACAAATAAACATTTGTGGTTGTTTTGATTTGTGAAAATATTTATTTAAAAAAGGATTTTTACTGGAACATTATTGAGGAAATAATTTTAAGAAATATTTTTGGAATATAATATAAATAGCCCTGAAGTAAATAACATCAAAAAAATGCTTTTGAATCAAGTATTTACTTTATCATGTTTTATGGAATCAAGGACTGGAAAAAATAGTTGAATGAAATTTAAACAGAAACAGAAGTGCATAATGCGAGTATTTAATTTTGTATTATATTATAGAAAAAAAAAAAATTCACAAAAATTTTATGCTAAAATTCTAAAAGAATATAAATTTCAACAAATTTCTAAAAAGTATAATAGAAAAATTTCTGGCTTTAGGCAACCAAAAAAAAAATGAGGAGAATAGTAGTAGTAGAACCATTATTTCTACAAAATGAAATTTAGTAGCATATAATTAAATTAATGATTAAATTAATTCTATTTGTTAAACAAAAAAAAAACAAAACATTTATGTACATTTAATTAAAAGTAAAAATATTATTTTTAGATAATTAATAATTCTAAATTTGCCTGGGTGAAAGATTTGTGTTTTGTTACAATTTTTGAAATTATTAAATATTAAATTATGTAATTATTATTCTTGGAAATGTTTTTGTTTAATGCATAATAATGTCTGATATTGACATAGAAATATTATCATTGTCTTTAATAATTATAAAACTTTTGTAATTTCAATTATATATGTATGTATATATTTGTTTAATGAATGAATTTACCTTCCAGGTTTTCATTATTATTGTAGAAAAAAAAGATAATTTCATTATACATAATATGTATAATTAATTTAATTATATCAAAAAGGCTTGACATTCAAAAGTGGAATTTTTCTATTTTTAAAATTTTATTATAATTGAGCATAAAAATTAAATTATTTTAATAATAACCAGTGGTGGAGAATAAAGGATGATATTTGAATTTTCATATAAAAAGAAATTTTTAAGAGAAAAATTATTTGCAAAAAATAAAAAAATTGGTTTTTTTTTTGCAAATATTAGAAATCGTTACAATTTAATTTAATTGAAAAATTCAAAAATAAATTTAATAAAATATTTTTTTTATTTTAAAATAATGCTAGTAATTTTGAAATTAATAGATTGAGTATAAAAATCTGAACAATTATTATGTGGAAATATATTAAAAAATTACAAAACTTGGCCAATTTAATATTCATAGTAGTTTTAGTTTGTTTAATTACGATTTTTTATAACTAAGAAAACTTTTTACTTTTCTCACTTCAAATAGCTAAATTGTTCCATTTACTACATAGAACTATTCGATGATATATTTTATATAGTCTTCATTCTTTAAATATTACAAATTTTCCATAATGTATGTTTTGACGATAACCAATAAACTGAATAGTATACCATCAATTTTCAAATATTTTACTTAAGCTTTAAATTCATAAAAAAATTATCATACTAAATACGCCTAAATCCTATATTGCAGGATTAAAATAAATTAGAAAGAATAATTAAGTTAAATAAACATTTTACTGTCTAATTAAAATTTGTAAAATTATTTAGCCAATAGCCAAAAAATTTCCATCATAATATTTTAATCCTTTTTTACCGTATTTCTAATACATATAATATTTATTTTCCCGCAGAAAATTATTTAATTACTACTCTTGACAATTAATTATTATTCACAAAAAAAAACATTTTTAATCCAAAACTACTATAAACATTGAATTATTCTTATAAAACTATAATTGAAATTTTACACTCCTATATACGAAATCTACACAAATTAACAAAACAAAATAATAAAATAGAATAATTTAGAAAAACATAGTATAATTTATAATTAACTTACCCGTGGGATAAATAATAATAGTTGGTCGTTTACCATTTGTAACAATTGCTGTTGTACCTGTACCAATACGATTTGTATGTGTTGGCATAGTTGTTACACCACCACCACCTACATTATGACCAGAACCATCTCCACCACCCCCAGCTACATAATGACCAATTAAACTAGATGATGGATTTGTTGTTGAATTTGTTATTGTTATTGGTGGTAGATCTGATTTTGTTAATGATGATATTGTTGATGAAGACATTATACCAATATTGTTAACAGAATTAATGGATTTCGTATTATTATTATTATTTTCTATAATATTTTGTTGAAATTTTGTTGATTTGTTATCATTATAATTAGTAATATTATTTATATTTATTAATTCTTCAATATTTTGATTAATTTCATTTGGATTATTATTATTATTATTTTTATCAAATAAATTTTTTGATAATAATTGTCGTCGTTGTCGTCGTAATCGTTGTTGTTCATTTGTGGCAGTTATTGTAGTTGGTATAATAGTAGTAGTAGTAGCAGTGTTGGTAGTTAATGATAATAATTTTATTATTGATTTATTATTATTATTATTATTATTAAATTTTTTTATTAATTCAATTCCATTATTAATTATTTGATATTTTTTTAATTTTTTTTTCATTCTTTTTTTTAAATTATTTATTTGATATTGATTATTATTATTATGATTTTTATATTCTTCCATGTGATTATTATAATTATTTATAATTAAATTATGATTATCATTAATATTTGTAGCATTTAATTTTGTTATTAAAGTCATTATTATTACTGCCACAACTGCTACTACTACCGTCAATTCAATTTGAATATAGATTTTGATGATATTGATTTCAATATAAATAAATTTTATTAACAACGATAATGATGACAACGTAATAGTCCTTTTTAAGTAAATATTATCCTCCACGATTTTAAAAGAACAAATTTACAATTAAATTTATGTATGTATGTATATGTAAAATGACAAACGGATTTTAATAATAATATCCTTTTTATATACTTGAATTTTTTTTTTCTGTATCTTTCTTTTGGGGAAATATGTCCTTCAGTGTTCTGTTTTTTTCTTAGTATATTGTTTTTTTTTTAGTGGAATGATAAATAGATGATGAAAATTGAATAATCAAGGAAAGCTGTTAAATAGCATGGGATTTAGAAAAATATTTATGATTTCGTCCTCTTTTTAAAAATATGAATAAACAAATAATTTGTTCTAGTTTGTTTTTTTGAAGTCCTTTTTTTCTGTTTTATTTGTTTAAATTTTTTTACCAAAAAAATTATGGTAACAATGAATTGAAATGAAATGTGAATGACACTGATGGATAGCTTAAAAATGTCTTCTTCTTTTTGTTTTTTTGGTTATTTATTAATATTTTTTTTATGGCGGCAAAGATTCTCTTGTGACTTTTTTGTGACTTTTTTAGTAATTTTTTTTTTTATTACTATTTTTAATAATTTCCTTTTTTATGTTCTATTTTTCTCTCAAAAATTTTTGTATTTTTTTTTATTCTGTTTTACATTTCCCATTTTGTTGGTTGTCTGCGGTTTAATTTTTTTTGCTTAAAATAATATTCGCCTGAATTAATTTTGTTATTGTTGCATTAAATAATCCTTGAAAGTTGATTAATTTTTTGTTTTATTAGTCTTTTAAAAGAAGATTTTTTATGTGTTTTGTATAAACATAAAAAAAATTACCCCAATTAATATATACCTGAAAGTAAAAGATACAAAAAAAATTTTTTAAGATATTTTAATAATTTTTATAACAGCATAAAAAAAAAGAAATTTTGGTTTTACTTTTTTTGCATTTTAATTTATTACTAACAGAGAAAGAAAATGGAATAAAATTGAAATCCTTAATCTAATATTTTTTATTTTGTGGCTTTTAGAGTTTTTAGTCCTTTGGAAAAATAGAGCATTAATCAATTCATAAAACTTTTTTTTTTTTTGGTTTTGACTTGTGGTAATTAAAAATAGGGAAAATATAATAATTATTATTATATATTTTGTTTAATTAGTTTTCCCTTTAAAAGTTCCTTTAATAATCTCAGTTGTTGGTGTAGTATTTGGATGGTTTTTCCACTTATTTCGTAATGTAATTCGACAGAGAAAAGGATTTTCAAGGACACTATAGTCCGGGAAATAATATTTTTTTTGGAAAATATGTAATAAATTTTTCTTAGTATATTTTTTCGTCTTATAATTATAAAAAAAAAAATATTTTAATGTGAAAAAGTTTTTAAATTTAAATTTAGTTAATGACATAATTATAAATTTTTAATTACTATATTTAACAATTAAATTTTCACTAACTTTTTTTTAAAATTAATTTAGTGAATTAGTTTGTTTATTTATAATAGGATGGGCAAGGTGTCCTTGTTGCGTTTCAAATTAGTTATTTTATATATAAAATTTAACTTTTTGCAAGTTAATTGAAAGGATTCTTAATTTATTTAAAAAAATTAATTAATTTTAAATTAATTAAATTGATAATTATTGATGTAAACTCTCTTTAATTATTAAATTAAAACATACATTAATAAGACTATAATTTTAGTAACAAAATAAAAACTAATTTCACCTGCAAAAAAACACGAGAGTTTGATTTATAAAAAGAGTAATTTGAAAAGTAGAAGGACTAAATTTGCCTTTCCAATGCTATATATACATAACTAGTTTAATTTTAAATTTATTTCAAAAAAAAAATCATGACGTTTTCAATCTAAATCTAAAGATTTTATGAAATTTGGGTAAATGGTTTCCATAAACCAAATACCTAAAATATGGGATGAAAATTAGCTCATTCAAATTTAAATTGTGACAAGATAGGTAATTTAACAGTCAACATTAACATTCTCTATATAGGCAGGCGCAGGACTAACATATATCATGGGTATTGATTGGAACGAAGGTACCACAATTTCAATCATGCTAATTATTTTATTCATTCAAAGATTTTGGATTAGTTCGATATTGTGATGGAAAACTCAGCTTGAACGCGGATTTCCACATCCGCCGAAAAACCGTGACGCTCGACGAATTCTGCGACGGTTTTTATAAAGCAATTTTCTCTTGTGGCGATTTTCAGCCACGCACACTAAATATTTTTTGTTTTGACAGTTCGTATAATGTAAAAATGTTTTTATAAAGTTTCATATAAAAAAAATTTCGTACAAGTGTGCGTGCCGCCCCCTGCGACGGAAAAGATAAAGTTGGCTCGGCTCAACTTTTCGCCGTGCCGGAAATCCGTCGCGTCGGACTTTTCTGATTGGCTAAAATCGACCGTCACGGGTTTTCGGCGGATGTGTAAATCAGCCTTGATTGCTGATAACCAAGTAATATAAAAAATCTACTTCCTGGCCAAACTCAGCCAAAAACATAGTACGCATCACTCACTCTTTGATATTAAGTTGAATTATTATTAATGTTGAAAAATTATTAATGTTTAATTAATTAAAATTATTAATAAATTTCAATAAAAATATAAATTTCAAATTTTATATAATTTTAAGGTCTAAACTAAATAATGTTTTTCTTGATTAATTCTGACATTTTTCTTTTAATTTCATTATTTTTTTATGTTTCTGCTTTTAACTCCAAGTCATTAAATTATTAAAAAATAACAAAAAAAAAATATTACTCTCTTGAGTGCGTATTTAAATAACCAAATAAAAACCCCACGCCCTTAATTTATATTTAATTCATTTTATTAATCATAAATCGTCTTTATTATGACAGCTTTAAAAAAAAAATAAAACGTTTTTCTTTCACAAAATAATATCGATTATTTTTTATTCCTTTAAGGACAAAAAAATAAAGACGTTTATCCTTTATCAAATATATACACAAAAAAAAAGGTTATATGAACAAATGTTGCTTAGAATTTAGTCCATTTTATTCTTCTCCTTCTTCATATTTGAAATCCATAATAATGTAAGTATAATTTGATTTTAATTTTATTTAATAAAAACTTTTATTTATTCGCCATTCACCAACCAAAAAGAAAATTTTAATAATAAAAACTTTAATAAAAAAAAAATAAAAATTTACTGAAAATGTAATAGAAAATTGATATAAACCAAAATTGTTTTTTTTTTTTATTATTGAAATCTAAAAATAATCTTTATAAAGAAGGAAATTATTGTCAATTGTACGTGAAGTTGAAATAGAAAAATTGTAACAAAGTTTTAAGTAGAATTTGTCGAAGAATTTAAAAACTTTGAAAGTTTTTTTTTTTTTTTGAAAATCAAAATATAAAAAGAAAATATTTGTATTTATATTTATTAAGTTTTTTATTTTATTTTTTTCTATTCTGGGTGAATAGTATTGACGTCAGAAAGGAAATTTTGAAAATATTCAAAATATTTTCTGTTGTAGCAAAATGAAATTTTGTTATTTACATCAGTGAATAATATTTTTGTTCCTATGCTGAGAATTTTTCAATAATTTTAAATAAAGTTTAACATGAAAAATATTTATTAATGGTTGAAAGAATTTTCAATTTACTTTTATTGGAAATTATAATTTTTTGTGTATGACTTTTATCTGGTAATATATTTTTTTTTTTGGGATATAGACTGATCACAAAAATTGACATGTGAAAATATATATAAGAGAATTGTTTTATAAAAATCGATTTTGTAGAATTCTAATTAAAGGAATTCGTCCTTTCTGCAGATTTAAATTAAAGCAATTCGTCTAAATCATATTTGCCCTTTAAAGAATAATTTGACCGTAAATGTAAGTTTGTTCGTCATTTTCCAAAAATATCAACTTATGTTTAAGAAAAACACCAATTTGGGCAGAAGATGTTAAATAAATTGTATAACTTTTGCCAATAATTTGTATCGCCATTCTATTTGAATTTGACTTTAAACTTTTATTCTACTCCTATTGCTATGCAATTAATAATTTCGACAAAGTGTATGTTATATTCTTTATATTTTGTAAATTTACAAGTCAATAAATCGTCCTGATAATTCTAATAATTGTAATTATTAAAAATATGTGTCTATATATAATTATGAGTTTTGTATATTTTTAATTAACAATTTTCAATATTTTTATTTAATAATTAATAATTTTTCAAATATTTTTATAAATTTCATATTTTTTCCCTGATAATTATGTATATATTCCGATAGACAAATTAGTAATTAAACCACAAAATTTGATTAAATTTATAATTTTTATAATTATAATCCATTATGCAATTTTGTGCCACTCCTACTGTTATGCAATTGAAAAAAAACCTCCTATTGCATACCATATAATATACTATGTGTTTACAAATTTTTCATTAATACAATTTCTTTTTTATGATAAAATATGAAAATTTAATTTATTACTTAATCATAAACTCTATATTTAAAATTTAATTTATAATTAAAATTTAAATATTCTATTTATTATAAAATTATTAAATTTTAACATACATTTTTGTAATTGCCCACTAAGTGTTGTTAATTTTATTAAAAAAAATATATATATATAAATCATATTTTTTCTAAATATTATTCGTCATTAAAATATAATATAATTTTGTTATTCAGATATTTTTATTAATGTTTATAAAATTATGTAAAAATAAATCAATTAAATTAAGAACATTAAGAAAAATATTCTATGGTTTTTATTAGAATACTTAAAATAAAATGACTTTATGCTACAGAAAGAAAATGTTTTTGAATAAATTTACGTTTTTTTTTTTGTCATAATAAATCACTTTCACTTTTCCCTAAACAAAAAAAAAACAAGAAAACTTTTATCTCTCGCAAAAATTTCTTTTTTGCAAAAATATATTTTAATTTTTCCAAAGTTGACTTTTTTACACGTTTAACATTTTTCTTTCAACATTTTCTCTTTCAGTATTCTTTCATCACTTAGTCAAGTGAAAGACCAGAGATATAACAAAAAATCACACCTTTAATTGTTCTTCATTTCACTCTTTATTTGAGGATTAAAACAGCGGACAAAGAAGAAACTTTAACAATTTAACAGAAAAAATGTTAAAAAAAAATATTGAACATGTAAAATTCCACTATTAGACATGTTAATAATGAATATTTTTATGCCTCCTATTATTTTCGTTTTTGGCCTTCTTATTTTGGTTTCTGATTTATTATAAGATATTTTTTTTTAATGTTTATTTATGTTCCTTCCTTTATACAATAATTTATAAATAAAAATTTTTTAGTAAAAATTAAGACTTATTATTTACAATTTATCAGACTATCTAAAGAAAATAATGAATGCCTTATATTATATTAAATCAAAGATACGAAAATATTTTCCATTTCAAATCCTTTAAGAATGAGATAAAAATTTGAATTTGTTTATTTTTTTTTTTAAAGATAAAATGTTAATTCTTTAGTTTCCAAATGCGAGAATTCAGAGCTGTACACGAATTTAAACATAGAATCGTAAAAAAATTTGACACAAAATTCTTTTTTTTTATAAATTCTTAATGATTCTTTTCCTCTATTTCGTATATACAGTTTTTATTTTTACTTATTTTAAAAGATAATTTTTTTTCGTTCTTGACTATTTAAATTTTCTATAGGGAAACATAAATCTAAATATTTTACATGACTAATAAAACATCCTTAAACAAAATAAAATTTACAACCATGTTCAGTGTAGTAAAAGAAATAATTCTATCCTATAATTACAACATTTAAAAATTGTGCAAAAAAAAAGGATCTTTAATGTTGAATGTGATTTTGTTCTATACCAAAATATAAGAAAAAGGAATACAAATAAATTTAATTTTTTTATATATAAAATTTAAAATAAAATATTTATTTTTACCTTCGAGAAAAGTAATATTTTTGTTATTCAGAAAATAAAATGTCCTTTTTCACATTTTTTACTTTTTATTTAAATAAATTTAACTTTTCGAGGACATTAAACAATAATAATAAATTTTGTTATTTTGGAATATTTAAATTATTCTAATTCTAATTTGACATTTTGTGTAAAAAGAAAGTTTATAGTCAGAATTTTTCTTGTTTTTAGAATTCGATTAAAGATTTAATAAAAAGTTTTTTTTTTTTTTGGTTTTGGAATTAATTTTTAAGATTTTCTTTTTCACTGACCCCAAAATAAATGGAGTACCTATACCACTCTAAAATAAATTTTACGACACTTGTCAAGTATTGACATTTGTAGAGAGAGGAGTAAATATTTACGAATGTTTTTCTGTTAATTTATTTCTGATAAAGAAAATGTCCTTAATTGTAAAAAGAAATAATTAAAGGTGACACAATTTTTGTGATGTGGATACAACACACCGATAAGATATCCTTCTTTTGTAATAGAGAATGAGAATATCCTTCTTTTGTAATAGAGAATGTACACAAAGTTTTTTTTTTTAAAGAAATGTTTACTTAATACAGAATCGATTAAATTGTAATTATAATTTAATTGAAATTACATATTTCATTTAATTTCGTAAAATTAAGTTTTTCAAGTAACTTCAAAATTTTGATTAAAATTTCTTTAATGGAAAAATTATCTTAAGGAACATTGAGATTGTAATATAATATTTAACAAGTACATTTTGTATAAATGGACAAGTTAAATTAAATTGTGTAGTCAGTTTACATTTATACTTAAGTGCTTTAAAATCCTTGGAGAAAATTCAATTGATAGTTTTATTAGAAATTTTTCTATTAACATAATTTTATTGTTTAACAATAGAATTAGGTCATCGATAGAGTCTAATAGGATCAAATTTTTAATATTATTGGAAATAAATTTAAAAGCTCTATACAGAAATTATTGGTTTTTTTGTTTGTAATGATGGAATTTCTGAAGTTTTCTATAAATTAATTTAAATCTCCTTAAATTTATTTCTGAAATTTAATAGCACATAATTCCAAAAGAATATTTCCTTTTGCCAAAATAATTTAAAAAAAATTTTACTTTATAATTGATTGCACAATTCGTTAATAATTTATTAAAATGTTGCTAAAATTTGACTATTACTCACAAAATAAATATCTTAATTAATTCCTTGAAAAATTTCATTATTAGTGAATTTAATCAAAAATTCAACAAAAAAATATTAAAAATTTAATATAAAATATAAAAATACTATTTAAAATTTTACTACAAAAAAAGTAAAATTAGATTTCTTGTTTTTTACATTATAAACAAAAATCAAAATTGTCATTTTCAAATCATTAAACAAAAATAGCTACTAGAGATCTCTAATAAAATATCAATCAATAAATAAATTTATTTATTTATTTTATTAAATTTATATATTTGTCATTAAATATAAAAAAATCATCACAATTTTCTTGTCAAATATAAAATATTTTATGGTATACAAAAAATTTACAAGAGAACAAAAAAAAAAACAAATTTTCTTCTCGAAATCAAAATCAAATAAGATAAAAAAAAAATTATATAACGTAAAATACAAAAAAATTTAATTTCCCTTTTTCATTTTTATTTGTAACACTCTCATGAGAATGTCACGATATTCATCATTTTATCTATAGGATAGATAGATATTGTTTTTGTTGTATGTGTATACCGAAATAATAAAGGATAATATACAAGAACCATTCTTAAAAAAATGCCGCGCAGCTGAACTACTGATCAGTAGTTTTATAATCATGGGCTTTTTTTAAATTATCTACTGTAAATGCATTTTTCGATTATTATGTTGCACCCTCTAGTCGCAGAAACTAAAATTATAACAACTGTGACTTTATACTACTACTTACTACCTTTCATATGGATATGCGATATTAAACCTAATTTTTGGGGTTTATTGACTATTGGAAATTGCATTTTAAAATTAATATTTTGTATATTTTAGTATTCAGCGCCTCTATCGGTATAAATTTGAAATACGGTTACTGAAATCGTATTCTACTCTTAAATACCTTTCCAACGAATAGTCACACTTTTTTTTGGTGCACATTTACTATATAAAATTACATTTTTATTCGAAAATAGATGTTTTGGCAAAATGTGAATAGCGCCGTCTACCGGCCGAATTTTAAAATTATATCTATTACATCTGGTTCTCAATAGATCAAGCTTTCTATTGGTGGGTCTATCATGAACTTGTGTGTACAGTAACTATGTGAAATACTTGTGTGTACAGTAACTATGTGCTTTTTATTGTTTACATCGGACAGACGGACAGACCGACGGACATAAAAGCGTAAACATAAGGGATTTTTTTTTTAAAAAAGCCCTAAAAAATATATATAATACGTATAAGTAAATATAAAAACAAGAAATAAAACGTGATCCTTGAAAAAACAAAAAATTTTTTGTATACCATTTTTATATATTTTTGTTGATGATATGTTGATTTTATTTGGTAAATTACATTCCTACACTCATGGGGTCGACATTGTATATACATTGTATATAGAGATATAGAGATACTATAGATATAAAGTATCTAGTAACTAGTATATAATAATAAACCTTGAATTTGATGAACTTATGAAAAATGGTCAGAAAAAAAAAATTATATACTTTTGTCTTTTGTTATGAAAATTGAATTAACTCGAGAGATGAAAAAAATGGATATAAATAATATATAATTTTTTTGTTGCAATAAATAACGAAACTTAATAATTATTTCCTATATACCTAATAATAATAATAATAATAATAATCTTTTTTGAATTGGTTTATAATTTGAAATTCTAACCAACAGAAATTTGTATACAAAAAAAAAATTCGTGCCATGAATATCGAAAATATAATATTAAATTTTTTTTTGAATAATTATTTTGCAATTTTGTTATTTGATATTTTGCTACAATTTTTCTATACAATTTAAACAAGAAATCTGTAAAAATTTAATGATAAAGATATAAATTAATATTCACTATAGCTTCTTCCTAAAATATTCAGTTCAGGCTTAGATTTTCATTAAAAAATATTTTTAATGAAAAACTGTTTAGTCTGTTCCTACAAAATTCAATGGTTTGTGACACATGGATAAGGCTGTTCTGAAAATTAGCCTTAATAGAGTAATGTTGCAGATGCAAGAATAGTTCTTATAGATTTGAGGGAAATATATTTGAAAATAATCAAAATGTGAATTTACATTAATTATGTTTATGGGATAATAACAAAATTTAGAAAATTTCGAGAGACTGGAAGTCTAGCCAGGTAAGAAATTAAATTATTTATTCTATATTAAACACAAAACGATTTATTTTTTAATGCAACGTTATTATTATTATTATTTTATGATTTCCATTTATCATTATTATTTTCATCATTATTTCCCTATTAAATATAGTAAAACATATTAAATATAATCTGTTTTAGGAAATATTATTACAAATGGTAGATTCATTCTGCATAATCAAATGTTCAGTTTTCATTTTTCAAAAATTGTTACCACTCGAAGAGTAGATACATTTTGTTGTTGTTAGTAGATTGTAAAAGAGGAGTAGTTGCCTTGCTGTTGGTAGATTGTAAGGGAGGAGTAGACAATTGCCTTGCTGTTAGTATGTAAAGGAGGAGTAGAAAATCTGATTGTTTTTAGTGAATTCTATATAATTACCACATTGAATTGTCTTTCAAAAATAGTTGAAGCCTCTCTAGGCTATTTCTAGGCTATTTTAAGTATTTAAAAATGTAATATAGTTACTTGGGCGCAGCATAGTTATACGAGCTAATGAGCTCAAGATTTTTGGTAAAAATGGTTCTTAAATTGTTGGTAATTAATTATGCAGACACAATCTATACATAGATGAAATCATGGATGCCATCCATACCAAAAATAAAGTAAAATAAAAAAGAATTATATTTTTATTATTATAATTTGGAAAATTATAAAAGTTACTAAACAAAAATTATTTTTCTTCTTTGTAATTTACGCACGTTTCTATATGAAGATAAAAATCTTTCCATTTAAATATTATATAAATTTCCATGTTATGGTTTTACTCCGAACAAACAAACAAACAATCTTTTTTTTTTTTCCTGACTTTTGCTAAATATTTGATAATGGTAAAAATAAGGTGAATAAAATCTAATGTAATATAAAATGAATTTTTTTTTTCTCGTCTCATTTCATTTTGAAAATATGAGAATTTTCGTATGGGTTAAATATACAAAAACAAAAAAACACATAAATAGAAATTATGGAAATATGATATTCTACTTATTTAATTTTTTTCCTTCTTATTGGTTTATGAGTACAGCAAAAAGAAAAGAAAAAGAAAATCATTTTTTTTTTACGTCTGGTATTCCATTCAATTGCCACATCAATAAGTTACCCCCCCAAAAAAAAGAAAAGAAATATTCATGATATTTTCTTTTCATTTTCATCATAGAACAAAAAAAAATGTATATATGTATATTAATAAGTATTACAATATTTTCTTTTTTATTTCGGTGGAAAATGGTATTTTTTTGGGTCACTGGCGCGAAATTTGTTTTTAGATAAAATTGTTCTTGTATTATATTGATGTACGAACTTAGAAGAAGTAATAATAATAATAAAAAAACATGATTCCATATTTTTTTTGTGTACAGCTGAGGCAATAAATTGGCATTTTTCATAGAATATTTTTTAATTTAGATATCCTTAAGAATGGTAAGGCTACATAATAGTAAACAAATCACAGTGATAAGTTTTTCTGAATAATATATTTAAAAAATTATAGCGAAAATTATAGGATATGATTATAAATTCAGATTAGAGACTTGTTACTAAATAAGGACACAATTAATGAACTTAAATAAGAGCAGGCAGTAGTTCCTTTAATTAACATAAAGGAACTAACCAATACAAGTTGGAAAAATAAAATCTTTCATTATATTTGCCAAAAAGTTTTGTAATTAAAAATGAAACTCATCACTAGACCCCTCCGAGAAATAATTGCAATATATAAATAAATTTCGTTTTTTTTTTATTATTAAGTAATAAATTTCAATATGTGCGTCGACATGTTTTATGAGAATCAAGATTATGGAAAAATATTTTTAAAAAAAACATAAAGAAAATTATTAAAATTATTTTTGTGTTTTTTTTTTTTTTTGCATCTTTGAAAGAGAATAATTCAAATATGAAAAAAAAAAGATGAAATATTAACATTTCCCTTGTCTAAGTGACATTTTCGTTTCAAACACACAAACAAAAAAAAAAGGATATTTTTTGTGAAAGCTTACAAAGCAATTTCCTTTGGGTATTTTTAATACGTTTTTTTTGTACATTCTGAATTCGTTAATCAAAAAAAAAAAAAAAAATGGAAAAAAATTTACTTTATTTTCTTTTGCATTTTTCTTATAAAATAAAGATTTTTATTACTCACAGAAAAACAGATCTTTTTTTTTTTTTGTATATTTGACGCATTGAATATTAATTTGGAAAAACATAAATAATATATTTCAGAAAATAAATTGAGATGAAAATAGAATAATTTTACTTTAAATTTTTAAAGAAATATTTAAAATATTTTTTTTTTTAGAAAATTATTATTTCCATTAAATTTTGGTATATTTTGTGTATGTGTCAAACAATTTATTGAAATTTTTATTATTTTTATTTTAAGGTAATATAATTCTAAATTTATTAATTGTAATGCTTGTGCTACATAATACTCGTATATTTACTAATAATAAAATAAATATAGGAATAATACTCGACACAGCGTTCTATCCTCTTCCCCACAGTCCCTTCTATCTGAAAATAATACTCGTTACTGTCACTCCCATTGGAAAATAATGCTCTACGGCACTGTCACTCCCATTGGAAAATAATGCTCTATGCCACTGTCGCTCCCATTGGAAAATAATGCTCTACGGCACTGTCACTCCCATTGGAAAATAATACTCTATGCCACTGTCACTCCCATTGGAAAATAATGCTCTACGGCACTGTCACTCCCATTGGAAAATAATGCTCTACGGCACTGTCACTCCCAACACCGAATTATATTCTCTACGACACTGTCAATCTTTTTCAACTAAAAAATATACAAAATTTTAATCCTTTTGATGAAATTAAAAATTTCCAAATCTGAAAAATTTAATCTCATACTGGTAAATCTTTGAAAGGAAAAATAATTTTTTAAATTAATTATTAATTAAATGTTTTTCTATATATCTATCTGAAAAGCTAATTTCCATTTTGTTTTTTTGCATCTTTCCTACTGGGCTACCGAATGCAAAATTTAATTATAATAATAATTTTATAAGCAAAATTTTCATATTTATGAAGAAAGTAAAGTATAATTTTATAAGAGAAAGTTTTGTAATTGAAACGTTTTTGTAATCTTCTATAATAAACTATGTTTATTTTATATTTATAAAACCAAAAAAACAAAAACAATTTATATAGTATATCCTTATCCTTAATTTATTGTTAATTTCCTTTTGTTCATTTTTATCTATCCATGTAAAAGTTTTTGTATTTTGAATTTTGTCTTGTATAGTAGGATAATATACATAAAAATTGGAGAAGAAGAACAAGTCCTTCGTTTCAAACAATATTTAAAATAAAATTAAGAACTTGTTCAAGTCTATAGAAAATTTATTAAAGGGAATAAAAAAAAACTTTAAACTTTATGAGAAACGACATAGAAAACTACATAAATATATTTTCTTATTTTTTTTTTGGTAAAGTAAATAATTTTTGTGTTACATATTTTTATGTATATTATATATATAAAAGGGAAAAAGTTTTGAAAGAAACTGATGATAATATTAAAATTGTAAATAAACTTTAGCAAAGTAGATAATAAAAAAATAAAAAACTTTTTTTTTTTTGAAACATGTTACAAGCAGACTACAAGTCTGATTTCTTGTAAGATTTTTTTTTTATATATTTTGTAAGGATAATTGGTTATTTTGAGTATGACAAATATTTAAATTAAAGCTCAATATATATTTTGGAGATTAATTTAAGATTAATTTAGCAAAAATTTCGATATTACAAATAATTATAAGAATATTTAATAATTATTCCTATAATTCTAAAATCATTAATCTTAGCTTATCTATTTTATAATTCAAATCAATTCAATATAATAAATTTTATCCTAAAATCAAATTCTTAATTATATTTGATGATATACCTATTTGAAATCCATATCTATACCAAAATCAAATTTTCTCTACTCATTAAATACTATATATTTATATGTTGTATATCAAAGTGGTTCCTTTTTGAAAATTACAATTTTTGATCGTCCTGTCTGAATACTAGGATAACAGAATTTACTAACAAGTAAAAATCAATATTGTATAAATAAAAACTCAATTTTTGTTTTTATTAAAAAATTTTTTGTTGTTTCCATTTTAAATTTCAAAAAGCTTTTACCCATAATATAAATTTCTATTACACATGTTCTCTCGGACTTCATTTTGCGTTCATATAAACAGGATTTTATGATACAGTAATATTTATATATAAATCTATATATATTGCAGCATATATAGAAAGGATGTATGTATCCTTTTTTTTCTGGTATCATATAATAAATGGACTTTACCTGGTACATAAAAAAAAAAAACAATTGGAGATATAATATATTTTTTTTCAAGGTTTTTATTCAGGTGAAAAAGATATTAGGAGTTCATAAAATCAAATAAGTATAAAATGATGAAATATAAATGGAAATTTTTTGTTATATGAAGTGAAATTGAGAAAAGGTCAATCTTTTGGATAAAATTATCAGGTTTTTTTTTATGATATCTTTGTTTGGTATACTATACATAGCTACATTAAATAGTAAATCTTCTTTCAAAAGAATTTCCTAATTAAAACCAAAAAAAAAAATTACTTTAATAAAGACATTTTTTCTTTGAAATATAATTAATGAAATATTTGATATTACATTTCTGGGTACTACTTAGATGTAGATAATATCAAATAATTTTATTAATTAACTTAATTGAGATTAAAATATCTTATTAATCAAATTATTATCTTCTGATATTATTATTTAATTAATTGATAATTAAATATCTCTGCAATTATCCTTATTTCACAATAAATTAATTTAGATATAAATATTAACAAGATGATTAAATTACAAACTGTAATTTAATTAGGAAAATTTATTATAAAAACTTTTGATTTATATATGTATATAATAAATAATATAGACATTTTATTTTAATTAAATTAATTTCAAAATTTTACACATTTATAATGGAATCAATTATTTTCAACCAAAAACTTTTTTTTTATAATTAAATAACTTTTGTAATTCTATTTTTTAAACCACATAAAATATTTTCTAATTCATTTATATTTTATTATAATTAAATATGTAAATTAATTTTTTATTTTAATTAAATATTTATAGCAAATTTTTGGCCAACAAAAAGTTTATTATTTTATAATTGTAAATTAATGGAAAAAAATTTCTATTACAAACTTTTTGAAATCATAAAATTGCAAATCATTTGTCATTCTACAAAAAAAAAATCGATTTTACTAAATATTAAATTTTTAGTTATTATCGAGGATTCATTATTGTATCAATGACCCTATAATAACTCATATTTTAGCTGTTTTTGAACTATGTATACATAAAAAAGGGACACAGATTGTTATTTATAGTCAGAAAAGCGAAACATTTTTTTTTTGAAATATTTTTTCAATAAATTTTCATCAATAAAAATTCTATTTTTTTTTTATAGTTTCAATTATTTTAATATAAGTAATAAAAAATGATATAAATTGTGCAAAAGACCAGAATATAAATTTTTTAATATATACTTTTATTTAGTTTTATGAATAATTTTGGTTTTTATTTGAAAGGAATTTAATTAATTTCGAGTTCAAAATTTGATCAAATATAAAAAATAATAGGTTTTTTGACCGTTTTCAAATTATATTTCAATAAAAGAAAATTTTGAAATTAATTTTTGAGAATATTTTGTGTTTGTTGATAGACTAATTATTATTGCACATATTTTGGAGAAATTGATATAATCTTAATATAACTAAAAATGATTAGAAAGGATCCATAAAGCTATGGCTTGGGTTTACATATACATTCGAGATTATACTATGTACACCAAATTTTTGATCTGAATATGAGGTTTACTGATATAAAATGTACCAGAAATTGATAATGTTTTCATATATTACATAAATATTTGGTCATTCAGTATATAAGTTCACCTAAAATTATGCAATCGTTTTATACACCCTAAACCTATGCACCAAAAAATTTAATTTATAGATTTATGGAATATAAATTTTTATTCATTTTTAAATAAATAAATTTCTTTTACAAAAATATCAATATTTATTTTTGAAAAAAAGCATTAAAGGATCATCATAATTTTTATGCGAAAAAAGTTTAAATTTTAAATAATTCTTTTTGTGGATTCTATTTGGATTTATAAAGAATTAATATTAATAAAAAATTCTTTATCAAAACTTATGTAACCCACAAAAATAACGAATTTAATTTTGAAAATAATAAATTCTATCTATAAATTTTAGTTATAATTTCACTTTTGTAAATCCTCTCTCTTAATTCCACAAACACAAAAAAAATTTTATATATCCGGAAATAAAGATTCACTACTGGGTATAAAAAAAATATTATTCAAGGTTTTTATTACAAAAACCACAGTAAAAAAAAACACGTATATAAACTTATCCCCAAAAAATTTATAATTCTAGTTTATTTTCTGTTTTTTTTTGCATATTCCGAAAAAAATAAACAAAAACAAACATCTTTTCAACAAGGATATAGAAATAAAGTGTTAAATATCCTATATTTTTTTGCCCCATCAGATTAGGATTATATTATATTTCTTGTGTGTGTGTGTATTTCGTGACAACATCAAATGAAATTTTCGTATAATTTATTACACTTTTCGTCGAAAAAAAAAAAAAAACAAAATGAAGAAAGAAATTTTAATATTACCAAAAAAAAAAAAGATATTACCGTATTTGAAATTTTAATAAAATATTCGAAATTTAATTAAATGATATTTATTTCATATTAGAAAAGGATAATCAAATAAACAAAAAAGTCCTTTTGAAAAATTATCTCTCATAAATTGTAAGTGTAATTATATGAATTAGTATTAATAAAAGTCCTTAATTAATCCTTTATTTATATACAAAAGAGTTATAAAAAAAAAATTGTGTAACAGCAAGAAATTAATTAGTCCTTTTTTATAATTCTCTCATTTTAAGGACTATATAAAAGAAATGTAACAAAATTTCAAAATTTTTTTGCTGGTGTTATACAAAAGAGGGAAAGGTATTAAAGTGTAACTAATTGTGTTTGTATTATGTTGTTGGATCCTTTTTGTACAGATGTCCTAATTTTGCTAATATATTTTCACAGGATTTAAAAAAAAAAAAACAGTAAATTAATACAAACAAAAAAGTACATCAAAACTTATTAAATTTATATTCTGCTGGGTGTAAAAATTTCAATATGGCTAACTTTTTTTTTTTTTCACTTTTTGTCTTTCCCTTGGAGATCATTATTTTTTTGGCAAAAGTCCAATAAGGATATTATAACATATACCTATATGAGTACTATAATTTTTTAGGAGTGAAAAAAGTTTTTTTATTTATTTTTTTGTTCATTTAATAAATAATCAAAAATAATTACAGGTGGCAATGGCAATGTGTTTAGTCCTTTTTAACAACAAAATAAAAACTTTTTCTTATAGAAAAATCAATAATAATAATAAAAGGAGAAGAAAAAGTTTTGGTAAATTATTTTTTTTGTATGGACGACAGGACATCTAAAAAAACAAAAACAAAAAGTAAAGAAACACTTTTTTCTGGTGATAATTAATTTAAAATGATTGATTACAGTTTCAAAGACAGAATATAAAAATATATAATATTTTTCTAAGTAATTAGTTTTTGTATTATTTTTAGAATGAATTATTATTTAATTATATTATATTATATTAAATAAATAATTCAATAAAGGACGAAAAGTTTGAAAAAGTTTATTTAATTTTTAATTTCTTGAAAAAGAAAATTATATAATTTTTTTTATGTAATCGTTTAAAAACTTATTAAGGATATAGGAAAAACAACCATTAAAACATTGATTAAATTAAATTAAATTAATTATCCTTAAGAGAAATGAAAATATAAATAATTATTTTTAGAAAATTGTAAATAAGTACTTAATATTATTTTTTTTTCTGTTCTGTATGTTGAAAGTTTGAAATTTATATGTATTTATAGTGTTAACAATAAATTAACAGATAAATTGACTGCAATTAAAATCTATATATTTATTTTATAAGAGTAATTTTTTTATTAAAGATTCATAAAAATGTACAGAAATTTCTTTTGAAGAAATAATATTCATTATTTTTCATTATACTGTCTGAAAAGTAAATAAAATATTGTGTAATTAAAATTGTAATTATGAAGAAATTAATTTTATTTAATTTTATTTTGGAATTTAGTAATTAGTTTTATATTTTATATACTGAAATATTTTAGTAAAATAATTGTAGAATAATATAAAAATATTTAATGGTAAATTTATTGTAAAACTTAGCAATTTTATGTATAGAATGATTAATGTGAGATTAAGAATACTTTTCTAATTTAAATAGAACAAAATTATTTGAAAATTAATAATTAATGTATAATATTTTTTTTAAGGAAACTGCATAAAATTCCATTAATATATTAGAGTCAGATTAGAAGGAAATCTGACCACATTTCACTATGATTGAAATTGAAGACGCATGTCCTTGTTAGGAGGTCAACATTTTATTGACCATTCAACTAATACATATCCCGACAAGAAATTTTCAATTTTGATGCCAAAAAAATTCCGAGCTGTTACCGAGAGACCGATGTGGTAACGAGCCCGAGAAAATCGCATAAACTAACCAAATCGGAGCACACTTTGGTTAGGAACTGTTACCATAATTTAACTATTGGTTAATTCATGGTAATAAATACCATAAAAGGACTGTGTTTAATCGGTTCCAATATGTATATTGAATATTTTTTAACTCTATACTATTTAGTGAAATTTATTTGGGTTCAAATTAAATTAATCATTTTGAATATATTAAATTTTTTTGTTATTCAAAGACAGTTCTTAAATGTTTAAGTGACGATTTTTGTTTAAAAAATGTGAAGAATTTAAATCGAAAAATGTCAAATTTTTTATTTGAGATTTGGAAAATGACGAATTTTGCCTGAAAATGGTATATACTACTTAATTAAAATTACAATACTCAGTTGTCATTGATTTGCAACTGATTGTTGAAATGCCAAATTGAGATTAGTGGTCCCAATTAGTAAGACGACTATTATGGCTAATTTTTTTAATTAAATTTAATTATTTTATCTCAAATATTACACTTAAAAAATTCTTCATAAAAAATTATTACCAATTTTTTTTAATGTATAATTTCAATTTATTGCAAAATTTTTGATTACATTTCTAAAACTTTTTAATAATATAAATATATTTAAAAGTTTTTAGTGTTTTACAAAATTTATAAAGTACATATCAATATTATTTACGTTCTTAGTGATATTTTTGAGAATTCACTTAATTAATGTATAAAATATAATCTGTTGACTATTTTTTTTTTATTACTTTTTCAACTTTATAGTAAAAAAATTATTTCTGTTTACATATAACTTTTCTTTATTATATATAAAAAAGCTAAATATGAAAAAACTTTTATGACTTTTTTTTTGCAGTTTTTTGTAGTTGTTTTAGTTTTTCAAAAATAACAAAAAAATATTAAAAAATCTCGAAATTAGTTTTTGTTTTTAAATTTTCTGTCATCAGTATAGCAAAATTTCAAATTAGTATAGAAAACTTTGATGGAAAACTTTAAATACCAATTTTTTTTTTTAAATGAATAGAAAATTTTTCAGTTTTTTTCTCTGTTTTGAATGTGAACTTTTTGCATTTCGAATAAGTATATATTTTTTTGCTGTTGCAATATTAATTACTATAAAGTTATTGCAAAAAAAAATTGAAACTGGGAAATAATAACCGAGAAATTTTAATTGTACAAAAAAAAAAACTATACAATAAATTTATAATTTATCTACAGAAATTTTAATTTCATTTTTAATTACAGGATATTATCAAATTTACTAAAAATTAGCTTTAATATTAAACTTTTTTAATTAAATTTAAATGAACTTTAAAAGAGTTCATAGGGGCAATAATAAAACTTATGGAAAATTTGTTATTTTTAAGTGTTTTAATACTATATTTTCACTATTTACACTTTTTCATTTATATTTTTAAATAGAAATACTTATAATAATAAAAAAAAAAGTTAAGTAGATTTTAGAGCTTATAGAGATGCTTCATGATGTGCAATCATTTATTCGCTAATCTGAAAAAGTTTATGTAATATTAAACTAACACATTAACCTACATAATTTTTTCTACACTATCAATCAGAAAAAAAAACAAGGAAAAATTGTAATGATTGTTTGTGTGTTGTAAATGGTTGTAGAAAAACTTTAAAATTAGAAATTTCTAGTTGGGAAAAAAAGTTAAATTAGAGCTATTATCGGTTGTTATAATAAATATATGGTAGGGAAAATCATTTTTCATTATAACGACACAAAATGCTTGCTGTGAAACACTTTAAAGTTTATTTTATATTATTTTTTCGTTAGGAAACAAAATTTCAATTTTTTTTTTCTACTTTCTCTCTGTAAGTAAACATAAAATGTGCGGTGTTTGCTAGAGTGCATAAATTTTTCCTTAAATTATTAAAATTTCATTTTCTCATTTTGGGAAATAAATTTTCTTGCGGTTAATAAATAATAAATTATTATATAATGCAATATTAAGAAAAAACGAATTACTATTAACCATTTTACTTACCCAGGTATTAGAAAATTATTTATTATTTTGTTGTCGTATAGGAAAAGGAAAATAGTTTATAGTGTGGAAAATTATGATCTTATACTTAATTTAAGATTTTTAAAATGCTGAGTAGAATTTAAATATTCTTATTGTAAATGTAACTATTAATTAAGTTTGAATTTTAAAATATTTTCGATTTAATGATTATTTAAGGATTTTACCTTTCCCAAATAATTCCATTCTCAAAATGAAGAAAACTGTGAATAGAATTTTCGAAATTTTGGCTATATTTTCCTAGAAAGATTTGTGTCTGCTTTAAGTAGACTCAATAATGGATTAATTACTGAATATATTATGATCAAAAACATAATTCGAAAAAGATATGTATAACTGTCACTGTACTGGACAGGATATTTCTCTTATAATTCAATCTAATCTACTATCTACTCTACATCAACAAAATGTAAGTGTTTCCTTTCATATTTGACTACAATATACCAAAAAAAATTATATTTACAACATTTTCGTTACTAACCAATCCTGCGTATACATACTATCATACCATTATAAATATAATTTCATAAATTATTTAGCAACTAAATTCTATATTCCCGCAAGATTTTTATAACAAAGAGATATACCTACAAAATTCTACTTAGGTACTAAAAAATTTATTTAAATAATTTATGTAATTTCTGTTAAATATTTAATATAATCCTTTATTTAAATAATTTCAACAAAAACAGGGGCAAATATGCAATTTGTTTTAAAATTATTTACACAGCAAAAACAAGTTTATTTTTTTGCCCAAAAAATAAAAATTCGATGGAAAATATTTGAAAACTATACAAAGAAAATAATATGCATACGAAAAATGTTAATGGGAAAAATGAAAATTCACATAATTATAAGCAACGACAACAAATAATTTTCATTACTTTTTAATTACATATAGAAAATTGGTTATGCAAAATTCGAAATAATTATTTATAATTTACCAAAAATTTACCAAAAATATTTTTTATTTGATATGAAAATTTTAAATATGAAAAACGATAATTTTTCAAAAATTCATTTATTATTTTATATTGCAAATTTATTGTGACATTTATTATAATAAAAGTTCATTTTTTTTTTCAAAATTTATATTCTTAAAGTTTATTTAAAACTGCATCCAATTAGTAGAAATTAGTGTAAACAGAAAAAAAAAAAATATTTTCTGAAAAATTATTATAACAAACTTTTTGGAACTATGCCAAGAAAACGCTAGTACACAAAGTATACACAATTTTTTTGTAATAAATAGAAAATTTCATAAAGTAAAAAATTGTAATTTAAATTTTCAATTATTTTCAAGTTTTTTTTTTAAATATTTTTCTTGTGTTTAATAATTTATTATACTAAAGAATATTTACTGCAAAATTTTGCATATAAATTTTCATTTACATTTTGAGGATTATAAACGAATTTATTGATTT
The DNA here is from genome assembly GCA_949752835.1 of Empis stercorea. Lineage (NCBI taxonomy): Eukaryota > Metazoa > Arthropoda > Insecta > Diptera > Empididae > Empis > Empis stercorea. The sequence goes on from OX457087.1 coordinate 7,827,593, forward strand.
TAATGATCTGAATTACTATAATCAAAAATACTCAATTGAAAAATTAATTATAATCAAGTGAAAAATCAATTCGATGCTATTTGATTAATGATGGGATTTTAGCTGTTATGAAAATTGTCGCTAACTAGATTTAAAGTATACAAAATATTCTAGACTAGTAAGGACACAATCTGTGAAATGCTTTTTATATAAATATGAATATTGATATGGGCATTAAAATCACAAGGGAGCAATTTCTGGAGCTAAAAGTACAATAGTGTCGAAGTTAGGAGCCAACAAACCATTTCAAGAATTACCTTAGAAGAATATGATATCAATTAAAGTTGTAAACAGTAAAGAATTTAGAAACTGTGGGAAAATAAATAATTATAAAATAATAATTACATAGATAAATTGTCTAAGAAATTAGAATAGAAGGATAAATTTGAGTATGACTGATTCTTTAACGGATAAAATTTTAAGAAAGTAATTCAATTTACGATTTAAAATTTCATTATTTATATCTTTTTAGATTGAATCTTAAAGATTTTAAACTTTTTAAATACTTTTAAGTTAATTTGCAAAAATTTAACATATTTTTGTATAAATTTTTTCTACCAAAAACAAAAAACACAAATATTTTAAATGAACTTCGGAACATTTTCAGTTTATAAATTCCCAAAACGTTAATTTATACGCTTTACCCACATGAACACCTTAACAAATTAGGTTTATTTATCTAAATTTTTTCATCACAATTAAAAATCCTATTCAGCTCAGGTTTTTTTTTTTTAAAAAAAAGTGAATTTTTCCCTAAAGAAACAATTTTTTTTTCATATTGTTATCCTTTATATTTCCGTAATTTTCTACCCGCTACTATTTAAATATCCTTGAATATGTTGGAAAAAATAATAATGTAAATATTATTATAATCATATTTAAAAGTGTGAGGTTAACCATAATAATTATTATGAGGAAATTTTTTAAATCAGGTTTGAGGTGGGTGGATATAATATGGGTGAGGGTGATATTCAAGGTCTTTTGTTATTTTTTTTATTGTAGGCTGCTTCAAAATCCCTGAAGTAAGTATATACAATGTTTTCTGTTTAACTAACTAAAATATATTATATTATATATATAATGTATATACAGAGAGCCTCATGGGAATTTGCAAATTCATGTTTATTATATATATGCATCATCATCATCATCAACATCAATTTTATTGAAATATTAAATATAAATTGAAGTATTATTATTTTGAATTGTTTGTACTATAAAATATAGGAGTACTTTTTTTTTTACTTATACTATTCACTTATCTATTCAAGTATGAAAAAAAAATATGAAAATAGCATAGTTTGTTCTACTTTTTAAATAACCTCCAATAGCTATTAAATATAGAAAATGTATGAAATATTTTCTATAGAAACTTTATTAACTCCAGCGCGCCTATCTTTAAAATACCACGAACAAAAATTTATTTTGTTGAATTTTTCATTGGAAAATGTATTCTTTTTTTTTTTTTTAGTATATTTTGTGAAAGATTTTATTTTCTGTTCAGGGATTAGATTTGGTTTATTTTTTTTTATGTTTTTCGAGAGAAAATTGTAATATTGGATTATCAAAACAAAAATTTTCTTTTTTTTTTTCTTGTGAATGAAAAGCTTTTTGTATAGGATTTTTATTTTTTTTAATAGAATTTTGGAAATTTGATTTAATTTTTATTATTAAATTAAGTTTAATTGAAAGAAAATTTTGATTAATTGAAATTTTAAATTTGCATAATATAAAAAAATTGTAATAATGTTTTATTAGAAAAATTCAAATTATGTATTTATTTAAAGTTAATATTTTACTTTAAGGAGGATGAAGAGAAAAATCCAATGATTTTTGTAAATTTCAGTAAAGATTGTATAAAAATTATTTTAGAAGGAAGAATTTAAATGAAAATTTATATTTAAGTAGAAGAATTTGACTATTAGTAAAAAAAAAAGAGTCTAATTTAAGTAATCAAACACTTAGTGAAATTATATTTCCCAATAGTCATTACATAATATTTAATAGGAATTATTTTAGATTCAAATTTATTATTTACTATTTCTGATTGACTTAAATTTAGTAAACTATATTTCTGATTTATACTTATTTAAGTACTGTATTTGACTACCTAATACATCTTCTTTTTACCTGATAAGTAGGTACCCATGTGGACCTACATCTACCACTTTATTAATACGCCGAAATTCTGAATGTGTGCCACACTAAATATTTTATTAATTATAATTTTACATTTAATTCCGTATTATTAATCAACAAAAGGATAATAAAAGAACCAAATCAACAAAGTTTCCTTCCATTTATAGTAAATCTTATAATACCATAGGATTATTTCCAAAAATTTAATATTGCGTAAGTCAATTTTAAAGGACTTCGTTTTTACAGTGTATACAATTATATTATTGTTATTTTTTGTGAAAAAAAAACCTATTTATAAACCATCATAAATTGATTTTTTAGGGGAATTTAATAATAATATTATATTGTAACATGAGAATATCCTTTTTTATTTTCTAACATTTCAAAAAAAAACAAAAACGAAGAAGCTTATATAATACGCGATTCATTTCAAAAGTCTTAAGGGGATTTACAAAATAATAAATTTAAATTTTACGTTTTTTTTTTAGTAAAATTTTTTTACATATATTTTATTAAATTTATGGATCAATAAATTTCCAAAAGAAAAAACACATTTTCATGCTTTTAGATTTTTAATTCAATTTATTAAAAATAAAAAGAAGAATATATTTTCGCATATTTTTTTTATGGAACATTTAGTTTGTACATAAAAGTATACATATATAAATAATAAATTAAAGGATTAAGTAGAGTTTCTAAATTTATTAAATTTGTGAAATTTTGTACCATAAAGAACGATTGTTAAGTTTGTACTAAAATTCTACAATTGAAATGATTAAGAAAGAAAATTTTTTCATGTAAATGTACTCATATCGAAATTTCTTCTAAAAAATTCCCCTAAAAAATCAATTTATGATGGTTTATAAAATAGGTTTTTTTATTTAAGAAAGGACAACTAGAATTTAAATTTCCTTTGAAATTTTAATATATTTCTTGGACTAACTTAATAAATTATCAAAATCTCATTTATCATAATTTAATTCGCAAAATTTCACATTAAAAATCTTATATACCAACCAAAACGGACAGTAATAGGAAATTAAATTTGTAAATAGAAATTATTTTAGATTTCCTTTTATAAAAATATCAAATTTTAAATTCTTTATTTTATAGGAAAAAGGAAATTAATTCCAATTTCAATAAAATATAAAATTTCAGTAAATTTTTTGATTAAAAAAATAAATAAATTACAATTTACAATATTATTAAATTTTTTTTGCTTATTAATATTTTATGATAACAGCTAAAAAAAGTAGAAAAGGGATATTCTTACCATATATAAAAATTAAAAATAATAACCAATAAAAAACTCAATTTATGTCGAATTATATAAATAAATAAAGGAATAAATAAGAAATAATTATCCATTTTTTTTTTTGGGTTATTTTATTTAAAATTACTATAAAATTATTATATTTTTTTTTTACCTCTCTTATATTTTCTTTATTGTTGGTTAGTCCTTAATGTCCTTTTAAATACATTATTCATGATAAACAAAAATTGATGAACGTTATAATAACACAATAATAAAAAAATACAATAAGAAAAAAAACTGTTTTTTTGTTGTTGTTGTTATCCTTTTGAATATTAATAATAAAATTAATATATTTCTTTTATTTTTTTTGATATCCTTTCAATTATTTTTCTTTTCCTTCTTATATATTATGATTAAATTTATAACACACACACAAAAAAAAACAAAAAGGATATTATTTTTTTTGATATTTTTATATCAGGAAACTTCAATTTCTATATTTTACCGTTTATAATTTATTTATTAGAAAATTATAATTTTTCACTTATAAAATATTTTAGATTAGAGAGTTTCATTGAAAATTCTTGAATAAATATAATTTATGTATGTATTTTTCTTCCTTTTGGTGGAGTGAAATAAAATATTATTTAAATAACACTTTAAGAATCGTATATGTAGGACGTTAAGGATTAGAGAAATATTCTAATTTAATCAGGATATTTTTATTAACGAAATGTGAAAAACACACAAAAATGAAAATTCGAAAAAAAAAAAAATGAATTTTATTATAATAATTTCTTTTTTTTTTTCAATTATAAATTTCAAATAAAAGATTTTCTCATTTTTTTGGAAATTAGAAATGAAAATTTAACATACTATTTAAAAAGTATGTGTAATTATTCCGACTCATCCTTTCAGGATGGTAGCCGCTTTATAACTAACTAAATAAATTTTATTTTCCTTGGTTTTATTTATTTTTCATTTTGAAAGATTTTCAAAAAAAAATAATTTTGCAGACAGAAAAAAGCTTTTTTACTTTAATATTGAATGAAATTTTCAGGTTGGACTGGAAACAGTTTTTGTGTATTAAGAGAATTTTTATTATATTTTTAGATAGAAAATGATATTTTCATCATCACGACATGAGAAGTAAATATTGAAAATGGGAGTAAATATAAAAAATAATTGGAGTAGAATATTTTGTAATTAAATTTAAATATTCTAACAATTTTTTATGTCATTTTTTGTGACTTGTATTGCTTGGACAAAGTATTAGCTGGCATCGTTATCTTATTTGATTTTCCGCTGATGATTTTTTGGTTTTACCAGGTAAAATTAGATTTCCTTAATTTCTCGAATTCGTCTGTCAAATATTCTTTTGTTGACCACACATATTCCTGTTGGTTATGATTAAATTCCAAGGACATAATTATATGAAGTTTCAATATTAGCCAGACAATATTAGCTATATAGAATAAAAATAAATTGTTTTTGAATTTTATAAATCGAATTTCCGGATAATTTTATAATTTTCTTTCTTATATTTTTTATAATTCATGTTTTTATTTCTAGAAACATAATCTAAAATCAAATGAACGCATGCATGATATTAATGATTGTTTTTTCAATTTTTATTATATTTTAAATTGAAAAATCATTTACTTTGCAAAAGTTAAAGCAAAAAAACCAGGAATTTTATTTTCTCCAAGAACTTTTTTTCATGTTGGTTAAAAATATAGAAATCTTTTTCCGATATTTATGTTTTATATACGAAATTAAAGATTGAAATCTCTATTTTCAGAATCTATAGTGATTTTTTATTGTATTTTCAAAATTGAGTGCATTTAAAAAGTGGGTCCCTTAATTGCAGATTTTATTCTAGTTTTTTTGCTATAATTGGAATTGTTTTTGATGTTTTTATTATAATTGAAATTTTCCGCCCATAGATAGACCCCAAATTTAATTATATTGGAAAATTTTGATGTCTTAAACTTTAACCTTAAACCAAAAAATATGGCAAGGCGTGATCTCATAATGTGATCTCATTGATGTTAAATTATAAATCTACTTAAATTGTGTTTTCTATTACAAAAATCAATATTTAATTTTTTGGCTTTTGATTAATCGTTTTAAAATATAAAACATATTTTTTTTGTGGTTCTTAATATACTGAGTGTCCAATTATATTGAAATGTTGAAATAGTTTTGATGATTTCAACCAATATAATATTAAAAATTTCTTCTTTAAATATTTCAGAAAGAACATATAAAATGTCGGTTTATAATTACGAAAGATTATTTTGGGTACAAAGCAAATAATACAAGAAATTTGATAGTATCTTTTTAACTAAATACTAAGTCAATAATATTTAACGAAATCTAATAGCTTAAATTCTGTTTTTCTTTAGAAATAAATTATGTAATATAAACCCAAAACCAAAAATATTATATACTTTTCACTTGTGAATATTTGATCATAGAAAATATTGAAGTAAATTTGTTAAAAGCTACCAACCTACCGATTAAATTTCAAAACGTAATTATAATTATTTGTGTGTACACATAGGTATTATTATTAAACACAGCTTCCGATTACATAATTAAATAATTTTACTTTGCTGAACAAAATGATGTAATTGACATTTATTTTAGATCAAAATAAATATCTTTATTTATAACATCACACTCTGTCAACATTATATTTAATTTTTTAATATTTAATTCCTGGTAAAAAAATTTCTAAATACATACACAAAAAAAAATGTATTTTTTTATTGAAACTTGCTGTTCTACACATTTTTTATTCATATACATAAATAATAAATTAATAATATTAATTAGTTACAACATAATTGACAGGTCAAATTAGTCTTTTTATTATTCAAATTAGCGCAATTTCTGAAGAGTTCTGGCATTTTGAAGAGTCCATCTGGATTATTAAAAATCAAATTAATATAAATTGGTTTACATTACATATTTGTCAAGAATTAAATAATTTGTTTCTATTTTGATAACGAATAGATAATAGTTTTTAGAGGTACATATACCTCTTTATTACATTACAGTCAGTTAATAGATGATAATTAATTAATATTTAGATCGGGGACTAAAAACAATTTTCTAACAGATATTTTTATGCAGTTAACATTTTATTTTCATTTAATAAATTAATACATACTTTCATTTAGCTAACATCTTTTACTAACTTCAGCTTAATATTCCATTAACAGTTGCTTCAAATGGTAAATTGATGTAATTTGTAAAATTGATAATTCTCGTAACCCCCCACAAGATTACATAAATTAACACAACTAATTTAAATTGCAAAATGACAAATTTCAATTGTAAAAAGACTAATTTGGCCTGAGAATTCTCTATATAGGCAAAATAATTTTTTTAGTTTCATTATTTTTTTTCGTACAAAATTATGAAATTATTTCAAAATTGATATGGTAAAAAAATTTACATTTTAAAATTATTTAAATTTAATTATTTTTAATTGAAATTTTTTCAAATAAATATTTAAAGTGAAATAATAAAAAAATTTTGTGGGAATTTAAATAAATTCATTTTGGTTTACAAAAATTATTAATTTCACTGGATTGCAATAATAAATTTATAAAAGTGATGATTAATTGTTCGTTTTTTTTTTTGTAAATAAATAAATAGGAGTAATTTTTTTTTCCCAAAAAAATATGTTTATTTGATACATAAAATAATTTATAACACTTAATCTGAATGTAATAAACGAATTATGTATAATAACCATTTATTATCTAAATAAGTTTACCAAAAAAAAGAAATTATTTTTACAATAATTTATCATTTTCATTTCACAATATAAAAATTAAGTATATAATATTTTTAATAATGAAAATTTTTCATATTTTTACCATCAATAATAATAAATTTTATAAAATATTAAAAAAAAAAAAACCAATTTGGAAATAATCTTTAAAAAGGAATGCAAAAAACAAAAAATTATAATTAAATTTCATTTCGTTCTTGCAAATATTAATATGGAGAAAAAAAGGATAATGAAAACATTTTTTAGTTTCTATAAATTGTTGATTGAAAATATAAAAATAAAAATAAAATTTCAATTCAAATTTTTTTGATTATATTCTTTGGAAAACTATTAATAAAATGTAGTAATCACAACGTGATAGTATAAATGTATAGGAAAAGGACGATTCAATTAATATTCTTTTAGAAAAAATTTATAAATGTCATTTTTGTTAAATTCGATTAAAAAAAACAATGCTGATTCACTCAAAATTTAATTAAAATATTCTAGATTCTTATATAGAGATTATCAATTTATTAGTTAAATGAAAATTTGTACGTATTCGAATTATTTTGGAATTGATTTATTAATTATAATTCTTTAATTACTATAAACCAATATTGGTCCTGAGGCGTCTTAAGAATAACAGACGTTTCATTACAAATTGGACTTACCAATTATACTCTTATGTTGCGGAGAAGTTATTGCAACAAGATTAATGACTGTGTGTAGTTAGTGATTCAATTTGTTTGCAGCAAATTTAACTATATCCCCAAAATTTTTCCTCTGTCATAAAATTACCATTTATTTATATTTTTAATATTGATAATCATTTAAAGCTGCAATTTAAACCACTAATCGAACAATAATGATGCCATGCATCGCAGCATATAGCGACGCTATAATAAATTACACTTAAAATAAGTACATTATGATATAAAATTACTATAATTTACTTTTTAAGTCATAATTTCATAATTTATGGTAAATAACGAATAATTCTTCTCTTGTTAATCTTCACTTTTATATTGCAACATAAAATATGATTCATGAATGTAACATAATAAAATAATTAATGTATTCGAACAAGAAATAAAAATTGCATAATTTCTCATTTCTTAAAATAATAAATGCAGTTAAGAATAATAAATTATCAGAGTTTTTACTAAGGACTAGAAAAAAATTATAAAATTTCCAGGACAATAATTTTTGTTATGTAAAAAAAATGCTTGTTTGACAATAATAAATTTCCAAAAATGAAGAAAACCTTATAAAAAGATTTAATTTTCTAGACTCACTCAGTTGGCAGAAATTAAGAATATCACTACAAAAAAATAGCATAATTTTTAAAAATTTATATAAAATCCTTAATAATGTTCATATAGAAAAAAAAATTAGAGAAAATCTTTCATATTTTGTGGAAAGCCAAAAAGAGCACTTAAAAATTTTCCAAGAAAAAATTACCATATCAAAAAATTATATTATACTGAATATCATTTTTTACTAAACATTTTTACCAATTTAAAATTCTCCAGGTTTGTAATTTTAGCTTTTCTCTATTCTCGAATTAGAATTTTCCATATTTTTCATTATGTATGTACATAAAATTTCTAAAAACATATGACAAACAAAAATGTAAAAATTAACTTACAAAGAATAAATTATCTATAATACAGAAAGGATACAATATAAAAATTATTAACATATCGATTAAAAAAGGTTTCATTTTTATTTTGTCAAAAAATTTCTCTTATTTTATAATATTACAAAAATAAATTCCATTTTAAGATGGAAAAAAAATTATTTAATGAAGAATATTTTCTTTTTTCTGAAAACCCTGTAATAGCCAATATATGCAAATCATTTTCGAAATTCCTTTTTAATCTTTTTACATAAGTTTTTGATCCTAATAATTTTTTTTATATATAGAAAATTTTGTCTCCATTTTTGTTATTTTAATATTATTATTTTTTATTTAGAAAAACATTTGTTTTCCTTTCTGTTTATTATATACAACAATATTTTTTGCGTGTCCTTGAAGCTTCTTTTAGTGTCAAATATCCTTTATAATTTCCATATTTTTTTTTATTTTTTTTTGGTGTGCGTTATTTTTGTTGTGGCATTTTATTAAAAAAAACAAAATTTTTCATTGAAAAATTAAATAATAATATTAAATGTAAAATGGCAAAAATTGAATTTTCGTTTAATATAAAATATTTTTTTTTTTCATTTAATTTTTCCATGTCAATTTTTTTGAAAATTTTGGTCATAAATTTTTGTGTTTTGTTATTTTTTATTTAATTTTTTTATTAATTTTTATTTAAATAAAATTATTTGTGACATTTTTTATTTATTTTTTGATAAAGGCAATTTATTGTTGGAGGTTCCTTTTATCAAGGATTATTTATATTTATATTAAAATTAATACACAAATTCAAATTTTTTAATATGGACGGGAAATTTTATTTATCCCGTATAATATATATAAAAGAATGTCCAATATGATAAAAATTTATGATGATTTATTATTTTTAATGTTCAAAAATAAAATCAATTTCAAAATTATCCTGAAATTTATAAATATTCGACAATCTACAAAAATATAATTTTAATTTTGAAAAAAAAAATTTATGTAAATGTTTTTGGGTTTACCAAAAAAAGAAAAAAAGATAAAAGTTTCTAGGATAATAAAATGCGAAAAAAAATATATATAAAATCTAAAAAGGAAAAAATTTACATAATCCTTAAATAAAATAAAAATGTCCTCTTATTTCTATAAAAAAGTTTGCTTTGTTTTTTTTTTTTTTGTCGTTTAAAAACAAACATTTTCCTAAAGTGATATTTTCCACATTTTCTATGTTGACCTGTTGTTTTTCTCCCTGTCATCTATAAATTTTGAATGTTTATTTGCTGATAAAGGATTGTATATACACTTCTTGTGTATTTCTGTTTTGAAAAAATTTATATATTTTATCACAAAAAGGACATATTTTAGTTTTCTTGGGGATAGGATATTAAATATAATATATAATAATAATATTAATATATATATAATTATCCTTGTGGCATTCATATACAATCCAAACAAAAAACAATTTTGGAAATTATTATCTTTTTGAAAGATTATTTTTGAGAAATTGAATATCGAGAAAAGTTTTGATATAAAAAGGATATTATTTTCTGTTGATTTAAATATTTGAAAATTTGATATATAATTGATTTCAGATTATTTTAACATCAATTTTACACATTCAATATTTCCTGTCAATTTTCAGTATAGTTTTCATTATATTCCAATTCAACGAAATGTTATGTCGAAATTTACGAAACGTATATATACAATTTAAGAAAAATACTTATTAGCAGCAAATTTTGTATTGAAAACAAATGTTGAACGTTCCAGTTAGTAGATTTATGAAATTATATCATAGTAACACGAAAAAGAAGAAGCTAAAACTACAATTTTCACAATTATCGTAAATATTTTATTCGATTATCTCTAAAATATCTACAAATGTTGAAATTTATTATTTGGCACGTGTTTAACCAGGATAAATTTAATAGATTATTTAAAAGGAATTAATAAAATAAAAAATTTCCTAATAAATTTTAAAATTTATTCAATTGGAAATTTATCGAAAAAAAAAAATTATTTTAAAAACATAAAAGATTAAATTGTCATTTAAAATTATAGAAACAAAAAGGACTTTAAAAGGGATTTAATATAAAAATTACATAAAATTTCAAACTTTGAATAAATTTAAATTTTATTGTAAATATTTTCAATTTCTTAAATTATTATAATAAAGAAATTAATAAATTTTAAATTAATATAAAGAAATAAATCAATAACTTATTTCGATCTATCATAAAAATTTAATTATTTTCAAAAATTGAATAAAAAAAAAAAAGGGTCAATAATAATAATAATAAAAAAAGGATAATTTATTATATCGTCCTTCGATTAAATCATTCATAAAAAAATTTTATTTTTTTTTTGTATTAAAACAAAATCGATTATTTCAAAATTAATTGGCTAAACCAAAAGGAAAATGTATATATTTAATATATTTTTTGTCTAATAAATTCGATGAATATCCTTTTAGCAAAGAATATATAAATTAAGTATAGTCTTTGATTGAAGCTTTACAAAAAAAAAATTATGTAAAATTTTCTTTTAATTTGTGAATTGAATTAGAAATTTTTTAAAAAATCAGAAAATTTACTGATTATATACAGAATGAATACAGAATAATTCAGCAGCAAATAGAAAACGAAATATTAAAATAAAAGATAAGAGAGATTGATTTAATTTATATTTAAATTTAATGGATTATCTGATATAATTAGAGATTATAAGCTTTATTGATAAGTAATTACAAATTACAACCATTTCGTATCATTTAAGAGTAACTTTAATGTCAATTTTTTTTTTTCAATATTGAAAAATATCATGTAGAAAATTGGGAATTTTTTCATTCAAAATTAACCCCTCAGTTACTCTAGCCGCTCGTGACGCTGACGCGTGTGACGCTGAAGCTTTAAAATGTCAAAAAAAAAATCAAATGTATGGAAATGTATAGAATCTGATAATCTCACCGTTTTCGTGACGCCCGTCGTGACGCTCTTGCCGCAGAAAAGTTCAATCAATTTCAACTTTTGACGCGTTGCCGCGTTCAAATGCCAATGTAAAAAATATATTTTGTATTTTTATATTGAGATTTAAAATTATCTGGTCGAGCAGATATAATACATTAATTTTTTTTATGAAAGATTTATTATAATATATTTTTAGGTTATAAAAATTACCAAATAAAATTATTTTAATCGAAGTTCATGCCGCGTCGACGCTTTGAGAGTATCTACGTCACCAGCGTCACCGGCGTCATTTGACTTTCGAACGCGTCATGCGGCACACGCGTCAACGGCGAGAGTAACTCCAGCATAAAAGTCCTTTTATATTATGCATTCGCACATTCAAGTGTCACTTAAAAACTATGTACTAGATTCCGGTTTTTATTGTTGTAACTTCATGTCAGTTTATTATGTTGAAATAAACTGTTTTTTTTTCCTAGCACTCACATAAAAAGTCTGTACATAATTTTTTTTACTATACATCCATGCTTACAAAGTGGGATGTCTTTGTAAGATAAACAGTTTCAAATTACATATTCCATGTCCTTTAATGTTTATGTGGTTTTTCTCTTGTTGTTTTGTTAACTGTGAATTGAAATGAAAAAAAAATTGAAGTATGTAGATTTTTTTTGTGTGTAATGAAAATTAAATCGCAATTTCAGAAGTAAAGGGTAGAACAGAATTTTACTATTTATATGTATAAAAATTTAACTTTATTTCAAAAATATTTAAATTAATTTTTATTTAGTCAAATAAATATCAATGAATCTCTCGTGTGCAGGAGAGATTTACAAAAATTTTAAAATCCGAAGTTTTGCTAACTTTGAAATAAAGAAATTGTTATTTTTCCATTGTAGAAAAATAATGGAAATTTATATTTAAATCCGATTTACTATTAGAAAGTTGAAAGAATGACTATATTTTGTGACTTATGTGACTTACTATAGTAAAACTCATTATTATAAATTTCATCTCCATTATATCATAATTGTTGATCTGAAAATTAATTTTAATCGTTAATCGTTTAAGTCATGCAAAGCTCTTTAACAACGCATAATAATAATAAAAATAATTTTAATACTCTCGCCGCCATTCAAATTAAATTTACTATGTTCGCTAAACCAGCAAAAGCTGTCTAAATAAATTGTTCAAATATTTCTTGAAAAAAACTATTCAATTTAAATTTATACTATATCACTCTGATCATAGAGTTTTATTATCAAAACGTCACATAAATATACATTTAACATACTTTTTGTCTCAGAGGGTGTTACTTCCTCGTATAGTTTTGAATTAAGAATAGAAAAAAAAAATAAAATGAAAATAATGTACATTTTCATGATCGAAAATTAATGTTTTTTTTTTTAAATTTATTTTTAAACATATTTTCAAAATGATTTTTTTATTCAATTTTAAATACACAAAGCAATTTTCGCTGAGTATAGAAAATTACCAAATTGAAAATTTGTAAATATTATTTTCCATTTCGAAAATAGAAATCATTTAATTTTTTTTTTTTATATTTGTATTTATTTAATTTCAAATAATTGGTAAAATGTGTTAATTTAAGAACGAAGTAAGTTATTTGAAATTTATTGAGAAATTAATACTTTTTCTCAAACTTTGAACTATATTTACATGTGCAAAGTTGTATGGGAAGAAAAAAACATCTTTAGATTGTAAAAATTGACTATATTTTTGACTACACAAATTAAAATTATACATATATCTACATCATTACATTTGTCAAGAAATTGGAAAATTATTAAGGGCCTGTCTAATTTGGTTAAAAAGTTAAAAAGTTAAAAAAAGGTGAAAGTGAACTAATTTTTACAGAGGTGAAAGATATTTAATCGTGGTATTAAAATTATGACAATTCAAATTAAAAATTAAATTCAAGATGAGTACAATCGTAAAAAATTATTTCCAAATATATCCATTTTATTGGAATATTTTAATTTAGATATTTCCGCATTCCCTTTAATATAAAATTTATGTTAATTGAAATATTGTCATTACAATTAACTTTTACGCGAGTATTAAAATATTTTTTTAGGTTAGAATGAAATTTAACTCTTTTGTCAAAATTTATAGCTGGCTCAGACTGTCATGAAATTTTGACATAAAAGTTAAATTTTCGGCATCTTGAAAAGGTGAATTTTAATGTAAAAATTTCGAATTTGCTTGTCAAAATTTGGAATTTTTAACTATTTTTAACCAATTTAGATAGGTCCTAAATAAAAAATATTTAGAATGGTAATATGATTTTATCATTTATGTGTTTAAACCCTTAAATTATCCACAATAAGAAGAAAAACATAAATGAAACTGATACTACTTTACTTATAATAAAAATTTTATAGAATCTGAAAAAATATATTGAATAAAATATTGCAATTTGTGTATATAGTTTTTTTACATCCGAATGAATACTACTTATATTAGCTAAATAATTTAAAAAAATGCCATTTTCCAGAATTCAGAGATCTTTTAACTATATAATCTTTGATTTCATATCCTTAAACTATTATCAAACTACCGTGTATGCTGCAATCACAAAATAAAAAATTGAATTTGTAATAGAAAATATTCATTCTAATCCATTGCATCTAAAGAATATATAATTTTCCACTAGAACGTACACAATTCTGTACACGTGCAATAGATTTTTTCTATTCCAAAGAATAGAAAATGAATATTTTTCTTTTCGTTAAAACGTTTTGATAATATACATTTTTTAATAGATTTCCTCATTTCAGATAAGTACAGGATAATAGAATTTTAAAATTCCTTTTTCCATATATATATATATATATACATATATATATATACATATATATATATACATATATATATATATGAATTTAAAATTCGAAGATCTTCCTCAATATTTGATTGTCAGAATTTCAAATTTTAGTTGGGGAAAAATTGAAATCCCAATTTTATTACAATTATTTTTAAAATTTATAAAAATTTAAATTTATTAAAAAATTTATTATTAAAATTTATAATTTCTACAAGATAAAAAAAAGAAATCTTACGTCCTTGATATTTAAAAATAATATAAATTTTTTACCTAATCTAAATCAAAGTTTTCTTTTTACTATCATTAGAGACCACAAAAGATTTATCATTTTTATAGTCATTAATAAAAAAAAAAATATAATCCTTTTCCAGAAAAGAATATTCCCTAAAGAATAATCCTTTTACGTATACCAACCGAAAATATATATAAAAATTTTTTTTTTTTTTAAATAAAATAACAAAACGATTAATTTTTGTCTTTAAATTATGAAATTTTCTTTAGTTTAATTAAATTTTATTTATTGTATAAGTAAACATAATATTATTGCTGAGTCATGACCTTTTTTTGTCCTTGAAGGATTTTTGTTTTTATTTCGTCTGTATAGTTTTCTAATAAAATAAAAAATAAACTAACACATGAACACATTAAAACTATAACGTCGTAACGTAACTATCGTAGTAGTTTTTTTTTGATAAGACGCGGGTAAAACAAGTGAAAAATAAAAATAGAATACTCAAAAGCAAAAGGATATATAAATAGGAATTTGATGTGAATAATTTTTTATTTTGGCATTATGTCTGATACAAAAAAACTCTACACACACACAGCCACAAAAATAACGTTATTATAGCATAAATTGCACGTAACGAAATAATAATAAAATATAGTAACGATTGAACCATAAAATATCTTTTAATAGTGAAAATTATCGCTGGTAAATTGAACATTACTAGCTTTTGAACAGAAATAATTATTATATCCTTCATGCAAATAATATTTTTGATATTAGTGTGTGTGTATATGCGTAAAATAATGATTTTTATGCGGTATCTAACTATAAATCGTATTATTTTGAATAGCGTATCGACAAAAAATTATATAGAATATTAGAAAATTATGATTATGATTAATAGTGTTTAATTAGGCTCAGTGACCTAATTTGCCAATTCATATATACTCAAAGATTTTTGTGAGTAAAATTATTGAATATACAAAACTATAATAGTAAATTTTTAGTAATTTTTTTTTACGTATAATATCATTATAATAATTTGTTTCTGGCGCCATACTGAATTAAGAGTATATTTTATGAAATTATAAATAATTTTTAGTAATGGTAAATTAAGTAATTTTATATAATAAATATTATTTTTTATTACATACAATTATTTGGCATGTTGATTGGAAAAATGGTAAAATTTAGATATATACCATTTGGCCAATTCAAATTAGTCATTTTACATTTGAAATTAGTCTGTAAACAAATTATAGGTTTTTTATAAATTATATTCATCTTTTTGCTTCATTTAAATTAAATTCGTCTTCTTAGTTTATGTTACAAATTAATTGTTTAATAATTTAATTAACTTTATTTATAATCATATTCGTCTTCTTATAAATTAAGAAGACGAATATGATTTGCAAAAATGTTAATATTAAAGGGACTAACTTGACTTATTTCCATTGTTAAATATGACAGAAATATGTAAAGCCATTTTGAAGTTATATAATTTCTACATAAATAATTTGAATATTAAATTAATAATGTCAAATCTAGCAATAATTTTATCTATAAATTAAAGTACCATTAAATTTTGAGAATATTCTTAATAAAATTATTAATCATAAATTTTTGTCCATAAATTTTCAACTGATAATAAATTAGTATAGAAATTTCTGGAATTTCTTCTAACATAAATATTAATTATTATAATAAATTTCAGTTATAATGTTAAAAATTTCTTGTTTTTTTTTTTTGCTGTTTGGGAAAACTTACGTAAATTTCACTGAAACTATAAAAATATTCAAACTAACAAGCTGTTTAATAAAAAGTTACTTAAGAATGTTAAAAGGATTTGGAAATAAATTCATTTATTTAACTGTTTTTGGTAAAAAGGTTTGTAGATTTAAATATTTTTTTGGGGAGAAATGTTTTTTTTTGTTTTTAAATGAATAAATTATTTTGGTTTGCGTAACATTAAAAGGATAATATACAACTTCCTTAACTATGGTTATATCGTTTTAAACAGTATAAACCATTATATAATAATGACGATAATGGATTTTGTCACAAGGATTTTTATGCTCAGTGACATTTACTTAAATATTTATTTCAGAAAGATAAAAAAACCATGATAAATAATTTTTTAAGTAATAGCACATTTGACACTTTTGTAAAATTATTGAAGTGGAATTATGAAAATTTTGATATTTCCGAAATTTTTTTGTTTAAAAATTTTGTTTTTACCATATGTTAATTGAAACTGACAAAAATTTTATGACAATAAGTTTCATAATTTTTATATTTCAAAAATTCTATCTATAATCAACATTTATACATCTAAAATTATGTCAGTTTTTTTTTAAATAATTCTAAAGGACATAAATTGTTGTAAAAAAAAAAGTTTGGTTTACTTTTACTTGTAAAAGGATAATTGTGAAAAAATGTATGTTAAATTTTACACACGAATTAATATTATAAATACATAATGGCAACATATTGAAGTCAACATTCAAGACCTTAATAAAAAAATGGTATACAAAAATTAATTATGAAATGAAAAGTTATGAATTTTTAGTCCTTTGTTAACTTCAAATTCAAAGAAAATTCACTTACTAATTATTGTATAAAAGAAAATTGTAAATAATTTCATCCACTGTCACGATTACTTCAAAAAAATAAATTATAAATGTGACTTATATTATTTTATGATAGTTTCATGTTTTAGCCAGTTAATTAAATATCACGCAAGCAATTTACATAATAATTAATAGGATCAATGTACTCTTAACATAATTACTATATATACATATTCCTTTTATAGTAATCTTTTACCATTAAGGCAACAAGTAAAATTTGTATTTTTCTTTTTTATTATTATTTAACAAAATCGTAAATTTGAGAAACAGAAAAATCCTTGTACGAAAATATATTACATACTATTTTTTTTATTCGAAAATTTGTCGTTTTCCAAATTTACACACATAAGAAAAAAAAAATTATTGCCAATAAAAAAAAATTTTACCACAAATTTTTTTTTCTCCCACATTTTTTTTTTTTCAATGATTATTGTGGCAGCACCAATATAACAATTCTGAAAAAACGATATTTGTGTACTTAAAGGATTTTCGCAAAAAAAAAAAAGCCTAATAATTTTATGTCCTGACAAAAAATAAAATAAAAATAATTTTATTTATTATTTGTCTTGTCATTCTATAAAATTTGGAGCAATAATAAAAGAATGGAATATACAAACAAAAAAAAGAAATACTCTCGATAGAAGGGTTAATCCCAAAAAAACGTTTTAGTATGAGGTGTGTTCTATAGATACGTTACGATCCAAAATAAAATAAAAATCCTTTGTATTATATTTATATACTTTCTTTTAAAGAAAATCCAATGGAAAATTTATTATATCGTATTTATTATATATTTGGAAAAAGGGAAGTCAACAACGAAATAAATATATACTTCGTAACATCCATAGTAGTAGAATATAGAAAAGTCGAAAATTGAAATTGGAAATTTATCGCAGATATATAAAAAAAAAAAAAAAAAATTGAGGAAAAAGAAATTTATCGGAGTAAAAACGATAAAAAAAAAAACTGATAAAAACTTATCGATAATAAAGATTTTTTCGATTTTCTATATATTTTATTATTCACTCTTTGCAAATTATATAATGGTTATATTTGTAAAGGATATACAGACAACAACAAAAATCCTTAGAGAAATTATCATTAAGATTTTTTTTTTCTTATTCTTTTGGTATATTGAATAGAAAATTTATCACTATACATAAAAATAAAATTAATCAAGGACAAATTTTAATCCTATTTTTAGACATTTGTTGTTGTTCAAAAGTTTCATAAATATTTAATAAAAAAAAATCCTTTTTGCGATTAATTATTTATTGTATATACACTCTTAAAATGAAATTTTCATCAATTATCGAATTAAAGGAGTGTATATTATTGCAATATCATTAAGAGAGCACTATAAAATTTGAAGAATTTCATCTTAACCAAAGACACTTTTCACATTTATTACTAATAATAAATCATTTAATTATCATGGTGTGATAAATTTAATATTCATGAAAACAAGTATAATCTAGTGATTAATTTATTTTTGATTGATTGATGATATTTTCACTTAACCAGGGTGCGAAATGTGGAAATGAATGAAATTTTTACTACTACTATACATAAATATTATATAAATTACTGATTTCTGATAAGTTGATTACGTTTTGATAATATCCTTTTAGAAAAACAAAAATCTATTATTAAAATATTCTAGTTTTAATATTTAAATTGTTTTTAAAATTTGACGAAAAGTCCTTCGAATCTTTATTTTCCAATCAAATAGAACGGAAGAAAAGCTAAAATAATGTAATAATAAAAATTATTAGGAAAAACAAATTTTTGTTAAAATCACAAATTTCGTGACTTGAATTCAAAAAATTTTTTTGTTATTTTTGTATTTTTAAAGGACAAAAAAAGCTGAAAAGGCAAACAGAATTTATCCACAAAAATGTAAAGAAAAGAAAATCTTTTATATCAACAGTTTACGTAGACATTCTGTTGGATGAAATTAAATTAGTATTAAACATGAAAATTATCGGTGGAAAAATTTTTTATTTTAGTGAAAAGATTAATTTAAATTTTATTTTTATAGACAAAATTTCAAAGTAAAAAAAATATAAATCGCAATTGTTAAAAAATAGTTAATTGAAATTCATGTCATTTAGCATTTTAGCTTAATTGAATACTTCGATATTATTGGTTTTTCAATCGATAAAATTTCAAGTACCTATAAATGTCTTTTGTTATCCATGTAAAAAATATATTTATAAATTTTTTCTTCCAATATTTTTAGATAAAATTTAATATAAGTTTTTAAGTCGAACAGAATTTATACTTTTCAAATTTTTGTATATTAATAAAATTTTATGATTTTTCAAACAAAATTTTATGTGTACTCAAAAGATTTGTAAAACTTTTTTTAAAGAAATTTTCTTTTTGAACCTTTTATAGTCAAATAAGTTCATATATGATTTTTTCTTGTTGTAAATTTAATTAACATTTTACTAACTAACTTAAATATACATATATACTCTAACGTATAACCCTTTTCACAGATCCTTAAACTTCATAAAAAAGATTTAATAAGATATAAAAAATATTTTCTATCTACTCAAAATTTTCATATCTTTTTAGGGTTTTTTTTTAAGAAAAAAATTAATTATGTTAACGTTTTATTGTTCGTATGTCAGTTCGTCAGTCTGAGGCAGTTATTTAGCACAGTAAAAGTACTCACAAAATTATTATATATACTCACCATTACAAAGATTGAAATATTGAGAACTGAAATTATTGGCAGAAATTTTAAATTAGTCCGTTTAGTAGCTAAACATATTTTTCATATTACAAATATATTTTAATATAGTAAATGTGAACTGTCACCATTCATAGGAAATGTAATTAGGAGCGCAATATGATACTTAAATATTTGCCGCTAAAGATGCAGAATTAAAATAAAATTTTATCTTTAAAATGTAATTTCGTATAATAAAAAGCCTCCTAAATGATGGAAAACCCCTCGTTGGAATGGTATTCGAGATTTAAATTATTATATAATAATATTTTTTGCCTCTAGGGCTGGGCTGCCCACATCCATACCATAATGCGTAAATTATTCATTTACGTGTTAAGAGTTCACCAAAATTGATAATAAATCATATTTGGGAAAGATAAGAAATATCGTAATTCCCATGATACTACTAGTAATTAACAAAAAAAAAATACAACTCATGATTATTAAACTACTACACCAATAGTTCATCTGCACACCCTTTTTTTATTCTACATCAGCACTTCACATATAAAAGGTATCATTTCTGAAGAATGAAAAAATCCTTTTACTCCTTGTCAGCAAAAATAAAGAATCAGAAGAAATGGAAACGAAAAAAGAATATATAATAATTTTTTATTATGGGAATTTTGACTGGGTATTTTTCTTTTAACTATACTGTGGTATACAATATAAGATTTTTAACGAAAATATGTTTTAATTAAACCAAAAAATATTAACTAATTATTATGTCAAGTTATTTTAGTAAAAGTAAGTAAGAAAAATTAAAATTTTTGTATTTTATAAAAGATAAGATGATATATATATACTTTCATTTAAAAATATTTAACCATGAAAATTTTGTAAACCTTTTCTTATAAAAGTAATGATGCCATTAAAAGATTATTGCCATTACCGATAAATTTATATATAAGAACATGTGTAAGAAAAACATATTCAAGAAATTAATAGACTAACGAAACAAAAATGTTTATTTTTTATGAGTCTCAGAAAACATATTTTGCACATTATGTTTTTTTTTTTTTTTTTTTTGAAGAACAAAATTACAGTCTGGTCGTCGTACAGAATTTGAATATAAATAGCGCAATTTTAATAATTATTATAATTTTTCTTTTAAATATTTACGAAAATTATTGATCATAAATTTCAAAATTCTCCTTTTTTTAGGCGCAAATCAGAAAAAAAAAATTCTATAAATATTTAATTATGTAGAAATACAGAATGATAATGAATAAATAGGATCTAAGGAGAAAAAAATAAGTTCCAATAACAAAAGATTAACGCCAGAAATTATTAACCAAAAAAAAAAAAAATTCAATATAAGAAGGACTAGAAAATCTACAATAAATAAATAACTCAAAAAGGATGAGAAAAATATACTTAAAACAAAACAGAAAAAAAAAAATATATTCTGTCTATTAATAAGACAGTTTTAATCTCCTCTATGACGTAATTCTTATTTTCCATTTCTTTTCAAAGCTTTTAATAATGTTTATCTTTACGTTACCATAAACAAAAATAACAAAAATGTCAATCTTTAATGGTTCGTTTTTGTTTAGGTTTAGGGTTTCTATTTCTCATAAAGAAATTTAATTAAAGATTTTTTTGAAAAGGGAAATAAAAGAAAAATTTCAATTAATTTCGACAATATATAAAAGCATTGATTTAAAGAAGTCGCATTATTGGACTTTCCAATTGACAATCAACATTGGTTTACTTTAGTCGGATGATGCAGCAACAAATTTTGTCACAAATATTTTTTTATAAAATTTTTTAGAACTTTTAAAAAACTGAAATAAGGATAAAAATATTTTAAAGAATTTTAAAGAATTTTTTAAATGTGTAGTATAAAATTTCGAAATATGTATATTAAAAATTGTGTAAAATTCACATAAATTATAGTACAATTTATAAATAGTTTTCAAAGATTACAAGGTTAACAAAAAACTAAAATTAGAAAACTTTTAAAATTTTGTTAAAAATATAATATTCTTTTATGCGGTATTATATTTCAAAGTTATATACAAAAATATCTATGTTAGTTTTTGTTTCTGACAATTTTCAAAAGAAAAGAAAAAGTTTGAAAAGTGGAGTAGCTATTTAAAAATATTTTTGTTTACTTCAACATTTTAATAAATAAAATTATGTTTATGAAATATATTTGCTAAAGCTATTTTTGTATATAAAAAATTATTTCGAATTAAATAATTATTTCATATTTTAAATAAATTTCATATATAAATTATTATTTACAAATGGTTTAATTATTATTTTCATTAAAATTAGATAATTTTTCTTAGGAATCCGGATATGTGCTCCATATGCAACCCTTGGGTGCAACGAACAGATGGTAGGTAATGTGGTGTATGAGTTGAGTATGGCTATACTCATTACCATTTATACGTCTACTACTTCAAAATGTAGGTATTTTGATTACCTTTCATTCAAGATTGTAGATACGTGGCTATGCGACACTTGTAGTTCATACCCAATTGGCTTCTAGTGATAACATTCATATAAATATAGTATTTCTTCTATTAATGATAAAACTAAGTATGAGTTGAGTATGGCTATACTCATTACCATTTATATGGATAAATAAGTACTGTAATTCTCATTTTATTGCCAACAAATTGTTGTTGTTTTCAAAGTAAAAATTTGCAATACAGTATACCTGTCTACAAAAAAAACAGGGCTATATCCCTGAAAACATTTAAACGATGTTCGCCTAAAAAGATTCGTAAATGATTTAAAAACGAGGAAGAAAACAATGTTTCACTAATTACGGATTTGTTACAAAATTACGGATTTGTTACAAAAAAATTTATATTTAGGAAAATTTATATTTAAATAAAATATAAAATAAATAATTTATAAAACATTTTCTTTTAATTATTTAAAAAAAACCACAAATTTGTCAACAGAATTTAGAAACGATTCGTTGATAAAGATTTATAAACGATTCTTTAAAAACGATTTACAAATGATTCGTTTAAACTGATTTAAAAAAGATTCGTAAAAATTAAATCACAAACGATTCAGTAAATCGGCCTAAAAACGGACTACCACTACATGCACAATACATCGTTTAAGAGTTCCATTATCATGTGACCGGTAAATCGTTTTCGATTTAGAAATGATTCGCAAAAACGATTCGTAAAAGATGTTTTGTATGAATAAGTTTCATCGTTTTCAAATCGCAAACGAATCGTTTTGCGACATGCACATGTATTTTTAATGCCGTATACGGCTCGCTTTTCTTAGAGGGTAATTTTTTTTAATACAGAAAAAACCTGTGATAATTACGAATTATTTTTTATTAAGTAGGTTTTTAATTTTTAATTAAAAAATATTTTCTTCTTTCGTTGAATTAGAAATACTAATTTTATTTGACAATAAATATTTCATATTTAATATCGTTTTCTTCATGTTATTAAAAATATTATTAAATTAATTAGTTATTACTTATTTAATTTTTTTTGCTTGGTGAAATGAAATATTTTTTATTATTATTAAATTTATTAACATTTTGCACAAGGAGTTTTCAATATGATTGTGCACCATTCACAAATTCAATTTTAATAGTCGTAATCTTATATGGCTTCAGTAATTAGTATTTAACAAGAAGCGTCACACCAATTTGTTGAAATTTCGGAAAGGTGGTACATATATCAAATCATTAAAAACTCTTAACAGCTCAAATGCTCTTCAAGCGCTATAAACAATTGGTATATATTAACAGAATAATTCTACTACATAAAAATATACTAAATTTATTTATTTGTTAAATATAAGTGACCGGATTACATTCTTGGAAGCACGGTATAGTTGCGCATAGATTGACTAATTTATTATATGTTTTTGAGTATAATGAGGAGTTATATTCTTACAACAATAGTATTTCTCCAATTTGGGTAAGTTGTCATAACTTCATTAGAAATGATACAAATTTTATATTTAATATAAAAAACAATATAATATTTCATTTCAGGCTATAATTATTTACATTAAATAAAAATATATGAATATAATTCAATAACATAATTTATTGTAGGCAATCAACCAGTTGAATGGCGGCAGGTCGGCCTGTATGATGTGGGCGGGTTGTGAGTTTCCTTATCAAAGTGAAGAACCAACATATTTCAAAACTATTATTACCTGGCTAAAGCGTTTCGAAACTATTGTTGCCTGGCTAAACGACTCTCTTATCCTGGCTAAACGACTCTTTTATCCTGGCTAAACGACTCTTTATTATCTGGTTCTTCTACATATACCAAAATAAGGTTTTGGTATAAAAAAACTTTATACTTCATCGCCATCAGGACCATATGTATGTGCCAATTTATCTGGTTCTTCTATATATACCAAAAAAATGTTTTTTTTTATACCAAAACTTATCTTTAATATTATATAATATTATATAAAGTTATATTGCGTAAATAGAATTACATATATTTATGCAGTATCTATTTCTTGTAAGACAAAAATCTTACAAGAAATAGATACTGCACAGGGGTATTTGTATGATAAATTAAAAGCTCTTGATTTACTTGAAAAAACTAATATAATTTACATGAGTGTCCATGGAATGGAATGTCTCCCGTAATTTATGGTGATATTCAAAACACTCAAGAACGCAAGGGTGCGATATACCTATATAACAGCTCAATACTTTGTGAATGCTGTAACACAGGAATTTTCGGTGCCATACGGTCCAAATTTCCATAACTGCTATTATTATGCTCGGAAAATATATAATTCCATATAAAGAATGGAATAGGAATATTCATCTGTAATTATTAATTAAGTATATATTGAAACAAGTAATTGATTTGGCAATAAAGCTAATAACCGAGTTAAGAAAAATTTATTCGGGTCTATAATTGATACTAATTAGTAGTATTCCAATCTAAATTGCTGTTCCATCAATAAATGGACTTTCAATTAGACTAGGTGAAATACAATAATTTTTATAATATATATTAATACTCCATATTCATTTAAATTTTCTAAACTATTCATTATTTCATATTTTACAAAAATTTAATTTTATATGGAGTATTGGATATATCAAATAATTAAATTTAATTAATTAAAATTAAATTTTTGTAAAATATGAAATAATATGAATAGTTTAGAAAATTTAAATGAATATATGGAGTATTGGATATATTTGTTGGTATAAACAAAGAAAGAAATTCTTCCCTATTGTGAAAACATGCGTGAAAAATTTAATAAAAATTGCTATTTTTCAGAATTCGTTTTAATAAAATCATTATACGAACCAATTAATTCTAATTAATTTCAATAATTAGTCTTGTTAAGTAGTTTTAAGTTTTACATGTTTTAATTATAAAGTTTTTAGTTAAATATTCAAAAGGTTTTGTAAATTTTTCCTTAATAATTTCTATTTTTAAATCAACATTTTGTCGATAAAAAAATAATAAATATCTGATTTGTAAAGATGCAAAAGTATTTGATCTCTCAAAAACAATTATTAAAAGCAAAATGTAAATAATAATAATACAATAAAAATAATAAATTAATAATAGAATTTTTGGTGGAGATTTAAATATATGTACATATTGTATTTAATATCTAAATATTTTAAAATATTAAAATATCTTATTTTATTTTGTAACCTTTTTTTATTTAATAAAATATATAAAAAACTGCAGGCTGCCCGCTTTTTTCGATATTGTGTATGCAATCGTAGCTTTAGATTTAGAACGACATCAATTACTCGGCTGGTAGTACAGTACACACTAAGCCACCGCCTCTCTTTTACTAATACTGGAGATTATTATTACTAATACGGAGATTAATCAGAAAATTGGGCATATAATTAATTGTTGTCGAGGTAGCTCGGATGTGTGCACAAGTAATACACAAATAATTTTTAATTCAAGGAAATAATAAAATAATAAATGATGCACCCAAAACTCGTTGATTAAACTACCATAAAAACGAATAAAAACATTGCAGTACTGCGATCATACAGCGTTTACGAAAACGGCCTTTGTCTACACCATATACACCATATACTTATTTCCCACTTACTAATGATTCAATATTTATGGCAAAGGGGCCAGCTTTTACTCATGGTGTTGTTGATTCTCAAATTGAATTAGTTGATTTTCACGATTTGTTCTTATTCGTATTACAAATCGAGGGTCATCATGAAGACGATGGAAACTTTTCAAGAATCATGCGTCTCGTATGGGCTTATTCTGAGAGTCGTGTCGTATTTGACGCCCAATAAATATTTCGTTTCGTACCGACTCTAAAAAGGTATTTCCAGAGAAAAATTTATTGCCAACGTAAAAACAGAAAAATAAAATTCCCAATAGATGGCTATTCATAATAATATTATATGTATATGTATAATATTATAAGTGGCTGTTTATACACGCCTGCCCAGGCGACTGCCTGAACCATTTTCGTAGAAGAGAGGTAAGTGCGGGCAGAGGTAAAAAAAGTTCAAAAAATTTAGAAATTTTTTCTGTTGCCCCGTTCCTCTCCATTTGTTTCAAGTTTCCATAATTCCTTTTTTGTCAAAAATTTATTATTATTTTCAAACTGCCGGACGAGTAACATCTCCGGAAGAAAATATTTTTCATTGACCATAATTTTCAAACTGCCGAACGAGCAACATCTCCGGAAGAAAATATAAATAAATTAGTAATTGTGGAAAATATAAACAATATTTTTATTAGTGAAATATTTTCCATTATTTCTAATTATTATTTTTTTACAAATGATTTTAAAAGCAGATAATTATTATATCTTTTTCTAAAAAAAAATTATATTTTTATATTTATATAAAGATAAAAGAAGGATTTCAAAATTATTATCGTAATACTTATATATTTATTGGACTTTATTTGTTTGGCCTTAATTTCCTTTTTCATTTTTGTTATACAAAGGAAAATAAAATATTATAGAAAGATGGAAAATAGTAAAAAAATTGACCTTTCTAACTTTGTTTAAAATGAATTAATCCTTCTTTCTTCTTTTAAATGTTGAACTATGAAGTATTATCTTATCTTTCTATATCGTAATATCAAAACTTCAATTGAGTCATATATAGAAAACTAATTTATAACTATGTATTATAAAATAAAATTAGAATAATATAATAAAAATATAATAATTGCTTAATACAAATAGAGAAATATTTATATAAAAACAAATAAAATAGATTTCATATCTAATAGATTTCATAGATTTTATAATCGTATTGATAAATCAAAACTAATAATTTTCAGGTTTTTTATTTTCGGAATATAAAAAAAATCAGGATAAATATATATATCTCTCTGTCCTTAATTTTTTTAAATCTGTCTCTATATTATTATACATATAATAATATAGACAATAAATACGTATATAAAATATTATATAAATATTTATATAATAAATTTTCTATGTTTCACGGAAAAAATATAGAGCAAATAAATATTAATATTAATATTAATACTGAATATTAATGAAATATATAATTAAAGAGGAGGAATTAAGAAACAGAGGAGGAATTAAGAATTTTGTGATATGTTTTTATAAAACAAATATTAAAATAATATTAAATTAAATTATATTTAATATTTTTTTATATTGAAAACAGTGATGGATACGTCGATCGCATTATTCGAGGAACCACAAATTTGGCAAGCATCATAGCTGAAAGTTATACTTGTAGTCAAGTATAATATTTTACATAATTTTAGATAATTTATACCATGTATAATATACATAGAAACAAATATATTATATTTATTATACATAGTATTAATTATCTAAACTCAATTAAAATGTAAAATATTATACTTGACTCTACAATGAAATTAATTCAAATTCATGATTAGTTAAATATTTGTATTTACGAATATGTAGTAAAACTTAGATTTATTAATACTTGTACCTCTACGATTATGCGCTTCGTGGCTCATTAAGAGTTACAAGTTACAACGCTAGCAGTCAAAAACAAATTTACGAATGTCAAACTTAACATATTTCAATACCAAAATGTTCCTCAATAAACTCCCCAGGTACGATCTTTTCCCTAAAATTCAGTTTCGGCCATTTTGAAATTGTTGAGTTTTAAATGAAAAAATTGGGTGAGGAAGGCGCATCTAATCACAAAAAGTATATCAAGTCGCTCCTAGGCAGGCGTGTATAAACAGCCACTATGTATACATTCATATAAATATAGGGTGCGGTCAAGAATTCAGTCGCTGCGCAGTTTTTGCTGCAAATCGGTCAAAAATTCAGTTTTGCAGCAAAAGCAGCGCAGTCTGTCGGATTTAATTTTAGAAAACAAAGTCACACTTTGCAGTTTACGCAGTTACTGAAAAGAGACTGCAAAAGTTTTAATTTTCAATTTCCTTATTTCTTGTGTCGAATATTTAATTCAAAATAGCAAGCCATGATTATGAATAATATTTTTGAGTAATTTTTGTCAAATCGTAACATTTCTCTGAGTAATTTCTGTCAAATAAATATTTTTTTAAATTTTCTGTGAATGTCAGAGAAATATTTGGCTGTTTGCAGTCGTTCGTATTAATATTCAGTTGAAATTTATGCATATCGGCTGCTTTTCAATTTTTTTCAGGCTGCTTAGGTTGTGCAGCGTCTGAATTCTTGACCGTACCCATAGTATTTTTCTATTAATAGCTACGTTCCATTTGGCTTCCAGGGGTAGAAAAGAGTAGGTAGGAGTAGATAGGAGTAGTTATTGAATGGAACGCAAATTTTGTATCATATAACACAGCAACATATGATAGAAAATTATATAAAATAAAGTATGCCTAGAAAAAAAAATATTACAAAAAAATTAAAAAATTAAAAAAATATTACAAAAAAATTAAAATTAAATTATTAAAAGATTGGTAAATGATTTAAAAACGAGGAAGAAAACAATGTTTCACTAATACACAGACATAATTTACATATAATATAAACTCTTCGCTTCAGACGGCCTAAGAACGATGTACTTTCGATTCTTAAAAGTTATGTTGCGTATATATGTAGTTGAAGTACATAAAAATGTATTAGGCAGCAAAAATTGATAATAGAGGTTTACAATAAAAAAATTGATAGATGGAGTTTCGTTTATTTTAAAACAAAGAAAGCGTCACCATTAAATACATAAATACAAAACTTTAAATGAAAAAAAAACTATTATATTAAGAAAATTACGGATTTGTTACAAAAAAATTTATATTTAGGAAAATTTATATTTAAATAAAATATAAAATAAATAATTTATAAAACATTTTCTTTTAATTATTTAAAAAAAACCACAAATTTGTCAACAGAATTTAGAAACGATTCGTTGATAAAGATTTATAAACGATTCTTTAAAAACGATTTACAAATGATTCGTTTAAACTGATTTAAAAAAGATTCGTAAAAATTAAATCACAAACGATTCAGTAAATCGGCCTAAAAACGGACTACCACTACATGCACAATACATCGTTTAAGAGTTCCATTATCATGTGACCGGTAAATCGTTTTCGATTTAGAAATGATTCGCAAAAACGATTCGTAAAAGATGTTTTGTATGAATAAGTTTCATCGTTTTCAAATCGCAAACGAATCGCACATGTATTTTTAATGCCGTATACTGCTCGCTTTTCTTAGAGGGTAATTTTTTTTAATACAGAAAAAACCTGTGATAATTACGAATTATTTTTTATTAAGTAGGTTTTTAATTTTTAATTAAAAAATATTTTCTTCTTTCGTTGAATTAGAAATACTAATTTTATTTTACATTAAATATTTCATATTTAATATCGTTTTCTTCATGTTATTAAAATTATTATTAAATTAATTAGTTATTACTTATTTAATTTTTTTTGCTTGGTGAAATGAAATATTTTTTATTATTATTAAATTTATTAACATTTTGCACAAGGAGTTTTCAATATGATTGTGCACCATTCACAAATTCAATTTTAATAGTCGTAATCTTATATGGCTTCAGTAATTAGTATTTAACAAGAAGCGTCACACCAATTTGTTGAAATTTCGGAAAGGTGGTACATATATCAAATCATTAAAAACTCTTAACAGCTCAAATGCTCTTCAAGCGCTATAAACAATTGGTATATATTAACAGAATAATTCTACTACATAAAAATATACTAAATTTATTTATTTGTTAAATATAAGTGACCGGATTACATTCTTGGAAGCACGGTATAGTTGCGCATAGATTGACTAATTTATCATATGTTTTTGAGTATAATGAGGAGTTATATTCTTACAACAATAGTATTTCTCCAATTTGGGTAAGTTGTCATAACTTCATTAGAAATGATACAAATTTTATATTTAATATAAAAAACAATATAATATTTCATTTCAGGCTATAATTATTCACATTAAATAAAAATATATGAATATAATTCAATAACATAATTTATTGTAGGCAATCAACCAGTTGAATGGCGGCAGGTCGGCCTGTATGATGTGGGCGGGTTGTGAGTTTCCTTAGCAAAGTGAAGAACCAACATATTTCGAAACTATTGTTGTCTGGCTAAACGACTCTCCTATCCTGGCTAAACGACTGTTTTATTATCTGGTTCTTCTACATATACCAAAATAAGGTTTTTTTTATACCAAAACCTTATTTTGGTATATGGAGAAGAAACAGATAAATTGGTACATACATATGGTCCTGATAGCGATGAAGTATATTTAATATTATATAAATGTATATTGTGTAAACAGAATTATATATGTATATTAATTTAATGGAATAGGTAACAAAAATCTTACACGAAATAGATACTGCACAGGGGTATTTGTATGATAAATTAAAAGCTCTTTAAAAAAAAAAAAATTAATTTTATCCTTTTTAGCACAACAGCCCGATGTATGCCTAGGTTATCTCTGAGGTTTTCCCGAAATTTTATTGCAATTTAGGACTTAATATTTTTATATGGATTCCGAACCAAAAAATTCTCTGTAGCGGAGAAACTATTTATTACAACAAGCTAATGGATTTGTAGTGAGTCAATTGTTGTCAGAAATTGGAGTCGATCGCTAGCTTTTTTCGCAGTTTTAAAATTTAAATTGCTGTATATTTCGTTACCGAGACTCATTTAAAGATGAGTCAACTAAAGCTCAGCTACTTTTGCAGCGGATGCAAAGAAAAAGTTGCGCAACCTACGTACTTCAAAAGTGTGTACAGCAGTGCAACCCGGAAATTAGCACAAATGAAAACGGGCAAATGAAAAACGGGCAAACGTACCCAACCCCATCTATATGTACACTACATTAAAATGAAAGTATTTTAATTACCTTTCATTCAAGTTGGTATACGCAGTGCATACCCAGTTGGCTTCTAGGCATAACATTCATATAAATATAATATGTAATTGTAAAATGATAAATTTAAATTTATAGAAACGATTAATGCAAATGAATAGAAATTTAATTTATTAAATATTAAAAACAGTATTTTTTTGTCAAAATTATTTTTAAAAAAATTGAAAATTATAAAATTTAATCAATTTTTCTTTTAAATATTTTAAATTAGTTTTCTTTTAATTTTCATATCAAATTTAAAAACTGAAATTTTTCAAATTTTTTGCACTAATTTAAACTTAAAATTTCTAAATTTCAAAGTGTATCTAACAAAATTAAATATCTTTCAATGATACAAACAACGTTAAATTTTTTTTTGCTGCATTGTATGTAAATTCTAATATACAATTTAAATATATTTCAAAAAACTATTTGTATTATTCAAGTCATTTCCAAGAAATAAAATATTTAATATTTTAAAATTTTCTCCATCGCATATACTATACATAAATTTAATTTGTAAAATACTTAAAATGTTAACCACTATTATATAAGGATGATAAAAGTTTATTAGCTTCAACTGAGTTTAATGCCGTACAATATAAATGGATGTTTTTTTTTTAAATTAAAATTGACTGAAATTTTCCACATTTTATATTAGAAAAAACTAAAGAAAATATTTTGCGTCCTTGCAACTTTGTTCAAACTCTCGTTTTTTTATGTGTGTGTTAGAAATAGAGAAAAAATTATGTCAAATCATTTGAAATAAATGAAAAATATTTTTGAAAGAAAGTCTTTGAATTCTGTTTAACATTGTACGTTCTATTTTACTGATGTCACGAAAATAGTTTTATTTTTATTCTTATAAATAATGAAATTAAAAAATAGTAATAATTCTGGGTAGATAAACCAAAAAATGATGCAAAAGAATTAAGAGAAAAATCCTGTAAAAATTTTACACTAAAATGATAATTTTGAATATCTGGTTTGGAGAGGACATAATTTAATGACTCTGAATGTTCATTCAGAATGAATGAATTAAAGTATTAAAGTCATTTCGTTTGTAAATTGTTGCACATCCTAATCTTTCACTATACTATATCCATATAAGTCTGAAGCTATGGATTTAGTATCTAACCCTAGGAGGTCGGTAGATTGTAGTGAAAAATTATTCATAATTTTGACTATATCAAAATTTTTAATCATATAAAATTATTTCGAATGAAATTTATATTTTAAATTTTAGTTTCTTTAAATACACAATTATAATTTACATAATTTTTTTAAAATAAAATTTGAATTTTTAATATATTATAATAATAAAAGCTTAGTCAACTTGAAAGGACATGCTTTGAATATTTGATCAAAAACATAAATGTACATATCAAAAAAATTTCATTAATGAATTTTTTTATATAAATGAAAATTATAAATGCAGTTCAAAAATATTTAACAACATTTTTATGACAAAATATGTAGCTAAAAAATTAAATCAAAATTCAAATTAGAGAAATTTTATTTGTTTTTTTTTTTATGTAATTAAAATTCAAACCGCAGAATAATTTATTAAATTCGGAAAATGTTTTTTTTTTCATAAAATTTCAAATTCTCGTGCTTGTAATTGACCATTGACAGCCAAGTAAATCAATTGATATTTTTTTAACAACTTTCATATCTATACATACATATAACATATCAAAAAAATTACAGAATTTCATTAAGCTTAATTTCGTTAGCCACAGTATTATTAAATTATATTGATTAAATGTCATTTCAATTGGAAAAATGGTTTTTTTGAATCAATATTCATTTAATTGAACAATTTTTTTGATATGTAAATTGAAATCGAAACAATTATTCAACATAACAAATAATCGAAAAATCTGATATTGTTTTTAAAAAATCGTATAAGGGAAATAAAAACGTTTTTTTTTTTTAATAATAAAAAAATATGGCAAACCATTAAATTTTCCAAGACAATAATCAAAACTCCAATTTGGAAATTATGCAAATTTAGTTATGCTTTGTTTTCAAAGGATACCATAAATAAATGTTCTAAAAAGAAACTGAAAAATAAAAAATTATTCACCGGTTGTAAATGACAAATTGTGAATATTTCCAATTTTTATGTTTTAATATTTTTGTAGAAAAAAATCTTTCTATTGATTTATGCGTATACCAAAAAAAAAAAAAAAAGAAAATGTTATTTTGTAAAAATTTACGGTCCCTAAATCTTAAAGTTTAATTTTTGAAACAAATGGTACAAGTAATAAATTTTACAAATTTTTGTTTTTTAAATACATTTTCAATAAACGACATTGTAACAAATTTATTAGAAAATTTAATTTATTTATTTTTTAGTAATTTTATTATTGTAAATTATTAATTTTTTAAGATTTCCTAGTTTTTAGGATCAATTTTTAAAATTTTGAAATAAAGATGCTTAGATTTGTTAAATTACTATTTTTATTTTTATTATTTACCATCAGTGAAAAAATGGTTTATTTAAATTTCGGCTATACCATGACAATTATGAATATTAGAATAATAATTATGTCTTTTACTATAGTAGACAACATTTTACGTGATTTATTTACTATCCAGTCCTTAATGAAATTTAGTTTATCCATTAACAGGCACAAAATCTTCAAGGCCATAAAAAAAAAACCATATTCCTATACCCAAGATCATGTATTTACTCCACCAGAGGTAAGGACAGTAGCAAAGGATGGGACGCAGTAGTGACGAAGACAGTAGCAAACCACGAACGTATTATATTCTATTGTGCCAATGTCCTGTCGACCAATAGTAGTCTTCGCCATAATCTTACCTAAAATCTTGCTTTACCATATTATTGTACTAAATATCAAGTAGTCCAAAATCATATAATGATATACAAAATCAATAATTAAACTAATTTCAAAATTTGAGATAAATATTTAGGTTAATAAATAGAAAATTCCTTAAATACTTACAAAAATTAAGATTTATAATATTTCAACAAAAAGGAAATAATCCTTTTATAAGAATAATGATGATAAATAAAATTAAACTTAACAAAAATACTCTTCAATTAATATTATAATTTTTATATCAAAGCATTTTCTTCTCTATGTAATAAGTATTTATTCTATCTTCATCTTCACTGAAGCAAAATTACTGATCCTGAATAAAGCATAAAAAAAGAAAACTACACTTAAAAAGAAATTCTTACAATATTTCAATTTATATATATAAGATTATTTTTTTATCCTTTATGGGAAATTCTATTCTGTTAATAAATATTTATCAAAAGGATTTATGAAAAATTCAATATCCCATGGAATTGATCAGTAAATATAAAATCATATAAAAAAAAAAAACCGTATATACAAATATAATTTTCAATCAGGAAAAATATTAAATTTTTAATTTTCTTTCAGTTTTGTACAAAAAAAATATATATGTAAATATCCTTTGAAATTTTTAATATACAAACTTACACACATATCAACAAACACAAACAAAAAATCAAAAAGAGACAAAAATAATCACGTTTACATTATTATATTTTTATCCATTTTTTTTTTAAATCTTATATGCTAAATAATATTCTTTTTCTCCATTTTATTTAAAATCGAAAAAAAAATCGTGTCCTTTTTTTTTTAACAAAAAAAAAATTAGGGTTAAAGATACAGGAAATTTTTTTTTACACACATTTCTTACACATATCAACTTGAAATATTTATTTGTATATTAAATGAAATGAAATAAAAGTGAAAAAAAGGATAAGGAAAATTTCGTTTCATTGAATTTTCAAATTTAGTTGTTCTTAGCTGATTTTCAATAAAAATACAAATAAAGGATGTAAAAAGATTTTGGTGTCCTTATAAATCTGGGTTGATTTTTTTTTTTTTTCGTATAAAGAAATTTTCTTTATCTCATTTTGTATTTTTGCTCGTTGTAGTAGAAGAGGGTATAAGTAAGGCCACAAACAAAATATAATAATGATATACTATGGTCAATTTGTAAACCACAAAATTTTCATAAAAAAAAATAGGCAAAAATTTTTGTTTATATTTTTTTGAAGGATATTTTTAAGCTGCTACCAGAATAAAAAGTTCCTTTTAAGATAAGGAAAAAAAAAAAAACATTGTGCTAGAGATTTATATATAAAGAAAAACTTTCAAGGACACTTTTTTGTTTTTGTATCTGATGGGTAAAAGATTAAATAATCTAACAAGAGTAAAAAATAAATTTAAAAAAATTTTATAATCTAATGTAAATAAACATTTAAAATTTATAGATGAGATAATAATAGAGACAAATTTGCGTAGGTGGTAAGAATATAGTGTGGAATGGTGATGGTTACTATTAAATTTTGGCCGAGATTACCAATTACGCTGTCTGTTTACTAAGATTTCAATGAGAATTATAGTAAATTAAATATTATAGTAGAATTTAAATAGTAGGCAAAATGGTTAGAGGTTGGGGTTACTTTTACTAACAAAATATGAAATATGTATAGACAAAAAGGTCACTTTTCTTATAAATTGTCTCACTATACTAGCAACCTGCTACCATTAAGATAACAGGCTGTTGGTATAACAGATCAGTAACAGGCTGATGTTAAACACGAAATTTTTTCCAAACTTTAATATGTGACAATTGACAAATAAACTTTTCCACTATGTGGCACATATGAGCTGTTGCGTCTTCGAGATTATCTGATAGAAAAAAATTAAAGGTCAAACTTATTCAATGTCTACCAAAAAAAAATTCCATAATGCTCTGCAACAGTTTAACATGACCTCAATAATATTTTATAAGTAATTTTATTATTTTATTTTTAGATTATGTAAATAATTTATATCCTTTCTAAGCAAAATTGCAAGGACTTTTTTTTGCTTAGAAAATTTATTTTCTAAAAAATTTCATATTGTATTTTCCAATTTATTTTTAACTACTCTGTATTTGATTTTATTGGCAAAAAGATTATGATGAAACCTTATGTTTATATGCCTAATAACTTTGCGTGTTTATTTAAAAAAAAAAGTATTTATGGAATTTCAACACGAAACATTTCACCTTTTTAATTGCCACCTTTATTTTTTCTTAATTAATTTTCCTTTTTTTTTTACAAAAAAAAAAAACAATATGTAAAAAGTATCCTTGAAAAATTATGAAAAGGTGTTTTATTTCCGTAAACAAAAATTTTTTTTAACAAAAAAACAAAGAAGTATTTTGTCTAACTTTATAATTTTTCTTAACTTTTTGGGCTAAACAAAAATTTATTTACATAACATTAAAAAGATACCACAAAAAAAAAATTATTCTTGACTGGCTAAAAACCAATTAAATAAAAGTCAAAGAAAAAATAAAAATTATTATTTTAATTTTTTTTTTCTTGAAGGATATTTTGTTTCCTGTCGTTCCTTTTAATTATATTATTTACCAGTTAAAAAAAAAAATGGTTGCTATAATATAAAAAAGAATATTCAAATTTTATGTACCCACCAAACCAAAAAAAAACGAAGCAGATATTTGACACCAGAAAGAATATTTTTTCTTTAAAATTAATTTTGTAAAAAGATAAACGAATATGGAAAAGGAAATGCGTAGACAAAAAAAAAATTCTAACCATTTTTTATTTTTCCTAACATGTTAGACAATATTTTAATGGAAAATTTCGGTATAAAATAAAAGTTTCTATGAAATAAAAACAAAGCAAATAATAAAAATTCAGAATGAATTTGCATATTGCCTATTTTTAGGATGTTTTTCATTGTTTTTGCCTACATTTAGGGTGTTATTTTTTTTTGTGTTATTAAAATATTTTTGAGAACATATTTTTTAATAACAAAAATTACTATGGATTTTTTTTTATTTTTGTATTTTAAAATATATAAATAAAAATTTTACACACGAGTAAAATATTAATACCAATTTATTTTCAGACACACTTTCTTACACTTTCTTACACCCGCCACGGTGTAGAAAATTTTTGCGTTCTTTTGACTACACCTTCTACACTTTTCTACACCTTTTTTAAATCGGCGCCTAGAAAAAGTGTACACTTTTCTACACCCTCAAATTTGAAGGTGTAGAAAGTGGAGATGTAATTAATTTTTTTTTTACTTTTTAAGGTGGAAATATATACTATTAATCAATTAAATAATGTTTTAATCGCAAATTATGAAAAAAAGTATAACAATTTAAAATTATAAAGGATTTTGTCAGGGTGTAATAAAAGTATGTTTTTTTCATACCTTACACTTTCCTACACCACAGATTTTTGACAATTCCCACCATGGTGTGGTGTAGAAAAAAAAATTTCTGACAAGAAATTGGTATAAATATATAATTTTTGTTTGAAATACATTTATGTATACCAATTTTTTCTTGTATACAAAGTTTTGTCTATTTTATTGTAGAATTTCTATTTTTAGATAAGCAAAAATCTCTGACATATAAAGGGAACACATATTTTATAGGAAAAACATTATATTACTAACAAATCAATGCAAAAAAAAGAATGTGTATTCGTAAAAAAAGGATCTTGTTAAGGAAGGAGGAAAGTTAAAGATTCTCCGGAATGTAAAGATGGGAAGGAAATATAATATACATATAGCATATAGGAAATAATACTGATTTGCAAAAAAGGGTTTTTAATGGTTTTTGTTATTCAAATTTTATAGTTAAAAAAGTTTTACAGATTTTCGAAATATATTCAATATTATTATGATTTTCATTTTAGTGAAATATAAATTCATAAATACATATTTGATTTATGAAAATTTTTTTTGAATATTATTAAATTATATCTGTATATTTTTGGAAAAGAATATACAAATTAAAGGCCGCTTAAAATGCTTGCTTTAGCATCTGGCGGCAGAATTTATTTAATTGCATATTCAATTTTATTTCGAAATTTTTCCCCTACTGATTTGCAAATTATATAATTTCTATAATTTGGTTTGAATTTTTTGACAGTTATACCTTCAGACAGACTCTAAGCCCAGCACAGCACTCTAAGCAATGGCCTTAATTGTAATGAAAAAATCAAAAAAATAAACTATATATAGAAATTTACTTTTATTTCTAAATTTTCTAATTTTACGATCAATATCAAAATTTATGAAAAATTTATTTATATATTCCAAGTTTTGTACTACATATAAAATTGGAATATTTAATTTTTCTTATTGTTTTACTTTGTATGCACTGCACTTTATTTATGTTTGAATTACTGATGGAAATTATTATTGATTTAGTAATACACGAAATAATGGTTAAAAAAAATCATTTAATGTTTTTGACATTAATTGAACTTTTGAAATGTAGAAAAATTGTTAATTTAATATTATACAAGTATCATTAGAGAAAATAGTTTTTCAAAATAATTGAATTATAAATTACAATTTGAAAAATAAATTGGAATTTTCATTTCATATTATATAACAAAAAAAAATTATCTTTGATGTTGAAATTTAATTAATTTTTTTCTATTTTTTTGTATATTTGATTTATATTGATTTCTTTTCACTTCAATAAATTAATTTTCTATAATTTGCTTTGAATTCGATATAAAAATTTAATTAATTTTATTTGAAATTTTAATAAACAAATTTAAATTTTTTGGAATAATTTAAATAAATTTAATTAATTAGTTGAATTATAGATAAATATATGAAATAGTTATTAGGTACCGGATAGTTAAATATAAAATGGTTTTTCAAAAATATTTAGTATTAGTGAAAATATGAATTTCATTTAAAAATTATCATTCAATTTTAATATTGATTAGATTTTCCAAAAACATCAAAATATTCTACCCATTTCAGGATTTGATAAAGTTTTGGGTAAACATTGTAAAGTTTTCAAGTTTTTCTGTAGTTACATTTCGATCTAAATGACCTCAGATGAAGGTAGAAATCTGCAAAAAATATATTCTTCAATTAAATGCTATTACTATGGCAGATTAACTATACATACATATTATTTAATTTCGAATTATAAATTTGTTAAATCTTCGAATTAGTTTAACAATGTTTACTAAAATGAGAATCTGTAAAAAATTAAAGAAATAATGGACTAAAAATAGTATATCCTCAAATACGCAGTTCTACGGATTAGAAATTTTTTTAATTATGAACTTTCTATGGTGAAATCTTCCATAAATGTTAACAATATTTGTATTAATTATTGAATTAAATAAATAATGAATAAATAAATTTTTATTATTGATTTTCTAAATAATAAATACAAATTGAGAAATTTTCCAATTACGCCATAAAAACAATCTTAAAAATTTCATGACATGAAATAAAATTTATACAAAAAATATTCTCTACTTTATCAAAATTTAACTTTTCTTCATTATTTATTAATTATTAATTAATTTATTACCCTAAAATAACAATTTTGAACATATAAATCAACATTTCACTTTTATATTACATTTAAGTATAATCAAAATAAAGTGGGTGAGAGTATTTGAATAGAGATGCGTGTTAAATTTTTAGTCATTCTTAATATAATTTTAATATAAAATAAAAATAGAACCAAAGAAGATAAAAAACGTACTTCATTACTCAACCCACTCGATTTTATTGTACATATATTATGTCAAAACGATTAATCTTTCTCTCAATAAATATTAACTTAAAAATAAATTTATATATTTACTGAATGAAAAAAAAACCAAATATAACATAAAAATCAACAACACACAAAATCCGATCCACAATATTAAATTATAATTTTGTATATCAGAAAATTCACTTGTTTTTACAGATGAATTAATTTTCAATTTATGTGAAATGAACTGTGATTGTGATTCCAATAATATAACAAAAAAAAAATTTCATCTTCAAATATTTTTAGCTTTTAGAAAGTTTTCAATTTAAAAAAAATATATATATTTTATAGCATTTGTCTTAGATTAACAGATTAATGTGGACTTGGGAGTACTTCATAGAGGTCTCTCCGAAATTATGTAGCAATTCTTCCAACATTTATACCAATATTTTATATAGATTTCGAACCATAACTATTCCAACTATTAATTGCAACTATAGCTCATAGCCTTAGTAACCTCTACGATTAACGTTTCACATCACTGGTAAATTTTAGTGCTAGTGGTATCCATTTAAAAAAGCTGAATGAAATTAGCGTAATTTCAAAATCTTGGCCAGGAATTGAGCCCCAAACTAGCTACCTACTTAATTCAGTTCATTTTTTAATTTGATTTTTATTCGATGAAAGTAATCAAAAATAATCATTTTTTCGAAATCAAAAAATCGTATAAATTCAAAAAAAAAACAAAAAAAATATTTAAAAGAAATAGGACAAAGAAAATATCCTTAAAAAATCATATTTCCAGAAAACAAAAAAAAAAAACAAAAATAAAGTTAATAAACTTTTTTTTTTATTAAAATGAGAAAAAAATTTTTTCGTTCTCCTTGTCAATAATTTAAAGACACTTTAGAAAAATCTTATTTGACACAATAATAATAAAATAACACACAGAGATAAAAAAATATTTTCTTTATCCTTGTCATCCATGAGAAGACACAAAAAAAAAAAGGATAATATGATTACTTCCGAAAATGTTAAACATGACATTTAAGGCAGCTGATCCTAAAAAAAAATATAATAATAATATAGAAAAAAACAATCTTTGCATGATGGCTTTCTATAATATTTTTATATACAAAATATTAGCTTTTAAAGCACTTCACCCAGCAAACTTGGATTTTTTTCCCTTTTTTATATAGGATGGAATTTTGATGTTATTTGTTTAGTGCGAATTTAGTGAAAATGTTATTATCATTGTGATGAAGAAATTTGTGTATACGTATTACGTCTTAACCAAAAAAAAAAAAGATGAAATGTCTCAAATGGACTATTCACATTTACAACATTCAAAATTTTCTTTCATAATTTTTCGTTTAAATTTTATAAGGTTTCGGCATCAATTTTTCCTTTAAATTTTATTATAAATTCGTTATTTTCGCTGAATTTAGAAAGTGATGGTAAAATACTGGGAGAAAACTTTTGATAGAAAATGTTGAATACGTAAAACTAGTCTTACATATCAAACCCATATGAAAAAATTGATTTACTTTATGTTTAAATAACATTTCATATCATAAAAGAAATGTTTTCAAATAAGTCTAGGAATTTTTTGGGGTATTATGTATAGAATTATTGAAATTTTTATGGTGTCTTGCAGAGGAAATTTATTAAAAAATATATATTTATTAATAAAATTTAAGAAATTTAACTAATCCTTAAATATTATTCTCACCAGGTGGACAAAGTTTTAATAAATACAATTTACATTTCAACTTTCAACAAATCTAAATTTCAAAAAAAAAAAAATCTATTTTCTACTTTTTTGTTTATAAAACTTTTAATTAAAAATTTAAAACAAGTACAAAGAATTTTTTTTTGGGCAGAGAAATTTAATAAAAATTGAAATCGTCAAAAGAAATTAAAAATATTTAAAAAAAAAAATCCAATTAAGTTTTTCATTTTCTTTTAATAAATAGAAAAATCTAAAGAAATCAAAATTTAAAAATAGAAAAATTTGAAGAAATTATAATAAATATAAAGCAAACCAAGATCAACCAAAACTTAATTAAGATTATTTAGTTGGTTTAAAAAAGAAATTAAGAAAATAAGGCATTTAATTCGCACACGTTTAGTTACGGCAATTAATTTTATCTATAGTTAACATATTTTCTAAATATAATTTTTTATTACCACAAATTCTTAAATTATATATTTGTCAATTTAATTCTAGAACAATGTAAATATCTAATTAAATCAGATTAATTAATTGATGTCCTTTTTAAGATTGGTTATGATTAAAAAATTTAATTTTTAAAATTAGCAAATTAGTGAATTGAAATGAAGTCTAGACGTGAGATTTAATTTATGATTTATTTATTTTTATCTTAAATAATTTAATTTAAATTTACATTTTTCAATTTTATAATCACTTTTAAAGCTGATTAATACCAAAGTTTCATATTCAATTATCATGCAATGAATTCTAAAAATTTAAAGATTATCAAATTTATCACACCAATAAATCATTTTTCTTTAACTCTAGTTAATACTTCAATAAATCCTAAATACTTTTAATAGATTTTTAACAGATTAATTAAATTCAAAAATACATATTTGAATTTTAACAACTTTTTTTTCTTAAAAATATTTGCGCAAAATATTTATATTTACTTCGCCCAAATCCACCCTTCAACCAAAAAAAAAAAACCTTGAAAAATGTGTGAAGCTTCTATAACACTTTATGCCACATTATTTGTTTGGAAATATTTATATATATGTATGTATGTATAGGTATATATAAAATAAATTAAGTTGAACAAAATTTTCTGATGTGACAAAAAACCAAAAAAAAAAAAAATATAAATTTTTCCTTTAAAAAACATAAAATGGTTTTTTTTTTAAGACTTCTTAAAGAAAATCCTGTCAAGAATTTTTCTTTTCTCTTTTTTTTTTTTTGGTAACAGTTTATCGCCTAAAAAAATTTCACTTTAAATAACTTTTTACTTGTTCAGATCATATCATAAAATTTTCTGTTCAATATTTTTTTTAAAGGTACAGATTTATGAATAAACAAGGGTTTCTTAAAAAAAATTTTAAAGTTACTATAAAAATACTAAGTCTGTTGGAAAAGTGATAAAAATAAATGATATCACATTTATTTTTTCATACATTATTATTATATAGGAAGCATAACATTAACTTTACACGAAAATATATTTACAGTGAAAAATTGAGATTTTTAAGATTAAATACTTATAAAATTATTTAGAAAATTTTTCCTCTTAGATTTCAAAAAATTTGTTTGTTTAAATAAATATAAGTATAAGAAAATATTTCTTAACCACTTATTTTACATTAATATATTATATAAAAAGAATTTTCCCTATAGGATATAATTCTTTGAATAAAGGAAAATAATAATACATAATAATATATATACATACATTAGTAGAGTATAATTTATATTCTACATCTACAAAATATACTAAAAACAAATCTATTAATCATTTTATTTTACATTTTCCTACTTGTAAAAATTTTGTGTATACAAAAAAAATATTTTATGTAAAACGAAAATATACACATATATTCTTTTATGAATAATTTGTAAATATTTGTACAAGGATAAATTAGTTATTTTGATATACATATATATTTCAAATAAAAACTAATATATTATTTATATAAAATTTAAGCAAATTAAAATCTTAAAAATTTTATATGCCATTTTGAAAAACAAAGATTTTATTAACCGCGCCATATTGAAAATTATAAATTTTATATCCGCCATATTTTGATGGCTTAAAATTTTGCCACTATTAAAAAATTGCAAACTAAAATTTTTAAGCATATTTTTCAAAAAAACTTAAAAATTTGTAACCGACACAAAAATGTTGTGTAATAATTTTCCATAATTTCAATTTAGAGATTATCTTATATTTCGTCGTGTGAGAAGCGAATTGTCGTAACCGTTAGATACGTCAATTTGAGAGTATTGATACAGGAAGATAGAAAATTTAAGTATCT
Organism: Empis stercorea; assembly: GCA_949752835.1. NCBI lineage: Eukaryota > Metazoa > Arthropoda > Insecta > Diptera > Empididae > Empis > Empis stercorea. Next base: position 7,871,751 of record OX457087.1, read on the forward strand.
ATTGCCTTGTGTTTAGACGGATTCGATCCGAGAATATCCTGGCTACTATTTAATTGAAATTCTAAATTGTTGTAAGTTGTATTTACCTAAATTAATTATTTGCGAAATGTTGTATACATTTTATACGGTATTTTGGTGGTGTAGCGTAGTTCATCATATAAATTGCAAAATGTTGTATATATACTTTAAGAACAAATTTTTACTATAAAATTCCAATTATGTTACATTCAAATTGTTGTATCTTTGTCATACGACAATAATATAAAAATAAATTACAATACAAATAAGTTGTTCTAATTATTGTATGTTAACTATACTACATTTTGTGGTTTATAATTCTGAAACAAATAGTGATAATTCATATGATTTAAATTGTGGTAAGTTGCATTTACAACATTCTGAGATTTTTCCATAGATATAAATAAAAAATTAAATTATCGTAAAGTTTGTGGTGCATCACTAAATTAAACTATAACAATCCTCTAATTCTATTTGAGACCAAAGTAATTACTGTTTTACATAGCTAAAGAACCCATCTTTGTAATAGAGTGTTAATTTATTGGAGTCATAATATTATTTATTGAGATAAATGCATTTAAAGGCTTCAGAAAAAAATTCAAAAACTTAATATTCATTTATCTCGGAACTTCATTTTTGCAGTTACGACAATTCGCTTCTCACACGACGATATGCAAAATTATTTAATATTAACATTGAATAAATAATTTTATATTATCAAATTAAATATTTAAAATATATTTCAAAATATTGTGCAATTTAATTAAAATTCCTGACGTTAAAATTTCCAAGTAAAAACCACAAGAAAATTCTACCTTGTATAAATCCATTAGTCAAGAAAATTATAATAAATCACTATACGACAAATATGACTATAGCTTCTCTTATATCACTTAATAAATTACGATTAAGATTTATTAAATTTTTACACATATTAAATATAAAAAGCTTTATAAAATTTTATGTCCTTGTAGTTTGGAGTAAAGTAACATATGAATATGATGTCCTTATTGTATATAAATTTTTATTATTAAGGAAATGAAAAATATTCTTTAGAGTAAGTATAATATATATATACAGATTATATTACTGCGACTTATAATATAACTTAAAATAGAAAAAAGGACATTTAATTCCAATATAATTAAAGAAATAATAGAAAGATATAGTTAAGAAAAAGTATTGTATGATTGACCTTTACATAATGCTTTTCTATCTGGCCTTTATATGAAAATTGTTAGTCCTTTAAGGTCAGTCAGTTTTGTAAAAAAAAAAAAAAAAAGTAAATTAATATTAAATTGAATGATCAGATCTACTTAAAAATATTTACAATTCTTTCACATTTTCTGAAGTTGTTAATATTGTAACACATTAATTTTACGATGTCCTTTTTTAAATTGCCAATAAAAACGATATGTGAAAATATTTACCATTTTTACATAATATTAAGGAATAATGAAAATTTTCTTAATAGCATTAAAGGAAGACCGAGTTAGTTTTTTTTTTACAATCAATCTTCATTGAATACCAAAAATTATTCACAAGAAAAATTAGCATATATTTAGTAGAATAATAAATAAGATTTTATATTATTTTCTGATTTCTTTTTTTTTTTTTTATTGTATTTTAATGATATTTTTTGTGGTTATGTAAATTAATTTTTAGGTTAAATATATACAAATTGAATATCCTTTTTTTTATATATATTTAGAAAATATATATTAATTCACATGTGGCAAATGTGAAAGGTTGTACGAAAATAATATACATAAAATTTATAATATAATTTTCATATTCAAACTGGAGATTTCAATTTAGTTGTAAATTAAATTTATCAATAATATTATTCAGTTGATTTCAAATTAATTTCATAAAATTTACTCATAAATATTTTCATAAAAAAGTCAAAATTATAAATTAAATTTGATTAATGATACTAAAACTCCAAAATATATATGCAATTGAAATCAGAAATATTATTAAGAAAAATTATGTATACTACGATATGTGAAAATATTTACCATTTTTACATAATATTAAGGAATAATGAAAATTTTCTTAATAGCATTAAAGGAAGACCGAGTTAGTTTTTTTTTTACGTTTCAAAATTATAGATGTCCTTTAGATATATTTAAGAATTGTATAAAGCTTTTTGTGTATATTTTAATTATATTGAAAAGGTCAGTACTCCTCAGTCTTCCTAGAGGCAATGACTAATTAAATACAGAATATAATTTATATAGTTACTATTATATTTAATTTACATTTAGATGAAATAACATATGTACAATCAATTAAATTACTAGTTTGAGTCGTAAAAGGACTAATTCCAATCGTGAAAAGACTAAATGTAACTTGTAATCACTCTACAATATACTTCCAAAGAGTTTTAGTTCATTAAATACAAACAATTTTTTTATAATATATTTATAAGTATGTATTCGTTTTCCGGTCCAAAAATGAAACAAAACTTTACCTAAATTAATGTAATTTTAATGGAGAATTTTAATAAATATTTATACTAATTTTTGTTTAATGAATTAATTATTATTATTTATTTTACTAAAATTTCGTAAACCATTATTTTAATTGAACATTATGGAAATATTTCCATCAAAAAGTTTTATAAATTAATTTGAATTAAAGCTTTGTCATTAGCAACCAATCATTGCAGGCTTATTGTGTCACATTTTTTTAAATTAAATTTAGTTTCTAGAAACTTTTTGAAACCAAAAATTAGAAATTTTTTAATACCTTAAAAATAAACATAAAATATCAAAAAGTTTTTCCCTCAAAAACCAATAAATATTTTCTAATCTCAGGTACCACCTGTAAAAAATTAACCTATAGAAATTGTAAAAACCAAAAGTATTAATTTAACTACTTTTTTTACTCTATTAATTTATGAACCCCAACATAACAATTTAGCTAAATTTTTATCTAATTGACATAATTACTAACATAAAATGCTTGTCTTAATGAAAATCAATTTATATTCTCACACAAAAAAAAACCCCTTAATCCTGCTAGATGGGTAAACCAATAAAAAAAATATCAAACATATATAATATTGGTATATATAAGTATATAATGAAAATTAACCATTGAAATCCTTAAGGAAATTGTGTTAAACCTTAAAACCAGTTTAACTTTCAGGAAATTAACTTATTTCTTTCCGTTTTTTTTTTTGTCTTTGTAAGTTACCCGAACCAAGAACAACAACCAAAAAGTGTACGTAAAGTTATATCCTCCTGGGGCATATAAATCGATAAAGGATAAAAGAAAAACTTTTTTTTGTTTGGTATGGTAAAACACACAAAAAAAAATTTTGTATACTCCTTTTTTTCTGCAAGGATAATAGAAAAAAGAAGATATAAATATGCAAATATATATTTAAAAATCATAAGAAGCGAGGAAAAATAATATTAGTAAAAGTTTTTGTGCAATTTTGATTATCAAAATCACGGTTTTTATTTTTACGAACCTTTTTTTTTTTTTTTTGTTTTTTTTTGTTTTGAGCACAAGACCAAAACTTTTCGTAATAAAATTTTATATTTAATAATGAAAGTTATACAAATAACCCAGGAAAAAAAAATATTAGTTGGTAACAAACATTTTTTTTTTTAACAAATTCGCTAAACTTAACAAATTTCATGAGATTTTCTTCACCCAAAATTTTATTGTTTGAAAAAAAAAAATTAATTTTTAATCTTTAAAAGTTTTTAAGTTAAAGTTTTTTTATATTATTTGGGGCAAAAAATATTTTCATAAAATTTTAGTGACACAAAAGAGACACGAAAATAAAGTATAATTTTTTATTAAGAAAATAGTGATAATTTTTTTTTTGTAAAAGTTGAATACAAAAATTGGAAATTATTTCCAGTAAATAAAATTACACCCAAACTAATGCAAAAAAAAAAAAATAGATCTATAGATCATAGAGGTTAAAATTCAATTTTTATTTGTCCTTCTGAACTTTTCTGCTATGCAAAAACCAAAATTGAAATTTAAATTTATTAAACATTAAACTATATTATTAAAAATAATGAACATAAAATGAAATCAAATCTGTCCAAAAACAATATTTTATAAATTTCATTTATTTATTAATCAATCAATCTGTCCATTTTATTTTTTTCGAAAATATTTATAAAAAAAAAAAATCAATTCTTTTTTTTTTTTTGGTATATGAAATAAATTGCATAATTTAAGATTTAAGGCAAAGATTTATTGTGTGTTTTTTTTTACTAATAGTTTTTTATATATTTTAAAAATGCCTCCTTTTAAACAAAAAAAAAAAAAATAAGTAAGTAAAATATTGACAATGCGCATTATTTATGCTGTTTCTGTTCCTTGTACAATCAATCTTCATTGAATACCAAAAATTATTCACAAGAAAAATTAGCATATATTTAGTAGAATAATAAATAAGATTTTATATTATTTTCTGATTTCTTTTTTTTTTTTTTATTGTATTTTAATGATATTTTTTGTGGTTATGTAAATTAATTTTTAGGTTAAATATATACAAATTGAATATCCTTTTTTTTATATATATTTAGAAAATATATATTAATTCACATGTGGCAAATGTGAAAGGTTGTACGAAAATAATATACATAAAATTTATAATATAATTTTCATATTCAAACTGGAGATTTCAATTTAGTTGTAAATTAAATTTATCAATAATATTATTCAGTTGATTTCAAATTAATTTCATAAAATTTACTCATAAATATTTTCATAAAAAAGTCAAAATTATAAATTAAATTTGATTAATGATACTAAAACTCCAAAATATATATGCAATTGAAATCAGAAATATTATTAAGAAAAATTATGTATACTACAATAATATTTTAATATTACAAATGTCAAAAGTAATATTAAAAATTATATTTATATCCTGTGACCTAATAAATATCCTTAAAATACCAAAAACTCTTAACTAAAAATAAAAATAAACTCATACCAAAAATATCTTAAAATTTTATCCTTGAAATAATAATAATATCAAAAAATAAATATACACAAAAATATAGTTCACCTCTTCTTTAAGTACAAAGTAAGAATTTTTTGATAATTTGACCTCAATATCAGGCGTTCAGAAATAACCAGGAAGTAAAAAATCGATACGTTATCATGTACCAGAAAAATAATATCGTATACATACATTTTTTTTTTGTGCTGCTGCTGCTGTGGTATATACATATTTTTGTAGGTCGTTTATTTTATTTATGAACGAAAAGATACAGACAAAATTTCACATAGGATCAAAAAATTTCCTGAATATGGAAAATAAAATAAATTTTTAAACCAAAAATTTTACAAGTGAAAATTTTTGTTTTGTCGAAAAATAAATATATGTATAAATATTTTTTAAGTTATAGAATTTTCAACCGAAAATGTTTCCTTAATGGTTGTGAAGTGGAGATGCCAATGCCAAACACAACAAATAAAATTTTAGGCTTTTTATATTTGAGAAAATGGCATCAGGAGTACATGATATATTAAGTGTATAAAGTATAAATGATTATTTATATTATATATTTTAAAATACATATACTAGAATTTAACTTTTTACATAAACCAAAACATTGATTGTCTCTCTATAGGCTAATTTTTATTATATTTGTATTATATCCCTTTTTTTTGGTATTTAATTTATCTTGAAGCTTTTTAAATAGCTTTCAATGTTGATGGGGGAGATGAAAAACATGATTTAATATTATACAGATAACTTAATTATGCGTATGATAATTGACCTTTTCCTTTTTTTCGGGGAACTAAACATTATTTTATATAATATCTTTTATTGACCTTTGGCCTTCCCATATGATAAAAAAGTAAGAAGATTTTTACATCATTTTTCTCTTAAATAGTCAAACATTTATGGTATAAACAAATATTTACAATAACGAAAAATTTAGAATTGGTTAACCTCCTATTTACTCGTATATGATTTTTAATGGACTATTTATGTAATATTAACATAAATGTAATATTTACACAAATTATAGAAATTGACTATTTTGGTATAAATAATATTCTATAATGTAGAAACATTAAAAATAATAGTATATTTATTTTGTTATTTTGTTTTGTTATCCTTTTGCTCATAAATTTATATTTTTCTTGCAAAAATATTAAAATGAATTTTTCTATTCATTGTTCAAAATTTTATCCTTGAAATGTTTATATTTTCTGTTTTTTTTCCGTTTTTTGGTTATTAAAACGTTGCAAAATGATGTGCAAAAGTGGTGAATCCTTTTTTTACCATAATTTTGAATGAGAAAATTATACTCCCTTTCTGTTGTTGTGTTTATCTGAAGTATAGTTTTATATATTATCATAATAATTTCGTTTGGGATTTACCTTGAAAAACTTTTATCATTTTTTTTTTCATATTATCAACATATTTTTTTATGCTGGCGGGAAAAGTTAAATTTTATGTATGTGTCAATGAATTTTTATATAAAATTGAAGGTAGAATTTTTTATGGAAGAAAATTTTATGTTTTTATCAAAAACAAAATGATTATTAATTTTTAGTTTAGTTTATAATTTAATACGATAAAATATTTTCCTGTAAAAACATTAAATTTTATTGTAAGTTTAGTTGGGGAATCAAGATAAAATGACAATTTTAAGGTAAGTTCATTCTAAATTAAAGAATTGTTTGAAATTAAATTTAAAATTTTCGTATTTTTACCAATATGAGCAAAAATAATTTTGATTTATATCATCTATTATTTAATATTAAATGAAATGCATTTAAGAAATCAAATGCAATGATTTTCTTATTATTTTAATTATAGATAATAATGGATAATAAATTCAAAAACAATCAATTTTATTTTAAAAAAATTCCGAATGAATATATAATTATTATATTAAAACTACTTAGTAAAATCGATTTTAATAATTCCAAATTGACATAAATTTATTGTAATTTGAGATGTCCTTATAGTATAAAATAAAATTATGCACTTAAGTGGAAATTGATATCATTTTCCATATCCTATATTACAAAAAAAAATGATTTATATCCAATACAGGATTCATATTATAGATTATAGAATATTGTAAAGTATGGGGTTTTATTTACCAACAACAACAAAAAATCATTATTGAAAATTTAATAATTAAATTGACTGGAAAATGTTTAAAATAAAATGATAAAAAAAAAGGAAATTGAAAATAATACTCCTATAATTTATTTTCCAACAGAATTTTATTTATTTAATTTTTTTTTTCAAAAAATTTAAGTAAATAATTTATTTATAATAATTTGAATTTGATTGAAATTATATAAGAAAAATTTTAATTTGATTTATAATTTGAATTTTGTCATGCGGAATAAAAATAGAAATTGAAATAATTAAAATAGAAATTTTTTATACAATTAATTATTGATTAAGTTTTTTCGCAATTTGACTTTTATTTTAATATTTAGAAAAAAAGGAATATTCAATATTCTGCAATTTCACAATAAAATGTTATGAAAAATATATTTCTAGCAAATTAATAAAATTATAGAAATATATTTTAAACCTTTCATAATTTTTTAACAAAAAATCTGTTCAAAAATCGAAAAATACATATAGTTTTTAAATTTATATACATATTTTCATATTATGAATTGATCATATTATATACTTTAGTATATTCTAAAGGTCGTGCAGAGTACATCTCGTGGGCCCAAAATCTGTTCCGAGAGGTACTCTGGGTCTTGTGGGGCCCATAATGTAAAAAGACTTGAGAGGTATCAAATAAAAGGTATTGAAGAATACATCTCGTTGCGTAGTCCGTGGAGCTTCATAATTCATGTTAGGGCCCAAAACCTGTGTCATGTGGGGGCCCATCATAAAAAAATCGATGGGGCATCAAATAAAAGGTCTTGAAGCGTAGTCCGAGCAGTACCCTGGGTCATGTGGAGCCGATTATACAAAAAACATCAGCCACATGTGGAATTCCGAATCGTGGGCCATGAGTAGCTCAAAAAAATCATACCCAAGTTGTCAAAGTAATTAAATATTTTTAGTCGGTTAAATGAATAAATATTTGACCGACTAAAAAGTGTAAAATAAAAAATATAAATAAAAAAAGTTTTTTAAAAATACTTTCCCTTAAAGAAATATTCAACTAAAAAGTAATAAACAAGCAAATAATACCACATCAATGTACTTTCCCGTTGAAATTGAGCAACTGTCAACAATAGTAAGGGAAAGGTAGACCTCTTTATAAATGGCATTAATTCTGATAAGGTTTTATTTAAATTTTATTTAAATTCTAACGAAATCATCGTGCTTTGAAGTAATAAATACGTTAGAATGTTAAATTATATGTAGACTAGGAAAACATAAATAAATTTGCAAAATGTATAAATTTAATATAAAAAATATTATTTTCAAAAATTCTACATTTCCATTTAAGATATTTAAATTATTTTCGGAAATTAAAAAAATTGTGATTTCAAATTTATTAACGAATTTTATTTTCAAAATTATTTAGGAAATATAATTTTCATAAATTTTAACTATATTTACTAAAATCAAATATTTATTATGTCCAAAAAATTCAATTTAATATTAAATATAATTTTTTTTTTCGACATTTTTCCAAGGACTTTACTTTAGTTTTTTTTTTTTTTACTTTAAACATAAGGAAACTTAATTCTATTGTTTCCAAACACTTAAATTTGAAAAACGATGTTCATGAAAGAACACAGAAAAAGTATTTTGTATCTTAAAGTTAAAAGTTATTTTAAATTTTAGTGTCTCAATTATGGTATTGTTAGTTTTAATAGACCATTTATGTTCTTAACATATTTTTATTGAGCATCCAGTCACAGTACAAACAGAAGAAATGTCGATGGACTCATTGTTGTCCCATCTCCTTGCCCAAAATATTATTAAATTTTTCGGTATAAAGGTATTATTTTCCTGTCTTAAGATTCTGGTTTGCCCATAAAAGTAGTTTTAATATCTGAAGCATATATATCCTGAAAAATATATTTCAAAATTAATTTAACTGAAATTTTTTACTGGAATTTAATCATATAAATTTATAATTCTGGCGAATGAGGACTTTTCAATGTATAGAAGCTCCAAACTATAAAATCCGAAATATTTTTGAATTATTGAAATTAATTTAAAAAGAAAATATATCCTGCAAAATAATTGTAATAAACAATTTTATTTTCATTTTTAAAAATTCAATTTAGATGAAAAATTATATTTTCCTGAAAGAAAACAAACAAACAAAAATTTACCCTTTAGCAAAAAAAAAAATGGAAATTCTTTTATGAAAAATTATATTTAATAGAACTCGTGCATTGAAAGAATTTCCTTCTTTTTTTTTTTTTAATATTTTCTGGAAATACTGAAACGCTTTAAAAATGAATTTTATACAGTAATTGTTCATATCTTAAATTAAAATGATGATGAAAAGAACTATGCAGACATAACACTTCAAATAAAGATCCTATTTTTAAAGGACACTAAACAATATTATATAGAATAGAATTTAATATAAAAAAAGGCATTGACTTTTTTCTTATTTAAATTTTTATTTACTAGGACAACAAAATAAAATTTAATGTAAAATTTTCTATAAAGAATTTAAACAAAATGATTATAATTTTCTAATGAAAAAAAAATATGTAATAATTTTTCATATTTTTATGTTTATAAAAAAAGTTTTTTTTTTGTAACAAGTAAATCCACTTTTCTAAAGCATTTTATTCTATATGTTCTCTGTATTACAAATTAGAGTTAAGTAATATATTTTCTCCGTATAGCTATGCATTTAAAGTTTTGATAATAAATTTTTAAGAAAAAGTTTTCCATCTTTATTCAGTACAGAAAAAGTTATAACTTTAAAACTTTTGTTATTATGTGATTTATTACAGAGAAATATTTCAAAATAAAAGTATTTCTTGTATAAAACTTTATTGATTGTATATACTGTAACATAAATTCATATATAAGCTTAGTTAAGGCTTTTAAAAGAAATAAACGATATTTCTATTCTATTTAAAATTAAATTTGTATCTTCAAACAAGATAGGAACTTCTCCCATAATGAAAAATTTCTATATATTTTCTTCGATCCTAGTTAAACATCATATTTGGAACACCGATGACTTGTTAATGTGTAAACTTATAATGTGTTTACATTTACTTAAGTTGTCAAGAGTCAAATATAAAATTAAATATGTACTATGAAAAATATTTGTCTAGTCTAGAGCAAATATTGTAATATTATTAAAAGCATTTACATTCTTCTTCTTATTATTTGGCTCAACAGCCCGATGTGCGTTCATGCATCCTTCTTGGTGATATTCCAAAATTCTGTTGCAAGTTTGTATATATTACCACCTCCTCTCATACTAGAAACTAAAATCTATTTTGTAATACACAATATGAAAATAAACTTTTCGAAAAGTTGGTTACATAAATTTTGGAAACTTAATTTTGATGTTTGTCTATACAAGTATATAATAGTAAAAATTCTCCAAAAAAGTTTTTATATGGAAGGAAACTATAATAAAATTTAGGCTTTTTTTATATTTCAGAAAATTGTATCAGGAGATTATAATACATTGAACGTAATAAACAATTATCCTTTTAAAAATACCCAAACATTGAAAGTTTAACTTTTCACATTTAATAAATTTTGTCTCTATAATTTTTGTTATTTGCTTAACACAAGCTTTTTTAAATAGCTTTCACATTGATGGATAAGGAGAATTTTTTGGATAAAATAATTTAATTATTCATTTGATTATTTACCTTTTTGAATTGAATAAATAATAATTATAATTTCGTTTATCAACAAATTTACATAAAATTATGAAAATTAAATAAATTTTTAAATATTTTTGTCAATTTTCATTAAAAAGCCAAATAAATAAATATAAATTAATTAAAATTAAATATTTGATAAATTTCAATCTACAATCATTTTTTTTTTTGGTTAACTTCTATCCACATGATATTTTTATGTAGTTTTGCATATTGTTAAAAATTTGAAAAATCAATTATATTTCAGTTTTCAATAATTATTGCACAAAAACCACTGAAAAGGAAATATATAAAATATTGAAATTTTAAATAATAATAAAGTGTATTAAAATTCCACTTTGGTAATCCAACAGGTAAGCTCGCCCTTATGTTAGTATACCATACATTTTTAATTCATTTCATATTCTTTTTATACATAAAATACATTTTAAAATCAAATAATAAATAAATAAGTATAAAAAATAACAAGAGCATAAATGAACTTTATGTTTTATTATTGGAAAATATTATATACCGTATTTTTCTTTTGAAATATTTTTCTTTTCAAAATTTAATTTTATATTTTTTTCAAAATTTTTTCCTTTTTCCATGTACAATACAATATTTTCTTTTAGAAGTTTTTCCAATTATTTATGTTATTTATTTTTTCAAAAGAAACATAAAATAAATATTTTTTGTTTCTTTTCTTGAATACTTAAAATAATCCTTTTTAAATTTTTATAAAATATTTTTTATTATTTCTCAAATTAGAATTAAATTAAATATGAGTATATATATTTTTTACAAACTCTTTTACAGTGATTTAATATAGTAATAATATTTAAAGATTATCCCAACTTATTGGGAAACAATTTTTTTTAATTTAATCCAAAAACAAGAGTAGTTTAGTTATAAGAATCAATAAATTAGTCTAAATTTGGTACATTGTAGTTATATATAGAATATTTCTGATTAAATTCATCATTTTTTAATAATTCAAATTGTATTTCAAATTTATTTTAATTATTTTTTAAAATTCAAATACTCACCTTTAAAATTGAAAGAAACAATAATTAGGAAATATTTCAAATATAAATAGATGAGACCGAATAAACCAACAAATGTGATTATTCCATTTTGTGAAAGCTATTAAAAAATCTCAAGAAATTATTACAAATTTCTTAAAAATGATTAATTTAACTTGAAAAATGATTAAAATATATTATAATATACTTTAATTTCAAAATTGTATATTTACATAAATATATAAGCCACCTAGCGAAAATATTAAGATCCATCTAGCCAATTTTTGATTGGAGCAGAAGTTCAGTCAAATATTCGCTAGATGTCGCCTAGCATTTTGTTCGATAGGATTTTCATGCTCAATATTTATAATCCAGAAATAATATCAATGATCTAAAAAAAAATTTCGATGTACCAAGAACAGAAAAACCACCAGACAAAACAACGAAAACTTCTTAAAAATTGCCAAAAAATTCCTAAATCATGATTTTTTTTTTTAAATGCATTAAATTTTTTCATCTCAAATAATAATAATAAAAAAATATAATTTTATCTAAGTTTAATAGTTCGTCTGTTTATTTATATTCTATGAAATTATTCAATTACTTATTAAATTTTCCTTTTCTTTTGTTGCAAACATATCCGATTATCCTTTAAATATCCGGAATTGTGCACAAAAAAAAATTTATGATATTTTTTATGTTGGGTTTTTGCTATAATAGATTTAATCAAATTAATTATACACAAGTTCATGATGAAGTAAACTATTTACAGTGGTGATATATCTATAAGTCAAGCATCATAAAATAATAATAGAACTTTATAACAATGTTTTATAAATTATTCAAAAATGAATGGAATTCTTTTTTTTTTATATTAAAAAATAATTTTTATGGAATTTTAAGTGGTTTTTTAAACTCTTTAAATATTCATCAATTTTTTTACAGTATTTTTCCAAGTTAAATTTGTCTTTTCACAATTGGCTTTTCCTAAATGAACTTTTTTTTTCTTTCCCAAATCGAGTTTTGATCCAATATACCAACTAAGTCCTTTTCCATACTTTTGTATTTACTTTGGAAAGAGACTAATTTAAATTCTAAAATGACCAAATTGATTTGAAAATGGTATAAAATTACATTCATAAAAAAGTTTTGAGGTCAATAAACAAATTTACACTTCTTACAAATCGTATAATAAACGATAGTTAAACGAAATGCACTGATGTAAATTATAATTTTTTTATACTTTATCAGATAAAAACTATATAATTTTTATGTTATAAAAAACGAAATGGAAATTTTTTTTGTAAGTTTTTAATTTTATATGAAAAACTTATTGAAAAAAAAAATCATTTTGTGTTTATGAATATTTATTTAAAATTAAAGTTATGATGTTATCAGAAATGTAAATGTAAAAAAGTTTATTGAAAATAATGAAAAATAAATTAATACTATCTCTAAAGCAGATAAAAAGCTAACAAAAAGGTCACTTGATAGTCATAAAAAATTCTTTATCATTTAAAAAGTTTTATATTAATAATTCGTATACCATGAAAATAATTTACACAATTAAATATAAGAGAAAAACTTTTAGTGACACTATGAAATTGATATAAATGAGTTAAATATGATTGAAAATACCATAAATAAATATTTTGTTTATGATTGCATTTTATAATAATTAATTTAAAAGGATATTGATGAATAAAATTGAATATATAATGTATACGTATATCCTGATTTTCATAATTAAATCTCTTCACAATACAATTCTATTGAATATAATCCGAAGAACAAATAGTTTAATTTCCTTATACTTTTCGAATTTAAATTGAATAATTTGCCTGACGCTTTTATATAAATCAAAAAAAAATTTAGTAGTTAATTGAAAAAAAAAATTTTTTTGTCTTCCTTTGATTTTCGTTATTTAAATTTCCTTTAAATATTCTAAAATATTTAAAGGAAATCAAATGTGACATAGATTTTTGGTATATAAAAGGATAAAGAAAATAAATTAAATTTTTTTGATAAAATGAGAACAAGTTATATTCTGTCTTTTCCAGAACTTAGAATTGTCTTATAGTAAGCAGACAAAATTGATTTTTAAAATTCTTCCTTTTTTAAATTTTTCTTTGGAATTTTTGTATATAGAAAAGTTTTGTCTTAAAAAATATTTTGTTGATGTTAATTTTTTTCTTATTTCATTTATTTTTCTTAAATTCTTTTATTCTACATAATTAAATATATATTATATAGTTTGTCTTTTGTGTACAGAAATTTGAAATATCCTTTTTAATAATTAAATACTATAATGAATATATTTAAATTCAAATATATATTAAAACTTTTCTCAAGTATTTTCGATTACTCTATAAAAATAAATATTAAAATAATTTTGTGACACTTTTTTTAACATATATCCTTTTACTTGTTTTTTTTTTATTATTATATAAATTTTATTTATCATTTACTGTCAAATCTCTGTTTAACCCAATTAAAGGATTAAATTATATTTTTAAAATAATCTTTTACTTCTTATTTGGTATACGAGTATAAAACATTGTTTATTTTTGTTTATTAACAGGCAATTATCTATACTCAAAATGTTAACGAAAACATTTTACTCCTCATTATATGTCAACCTTAAACATTATACTATATATAAGGATATGAAAGATTAACATGGATTTTTGTCAAATTGTTAGCATATTTATACAAGGATTTAATAATAAAAATGTTATTAAACCAAAAAAAAAAAAAATTAATTAAAATATTTGACAAAACGTTTTAATTAACCCCCCACATATATTTTTAATTAAAACATTATTTTCTTTCGCGCACTGATTTTTCTTTTTATCTTTGATATTAGTATACATATAAGAATTTTCCCATTTCGTTATCCTTGAGCATGAATTGAATTGAAAATTATGTGTACTACCGTATATATATTTTTTATATATGTATAACACGCGTGATAAACAAACAAAAAATTTTTTATGTGTTGACAGGACGGAAAAAAAAGCAATTATTCAATTATAAAAAAAGACAAGGAAAAATGAAAATTATTTTGTGGTTTATGCGAAAATTAGATGTGAAATATGTTTTTTTTTTCTATATTTATTTACAAAAATATTAATTTCAAAAAGGCTTTGACGTCATAAATAAACTTTTAAAATTAAGTTCAAGGTTAGTGTAAATAAAAAAAAAGGATATTAAATTTTTTTTAATTAATTAAATTTTCTTTTCTTTTTATAGATTGCGAGGAGAAATTTTGGTTTTTTTCTAGTTTAAAGCCTAAAGTAGAGGGTCAATTGTTTGTGGAAAATAGAAATTCAAATAAGGATATAATTTATTATTGTAAACACAAAATTATGTTTCAGTTTAGTAAAAACCAATTTACATATATACTAAAATTATTTTTAAATGAAAAATATTAATTTTAATTGAAATAGAATAATCTCTGACACGTTTTCCTCCCATTTAAAAACAACAGAAACACTTTATTTTATCATTTTCCACATAATTGAATGAAATTTAAAAAATAAACTTCAAACGAAAACCAGCAAAATATAAATAAAAAATTTTGAAAATTTATTTATAAGGATTGAAAAAAAAGGATATTGAACTGTAGATTTTCTTTTTTACAATTCGCACCCGCAGAAATTTAAATATTTAATTATATAATATGGTAAATGATGGTTTTTTATCATTTGATCCTTTTTTTTGTGAAAACAAATTGTTTATGTTCGTTAACACGCAGGAATCTATTATGACTAGAATACAAATTCAATTATAATAATGATAAACCTATATAAAAATATTATTTACAATTTTCAAATAAAATAAACTTTTTTTTTTATTGTGTGGGTAAAGTTTTAAAATAAAATCCACCACAAAATTAATTTATTCAAATACTACAAAAATTTACCAAAAACTTATTATTTAACTGTTGCTACATAGTGTTATTTATATATATACATTACCATCAATTTCCTTTTTAACCATTTTAACATTTGATATAAATATTTTTGTGGTAAAAAATTGATAAAAAAAACTTTGTAAAGCAAGTCACGAAAACATTGAAAATTTAACTTTTTCTATAAAGACTTTGGGCAAAGAATGGAAAATCTTGATATTTGATTAAATTAATAAAAGGAAGTGCTGTAATAGGTCGTTTAAATTAAAAGTAAATTTGACAATTTCAAATTGAAGAATGTAACTAATAAAAATGATCAATCGGATTCTCAAATATTAACTTAATTCGGGATAGATAGAAATTTTTTGTGTATAGTATACCACTTTATATTTTACAAACAACTCAAAACTTTACTTTAATTTCATTTTATTTGTGAAAATCTATATTTAACAAATATTTGTCAAAACACAATTTTAGGTTCAATGTTCAAATATTTCTTCAACTATATTATTATATTTGACACAAAAAGGCAAAAGTTTTCCTACGTTTACAGAATATATAAAAAAATGTCCTTTTTTTGGTAAAATAAAATCACTAAAAAATATTTTTTTTTTTGTTGATAACATTGCACGGATTTTCTCGTTTTAGTGGAGAGATGAAAAGAAAAATCAAAATTTTTTATTAGATTATTATTGTCTGTTAGTAAAATAATAGTAAAACGTTTAGTAATAAATTTTATCGGTTAGAAGTTTAACCTATATCAAGACGTGAAAAGTATGACTATAAGAGATACTATAATTTTTTTATAGAAATTATTGTTTCTAGGATCATCCAATGCATCAATAGTTCTCTAGAAAATACTTGATTATGGCTCCCATCCTTATGGCTCCCTAATTTTCTATTCAATTGATTTAAGTTAAACTATATGCAAATTTATTTATTACCATTCAATTATATTTAAGTAGCGCATTGTAAGCCAAATTAGTCATTTTACTTTATCGTATTTTTATAAATCAAATTAAAATTTTTGTAAATCATTTTAGCCATTTTGTAAGTGTAATTCGTCTTCGTTATTTAATCTTACAATTTAAATATTAAAAAATATTCTTAATTATTAATATTATTAATAAATAATAGGTAATGTAAAATTTGTTTAATTATTAAATTGGAACGTAAATTAATATAAACGATTTAGATTTTCTTTTACAAAAAATGTTAATTTTTGAAACGTACAAGAAACTATAATTTGATTTGCCAATGGTATATATTATATTTAATTGCGTTTTAGTTCACCATACACAATCATTTTTGTTTAACTCCATTACTCCATAACAAAATCAATCAATCATAAATAAATTAAAACCATGTCTTAAATTCATCCATCTTTAATAAATATAAACAAAAATATCGTCGACTAAAAATATTCATTAATAATAAAAATATTTAAATCAATAAAGAAAAATTTTCTATATGATTTATTAGTCTAGTGAAGAGATAAATTGTGTTTAACCACTTGAGTAAAATTGTCATTGACAAGAACAAATTGTTTTTTTTTTATTTATATTGCAAAAAGTTAATAATTATTTCAAAAACTATTAATCTTTTTTACCAAGTGGTTAGTGATAGAATATTTAGACAATGTTTTATAGTTTATAAGAAAAATGAAATAATAGTTTTATGTTAACAAAATTGATTGTAAATTGTAGTAAGAGATAGTCCACACCAAATTTTTTTTATCATATTTAGCAATACATCCTCGACTTACGTCGTTGTTGCGTACTGTATAATTAATAATATATGAAATATTTGATTTAATATAATTTTGTATCTTTACAGCCATAAAGCGAAAAATTTCCTTGGAATAGTAAATTTCTGTTATCAATTTAATTATTTTTCATTACAATAATATCTTTAATGGTATAATTTCTCTAAGGATTTTGTGATCAATATTATCCATTGAGAAAGTAATAAAATGGAAAATTGAAGAAAATTGTTTAATATAAAATTTTGTTGTTGTTCTTCTTTGAATTTATTATTTTGTATCCTTTTTTTTTCCTTGATAATTCTTTTTTATTTTTTTTCCAATTTTGATATTACAAAATCAACATTTTTCAGCATTTTTCTTTTTCAATGTTTTGACTCTTCCATTTTTTTTTTCATTTACTATTTAAACATAAATATAAATTTTTTTGGGATGAATTTTTATTTACTTTTTGCTAAAATCTATAAAACAATTTACTTAATTTGTCCTTTTTAACAAATTTTAATGAAAAAATATATTTTTTCTTGGATTGATTTTATTTATTTTACATCAGACAGAAATATTTTATTCAAATGAGTTTAAAATGTTAAATGTTAAATGAATTTTTGTCAATAAGACATTTAAGTTAATTGAACTAGTTTTTTTTTTTTAAATTAAGTAATTTTATTTAAAGTAATTCCTTCTTCGTGGAACGGTTGAGGTTCGTTTTGGAAGTAGGCTTATCTTTTACCGGATTTCCAGACATTCTGGTACAATGTGGCCTGACGTACTAATTTTACAAGGATATTTAACCAGAAGTTCTACTGGAGCGGAGAAATGATTAATTTCAATAACCTCTAATAACTTTTAGGAATAAGTCATCTTTTGTAAGTCGAAAAAAACGGGTTGCACTTTTTTCAGTACTAAAATTAACATTTCTATATATAATTTATTATTAGTATATGTATACTCATATATTGAAATCTGAGTTAACTTAAAACCAAGTTGATGCCGTAATCGAGAATTTATCCAACGCTTCATGCAGCATAAGTACAGTAAATCACAACCGCTCTGATTTTCTACCACTAATAACTAATTACTTGTTAATAAAAAATCTTTAAGTAATTGAAATTGAAATATTTTATGGTAATTATCAATCAAATAGATTTATTTTTGTTAACCACATTTCAATTATGTAAATTCAACAAAAAAACTCGTTAAAAGTTCATTGATCTTTTATGCCTTCATTCCAATTACAAAATTATGCTTTACATGCTTTTTAGTTATACATATATTTAATTAATCATAAAAAAATACATAAAATCCTGTAAAATGTTTGAAAATTAAGCCACAAAAACATAAAAGTTTTTTTTTACTCTTCTAATTTAAATTAATCACGGAAAATTTTCCATCATTTTCATTTTCAGCACGAAATTTTAATTCGAATTTCTTTTTTTTTTTTTTGGTTGTAAATTATCAAAAACTTTTTTTTTTCATTGTAAAATTGATATGTGCTGTTTTTCCGCCCATTTTCCAAATTAGGTGCGATTACTTCTCCTGCCGCTAACAAAATTATATTGTATTATTTTAATAGCTTTTAATTTGCACTTACACATTGAAGTTGTTTTATAATTTGGCATGAAAAGTTTTATTTTTTTTTTATAACATGTTTTCTCGATTATCCTTTTACATGGAAAAAGTTTTAAACATGTAATTCATATAATAAAACTTTTAAGTATAATATAAAAAAAACTGTCGTAAATATTGCAAATAAATATATATATCAAATATGCTATTAAAATAATGCAAATTATGGTTGTGATTTTGATAATTAAATATATTAAGTATAAAGAAAATAATTGTAATATTTTTCAATTGATGGTAAAATAACTTCCTCTTAGCTTAATTGCTTATTTCGCAAACCCAGTCATAAAATTGTTCAGCAGAATATCATTGCAATGGGTGTACATATTTCGTAAAGTATGATTTGGGGCTATATCAACTGTAACATAACACATTATTGCTTAGAAATTTTGAAGCAATATACAATATAGTGTTGTGTGATAATTAAAATAGTTATCACAAATCATTTTACACACTACCACTCCAATATTAAGTCCTATAAATTTTCCAAATATCCGTTTCAAAATTATCTTACTTGTAAGATCTTAATCTTAACTAATCTCATATTATTTAAATTTCACTTAGATATTAAATTACATGTTCATAAGAATTTTAAGTAAATATCAGTTACCATAACATATTTTATTATATATCCATATATTAATTTATCATTATATCCTGTTAGTAATCTGCTAAACGATATCCTCTAATTTTAAATATTAAATTCCTTTAACTTTTATAATGTAACAGTTGAAAATAATTTATTCATTGAAACATTCCCATAAAATTAAAAGATTTTAATACTTATACCATAAAAAAAAAACGAAACTCCTACTCCTCTCTAACACTCAGTTTCAAGATAAAATTTATTTCTGAATCCTTTTAGAAGTTTTCTTAACTTCAGTTCTTCTTTTTTTTTTTAAAGTATTTTTATTTATAACTTTTCTGATATTTTTACATTAAATTTAATTTTAAATTATTTAAATAAACTTTTCGTATACCATTAAAAATGAGAATTTATATTAACTAATAAATAGAAAATTATTATCATAAAATTTCTAGAAATTTTGTACACCTTTTATAGGGGTTAGATAGCTCTATATAGTCTAGATAATCAAAATTTTAAGTACATTACTTTTAGAAAGTGTAGAGTGAATTAAGGTTAAATATAATTAGTGATAATAAATTAAAATATTATATTTTTGGAATTTTACTTTTGATTTATAAATAATTTTTTTTTAAAGATATGAAAATGGTAAATGGTTTTGGTATTTTGCCATATAACTTTAAAATAAATTTTTGTAAATATATAAAAGTTAAAAAAGTTTGTGGCTTTGTAATTTATGCTTTTGATATTTCCTTTAAAAATGTAAGAAAATTTATTTTTTAGGGAGATATAAGATTTCTTTTTAGAATTTTTGATATGTCTGAAAGTTTTTTTTCAATGAAAATATTTGTTTCTGAATCTTAGGTAGATGAAAATTCAATAAAATTATTTTTAAATATCTTTATTGATTTTGATTGAAACGAAAAATTGTGGTTGTAATATTTATAATTTTAACTGCTAGGTGGTAAGTCTAACACTTTAACCTTTCAATACTGAAAATTTATTCTAAAAAAAATATTCTAAAAAAATTTAAATAAATTTTTTAATAATTTTTAAATTTTACGGTTGTGAGGTATAGTAAACTTGTACTTGTACATATACAATACATATATGAAAACTGTCAAAGCATCAGCGTAATAAAGTTTCAATAAATTTTGTGAAATATTAAGTCAAGGAAAAGATTTATCTATAGACCCTAAAAATAAACCTTTTCACATCATGGATGAATATTTAAATTTCAATTTGAAAATAATATAAAATCGTATTTAATCATTTTATCATCACATAATTTTGAAAATGATAAATTATCCTTAAAGAAAATATTATATCATCGCGTCATTTCACCTTTAATAACCTTAAATAGTTGGAATATAGTGTCATAGTGTTAGGGAGTGTTCTGTCATCATATTTTTTTTCTAATTATAAATTACGACAAAAAAAAAACTGAAATTTTTATTATTTATATTTTTAGGATACAAAATTACAATTATTACCGAAACAGAAATACATATATAACATTTATTTTAATGATTGTATAATTTTCATTACAACCTCAAAATATATTATTGTCCTGTCCCATAAAAAATTGATATTTATTATTATGATTGTGTTACCAAACCCAAAAACAAAACAAAAACAAGAAAACAAAAACCACTTGACTCCCCATATTCAATATATCATAAAAAAAAAACATTAGAAATAGTTTTATGTCCTGTTTTTCTTTAAGGATATCATGAAATTTATTACGCAATACAGAAACATATATAAACATTCGGTACGAAACATTAAACACTTTAAGAGAAGTTTCATATTGTCATTTCGTTAAAGAATTAACCAAATTTTTATATTTTAAGGCCGGCGCAGAGGGGCTTTAATCGATAGCGTTAACTTAAAAAAGTTTCAACATATAGAAATCAATGTAAGCGAACACAATACCAGCAGTTAACGCTAGGCGAAAAAAACGCCAGCGCTGGCTTTCAACAAGTTGAAAAATGAACGCCAGCGCTAGACTATTTTAATATTTAATATTGCTAGACTATTTTAAAATCAATTTTTTGGGAGGCAAAAACTTGGCAAAATACAAAATATAAAAGTTAAAGTTAACGCTATCGATTAAAGCCCCAATTCTGCGCCGGCCTTTAGATTTTAGTGTAACGACAATAGTTTATTATATTATTCTTTTATGCTACAGTAAATTATGAATATTTATATAAGTTTATTTTGTGTGCACATCTTTTCATCAACACAAAAAAATATCCTTTTAATATAATATTATTTTTCTTTATAGTTTTTCATAAAAATTTCTACTTTATTTGTTTTCTTTCTTTTTTTGGAATTTCATTGCTAGCGGTGACATTTTTTTTTATATAATGTCAGCCTTTATTCGTCTCATTAGTAGTGAGAGGATATTTTATGTGTTTGTGTTCTTTAAGGATAAAAGATCATAAAAATATTAGAATAAAAATATAAAAATAATAATTAAATGTTTCTAATTTTTATGGTGTAAAATATAAAATTTATATCTGGTGGTGGTGGTGGTGGAGCAGCATAGCTGGGACAAGCTCCTAGTGTGGGTATTTTCGATCGATGCATGTTGGTTGGTAAGGTTGCTTTTCCCTCCTTTTCCCTTCCTTTCTCTTTTTTTCTCCCTGCACCTCGCTCTGCTCGCAACTTGTATACTACTTTATATTATAGATATTTAATATAACAATGATTATATACAAGGTACATGTCAGTAAGACATACCAATTATATACTCAGCTAAACTATTCCAGCTCGAGTATGGTCATTCTGACCATTACCAACTTGTATACTACTTTATATTATAGATATTTAATATAACAATGATTATATACAAGGTACATGTCAGTAAGACATACCAATTATATACTCAGCTAAACTATTCCGGCTCGAGTATGGTCATTCTGACCATTACCAACTTGTATACTACTTTATATTATAGATATTTAATATAACAATGATTATATACAAGGTACATGTCAGTAAGACATACCAATTATATACTCAGCTAAACTATTCCGGCTCGAGTATGGTCATTCTGACCATTACCAACTTGTATACTACTTTATATTATAGATATTTAATATAACAATGATTATATACAAGGTACATGTCAGTAAGACATACCAATTATATACTCAGCTAAACTATTCCAGCTCGAGTATGGTCATTCTGACCATTACCAACTTGTATACTACTTTATATTATAGATATTTAATATAACAATGATTATATACAAGGTACATGTCAGTAAGACATACCAATTATATACTCAGCTAAACTATTCCAGCTCGAGTATGGTCATTCTGACCATTACCAACTTGTATACTACTTTATATTATAGATATTTAATATAACAATGATTATATACAAGGTAAATGTCAGTAAGACATACCAATTATATACTCAGCTAAACTATTCCGGCTCGAGTATGGTCATTCTGACCATTACCAACTTGTATACTACTTTATATTATAGATATTTAATATAACAATGATTATATACAAGGTACATGTCAGTAAGACATACCAATTATATACTCAGCTAAACTATTCCGGCTCGAGTATGGTCATTCTGACCATTACCAACTTGTATACTACTTTATATTATAGATATTTAATATAACAATGATTATATACAAGGTACATGTCAGTAAGACATACCAATTATATACTCAGCTAAACTATTCCAGCTCGAGTATGGTCATTCTGACCATTACCAACTTGTATACTACTTTATATTATAGATATTTAATATAACAATGATTATATACAAGGTACATGTCAGTAAGACATACCAATTATATACTCAGCTAAACTATTCCAGCTCGAGTATGGTCATTCTGACCATTACCAACTTGTATACTACTTTATATTATAGATATTTAATATAACAATGATTATATACAAGGTACATGTCAGTAAGACATACCAATTATATACTCAGCTAAACTATTCCAGCTCGAGTATGGTCATTCTGACCATTACCAACTTGTATACTACTTTATATTATAGATATTTAATATAACAATGATTATATATAAGGTACATGTCAGTAAGACATACCAATTATATACTCAGCTAAACTATTCCGGCTCGAGTATGGTCATTCTGACCATTACCAACTTGTATACTACTTTATATTATAGATATTTAATATAACAATGATTATATACAAGGTACATGTCAGTAAGACATACCATTTATATACTCAGCTAAACTATTCCGGCTCGAGTATGGTCATTCTGACCATTACCAACTTGTATACTACTTTATATTATAGATATTTAATATAACAATGATTATATACAAGGTACATGTCAGTAAGACATACCAATTATATACTCAGCTAAACTATTCCGGCTCGAGTATGGTCATTCTGACCATTACCAACTTGTATACTACTTTATGTTATAGATATTTAATATAACAATGATTATATACAAGGTACATGTCAGTAAGACATACCAATTATATACTCAGCTAAACTATTCCGGCTCGAGTATGGTCATTCTGACCATTACCAACTTGTATACTACTTTATATTATAGATATTTAATATAACAATGATTATATACAAGGTACATGTCAGTAAGACATACCAATTATATACTCAGCTAAACTATTCCGGCTCGAGTATGGTCATTCTGACCATTACCAACTTGTATACTACTTTATATTATAGATATTTAATATAACAATGATTATATACAAGGTACATGTCAGTAAGACATACCAATTATATACTCAGCTAAACTATTCCGGCTCGAGTATGGTCATTCTGACCATTACCAACTTGTATACTACTTTATATTATAGATATTTAATATAACAATGATTATATACAAGGTACATGTCAGTAAGACATACCAATTATATACTCAGCTAAACTATTCCAGCTCGAGTATGGTCATTCTGACCATTACCAACTTGTATACTACTTTATATTATAGATATTTAATATAACAATGATTATATACAAGGTACATGTCAGTAAGACATACCAATTATATACTCAGCTAAACTATTCCAGCTCGAGTATGGTCATTCTGACCATTACCAACTTGTATACTACTTTATATTATAGATATTTAATATAACAATGATTATATACAAGGTACATGTCAGTAAGACATACCAATTATATACTCAGCTAAACTATTCCGGCTCGAGTATGGTCATTCTGACCATTACCAACTTGTATACTACTTTATATTATAGATATTTACTATAACAATGATTATATACAAGGTACATGTCAGTAAGACATACCATTTATATACTCAGCTAAACTATTCCGGCTCGAGTATGGTCATTCTGACCATTACCAACTTGTATACTACTTTATATTATAGATATTTAATATAACAATGATTATATACAAGGTACATGTCAGTAAGACATACCAATTATATACTCAGCTAAACTATTCCAGCTCGAGTATGGTCATTCTGACCATTACCAACTTGTATACTACTTTATATTATAGATATTTAATATAACAATGATTATATACAAGGTACATGTCAGTAAGACATACCAATTATATACTCAGCTAAACTATTCCGGCTCGAGTATGGTCATTCTGACCATTACCAACTTGTATACTACTTTATATTATAGATATTTAATATAACAATGATTATATACAAGGTACATGTCAGTAAGACATACCATTTATATACTCAGCTAAACTATTCCGGCTCGAGTATGGTCATTCTGACCATTACCAACTTGTATACTACTTTATATTATAGATATTTAATATAACAATGATTATATACAAGGTACATGTCAGTAAGACATACCATTTATATACTCAGCTAAACTATTCCGGCTCGAGTATGGTCATTCTGACCATTACCAACTTGTATACTACTTTATATTATAGATATTTAATATAACAATGATTATATACAAGGTACATGTCAGTAAGACATACCAATTATATACTCAGCTAAACTATTCCGGCTCGAGTATGGTCATTCTGACCATTACCAACTTGTATACTACTTTATATTATAGATATTTAATATAACAATGATTATATACAAGGTACATGTCAGTAAGACATACCAATTATATACTCAGCTAAACTATTCCAGCTCGAGTATGGTCATTCTGACCATTACCAACTTGTATACTACTTTATATTATAGATATTTAATATAACAATGATTATATACAAGGTACATGTCAGTAAGACATACCAATTATATACTCAGCTAAACTATTCCGGCTCGAGTATGGTCATTCTGACCATTACCAACTTGTATACTACTTTATATTATAGATATTTAATATAACAATGATTATATACAAGGTACATGTCAGTAAGACATACCATTTATATACTCAGCTAAACTATTCCGGCTCGAGTATGGTCATTCTGACCATTACCAACTTGTATACTACTTTATATTATAGATATTTAATATAACAATGATTATATACAAGGTACATGTCAGTAAGACATACCAATTATATACTCAGCTAAAATATTCCGGCTCGAGTATGGTCATTCTGACCATTACCAACTTGTATACTACTTTATATTATAGATATTTAATATAACAATGATTATATACAAGGTACATGTCAGTAAGACATACCAATTATATACTCAGCTAAACTATTCCGGCTCGAGTATGGTCATTCTGACCATTACCAACTTGTATACTACTTTATATTATAGATATTTAATATAACAATGATTATATACAAGGTACATGTCAGTAAGACATACCATTTATATACTCAGCTAAACTATTCCGGCTCGAGTATGGTCATTCTGACCATTACCAACTTGTATACTACTTTATATTATAGATATTTAATATAACAATGATTATATACAAGGTACATGTCAGTAAGACATACCAATTATATACTCAGCTAAACTATTCCGGCTCGAGTATGGTCATTCTGACCATTACCAACTTGTATACTACTTTATATTATAGATATTTAATATAACAATGATTATATACAAGGTACATGTCAGTAAGACATACCATTTATATACTCAGCTAAACTATTCCGGCTCGAGTATGGTCATTCTGACCATTACCAACTTGTATACTACTTTATATTATAGATATTTAATATAACAATGATTATATACAAGGTACATGTCAGTAAGACATACCAATTATATACTCAGCTAAACTATTCCGGCTCGAGTATGGTCATTCTGACCATTACCAACTTGTATACTACTTTATATTATAGATATTTAATATAACAATGATTATATACAAGGTACATGTCAGTAAGACATACCAATTATATACTCAGCTAAACTATTCCGGCTCGAGTATGGTCATTCTGACCATTACCAACTTGTATACTACTTTATATTATAGATATTTAATATAACAATGATTATATACAAGGTACATGTCAGTAAGACATACCATTTATATACTCAGCTAAACTATTCCGGCTCGAGTATGGTCATTCTGACCATTACCAACTTGTATACTACTTTATATTATAGATATTTAATATAACAATGATTATATACAAGGTACATGTCAGTAAGACATACCAATTATATACTCAGCTAAACTATTCCAGCTCGAGTATGGTCATTCTGACCATTACCAACTTGTATACTACTTTATATTATAGATATTTAATATAACAATGATTATATACAAGGTACATGTCAGTAAGACATACCAATTATATACTCAGCTAAACTATTCCGGCTCGAGTATGGTCATTCTGACCATTACCAACTTGTATACTACTTTATATTATAGATATTTAATATAACAATGATTATATACAAGGTACATGTCAGTAAGACATACCAATTATATACTCAGCTAAACTATTCCGGCTCGAGTATGGTCATTCTGACCATTACCAACTTGTATACTACTTTATATTATAGATATTTAATATAACAATGATTATATACAAGGTACATGTCAGTAAGACATACCAATTATATACTCAGCTAAACTATTCCGGCTCGAGTATGGTCATTCTGACCATTACCAACTTGTATACTACTTTATATTATAGATATTTAATATAACAATGATTATATACAAGGTACATGTCAGTAAGACATACCATTTATATACTCAGCTAAACTATTCCGGCTCGAGTATGGTCATTCTGACCATTACCAACTTGTATACTACTTTATATTATAGATATTTAATATAACAATGATTATATACAAGGTACATGTCAGTAAGACATACCAATTATATACTAAGCTAAACTATTCTGGCTCGAGTATGGTCATTCTGACCATTACCAACTTGTATACTACTTTATATTATAGATATTTAATATAACAATGATTATATACAAGGTACATGTCAGTAAGACATACCATTTATATACTCAGCTAAACTATTCCGGCTCGAGTATGGTCATTCTGACCATTACCAACTTGTATACTACTTTATATTATAGATATTTAACATAACAATGATTATATACAAGGTACATGTCAGTAAGACATACCAATTATATACTAAGCTAAACTATTCCGGCTCGAGTATGGTCATTCTGACCATTACCAACTTGTATACTACTTTATATTATAGATATTTAATATAACAATGATTATATACAAGGTACATGTCAGTAAGACATACCAATTATATACTCAGCTAAACTATTCCAGCTCGAGTATGGTCATTCTGACCATTACCAACTTGTATACTACTTTATATTATAGATATTTAATATAACAATGATTATATACAAGGTACATGTCAGTAAGACATACCAATTATATACTCAGCTAAACTATTCCAGCTCGAGTATGGTCATTCTGACCATTACCAACTTGTATACTACTTTATATTATAGATATTTAATATGACAATGATTATATACAAGGTACATGTCAGTAAGAGAATATAAAATTTTCTTTAGTAAATTTTATCTTTATTTTTAGATTTCTATTTACAAAAAATTTTCATACATGAAAGGATAATATTTTATATATTCGTGGTAGACTAATAAAAAATTTAGATTTTACAGGTTTTTCTTTTATTTCATTTAGTTTTTAATATAGAAATCATGTATCAGTAATAAAATTGTTTTCTGTTAAAAAGGAATGATTTTAATGGAAAAACAATAGTTAGAGGCGAATTTTTGTATATAGAGAGAAATAAAATTAACTTACATGTAAGGAAAAATTAGTAGCAAATTTAAGAGGAAAATATATTCTCTTTAACATTTTATTACAGGTTTTTTTAAGGCAGGGTCCTTGCTGAAAGATTGGATGTATTTATATGACTAAATAATAATTCATATTTTTTGGTCTTATTTTTAGTATACTAGAGTAGTACTGATAGTGATTCAGTCCGGGTATAATTAAGTAAAATAGCAAAGACTCTGAATCGTAGTGTCATGAATTTTTCTACATCAAATCTGAAATTCTTCTACAAGTATACAATTTCTACATCAAAGCTGAAATGGGTAGTAGAAACATAATGGAAACATAATAGACATAATATTCTACAAAAAATTTCATCACAAATCTAATCATCTCATTTGCTTCCATTAACTTAAGCGGTTGTGGGCCAACAATTTTTAAACCTTCAGATTTGTTAAGTATAACATTTTCAAATAAAATTCTTTTATTCGACTATTAATTTAATTTAATTTGAAAATGGTATAAAACATCTTGAATAACATAGAAAATTAAAAAGTTTGTTAATAGTAGATTATTTTTCCAAAAAAATAACATACTTCACTCACTTCTGAGAGTAGATAAGTTTTGAAAATACCATCCTGTGCCAGATTTATATTAAAAGACTCAACATTCTCCTTGAAATTTCAAACAAATTTTTATACAAAAAAAAACTAAATTAAACTTTTTGTGAAACAATAAAATAGTTTTATATACCTTCTAACAGAAATTTCAGTAAAAGGAAACTGAATTTTTTTGTTAACTAAAAACTATAAAAAACATTTTCTTTAAAAATTCTAATAAAAAAATTACAAAAAAAAAATAGTATAATTTTTTTACAAAATTTCACTGAGATTTTTCAAATAAAACTAAAAAAAAAAATAACATCATTATAAAAATTAAAATGAAGAGTTTTTATTGAACCATAAAAATTCCAACAATGTTCAAAAATAAAAATTATTTTTAAATAAACTTTTATGTACACTACATAAAAAATACACCAAAACAAAAATTATGTATATAAAAAATTATATTTATATTAAGCGTACATAATATAATAAAAAACATATGTTTGACCTCCGACATGTTGTACTTATTTTTCCACAAAAATAACTCGAAAAAAAATTTGTTTTTTTATCTTTGGAATTTTAATAGAAAATTGAGATACATTTTGTATATTATTTCCATTTAAAATAATTGAAAATTTCAATTTTTATTTGAAAATATTGAATCCGAATTATTTATTGCCGAACAATTGTTGGAAAAAAGGACAATTTCTTTTTTTTACAAAAAAAAGTATTTTATTTTATTTTTATTTTGGTAAAATCCGTGTGAATTGGATATTATTTTCAATCAATTCTAAATATCCTTTTTACTATTGTTATATACATGTAGTATATGCTTTCGACAGTTAAAGGACATAAAATGTAATAGAAATTTTATTTTGTATCACAAATTTTATTTTGTGATTCAAAAAAAAAAAAAAAAAGAATGAGTGTCGAAAATTGTTGAAATTTATATTATTATTTTTTTTATATAATTGGATGTCAATAGTGATGATTGGCAAGTAATAATCCTTATTGTTGTATGGCACTTAAGGATATCACAAAATATTATTGGAATTTCATTTTATTTGATAGAGAGTAGTGCAAAACTAAACAATAAAGAAATATTTTGTATATAAATAAATTTGAATTAAAATTGAAATAATATAAATGGGATAAGAAAAGGATATATCTTATATATACATAGATCGTTCGAAATTTTTACTAAAAAATTTATATTTAATACATGTTCAATAATTGTATGATAAAGGGCTAATAAATTTCCATTTTCTGATGATAATGTGACTCAAATATGACAGGTCACATGAGACCCTTATACTATGAGAATGCACAAAGACACCTAAGACGAAGATACCTTGAGTTATTGAGTATATTTTTAATTGAACTTAAAAAATGTACACATTTACTTCAAAATCATACTTAATTGAACCAATTAAAAAGTAATCTACACCAAAGAGAGAATATCTCAATTATTTCTTCCTCATTTGGTATTATTGTTGAATTTCCATTTAAATTTAAATCTGTACTATATAAATTACCATTTCTGTTAAACAAATTTGAAAGTTCTGTTTATTAAGCAATAAATTTCCATTGATTATTAATTATTTAATTGTCACAAAAATCAACATTGAAAAATCCTATGTTTAATTACCTCGATTCAATAAATATTCCACCCTTAAAAATATAAAAATAAAATCGCCATTAAAAACTTTATCGAATAAACAACGCCAAACTTTATTAGCATTGCAGATGAATAATTTAGTAGTTTTTTTTTCCAAAATTGATAATAAAAATCCCTGGTAAATTATAACAAAAAAATTTAAAACGCTTCCATGAATATTGAAAATAAGATTGTAATTGATCAATCGATGAAATTGATTAATTGATATTAAATTTTATATATCTTATACTATTTGTTTTGATTATTAATTTAATTATTATTATAATGTTCTTGTGATTTTTCACTTATATTTCAAGGAACTTTAGGTGTCCTTTTTGAAGAAATTTATAGTCAAGTGAAAAATTTTATACCTGGAGAACTCGCGTAGCTATAAAATGAAGATTTAAATGCGTAATTCCACAAAATTAATATGGACGAAAAGGAGCACATTTGTACGATTATTTCCTAAATTTTTTAAAAGGTCTTTACATTTTTTAACACCCATTAGTTTTTTTTGCTTATTTCTTAAAGATATTTCATTACAAAAATTGATTTATAAATAAATATATTTTTACTTTTCATTATAAGCCCGCCCTTACATGTTTTCAAGCAGAATAAGACATCAAAAGATATAAATTTCAAATATTAATAATAAATTTTCATTTGAAAAATATATACCAAAACATATACCGTATTGTATTGTATCTGAACTGCAAACTACAAAAGGTAAATTTAATTTCGTTCGTAATCAATAATGGAATTCTTATTCGAGGTAGAAAAAAATTTCTCGAAAAAGCATAATTTCTCTTTCAATTGTCCATAAGTAATATTGTACCAATCAATTGCAGCATAAATATAACAATATTATTTTTAAAAAAATATAATAATAATAAAATAATTAAAAAAATATTTCAAGCTTAAAGGATAATTGATTTTTGTATGATTTTGTAAGAACATTTTTTAAGAAAATAAACCAAACCAAACCAAACGATAAGAAAAATAATATTGTCAATAGAGAAATAAATTATATATTAAAATATTAAATAAAATTTTATCAGGACAAGAAAAATCCATTAATAAAAATAACATAAACAAAAAGATTAAATAATAATAATTTTATAAACTATACAACAAAATAAATAAATAAATATTAATTTCAATTTGAAAAGTTGAAAGAGAAAAATCTTTAATATCCTTTTTTTTTACTAAACTTTATAATATCCATTAATTCCCAATTCAATATTTTAAAAGTTTATATAAAATTTTATATAAAATATTTCTTTATCTGGAAATATGTACTGTCAATATTTTATGTACTCCTGATACTTATTTCTCATGGATAAAAAACTGAAATTCCATAAATTAATAATGTTCCAAGCATTTTGCTCATTTTATAGTCCTTCTATAATTGATATAAATTTATCATACATAATATATTATGTACTTACTATGTGGTTATATACGGAAATGAATTTTTAATTCCATTAAAAGTTTATTTTTTTATAGTATTTTTTTGTGTGTAAACTTTCATCTAAGACCACTTTTACATGTTTAACATTTTAATAACAAATTTTTCTCATAAAACTTTTTCATCCCTTTCTTAACTCAAAACAAAGGCACAGCCATGATGAAAGTACAAATACAGACCCATAATGAAAGGAAAGAAAAATTGCATGTTCAATTATTTTTCATCTATTTTTTTCGTTTGATATAAAAAAGTTATGTTAAAACCTGAAAAATAACAAGAATTTTTTTCTAAAAAAATTCAACGTGTAAAAACTGCACTACAAAAATATCATATGATTTTTCCAGGTATACGTTTTTGATATCATTGTGAATATTTTCCTCTTCAACATTTCTGATCTTCTGTTATTATGGTCAAATTATCAAAAAATATTAAGGACCACTCATACCATATAACCAAAAATATTATTTGTTAAAATGATATGCATCTAACAGAAAATATTCAATATATACCAAGGACTAATACTGAAATCATTTTCTATTACCAAATACTTCAATCAATTTAGAATTTATCTAAACATAAAAAAAAAATGAATTCAATTTAATTGAAAAAAACAAATATTTTTCTACGATGGAAAATCCTTAATGAAAATGTCAAAAATAGCAACATAAAAATTTTGGTTATCCTTGCAATGAAAGTAAAATGTAATTTTTTTTTTTTTTACTTTGGGGAAAAAAATATTTAAAGGATTTACATTTGACAGGAGCATTAAATTTAAATTTTTTTTTTGATATCTTACGTTTAGGACGTACGGAGGGAGGGGGGGTTTGAGTAATATTTAAATTAAAAAAGTTTTTTTTTGTGTAAAAAGTTATAATAAAAAAAATTTTTTCAATGAAAAAAAAATCCTTAAGAATTAAGTTAAAAGTACTTTTAATTAAATTTTATTTGTTTTCTTGCCTTTTGCCTGAAAGAAGAGAAATAATGGTTTCTCTTTTTTTTTTAAATCATTAAAAAATTTCAAAGTTTATGTAAACTTTTGACTGAAATTATAATGGAAATAATTGCAGATTAATTCAATCTTTTAAGTGTCATCTCATAAAAATTATTTTATCTATCAAAATTGAAACAAAAATAATAATGAAAAAATTAAGGTAATTTTATAATTTATATTTCATGCTTTCTGGAAAAGGGATTAAAAAAAAAGTATTCTGTTTTTGAAGTGAAAATTTCCATTAAAAGTTTATCAGGAAATTTTGTAGAAAAATATATGGAAATGAAATTATGGAAAATATTAAGAGGTATATAATTTTTTTATAGTTTCATATAGTTTTGATTGAAATATCATTTATCAATTTATCAAAATTCCACTTAAATAGTTTCTGGTATTATGTACTTTCAATTAAATACTTACTTTCAATTTATAACTCAAGTTAAATCAGAATATTTATAAAAAATATTTATACCACTTTTAATTAATATAGAAAAAATTACTTAATTATTTCTTTATAATTTTCTTTAAAACTTTTCCTAAATAGGAAAGAAAACTAATAACATTAAAATTTGTTGTTTACACAAATTGGCATTAATGGTAACTTTATTTACAAACCGTACATAAATTAAATTTTCAATTATTATTAAAACAACTTTATATAACAAGAATTTTTTCATTATAGTTCCTTAAAAGTTGGACAATATTAAGTATTTTATTACCAAAAGATTTGTCTTAGCTAAGAAATTGAAATTTTAACCCAAAAATAAGGATAACCACAAAATTCTTAACGTAAAACTTTCCTTAAAATTACCAAAAAAACAAAAAAAGATAAACCACAAAATGTCATTGTTAATATAAATAATAATGACATTTGTGGTTAGTTCAAATAAAATGAAATTTTTGATAGAATTTAATT
This sequence comes from Empis stercorea, assembly GCA_949752835.1. Classification (NCBI taxonomy): domain Eukaryota; kingdom Metazoa; phylum Arthropoda; class Insecta; order Diptera; family Empididae; genus Empis; species Empis stercorea. The sequence continues at coordinate 7,906,253 of OX457087.1, forward strand.
ATTTTTATGGTACAGAGATATTTTATAATGAAATTTAAATTATTTTTCATATTCTAAAGATACTTTGAAATACATTATATTTTATTCATTTCTGTTTTGTAAGTACCAGGAAATATTTTATCTTCAAAATTATAATTTCATTACATTTTGTAAACCATATTTTCATTTCATCACCTCAAAATATAAAATATATATTTTTTTTATAAATAAATTTTTCAAATTATGATCTCTGAATTATTTTTGTCTTTTCGAAACAAATTCCGAAAATTATAATTTAAAAAAAATAATATGTAATAATAAATCCCTAAAATAATTTATTTAAAATTTTAACATGTTTCACCGCTTGCGTCATACAAAACTAAAATGATAATCCGAAATAATTCATACCACACTATACAGAACAAACCTCAAGGTAATTTTTATAAACCCGAAAGTAATTATGTTGATTTTTTTTTATTTTAGTTGTTGACTTTTTAATTAAAAATGTAAACCGTATTAAGGATATACGAAAATTCATTATCAGAGACAGGGAATATTTATGAAAATATCCAGAAATTTAATGCATTTATAATTCGTTTTTAATACCATCTTTCTAATTGTAATATAATTTTGGTTTTGTGTGTAGTAAAACGAATTTTGACAATAAAGTGAGTAAATACTGGATAGATTCGTACAGTATAAATTGAGAAAATTAATAATCGAACATTAAAATGAGTATAAATTAAACACACATTTTCAGCAGATCTTAGTAACATAATGCCATTCAGGTGATCCGAAATCATTTTTCATCATTTAAATTTATATTATTGGAAATCAGTTAGATTGATCCAATAACAAGAAGATCCAAAGCAAAATCTTATTATCGACCCTCTCAAAAATTATATTTAATAAAATCAAATTAATTATTTCAAAAAAAGGATATATTCATTCCAAGAATTTAAATTAATTTCTATAAAAAAAATAATCAAGAAATCTTTTAATTTAAAAATAAAAAAAATTCGTCATTACGAAATCCTCAAAATAAATTAATTTAATCTACATTGCGGATTTTGCAAAAAAATTATAAATATATTTTTAATTAAAATTTTATTTAATGAATTTCGTGACAGATTACTAACAGTACGCAACATTAAGTTAAAAAAAAATGTAAAAATTTACCATATAATACCAGAGAATATAAATATTAAATTATTTTCAAATTGAAATCATTGACCAAGAAAAATTATAAACTTTTTTAACCTTTAAACTAAATAAATATATATATTTTTTTTCTAAGAATTTATTATCCTTTTTTCGTAATGTTCTTTTATACACATCCTGGGAAATTTTAGTTCCTGATATGTGAAGTGAAAACATATAAATTTATTGCGGTCACAATCATAAAATTTAACTTTATGTATAAAAAAATTTACTAGCAAAATAAAAATAAAAGGATATATCGTTTAGTATTTTCATTTAAATTAAATTTAATATTTGGTTTTTCTAAATGTAATGAAATTTTTATTTTACGAATTTTCTTAATTTTTGTAAATAAATAAATTTGTTAGAAAGTATGATCCTTCAATGATTTATAGAAATTTGTTTTGGTCCTTACTAAATTTCAATAAGTTTTATCCGATGTTAAAAGTAATCTGTTAATTTATGGCTAATCTGGTATTAATCGATGAATAATTTAATTTTAAATATTTTTATACCACAGAATTCCAATTAATTAAAATTTCAATTTTCTCAAATTAAAGCTTTCACCATTAAAGTATATAATCGAAAAAAATTTCTCAAGTCCTCAATTATTACCAAATGAAATGTAAATGGATAAGCAAAATTAACTTTGTAATTAACCACACACAAACAAAAATACAATTTTCAATTTAACTTTTTTTTTCGGATTCTCTACCCCCAAAAAAGTAAAAGAAAAAAAAAAACTTTATTTCAATGGCAATTAATTGGAAAATTAAGTTCTATTCATATTCTTTATTAACTAATTCAACTCAAACTTTCTCTATTAATTACGTCACACAACTATAAACATTTATATAAATTATTATGCTCTTTAATCCAAACAAAGTTGATTTCTGTTTTGTTTCTTCCTTTTGCCTTTTGAAATTATCTTTAACATTGAAATGAATATCATCATAGAAGAACTCATTAAATCGTAAAAATTTATGTGTAAACCAAAAATAGAAAATTTTGTCCGGAAGCATATCCAATACACACACACACAAACATACACAAAAAAAAATTAATGAAGAAAAAATATTTACTCCAATTTTCTTTTTTTGTTTATCCCGAAAAATCCTTAGTAAGGATAATTTTGTATAAATACTAAAATGAAATTTCTTATTTCCACTTAAAGGAAATATACGCAAGAAAATTAATGAAATAGAAAAATGAAAACATAGAAATATATCAAAATCCTATCATCAGCTTTTTTTTTTTTGTAACAATTTAAGGATATTATTTTATTTGTTGTATGAACAAGTTAATCATCAAAAGGATATTTTGATTTCAAATGTAATTAATTTAAAATAAGAAATTTTAAATTGAAGCCTGATTGAAATCATTGCTTTAATTATACTTGGGACTTGTGACTGTCTACATTAATCTTAAGTTACTCTAATAGTGAACTATAATTAATTGTTATGGCATATTTATATTATCACCAATAGTAAACTATTATAACCATCAAAAATATAGCGTTGCTGAAACTAGACAACTAAAAACTCGTTAAATCAACTCAATTAAAAATCATAATCATAAATATTAGTAGATGCGGTAGATTATTGTTTAGTATACGATACTGCGGTGCAAGTGGTTCTGCTTGCGATTGACGGCCAATGCATCAAAGTTACTTTAGGGTGCACTGTGCTCACAACTTAAAATAACTTCCAGTAGTAAAATTTATATATGTATGTATAATATAATTTCAAGATAACAAAAATGCTAGATAGGTCAAGCCGTAAATAAGAATGATCTTACTCCTGAGAACCCTTAGCTTCCTGCAATTAATAGTTTGACCGATATGGAGGAACATCGGTAAAACTATTACGTGTTAAACCTTGGCCCACATTAAGGTCTTGAGACATTCAAAAAACATATATTAACTTCAGAGTATCGTTAAAAACTTCCACATTTATAAATTAAATATACATTCTGAAGTACTGCCAAGTACATATTCCCCCTAACTGATAAACTATAAATTTGTCATCTGAAATAACTTGAGCTTGAACTTACCAATATTTTTTTTTTAGTTATCTTTGTGTATCTCAATAAATGATCTAAATTTTCAATCTGGTATATATTTATTTATTTTTCTTCTCTAAAATATAATCTTCTTTATTATAGGTCATTTAACATGAAGAATCCTTTATAGAAATGATGAAAAAAAAAATACAATTTAAATCCTTTCCGTATATATTGAAAAAAAAGGTAACACACAACAAATAAACAGTAGTATTATTGTATTAAACATATTTTTTTTTTCAAAGACAGTTTTCAAGACAATTTTTCCTCTATAAAAGAAAATTTATTATTATATAGGTTATGTAAATATGGATTAACTTAAAAGTGTTTCGTCTTTAAACACTTTTAAAAAGAGTAGGTAAACATCAAACATCATTTAGTCAGACTATATATAAAATATATTAAATTTTTATTTTTATATTTTTTCACTTCTCTGTTGATATCCTTTTAGTTTTTTTACCTGAATTAAAAAAAAAAAAAAATTTTTATAGTTTGTATACAAATTGGTATACAAAATAAATTGATACAAACAAAAAAAATATTATATTTAAGTATAATCAAGTCACGTTTAGAAAATTTATTTAGGGTAAAATTTAAACACTTTGTATATGAAAAAAATAATAAAGTAAATATTACATAGTATAAATATTTTCCTTTTAGCATATATTTTTTTGTTGTTGTGTTGTGTTTTTTATAAAGATCCTTGAATAATATGTTTTTTTCTTGTTTTGTTTTATTTCGTTTTTTCCTTGCATATAGTTTTATGATGGCAAAGTTTGTTTATAAGTTTATGTAAATTGATCAATAAATTTTATTATTATTATTACGTTTCATTTCAAATGCGAAATGTATATAAAAAAAAAAATTGAAAAATTCAAGGAATCAAAAACGTTCACGTATCAAAAAACAAACATTGTACATATAACAAAATTTCAATACTATTATATTGAAATAAATCATGTTAGTAAATTTGAAAATATAATGTAAGAATAATAAAAACAAAATTTTAATTTCGAATTATAATTTTAAATATTTTATAGGTTAGAAATTTATGGACAATAAATATCGTGACTGTTGTAATTATTAAAAAAATAAAAAATCAAAGTATATTTGATACTATAAAATAATTAAGTAAAGAAAAAATAGAAAATTCATGATTTTGCAAATATTGAAATTTTGTTATCTTTAAAATAAATTATTTATAATATAAACAAAATCATATAATTTATAGGATAGGCTGATGGACAATTTTGATTAATATACATAAATATATTTTTGTAAATGTAAATGACTTGCTAATAATAATTTCTATAAAATTTTAAAATTTCTGAATAAAATTTGATTTAGTAAAAAATTAGTAAAGAATTAGGATTTTAGTATTTATCAACAAAAATTAGCAGATCTTTTTCAATAAATTGTAATTTTAAATCCTTTTTCATTATTTATATACTTCTCCAAGATTCACGGACAATTCGTAGAAAACCAATTCGTAGAAAACCAATTGGTAGGGAAAAAATGGTCGGAGGGTATTCGAGGGTATTCGATTTTTTCATACAAATTGTTATAGTTACTTACTTATTTAATATTTTTCGGAAAAGGCATTATTTTTTTTTATTTTCCGGGTAATTATTTTCCATTATTTATTTTTCTATGATTTTTTTCTACGAATTGTCCGTATACCCTTCTCCAAATTTGAATTATAATGATTTCAATTAATAATTCTACATGGTATAAATTCTAAAATAAACTATAAACGCCTCAATGTATGCTATATAAAAAATGTCTAAATTTATACGTTACAAAACTATAATTAGTTAAATTTCAAATAAAGTATGTATAATTAAAAATATAAATATATTCAGTAGCTTACAATTTCTCTAAATTAAAATATTTATTGACCTAAATAAAAAATATGTCTTCCCTTTTGGCTATAAATTTTATATTCCAACAGAAATTAAATCGTCATTTACTATACCAACTAAAAAAATATAACTTCAGGCGTTTTTGAACAGTCATAATATAAATTTCACAACTTTGATTTAAATTAAAATTTTCAATTCGACAAATTTTAAAATATACTCGTATATATCCTTTTTTAGTAAATTATTAATGACCATAATTCACATACTCTTGTTAACGACATGAATCAACACTTAAATTATAACACTATAATCTTTTACAAATGAACATTTCATAATATACAATCCTTAAAGGATTTTTACTTATTACATATATTATATGATGTACATGATATAAAAATGATCCACATTCACTGGATATTTTTCTAGTTTTACAGTGATTTATAACGAGATTTTCAAAACTAATGGATTTTAATAACATCTACTAATGGATTTTTTTTTGTTGAGTGCATATGTGTAGGACAGAATTATGATGACCCCTTTTTACAACAAGAATATTATTATTTAAGGATATTCAACTGTTGATTTGCAGAATTTCATTATAATATTTGTCAATCTTATACTACTTGTACCTTCTGTACTAATATTACACTCTCTTGTCGACACTAAGGAAACAGTTTTTATACTTTATATTATTTGGGAACATGAGGCACACAAATCTGTTATCTATTTATCTATTATATATTTAAGTTATATTTATGATTTTTTTGATTTTTTTTCTTCAGATTTTTATCCTTTTCAGAAAATTTGTGATGATATTTGAAATTTAATATTTATATAAAAAATTTTTGTAAAAAAAAATAATTTTTCCCACCTGAGTAAATTAAACATTCAATAAAATATGAAATTTGTCTATGAAATTTATAGAAGTTTGATTATATCCCTTTTCAAGGCGCAATCTGGGTTCTTAATAATTTATAAAGATATGTCAAAATGATTAATAGATATTTTTTTTTTATTCTTGCCGGATAATAAATATATTAATACATATGAGGTTTTGATCAAAAAATTTCTTACCAAATATAAATCATACGAAAAAAAAAAATTCTTTGCCACATTATTGTATATCATGCAATTTTTATATAATATTATAAATAATTGATTTATTGTTGTTAACCAAAAAAAAATTTAATATTAAATCTGAATTATTACATGAAAAAAAAAATTAAATCTTTAAAAATTTTTGGTAATTTAAGATTTTTTATCATATTTGAGAAGAGTTTCCATTTCTTTTTAAGAACGAAATTAAATTAATAAATTATGTATTTGATTGACAAATCCATACCAATAATTTTAATACAGGGTTTGCACTTCAAATTCACCCTTTGGCAAATCAAATTCGTCCTTTTGCAAATCAAATTCAACCGGTATTAAAAAATGATTCGAAAAGTTTGACTTTTGTTAATAAATGTATATATAAAGAGTATACATATACATATATATTTCCCTGGGATATTTTCGATAAGAAAATGGAAAAAATGTTTGATGAAAAACTTTAGTCAGTGGCGAAAAAAAAGATTTCAATCACAGGCGAATGTATCAGATATTAAGAAAGAAAATAGTGTGCTTCGTAAAGATTTAGAAGAAATTAAAACAAAAATGCATCAGATGGACAGCATGAATAGACGATTAAATTATAAAAAAATATTTATATACTTATTCGCGATATATTTTAAAACCCGCATGTAATCGAAAATAAATCTACCCCATACAAAATACATAATTAAATAAATTTTACGTCATTTCACCCACCTAAAACCTCACAGAAAATTGTCGAAAAAATAAAATTTGCATATATGTACTTCTAACCTAAAAAAATAGAATTTTCGAATCATTTTTTAATACCGGTTGAATTTGATTTGCAAAAAGTCGAATTTGATTTGCAAAATGGTGAATTTGATTTGCAAAAGGACGAATTTGATTTGCAAAAGGACGAATTTGATTTGCAAAAGGGTGAATTTGAAGTGCAAACCCTGTATGATATTTAATCAAATTTACTTATAATTTTAATTTAACTCGGATATTATGAAAGTCACTTAAAACTTTCAATAAAATTAACAAGTCTTTGATAGTTTTCTCCAACAATTTAAGATAATTAACAACTCTTTAATAATGTTATAGTTACTTTAACAAAAAATTTATAAGTTTATAAATATAATTTCGACGGAAATTATACTTAAAATTAGTAACTATAAAACTTTTAATTTCGTCAAAAAAATTTTGTTTACCATAATTGAAAATTTTTATATGAAAATTAGCACAAAATTTAAATCAAGAAGAAAATTTTATATAGAAAATATATTAAAACTTTTTTCATATAATAATTTTGAATTTTCAAAGTTTTGACACAAAAAACAAATTTCAGGATAAAATAAATTTCAACTGATGCGTTAACAGAGGAAATGGAAAACGTTTTCTCTCCTTCTATTTTTTTTTGACTGACATTTTCGAAAATCGTCGAAACCCCAAAAAAATAATTTGTTTTATTTTTATTGAGTGATTTATAGGGAAATGGAAATTTTTTTTTTTACTTAAATATTAAGGGAAAAAAGGATATTAAAAGTTGTATAGCAAATATTTAATCATGAATTCTGTAGATCTCAATCTCAATCTTTAAATTTTATAAATAAAAAAAAATTTTTAATTTTTGGTATCAGAAATTTCAATATATTATAATTTTTTTTTTTTGGCACGAACAGAATCTCATATTTCCCAAATCTTTATATATCCTTTACCATTAAATATACTAGATACATATATTATATAAACAAAAGTAACAATAAAAGGACTAAATTTATCCCCAGAAAAATAATTATATGTACGCCCGCCCATGAGATTTTATTTTGTTGTTCTGATTGATAATAATTAGTTGAAAATATATTTATAGTATATACACTAATTTTACCATGAAAATTAATCAGAAAAAAAGAAAACCGAATAAATTATTTGTAATTTTCTGAAAAAAAAAAAATTCTTGTCTATCATTCAACACAAGGAGTAGATATCCTTGAAAAATATCAATTTAGAAAAGGATGAATGACGTTATTAGTAAAAGAATAATTTAAAGAACATTGTGTAAATGGCAATAATATTACATAAATGAAAAATTATTGCACAAATTAATTATATTCTTAAAGAATATTTATTATTTCTTACAATTTTGTAAAGAAATGAATAGAACAAAATTCAAGATTGTTTTAATTGAACATGTGTTATACAATAAATCCAGCACAAGTGAATTTGACGATACATACATATATTCATTTTATACATATTTTTGAGTAACAAAAATAATGGAGTAAAAAAATATCAGTTTCAAGGTTGAATTTGTTAATTAAAATGAATGGAAAATATAGTTTTAGACACTTTCATGCTCCAATAGTCATTAAGATAAAATATGATTTTATCTAAAATAAATGATATCGATTTTTATAAACCTTGAAAACTTTAAAAATCTTTAAATTATCTTTTCACTTCATTTATAAAACTTATATATTGGTTTTCTAAAATAACTTGACAGTAAAAATGGTAAAAAAAAAATCCCTATAGGTCTAATTGTGTCAGAAATTTAATTCAGGTTCATTTTTTTCCCTTCTGTACAAATACAAAAAAATTGCACAATTCCCTTATGGATCAAAAAATTTCAAAATCCATTTTGACTTTTCTTTACAGAAAACGAAAAATAGAAATATTATCTTAAAATTTTGTATTCTTAACAATAGAATTTTTAAATCAAATTTTCCGTTTTATATATCTCCCACCAGCATATCATATTAAAAAAATATCTTTATCTATTTCAAAGTCGCAAAGGTCACCTAAAAAAGATTTAAAACGTCTATAAATAATAACCAAAAAGATAAATGAAATCAGATAAGAATGAATAAAAAAAAGTTATCTTGATAGATTCGATTTTTTTTTTTTGCTCAGCTGCCTAAAAATGTCATGTTTAACAATTTTCTGGGTATAATATCATTATCCTTTTTCTTCATTCTGCCAAAGAATGATGACAGCATCAACACAAGCAAAAGAAAAATAGACCTTAGACAGGATTTATTTATCTTGTAAATTTCAAAAAAAAAAAGAAAAAAAAAGAAAATTGATTTTCAAATTCTAGAGAAAAAAAATAATCTTAAACAAATTTTAAGCAAACTTCATTAAAATTTAATATAAAATAAGAAAATAAGGATCACAAACAACACTGACATTTTAATTTTGCATATCATCCTTGACATGTTCCCTTAATACAAAATTTAATATTTCAAGAAAAATAATCAAAATCTTACCACCCGCTAACTATATTAAATTCAAAGAATTTAATTTTAATGTCCTTTTTGTTTAGGGATGTGACAGTAAATAAAATACAATTTTTTAAATGAAATTAAAATTACAAATTCACATAAAATGATCAAAAAATTAGTAAAAATTTATATTAGTTATTTTTTTTTGTAGTAAAGAATTGTACGTAATACATTAGTCCTTTTAAATAATTATTTTTCAGGAAAAAAATCATATACATAAATCAAAAAATTAAATTCATTTATTCGACAATGACCTAAAAACAAAAACTTTATTGCCTTATAATTCAGAAGTAGAAAAAAAAACATCTGCCAAAATGTTAAGACACAAAAGTATTCATTAATTTGAAAGGACATAAATATATAATACTATTTAAGGACATTAAATATTTAGTATATTAAATACTAAATCATTTTGTTAAAATATTAACCTAAAAGTAAAACAGAAAGTTTTTTATAGTTTTTTATTGTCGTTTTGATAAACGAAAAATGTTTAAAAGTTAAGAGAATGTTTTTATTTTTGTGTATAAATATAAATTGGAACATTAAAGGACGACACAATTTTCATTTTTAATTTCCAGTCTATTGAAGTCAGACAATTTTATATTATATTTTGTCTAGGATAAATAGAATTTCTCATGATTTTTTTTTTCAAAAAATCAAAGTCATTAACCAAAATTAGAGCAGAAATTGTACAGAAAAAAAAATAAAATATAATAAAAAAACTAAAAAAAGTTTATGGTTGATCAATTTTTTTTTCACTCTATTTGACAAAAATACGCAATAATTTCAGAAAATAATTGAAGTTTATATTTAACTTTTAAATATCATAAAAATCATTAAATTTAACTATGCTAAATTAATATAAACCTTAAATAAAATTCATTTAAATGAATTTTCTTATTTTTTTTGGAAAACTTTTATATATGAAAAATTCTCTTTCCTTTAAATTGAAAATATTTTTTTTTTATTTTTGAAAATAAATTTTTACCTTTTCGTATATCAAATAACAAAAAAGAAACTTTAAAACCAAATAAAAAAAATATAATACAAAAATTATGCGAAAAAATAGTTTAAAAGGTAAACAATTTTTACTTAAAGTATAAAAATAATTTTGTTAAAAAGAAAAATTCTGAATTTTATTTGTAAATACTTTTAAAAAAAGATTTTGTTTAACAAAATTGAAAATATAACTTTTTTTGTTTTGAAAAATTATATTTCTTTAAATTCCAATTGTAAATATTTTTCTTTACGTATATAAATACAAAAATACAATAAACTTTTTCAATTTTCTAAATAGAAATTTTGTGTATTTATTTTATGCAAAAATATAGAAAAACTTTTATCAAAATCAAATTTTTCTTTTAAAATAATTTTTCTATTTTCTTATTAGATAAATATTTAATATACTTAAACATTATCAATAAAAATTGTTAATTTTAAATAAAAGAAAAATATTAAATTTTGATAAACTTTCTCTTTGTAATTGGTGTATGCGGTTGGTTATATATTGGCAACAAATTTTTATATTTAATTTAAAAAATAGAAAAGTTTTTTAAGATAAATTTCTTGTGAGATTGGAAAATGACTTTAATGGTTTTTGTAATAAAAATTTTAAAACTTATTTTGTACTATACATATTTGTATATAGTTGATAATTTTAAACAAATTAATAATTTAATTTAATATATAAAGGTAAATAAAAAATAGCTAATATAGCATAAATTATACCTAAAGATCCGAAAGTTTCATATAATAAAAAAGTATTATAAGAAAGTTTTAATCAGGATAATAAGGAAAATAAAATGTTTAATGTATATATACGTAAATATATTATAAACTTTTATATATACCAAATATTTTAATCATTTAATCCTAATGTTTTATAATCTATTATGGTTTTTAAACTTGAAAAAATATTTTTAAATATGTTTTTGTTTATTTTGTGGAATATCTGAGTTAAGAAAGTTTTAATAGGCTTTTAAAATTTTTTTGTTATGAAATTTGGGGTCTTGGTGTAACATAAATGAATCTGTAGAATTATAATTAAATATTTTAAAATTTTAGCAAGTATATTAGTAAAAAGCTTTCTTGGAAAAGGATACTGCTTTCCATTTTTGATGAAACAAATTTTTGCAGATAGAAAAATTATCATAAATTGACGAGCATTTAATTTTTTAACAAATATGCGAATCAAATATACTTTCGTTTTAATTTGTAACTATCATTTAAATTAAAAATATGATATTCAACAAATTTTTTGACTTCATGACAACGTTAATGACATTTGGATTAATTGACCTGTAGGCGAGAAATTCACTAATTTCAGCCCTTTAGAAATTTATTATTAAGTGGCACCCTTAAGCAAAACTTTTAATGTTTTAGTTATGTGTGGAATCTGGTGGTTAAGTTTGATGGTTTGTAGCTTTTTAATCTTAGTGGTGAATTATCAATTTCTAGTTGCTTGGCAAGGTCATTTGGATGATTTCTTAATCTGTTGTGGTATTTTTTTGCTAAATGATGAAATTACTTCCTTCACTGTGTTGATCTTTAGGTCATTTCTGACTACATAATTATGAAGGAAGTAATTTCAAGTAAATGATTGTTCTAAGAGTCTTGGATTGAAAGCGTTCTATTATGTCGATGTTTGAGTTACGTTGAGTTTTAATTGATAAATAATTTTGATTTGATGAAATATTTTTATTAAAATTATTTATCCTTGTGAAGCCATCAACATCTTATGGCACTTTTAACCCTCAATTGTTTAATAAATTGTAAAGTAAATAATATGAATTTATAACGATTTAAATATTTTATGTTATGTTCAATTTATTTCATAAAAATTAACAATAGCTATATATACATATACTGTCTGTCAACACATTTCTTATTTCCCATAGCTTCTACAATCATATGTATAATTACTAATTTTAATATTTAACTTTTGCCTCCTCCTAAAGAATATTTTTAATATTTAATTAAATGTTAAAGTAAAAAATTTTAAATTTTAAAAATTCTTTTAATCAAAAAAATCATTAGTAAAAGTTTAGAATTTTTTTGAATTCAGTAACAGAAAAATAATAATTCCACGTGTTTCAGAATTTTTATGAATTTGTTATACAGAAATATAAAAACTTTTGCAGAATTTAAGAGAAATATTAAAAGCTTTTTTTATTATTTCCAATTTTCCAGTGAATTAAATTTTTCTCTTAAATTTAAGAGAAAATTTAAATATAATAAATTTTTTTAAATCTATTTAATTTCAATAATTCTTTATTAATTTCAAAACTAAATTCAAAAAATTATTACAAAATTAAATCAAAACCAAGAATTATTGATTATTACATTATTGTATCCATTTATCAACATTTTCATATTAAATTCAAAACTAAATAAATACTTTAATATATCAAAAAAGGAATGAATATTAAAGATATTTCATAAGCATAATTAAATAATTTATCACGTATTTCATAAAGAATCCTATTAAATTACTAATATTAGAAATGTTATATTTTTTATCTATAAATAAATACATGTATCTTGAAAATAATTTGTTTCATAATTATCTGAAAAACTTATATAATCATAAAAATTAATAAACTAAATCTAGAATGAAATAATAATTTTGGAAAAAAAAAGTATTAATTAAATTATTTAAAGGTTTGAAATGTGTAAAAAAAATATTTAATTTATTGAAAAGTATAGTTTTACTATGGTATCAATAAGAAACCAATAAATTTCATTTCAACTAAATTTAAAACCTAGTCATTTGTCAAAGATTTATTTACATAATTTATTGCTTTAAAATATTTAAAAAAAAAAAAACTATTGAAGAGTTTATGTAAAATCAGTCCCAAAAATATGGTAGAAATGATAACATAGAAATACATATATTTCATTTCTAAATTTATTGTGTCGCAAATGAATTTACAGATTAAAATAATGCATTAACACTAGAACTACCAAGAATTGTTATATATACCTATTTGTACCAAACAGGTCAAAATGACCGGTCGGTATATTAAGGTATACCACATACGTATCTCAGAAAAATGGGGGTGGGGAGGGCGACAAAATAATTGATATTTTTATTTAATACATAGATTTAGATAAAGTTATAATATTAACAGAAAATATTAAATGAAATTGAAAGAAAAAAATGTGTGAATTTTTTTTGGAACCGGTCATTTTGACCGATTGGTATTTCTAGTGTTAATAAATTATACGAATATTTTTTGCATAAATATTGATTATTTAATTAATTTGGAATGGATTTAAATATATTTAGTTATTGCAACTATTAGTAATAGCTTCATTAGGTTATCACTTGTATTAAAATGACCACAACAAATTTATTTAATACCAAATATTTCTACATTTTTCATTATCTATTTGACGTTTTAATTATAAAAGAAATTACTAAAAAATTTCAACAAATTTATTTAAAATAATTAAATCCATCAATATAATATACAAACAAGAAATTTATAAACTTTTAATTATACCACTTTTAAACTAAATATAAGTAGAAAATGTCAACAAGAATTTTAAACTAATTTTTAATGTGAAAACTTTTTATCAACAAAAAAAAACTTCAACTGTTAGGTATAATCAATTATATATTCTTAATTATCCATTTTTTATATCTGAAGATTAATATTTATCTTTCTAACACGAATATTTATTTTAATTTATATCTATAAATAATAATAATAATAAATAATATAAAAAAAAATAGTAAATAGCATCGAATTTCAAAATCTTATTTTAACTATTATTCTATACACCAGCTGCAAACGACAGAATAATGTCTTCTTCGAGGTAAAATTATATACCATAAATATTAATCTATATAATAGTTTTTAGAAGAAAAAAAAAATCTTAAATATATTTTACAATATGCCACAGACAATTTTATGTCTCTGGTAATATTCAATTTTAATATCATTAAAAATATAAAACTGATATACAATAAGTAAAATATCCCTTTTCTTTATACTATAATATATATATATATATTTAACCAATATAGTAAAAAGTCATGTTGATATTTTATTTAAATTTTCCTTGATATAATACAAAAGAATAATATTTAATTTAAGTGAAATTTATATTGAGTTTAAAAAAAGGACATGATTGTCCTTCTATCACTGCGTATGTAAGTATATATCCTATTACATAATTTACTATATAAATAAATGACGAGATCTTTGCATAATGATATAATATTGTCTCGGTCAACAGTTTATTTGAAATTTAATTATTAATACAAATATTCGTAAGAGTACAGTTTTTTTTCTATGTAAATGAAAAAGGATATTAAGTTTCAACACAAAAAAAAAATTAAAGAAATTTTATTTGAATAAAAATTTATTATATAAATTTTCTGTAGTAGTTTTTTTTCTGTTCATATCCTTTATGTACATATACAATTTAAAATTGATAAGAAAGGATACTACATATATTTATATATTGCATGCGCTATAATTTTTGATAATTTTTTATTTAAATTGTATTATGCCTGGTTTTCACTCCTGTCTTATAAGGCGCGACTAAGTTAGCCACAGGCAAAGATCTGACTCGATAGCTGCAGATAATTTCCAGTTCTGTCACAGTTAATTTGACGTTAAATTAAATAAATTTTAATAAAAAACGTTGATATTTGCAAATTCATATTTTCAAATTTTTGGTTCAAATTTTTTATATTAAATTTGATAATTTTAAATAATTTCAAATTAAAGTACACAATAATCTCAAATGTCTAAATGCAGCTGTGGCTACTTGAGTCACATTTTCCCTAGTCACGACTTATGAGCTACAGATAAAATTTGGAGCATTCCTATAGGTTAAAAAGCTGTGGCTAACTTAGGCGCGCCTTATAAGACGGGAGTGAAAACCAGGCATTAAGATATTGAGGCGGAAGGTCGAAAGCAAAATACTATCACTATTATAGATCAATTTAAAATTTCAATTTCCTGATTTGAATATTACATCATTTAAGGATTTAAGCTATGTAAATAATTGTCGATCAGCAAGTGATATGTTTATTAATTTCTCTGATTGAATAAAATTTAAGAATTTTATATCGAATGACTCGTAAAAAAGACCGATAGATTTATGGAATATCACAGAGTGATAGAACGTGACAAAACTGAAAGACTGATAGAACGCTTCTTTATATTACAAATACTTTCTAAATATATGTTATGACATGAAGCAAATATTCATAAAACAAAAAAAATTGCAAGATATCAAATTATTGTCCTAAAAATGAATGAAACACAAACTCAATTAAAAAAATCTTTACATTGAATTCTCCATTAATTAAAAAGTAAATTCATTTCAATTTATACAATAAAAATATCTAATCTCCAATGAAACAAATCTTCTTCTTTTTTTTAATTAAAAACCGCTGCAACATTTAACGAAATCCAATTTAATTTAATATAATAATATTATATATTTTTTATGTTATCTTTGTAAATTGGTTTTGAAATTGTAATTGAAAATAGAAGTCATTTTAATGTTAAGCTTATTTTTTTTTTTGTACTTTTCAATTAGTTAGGATGTCAAACTTTGTGACAACAAAAAAAAGGATGTGAGAAATACAGGATTACATTTGAATTAGTCATTAAATCAAATTTTGTTTAAATTAAAATACATTTTTATAGAATTAAAATATTATTTAATTTTCATTTAAAATTATTAAATCATGATAAAAATTGATGCCGATAAAATTATAAATTATGTCATTTGTTTTTAAAATTCAGTGTAGTGCTTATTAAAAAGGAAGATTTAACGACTTTGCAACACTACTTTTACCAGCATTAGAGTCTAAATCCTTAATATTAACCATTAATCGAGTAGGTCGATATTCTTCAGTGCTAAGGAACATCTAAGAAGGAGTGAAATGGCTTTCTTTTATAATTTTGTAATAAAATTATTAGTACTTCTATTTCTATCTTTAGATTATATATTATGTACATATTACCAAAAAGCTGTCTTGGACCAGGATAAAATTAAGATAAGATTTTATGTTGTTTTTTGATAACTTTTCCTGTTTAATAATCCTTGAAAATACTACTTTATCTTTTATTCTCTTGAACTGAAAAATGCAATACACAATAATTATATTGCTGACAAGGTGACAAGTAATAACAGACAAAGACAATTAACATTTGAAATTTAGGTAAGTGGCAATCATTAAGAGTTTTATGTACTTTAAGTATGATTATCAGGTATTATACCTATTGATCTATAAACAGAATCAAAAATAAATGAGCGAATATCATAGAACCTATCCGTTTTTCGGACAGATTTAGCTACTTATCCTATTTATATACACACAAACTAATTCTTGCGGACAATTCTCATACCTAAAATAAATTAAATTATCGAAGAAAATATATTTTAGGAATATCCAAAAAACACCAATATTTGCTAACTTTTCTAGAATTTCTAACTTTTTATTGATTTTGAAGTATATTTCCAAATAATAAGTAAAAAAAAATAATTATATTATTTATGTCATTATTTTTTATGATTATACAAATTAAAATCTATTTTTTTTTCTGTATTATTTTTTTAGAAATTTAATTTAATTTAATATTTATTTTCCGCTTTTATTATTTAAATTTGTGTTATTATTATTATTATTTGAATTATTTTTGAGTATTTTATTTGTTGGCGGTAAACATTTTTCAGTTACCACTTGTTCAGTCTTTTTAACGAATACCGTAACCGTAGATATTTCTTCAACAAATTGTGATGGTGGCGGTGCATAATTCTCAACATCTGTATATGTTGAATAACGTCCATATGGATTTTTACGTGGTATTGAATGTCTATGATTACTATTACCACTATCTGATTGTAATTTTATTGGTGGTTTTGGACCAACAGTATCTAAATAACCATAACCAAAACCATAACCACCGAATGCTTTTGTTGTTAAATTATCCCATGATTTTGGCTTATTAACATATACTGGGGTTTGATAAATTTGATGAACTTGTTGAATTTGACCAGATGGAGTAATACAATATTTTTGTTGTTGATAAATTGTACCAGTTGGTTGTTGTTGTTGTTGTTGTGGGAATCCTTTTTGAGCTAATTGTTGACCCTTTGAATTACCAGCATTAGGACCACCTATAACACCACCTGATGTGCTACTCTGATGATAAGATTGTCTTGATTTAGTTGATGGTTGACGTGAATTACCTTCACTTTGTGGATCCCAATAAAGTGTATCAGTACTTAATGATGTTGTATATGATGCAGAACTTTCAGCTGGTGCAAATTCACTTGATGTACATGAATGTAAACTACAATGACTAGCTAAATTTGCCGATAAATTGAAATATTTTGAACGTGCCGATTGTGTCGAAGATGAATTATTTTGATGTTGATGATTCTGTTGTAAATGCTGTTGTTGTTGCAATTGTTGTTGTTGATGATGCTGTGACACTTGCTGTTGCTGTTGCTGCTGCTGTTGTTGTCCATGACTAGAGTGATGATGATGGTGGTGATGGTGATGACTATTACCATCTGGTGAAGCATGTGATTGTGATCGGGGTCTTTGTCGATCTTTACTCTCTTTATCACGATGTTTATGCTTATGATGATGATGATGTTCTTTTGGATGACGTGAACGTCTTCTAGTTGGTACACAATGTGCAGCACAACATGGACTACTGGCTAAATCATAAGCATCCAAACTAGTATCATCTTCACCATTTTTCTTTTCAGATTTACGACCAAAATTACCTAAACA
Organism: Empis stercorea; assembly: GCA_949752835.1. Lineage (NCBI taxonomy): Eukaryota > Metazoa > Arthropoda > Insecta > Diptera > Empididae > Empis > Empis stercorea. The sequence continues at coordinate 7,924,483 of OX457087.1, forward strand.
TGGATTACATGAATGTCCATGACAATGTGTACCTGTTGTCGATTTTCGCGAATTACGATTATCGTTTGATTGTTGTTGCTGTTGCTGTTGTGCAGCTGTTAATCTTTGCTGTTCATCATATTCACAGCATGTCAATTGACCTTGTGCTGTTAATGGTTGTGATTGGCTTTGTGGTACTGATTGTATTGGTCGTTGAATCATTTCTGTTGAACCATCACGTGTTAAGATATAATGACATTCACTTGGACTACGTTGTGGTCCAACACTTATAAAATACTCTCCACTACTATTCGATGTTGATGGTTTTAGGACGTATCGATAATTTGGATCTAAATATTGATAAGCAACAATAAATTGATCTGGTGGCGGTATAATAACTTGTTTTTGTTGTTGTTGCTGTTGCTGCTGTTGTTGTTGTTGCTGTTGGTTATATTGTTGATATCTAGGATGACCAACATTTACAACATCTTCTGTTGATATTGCAGGACGGTAAATTAATGTTGGTTGGCAATCACCATTCGTTGTTGCGTTAATATTATCATGACCATCAGTTGGTGATGATCCTGATTGTTTTTTACGTGCTGGTAAACTATGTGTTTTCCATTTACCAGTTAATAATTGGCGTTCTTGTAGGCAGGCTCTTTCTAATTCATTAATTTTATCTTGTAATTTATTTTGTAATTGTATATAGCGCATATGTAAGGCAACCTAAAAAATTTAAAAAAAGGTTATATAGAATTTTGCGTGTTATAAATGTAATTAATAAAAAAAATAAAAGGTGTGATATGGAAAATTTTAATTTACCTTACGAACACAATCCTCAAATAGTACAACCATTCTCATTCTTGTATCACATTTTTTAATTAGTTCAACTAATGTTTTATGATCAGCTTTTTCCATATCAATACCATTTATTGATAATATTACATCACCTTCTCTCATACCAGCTTTATATGCTGGTCCATCATATTCAACATAATCAACATATGTAATCATTTCAATTTCTTGTTCCTTTCTATAATGTATACCATATGTTTGTAATGTAAATCCATAACTAGAATTTTTCTTTTCAATAATAATTGTGCGTCTACGACGATCCTCTTCTGGTTTATTCACAGATACATTACGATCAGATTTATGGCGTTCCAGTGTATGAGTTCGTGTTGACTGAAATTTTTTTTTTTCGAATATATTAAAAATTCTATATTTTAAATTCAATTCAAATTTTACTATAAATAAAAGAATAATTAGAACAGAAAAAGAAAAAGTAAATATAATTTAACAGGTCACATAAATATTCTTATGGAAAAAAAAATATTACTATGTACTATTATCCTTCATTATTCTACAGAAAATTGGAAATTCTTTAATAGATTTTTTTTTGGTTGTAAAGAACAAAATCCCCAGGACATTTAAATTTATGTCTATACAAAAATAATTGCTGTACTATATTAAAACAATTTCAAGTCCTACCAAAAATGAGGGCATCCTTTAACTATTATACCAAAAACATAAAATTTTAAAAGCCTGAAGATAAAATATGTTTTTTTGTTTGGTATTTTATAGCAGAACACAAAACATTTTCCAGTTTTTCCTATTTTTTTTTTTAAGCCTAAAGGTCAATTTTTTATATTTGTGTGAAAGATTAATGGACTATTTATTTTTAGTAGCATATAAATTATCAATAATAATAAATTATATCTGATCCTTTAAATTTGTACAAAGTAGCTGTCAAAGGCAAAACAAATAAATGGAGTAAACTTTTTCTTTAAAAAAAAAAAAAATTCGATAATCGGTTCAGAAATTTAGCCCATAATAGGTTCAGTAATTGTTACCAAAATGAGTCAGAGAAATAAGTTTATTATATAGGTACAATATTACATTTCCTCTCTTATATTATAAATTGGCATAAACTTTGCGAATGTATAACCATGATTTTAAAATATTACAAAATAGAAATATGCTTTCAAAGTCAAATAATAAAAATTTCCAATATTGCAGTATATATACGATAATAATCAATTGAATATATCAATGAATTTCAATGACAAAACTATGCTATATACATAAAACATAGATTATATACTAATATGATAATCCAATTTATATATTATATACCTTTGAATCATCCAAATCATCATCACTATTGATTTCTGATATATTTGATGTTGATTGTTTATTACGATAATCACGACCCAAACTACCTGGTAAACTACCGGTATTACTATTACTACAATGTCCGGTACTATTATTACATCCTTCTGACGCCATTTTTTGTTTATATTATTTACTTTATTTTTGTTAAATTTTAGAAATATTTTGCTTTTTTTTAAATTATATATAAGATTTCTAAAATTAATTACAATCTAATTTTTCAGCATTTTAATAATTTTATAGGCCAAAAACTAAAAAAAATTTATTGCACTAAAAAAATGTTGAACATGACGTATATATAGAAAAATCCTTCAATATAAAAAATTATTGATTTTTTTATTATAATTTTTTTTTTGTTAGCCTCTCGCGAGACTTACAATTCGATTATATATTTTATTTATTTATATTTTAAAACACTATTAAAATTATATTTAAAAAACTAATATAATTCACCTAAAATTTAACTATTTCAATTATTTTTAATAAACTTTTTTCATTTAAATTTTCTCTAAAAAAAAACAAAAAAAAAATTATTAACTAAATTTTTTTTTTTTTTTTGGTAGACCGAAAAAATTATTTGATTAACATTTTCTTTTTCATTTGAAAAACTTTTATATATTAAAAAATTTATATTTTAAGAATTTAATTAATTAAAAAACGTTTAATTTTTTCTAATATTTAAAAAAAAAAGTATATTTAAAATTTGGCAAATTGTAATAAAGTTATTTTGTCATGTCGGACAAAACCGAACGACAAAACTTCTTTACAAGGATTGAACAAGAAATTTTTTTTCGTAGTTTTTACAAGAATGTTTTTTTTTAGTATTAATTTTTATTTGTTGTTGGTCTTTGGGGTATAAGAAAATGAAGAAAATGAATAAAAAAAATTTTTGTTATTGTTTTTCTTTTACGGATTAGATTGGGGGAGCAAATGTCAAAAATATTATAGAGACATGCGCAGTTCAAATGTTGCTGGAATAGTAATAAATTTTATACAAAAATATTAGTCGCTTTCAAAAGGTAACATAAGGTCATCCTTGTAGAATGTTGGGTATAGTAAAAATTATTATTAATAATATTTCTTTTACTATTTAAGCGACATCAACAATATCAAAATGCAAATTTTAAATATTTGTATAAGAGAATTTGTAAAAGTGTTGAAATTTTGCAGCAAATTCAGGACATTTTCGAATTTAGATTTTTATAATTTAAATTACATTCCACATTGATTCCATATTGCTTTATCTGTTTAGAAGCTAATATTTCGTAAAAGACCATTGCTAAATTGTTGGTGAGGTAGTTAACAAGACGGTTGTAATCTCCGAAAAAATACTACTTTACATTATTTAACTTTACGTTTAGCAAATTTTCAAATATTTAGCATAAAAAATTTATAGAAATAAAATATAAAAATCTTTAACACAATTTTTGTAACAAACCTTTAGTATGTACTATAATTATTGAAAGATTTGATAGTAATAAAAGCTTCCAAATAATTAAATTCTACAAATTTTTTAACAATATTATATTTTTAAATAAATAATTGTCATTCTGATCAAATATTTTTGCAGTAAAATTAATGATCAAATAAAAAAGTGTATAAAATGATTTAATTATACTAGGTAAAATTGTAGTTAATTTCCATGTTTTTAGTTCTACTCGAATCGAGTACTATCATATATTTAGTTGCATAAGTAAATTGCACCAAAATGCACCAAAACAATTTTTTTTTGGATCTCAAATTCCTCATTTTAGTCAAAATTAAAATTACAATTTAATTACCAAAATATTATTTTATTAAATCGTCGAAAAATGTCGGCTAAAATGAATTGTATGGCAATTTTTTGTTCATTTTTGGATATAACAAATTTAAAATTTACGAGTCCTGACATGTTTTGTTCAAATTCCTACAAAAACCTTCTATTTAACCACAAAAAAAATAATCTTATAAAATTAAATCGTCTGAAAATTAATAATTTTCTTTAATTCTATTTTTATTTATGTACGATTAATTAATTTTTAATTATTTATATACCTTAAATTAAAAAAGAGGTAAAAGAAAACAATAGACTTTTCTTATTTTTATTTGACTTAAGCAACGAAAAACAAACTAACCAGGGCCAAAAAAAGGATATTTTCTTAATTTTCCTATAAAAAGAAGAAAAAAAAAAGCAAACACAAAAAAAAATGGATAGAAAAACCATAGCTAATTGGGTAACATACAAAAGAATTTCATTTTAATTCAAGAAAATTAAAGTATAATCTTTTTTTTTTTGCTTATACTAAAGAAACACAAGAAAAAAAATATTAAATTAATTAATTTTTGGTTATTTTAGTAAGTAAAGGGAAAAAAATTGCCTTTTATGTGGTTAAAAAATTATATATAAGATATTTTCTTTTTATAAAATGTTTATTAATGGGAGGAAAAAAAGGATAATTAGGTAACTCAGACAATAAAGAGGTTTTTTTTTATAGACATAGTAGTTTCATATGGTTTTTATTTTTTTTTACTGCAATTTAAAGGGAGAATTTTAGTATTTTTTAATTATGTATTTTTAATTTTGAAGATTTTGGTTTGATCATAAAGAAAAAAAAGAAATAGAAAGTTGATTTTTTTCTGATATCTCGTATTTAACATAATTGAATTATAAAATTGGTCCTTGGCAAATATAAATTTAAAATTTACGAGTCCTGACATGTTTTTTACCTAGTAAATCATTTATACATTAGGAAGCAAGGATCTTCATTATTTAGCACTCTTTTTCAGCTTTCAATCGTTTACTACTGACAATACACAAATAGCATTAATTATCCAAAATTATAAAAATATTTATAGTGAATATTTGATCATGGCTACAGTATAAATATATTTTATTACATTTTTGACTATCATTTTTAGTTACAATATTAAATTGTAAACATTCTTTAAAATCTATTTCAGACAGACCAGTCTTTCTAAATTATTCCAGCTGACATTTCAGAACTATCAAACATTTTTTCCATTTACTATGTTAGATCGATAATTGGAAATGTTGAGATTAAGAATTCAGCTTAGTGACCAAAAAGAACAGCAGCTTCAAATATTTGAAGAAAGGTTGCTTCTCAAACATGTCCGAAATCACTTATATATTGATTAATCTGTAAATGTTAATGTAAATTTTGTATATAATAATGGAATTTTATATTATCTAAATTAATTTCCTTTTTTCGAGTAAATGATTTATCTTTATTCATAATTTTTTTATGCATTTTCTTATAAATTTTCCCTACAATTTTCTTCATTTATTTGCTATTTTGTTGAAGGCATTTTTTTAACAGCTTTAGTTAAACATAAATCATGCAAAATTTCATTTTATTACTAACCCCTTTAATGATTTTTCTTATATACTTAATTGATTATACTTTAAATTCGTTCGTTCGTTCCAACTGTAGCTAAATATTATTTATTAAAAGCTGTCGACAATCATATTCCTCTATAATACAATAAAATTAATGTTATAAAATTTATTTATTTACAACACTTTTTGATTTCGAACTTTAAGGACGATTTAAATTATTATTACACTTTGTTTTCTTACAATGTATCCGATAGAGTGTTGTTAGGTCAACTGTCATTCGTTCTGAATTATATTTATACAATGCAGGGCAAATATTATTGGTGGTATTTCCTGGCAAAAAGGAAATGAAATCTTTATTGGTAAATAATGGAGAGAAAACTGCAACAGTTCAGTTATATAAGTAAAGTAAATTTTTCCAGTATCAATTATTCATTTTGTGTAATAGTATTATTTTATTATTGAATTTTCTGCTCTAGCCAGGACAAACATTTTTATATGCGAACATAAAAAAATTAAAGTATCAAACTTTGAAACTGAATTAAATTGCAAAATTTTAAAGAAAATTTATAAGAAATATTAATTTTCTTTTCTCTTTGTAATTTTAGTAAAAGTTTAAATTCCAAAAAGCTAAAAATATTTATATTCACCGAATATATAAATAACACTTTAATTTCATTTTCAAAAACTTTAGTCTTTTTAATATCTAATTTATTGGATATTATATCAAAAAGAATTTTCTGGTAATGAAAAAAAAAAAAAATCTTAAGTGAAAATTTTATCAGGATTTAAAAGAATTATTAATCAGAAATTTTTTTTTTTTTAATCTATAAAAAAAACTTTAAGGATATTTACTACGGGAAAAAATGTGTTTTCTTAGAAAAGTTTCATTTGAAGAAAATGCATATAGAATTGTTAGCATTGTGAAAAATGTTTACTGCAGTAAAAGTTTTTACTATATAACGAAAAAGGTAGCAAAAAAAACAAAAAATATAAAAAAATTTTGTTATCAAGAAAACTTTGTCAAATTGTAATAATATTTTTTTTTAGCTTTAAGATTTAAAAATAATGTTTATAATATATATGTATATTAAATAAAAGTCCTTGAAAATTTTAGTTAAACCGAACATAATAATTTACAAATTATTCCAAATTTACAGATTTGAAAATCTTAGCAATATTTAGTATGTCAGAATTGGACCATGCTTAACTTAACAGATCAGAATTGGAGTTATACTTTTCTTAATTTTTTTTTATGTGCTGCTCAGTTCTAATAAAAACATATTGAGCATTTTTCTAAAGATTTTCTATTTTTAATTAAATTCTTTCCTTTCATGGATGGCAATTTTATATTTGGAAATTATTTTCCTTTTTTAAAAACATTTTTGAAGAATATCTAGATAGTAATCAGACGAAATACCAATTTGACAATTTTGCATGTTTAGCAGTTCCTAAAAGTTATATTTGTTTTTCAATAGACAAATGAAAGGTTTTCATAATTTATAAGGCTGGCCAGCGATTGTTCTATCATATAATGTACATACTGCAATTTTTACTAAATATATTTAATATATATTTAACTTCTTCTATTTTCAGGATATTTTGATGAATATGCTTGCAAATTGCTCTTGAATTATCAGTATTGATGATGACTTAAATCAATAATGTAATATTATTAGGGAAACTTGAGAAATTTTCTTTACACATTCGAGTAATTAAATTTTCCATTTTTTTCCTTCATAAAAATTCGGGCTTTGTATAAGAATAATTATAAAATAATCAAAATTTTCGAATAGCCTGGTTAAGAGTAACTATTGATTGTGTTAAACATGGACTTCATTCACTTCATGAATATCGTAATTAATGAAGAGATAGTAATCAGACGAATCGTTAGTTGCAAGACTACTAATCATTATAAAAATTTAATAGTTTTATTTGGCCAATTAGTCCTTAATTTGTAAATTAATGACGATAATTATAAAATCTTATTAAATTCAATTACACATTCAATTACACATAAATTTGCACATATGTTAATTTAGGTACAGAAAAAAATCATTTTTTGTAATACGTATTAGTCTACCTAAAAATTACCTAAAATATATCAATTACATCCGTTAAACTTAAATTCCTTAAATCAAAATTAATTTAATAATAAAAATAACAACAAATTTTTTTCTATATTAAAACCATTTTTTTTTTTAATAACAACGCAAATATTGTAAAAATGTCAATCTTATGGAAGTTTTTAGTAGGCACTATAATATTATATTAAAACAAAATGAACAATATTTATATCAGTATATATCCCTTCTCAGAATATTTATTAAATTACCAAGGAAAGAAAATTCATCATTTTCATTTTATCGTAAAAATTCATCAACACCAAAAACACTTTTACTAAAATTAAGAATATTGATAAATTCCTAGCAACAACACATCATTATTTTTCTTATATATACCTCGTTGGTATAAATAATATTATCATCCTTCAAAGGATGATTCCTTAATTTGATATCCATACACTTTACTCTTTACTTTCACTTTAAATTACTTTCTTTATTTCAATACGTTATCTTATATATATTTTTTTTCTTCTTCTTCTTTTTGGTTCATAAAGACTTTATACTTACTTTACTATATATATTTTTATCGTCCTTGAAAGAAAAACGAACACCAAATAAGTAAAAACAAGAAAGAAAATACCAAAATATGTATTAAGGATATTTTTACATTAATATTCCATATTATTTATGCGAGTGACTGTGAAAAAAGGTCAGTGTATTTTTGTGGTCGTATTTTTTTTCTTTTTTGTGACTATAAAAAGGATTTTACACATAACTAGAGTGAAAGTATATTTTAGAAAAAAGGATAATCCCTTATATATATGAAACTGGCAGAATTAAAATTATAAAGTTGATTTTTTTAATACAAAATTGAAAATAGTTAAAAAAAATAAGAATTTTTTGTTTGATTTTCTTTTTTTTTTGTGGAAAATTTTGGTTTTTTAGAGCAATTACAAAATTTTTTTTTTGTGGTACGGTTGAAAAAACAATTTTACGGTTTAATGATTTTTTTTTCTCGGCATACCATTTTTCAGATTAAATTAGTCATCTTTCAAAATGAATTGATCAGTTTTGTAAGTATTTTGAATATTTTGAATAAAATTTAATTTCAAACATTTTTTGAGTTAAATTAAAGACTAAGTAAATTGTGTTAAATCATATTCTAAAAATTAATTTAATACCGCAAATCGATGTTAATTAATTAATTAATTATATGTATACAGAATTTTTAATTACATATATTTAAATATTTACTTGATTTTAATAAATTAAATTGAAAAAGTAAATTGAAAAACATGGACAAACCAAACATTTTTCTTCTTTCTTTGACTATAAATTTTTTTTGTTTCTTTGACTCAATTTTACTTCTTTCTTTGACTTCAATAGCCTGATGTGGCCGTAGGAGTAGCTCTTAGAATTTTTCCATTAATTCTGTTACGGCTTGGTACCTACTAATTTTTATATTTAATCCGAAATGACTCGACCACTACCAAAGCTAAGTTAATTTGAAACGACATTGTGGCCTCAGATGTGGCATTTTTATCTTACAAATATCGTAGTACACAACACACTAAGCTGCACTTATTCAGTTTACTGTAGCGTAAATTAATTATAATTATAACTATCTATTAATTATAGATAGAGCTGCAAACAGTTGAATTTAATTTGAAAAAAATATTCTGATAAACGACTAATTTAATTTGAAATTGGTTTATATTCGTATATGTGAGGAGAAAAAAATTCTATGGATATATAATTTTTCCGATTTTCATTTTCATTTTTTTGAAGGAAACCCAAAAATCTTTAAGTGGACTTTCAAACTAAAAAAAAAAAAACTTTAAGTACATAAATATTATTTGATTTTTTTTTTTTATCCTTGTCCTTGAAATTGTTCAAGTAAAATATAAGGATATATAAAAAAAAATTTTAGTTGATACAAAAAAAAATATTGTATTATATAGAAGACAAATAATTTCATATCAAATTTCCAATCAATTTAACTTTGTAGATTTTTTTTTTCTGGTTTGGTTTTAGTAAATAAATTTTTTTGTAGTATATGTTCAAAAATATATTTTCGAAGAAAATTAATATAAATATTTAAAAAGGAAAATTATCTGTTTGAAATTTCTAACTAAAAAAAAAATATTTTTGATTAAATATTCAAAAGACAAATTTTTGTACATGAATTAATTTTATTATTAATTTTTTACTCATATATAAAAAAAACTTTATTAAAAGTTCATTGATCTAAAGTCAAAAAATTATCCTTTGAATTTTTTTTTTTTGGAAAATCCTTTTCTTTTCTAATTATTTTCAATTTAGCAAAGTTTGTAAATTTTATTTTCAAAATATATAAATTGAAAATTGAAAATAACGAAAGGAGAAAAATTATTTCTGCCCTAATAATATACGAAAAAAATCCCCTTTTAAAAGTCTCCACCAAATTAAAATGGGTGTGTTTCTTTAAGGGGTAATTTCTTTCCCCAATTTAGAAAGCTTTTTATTCAGAAAATCACAACAAAAAATTTTTATTTGAACTATTTCAAGGGAATTTTTTTTATTACAATTTTAGTTAATAGCAACATTACACCATAAAAAAAAAGAAAATTACACTGAGACGACCTTGAATTGCTATGTTTACTATATATGAACCATCACCCATCCCACTATATTTTCTCTATAAATAAGAAAAATATATATTATAACACTGTCGCGTATAATTTTTTATTATATCCTTAAGAAATTTATCTGTACCATCAATTAATTAAAAGTTTTTTCATTAAATTTTTGTATACCAATAATATACATGTTGTTTGAATTTATCTTCTTTTGTAAGTGTGTGTGTGCGAGTAAATAAAATTATGTTCAATAACAATTGACATTAATTAGAAAAGTAATTTTTGAAAAATAAATAAAGAGTTTGTTTAAAGAAAATTTTAATTAATTATTTCATAGTTAAACCAGTAAACAAAAATGGATATAGTCAAAAAATTTATTGCCAATTAAATATTAATTTAAGATTGTTTCTTACTTTGGCTTCGAAATTATCTCCCACTGGGCCAATTTACATTGATCTTCAACGATTAATGCTATCAAAAGAATCGAAAAGTCAAAAAATTATCAGAGATGTGTAAATGATGACTTAAAGAAATTTTAAGCCCAATTTTGAGGACACTTACAGCGCAGATTCAATCCTTTTTACATAGCTCATATTATTTTTATAAATCAAAAATGCATTTAAATAGATCGATTAATTAAGACTCTTTTGACCAAAAAAGCTATTACCAAATATGACAAATTAAAATTTAAAAGTACAATTTGTTTTATCCATAACAATTTTCCAATTTTATTAAAAAAATTATCCTAGAAGAAATTTAATCAAAATAATTTTTGTGTAAATAATACTTTTTTTTTTGTCAAACAGAAAATGTTTATCAATTTTACCGCTAAAAAAAGGACATCTAAAGATTATGCTAACAATATTGACACCATTAACCTACTGACAAACATTACATTTTTGGTATACTAACAAAATATTTATCAAGTTTCATTGGAAGTAATAATATGAAAATTATTGACCCTTTTTTTTAACTTGATTTTCCTTTTTTTTTTTTAAGTTATTTCTTTTTTTGTACTTAATCTGTGGTTATCCTTGAATCCTTAAGGTTATATTGTGGTACAAAAAATAATAATAGAGAAAACAAGTCTAATATAATCACAAGAATAAGTAATCGAAAATCTGTGAAAATTTTGAAATATTTCTATTAATTTTTTTCTTTCTCTTACATAATATTATTTTTATGTGATTTCGCGTCTAGGATTCAATAACTGCGATTAATCATTTTTCATATTTTTATGTCTGAAAATATAGTTTCGTAGTTTTATTATTTTTTTTTTGTAAAATGTTGAAAAGAAAATGTATAAAAATTTTCCAATGTTGGAAAAATTGAATCTATGTATGTAGGTATATAGAAACAAAATATGTTGCGTGTAAGAATTTCTATGATATAGGTACACATCTATTTATTTATTTATTGGATATCCGAAAATGACTCAACAGAAAATTAGAAAATATTGTTTTGGTTCATATTTTATTTTCTTGGGGTGGAAAAGTAAAACAAAACAAATTCTTTGGGAGGTGAAAAAAAAAAGGAAACAAAAATATTATTAATATTTTGTGGTGTTTTACGATAAAAACAATAAATATAATATATTATTTATTTACTCTTTTGTTAATAATTTCTTCTGATTTCTTTTCTATATAAAAATTTTTTTTTTTTTTGTTTACTATATAGAAAAACGTCCGTCTGGTTCAAATAAATTATTTATTAAATTATTATTTCATAAAGTCATGCACATTAAAAATAGTATATAATATATTTTCTGAAGAAATTTCTAGTATATGTAGGTATAGGAAAACGTAAATAATGATATAGTAAAAAGAAATCGATTAAAGGTTGTAAACTTGTTGAATTTTTTGAAAATTATTGTAAAAAATACGTTTTAAAAATAGATTGAAAAACAGAAAATTATTTGGAAAAATTATTATTGGAAACATTACGATTAATAAATAACTAATAAAATTTTTGAATGTCGTAAAAATAATTAGGTCGAGACGCAGAATGTGGGCGCTGGTTAAAACTGTGACTTTAATAAAGTTTCAACCAACGAACTATATAATATAGAAGCTTAAAGAGATTATGTTTTCATATAAATGAATAAATGAAATTCCAACATCTGACAGCAAATCTGGGGTAAAATGACAGTTGGTATGGATATAAATCTAATAAATAATTAAGCCATGTACTATTTGGTGTAATAATAGAAGTCGTGACGTCATTCGGGCTTATCAATTTTTTTGTATTGCTTTTTAAGAAAAAATTAAATATTATTGAAATTATATAAACAATAAACACAATACTAGCTGCCAACGCCAGAGAAAAAAAAGCCAATATACTGTCACAATTACAGCCAGCGCTCACATTCTCCGTCACGTCTAAATGAAAATTACAAAAAGGAAATTACTTATTTATTCGCTCTAATAAATAAATCTTTAAGTAAAATAATTTTCTTACATGAAATTTTCATTGTACATAAATTTTTTCTTGTCATTACTCGTATATTAATTTTCAAAAACATGTTGAAAATTAAATTTCCTTATAATTTGAATATATATATTTTAAATGATTAAATTTGTTCTACATGATTTTTTCTACATTGTAAAATTTCATTCACTGTTTTTGCTCCAGGTGTGAATAATTAAGTGTATTTCAATATTTACATTATAAATAATTCTTGAATCTTACTGCTAGGATATTACAAATTACATATATACGAGTATAAGTATAACAATTACTTTCCATGTTAGTCGTTTTGGTTCTTCCTACTTATGGAAATTCTTTTACATCGTAATCATTTCATCTGAACTAAATTAATTAATATTTCGTGTTATTCAATATGACGACGACTTTAATTTTTGTTATAAGAAAGTTTACAGGAATTATTTTGTAATATATGTATTAACAAATATAATAATTTGTCAATGTTCAAAATATGTGAATATAATTATAATTTTCTAATAAAAATTAATAGTAATAAGGAAAATTGAATTATAATTTCCCATATTTTCTCAAAAAAAAAAACTATTTTACAATTCAAATTGAATTTAGCTCAAATTAAATCTGTCCTTTCGCTAATCATTTTCCAAATGTAATTCATCCTTTAGAGCTGACACGTTCGTTAGTCCTTATTTTGATTATAAACTTATTTGGATTATTTGATCAATTTGACTTTTGAAAGAGACCAATTTCAATTAACATTACTACTATATTTTATATCATTTTTTCTAATTAAAAATGGGCGACAATTTTGAACTAAATCGCATAAGATTTTTAAAGAAACTTATCGATTACACCAATGTAGTACCATGTATAATATCATAAATTATAGTATAATCTTTGTAGTATTTATAGAGTTATTATATAACACAACACCTAATGAAATTTCATTAATTATGGTAAAATTTTCAAAATGGTCATAAATTCACATTATGGTAATTATAGATAGTTTATATTTAAGTACATATGTAGTAAACACTTCGATTATAACCTTTATATACTACAACTTTTAAGTAAATTTCGTCCTGTTTCAATTGAACCAATTTACAATAATATTTACATTTATCTAGTTATGAATTTCAAAATATATTTCCAAATTTAAATATCACAATCAAATATTTTCCAAGAAATCAAAATTTTTATATAAAATCAAATAAAATATATTTTTGGAAATTGAAAAAAAAAAAAGTCGTTAAACAAATATAATATCGGATAAATTACATGCGTTTGAATTGAAAATATATACAGCAAACATAAATATATATTAAATTTACTCTCTCTCTAAAACTATTATGAATACTGAGTAGTTTAACCTCAATTAAATAAAATTCTAGAATCTGAAAAACATTTATAGAAATATTTTATATACCAAAGTCAAAAAAGTAATAAATTGAGTGTATACCATCGTTATAATTCTATAAATTTCATAATTTTCTGAACATTGACTTTCATATAACATGTCGAATGGAAGGTATATACATATACACAGAATAATAATGTAAATATTAAATTAATTTCAAAATTTTATGAAACCTGAAAATAACATACATACTATATGTATGTACCTCAACATACATAATAAAAAATAATATATTTTGATATATGCCAAATGAAATTGGTTTTATATACTATATGTATATGAAAGTACGGTTGTTGCTTTTCATAAAATCATGATTTCTTTTTGCCTATCCCCACTATGTTAGTTATTTTCTTTTTAAAACGCTATTTAAAGAAGTTTTGTGGACGCAAAAAGATGTATTTAGGAGATATATATAGAAAATTATAGTATAAAACTAGTAAATTTGAAATTTATAAGCAAACACCCATCAGTTTGCTCACCTAAGGGGTTGTTTTTTTTTCTCTACTATTTTGTTATTGTTGGTGGTAAATCAGCATTGATTATACACGTGAGGATTTACAATATTTTAACCTGAAAACATTTTATGATATTTATTTTATATTTAAGATTAATAAATTTTGTTGTTGAGGTTATAGACTTTTATAAAGTATATAAACGTAGAAGAAAATTAATTAAAAATCACATATATGTGTTCCAGTATATATAAAGTAACCAAAGTAAATGTCTACATATTTTTATATTATTATTATTATTTTTTTGTAAGAAGAAAATTTTAGCTGTAGGGAAATTTTCCTATATCTATTTATACAGACAGAAAAGAAACCTTTTATTTTTGTAGGCTTGGTAAGATGTATAATATAATTTTCATATAAATAAATTAACCAAAAATCTTTAAGCTTGAAAAATAACAATTTCAAAATATTTTGATATATTCTTAACAAATTTGAGAAAATTATGTATAAAATTATTAAAATTTCAATAAGGATAAGGATTGATTTATAATATTATTTGTCAAACGCCTCCATGATATAATACTATAGTATCAGGCGGATCATTTTTACTCCTTTTGTAGACCATAGTGAAATCCTATCAAAGTGAGGAGAGAAGATAAGATAATCCAATATTAAATTGTACAAATTATTCATTCTTCTTAAATGATTGTATATAGTCATAGCAATTAGTTTCACACCGAAACGATTTTCATGATATTTATTTAATCCTGATCCTATTATGAACCCTAAATAACAATATGGCGGACAGTGAACAACCATTGCATAAATATTTCGCCAATTTATAATAAGAAAATAAATATGACAGAAGTAAATGTCACATATTCTCGTCAAACATCAAAGTTCTCTTAAATAGAAAAAGTATAAAGAATATTTCCAATAAAAAGGACTAAAAAAACTAATAAAATCTCCATATTTCTATCATTTAAAATTCAAACTAATCTAATTAAAGTATTTTCCTTAAGCCTGGAATTACACCTTTTAAATCAATTTTCAACTTTAATGGATCGCCATACATTCTAACGAAGTGATCTTATAAATTATCGAGACTAAATTCTATAAATATTTACAGAATATCCCAAAAATAAATATACATATACATATGTACATATATGCATATATAGAAAATTATACTTAAATTAAATTTTCCACTTAAAATCTAATACATTTTCCAACCGACACAATTTAATGTCTAATAATAATAATATTAATAATTTTTTTTTTATTCTACTTAAATTTCCTCCTCAAAAATATTTTCTTTTCTATACATAAATTTTTCTAACAAAAAGAAGAATGTAAAACATTTTGTGTGTGCAACATAAATAGGTATTTATTATATATACATATATGTATATAAATATACGCTCCTTAAACAATTTTCCACCTATATAACAATGAACACTAAAAAATTCTTTAAATAATAAAATAAAATAGAAGTTTATATGTCTCATATATTTCACTTACATTATATATATTCATCCCCCACAGGGCTGTACAAAATAGTCCTTTTGAGTATATTCATAAAAAAAAAAAAATAGAAAAAAAATTATTCCATTTCATCGACCTGGTTCAAAAATAAAACTAAAAGAAAAATGAAAAACAAGTACACAAAATAATTTTTCCCGTCAATTTTGATAAAAGCGCGCACTTTACTTCATCTTTTTTTTTTTTGCGGCTTCTATACTATATTTTCTGTTGTGTATGGTTGTAGTACGTTTACGTATTTTTACTGTCTGTACTGTTGATATCCTTCAGGACATGATATGTATATTTTCATATACGATATTATTATTTAAATATTTTCCCATAAAAAAAAAATCTATGTACAAAAATATTTACATGTGAACGAACATTACAGTGAGAATTGAATTTTTGCTGTGTTTTTGTTATTAGAATATCGGTGACGACATAGCTCAAAGCTAGAACAGAAAGATTTTTTTTATATATAGTATATACTCCCCCCGAACCGAACATACCACAATGTTAGAAAGGATTCAGGCGAATAACCTGTATAATATTTTCTATATTTGTGTGAATACGAAGATATCCTTTGGGGCATTTATTTATATATACGTAAAAAATATCATTCAGGATAAAATGGTACATTAATATATGTGTATATATGTCTATACGTCGGGATATATTAAATTAAATTAAATTCATAAGGAAAATAAAACAGAATAGCAGAAAAAAATATATAATTTTAATATTAAGGATATTAGAATGTTAAAATATGGTATAAATGTTTCTCTACATACATATCTAGTTTAAGTTAAAGAATTAGGATACAAAAATAATGGAGACAATATATGTGCAAAGATAAAATTAACATATTATTGTAGTTTTCTATTCAACATAAATATGTAAATATAATGTTTGTTTATATGGCTAGCGATTATTTCATATTTGGTTGAATATTTGATCTTATTTTTTCGATATGTTCGGCTTCTCTTCAATTTTTACGTATAATAAACAATTCATTCATTCCAATACGCATCTGTCATTATTAATTTGGCTAACTAAAATACAAAATGGCGGAAAATAGACGATAATATGACCGTCGCTGAAAAGACAATATTACGAATGTAAAATGTAAAAATCACTAACTACAGAAAGACACTATTCTGGATCCTTAACGACTAAGACACATTTTAAAGTAAAATATCTATCTATACTGATAAATATAGATTTTCTGACCATATCTATAATTCATTATGTTAATGTTATAGCAATGAAAATTTAATTCTTGTACGTTTACTAATTTCTATCTTATCTTTAAATAAATTTCCAATCTATATTCGTCAGATCTCTTCGTCCTTGATTAGAGTTTAAATTTTTTCCACTAAAATTCGAAACTGGTAACCAATTACTTAATTAACAGAGACTTAATACAAATATATTATCGTTATTAAGAATATTATTGAACTTTATCCTTAAAGTATAAATTCAATATTCAATTATTTTTTTCTCTAACAATTTGAAAAAATTACAATCGAATTATAACAAACTCCTTAATTTCTGAACATAATATTTATTTATTTAAATTATTTTGCGAATTAAAATTTTTCTAATTTATAATTAAAATTCCAAATAGTAGATGCAAATTTATTATAATATTTTAATTTTTCACCATATAAACCATAAAGCAATATTTGCCTAAAAAATAAACATATTTTTTTATGGTTCTTTTTTTTCCTGATGTTTTTCTATTTTAAATCAGGATATTACATATAAGTGGTTTTTTCAAAGATTTTTCATTATTACTATTTTTTATTATACCAAAAAGCAAAAAAAAAAAATTATCTTTTTGATCTTTCCTTTTTAAAATATAATTTGACTGACTAATTTTCTATAATTTGAAACAAAGAAAAGTTTTCCCAAATATATAAATTTTTTGGTTGAGCAATAAAAAAATTTTTTTCATGTAATTTTATTTTATAGCCCAATACGTAAATATTGATTACACCACTGACCAATACCATCGTCATAAGATATAAAAGGATAATTTAAAAAAAAAATTTGTGTGTAAAACATATTTTTGTTCAGTAAAGCATGAAATTGATTTTTCATCCGTTTCGGAAATTTATTCCCTTTTAAAAAAAAAATTTATATACATATACAAAGCAACACTATATAATTTCCAATACCATATGATCATAAATATTATACATACTTGTATATATTTTTTTTTATTCAGTCAACTGTGTATATTATCCTTAAAAAATATATATATATATATATATATATATATATTTGTGTTTTAATCCTTTTTAGTGTATATAGTTTCTTGAGCTCTATAAAATCTGCCAAAAATACACTGACCTTTTTTCAGTCACCCGCATAAATATGAATATAATATACTAAGTATATATATATATTTTTTATGCTGATGGGGTAACATCCTTGTCATAAGAAACTTATGTTTCTAGAATCTTTTATTTTTTTTTTCTTTTCGAGGATCGCAAAAAAAAAAGAAAATTATTAGTTTTTTTTTCTGTTATTAAATTCTTGTTTTGTATGATAAACACATATACAAGACAAGAAATTTAATAGTGTAAAACTAGAAAAAAAAAATGGAATGGTATACATAATATATTTTTTAATGAAATATCCTTTTTTTTGTGTTGACTACGTATTTAACAAAAAATTAAACTACGAAGGAAAAATGGTAAGATAAAAGATTTTCTTAATCAAATTTCAAACAAAAATTAAATTATACTTCAATTGAGAAATAGATTTCATAGTATAGTGTACAGCAAACTCATAACGTGTCTGACGAAACTCAAATGGAATATGGAATCAAATATATATAATAGAAAAGTATTGGAACAAGAAGCAATCTACAGTTTACTTAAAATTATTAAACTAATTAACTTTAATTGCAGAAAAAAAATTGTATATGTGTTTCTTGGATGTCTATCATAAATGGACTGCTAATATATTGCATTTTCCTTTGCTGGTTAAGGTAAAATTATCTAGCTGGATAATTGGTTTCAGAACCTGAGTGGACAACAAGAGAATTAATATTTTAGCAGCTTTTTTATGATTTGAAGCATCTTGATTATTAATTACTCTTATCGCATTAATCCAATGGTTAAACATTGATGGATTGGACCATTCTAATCTTAAATTCAATGAAAAATTGGATTCAATATAAATTTATATGTAGTTCTCTTAATGAAAAAGGTTGGAGCACAACATACCATTAACAATATTAAGTTCTATTTTTTCTCCGATATGCGGCTACACCAATGAAGTTTACTACAAGCTATCCAAATATTTATATAGTCAAATATCGAATTGGTTGGATCGAGATTATTCATCCTATTATATTTCAATTGCTGTTCGACTACCATTAATTATAAAAGTCAAGTATATAGTTTCATTACAATTACTTATAGTTTTGGTCATTCCCAATGCATTCAACCTAAAAAACATTTAACAATTTTTTTTTTCAATTCTTCGAGTCGAATTTTTAAAATCCAATTAAATTTCTGTTCAATTTGGTTTTCAATAATTTTTCTATTTTCAAAATTCACAAAAGAAATGCTTTTTTTTTTCATTTTTCTTAATTAATGAACTTTTTCATCTATATATACGGTACACTACAAACCCAAAATGAAACAAAATAAAAATCCTTAATTCACCATATCGTACAAATTACTCTCAAACATGAAAATGGACAATTTTTTCCTTAGCCCATCCACACACACAAAAACCAAACATATAACATTCAAAATGAAATGAAAATGAAAAACCTATTCTGAAAATTATTTCTTTATTATACTTTAATTGGAAAAATAATACAGAAGAAGAAGAAAAAAAAAATATTAAAGAAACTCATTTAAGATTTTTCCCTTATAATCTCCTAAATAACATTGGTCGTCTCGCCCCGCGCGCACAAACGATAATTACTTCAGATCGGATATAAAGACTTTTCTAATTAGAGCTAAAATAAAATTTCATTTTTTTCTGTTGTTGTTGTTGTTGATAATTTACACCCAAAGTCCTTTTCGTTAACAATAGTAAAAAGAATTTCCTCCTTTTACCCTGGAATTGATTGTATATATTTTCCCATCAATTCAAGCTAAAATATAAGATCATAAATAGTATACCCAGGATTGTATGTACATATATAAAAAACACAGATTGTTCCAAAAACTTTCTTTGACCCGAACCATTATCCTCAATTGGGATTTCCCATAACACATATATAAAATGTATAACACAAAAAAAAAAAGAAATTCTACCACAAAAATTAACCCAATCAATTTCCTTTTTTTTTTTTTTGCTATTTCTTCATGGTAAACGTTTAATTATCTGGAACTGTTTTTCGAATCAATTTTTTGTGGTTTCTTAATAATAATAATACATAATAATAAATAATTATAATTTTTAATATTTTCTAAAATAATAATAATTATTATTTAAAGGATATTCCAAAGGATGTAAAATCCTTGGCTTTTTACAAATAAAATTAAAAAGTGATTTATATGGAAAATTTCAGATATTTCCTTAAGGATAAATGATTTATTTATATTTAAAAAAAAAAAAAAATTAACTTTTCTATAAATTAAATTTAAAAATTAAAATTATTTATTGGTATGTTATAGTCATAGAAATATAAAATAAGATTTATTTTTATTGTCTTAAGAACTGTCGAACCTTAAATTTAAAGACGGTCAAAAGGTGTGATGTTTTTTTTCTTCTTTTACTTTCTAAAATTTATTACTTTAACCTAAAATTTCGACAACATAAGATGAATCTATGATTTTTCCTAGACCTTTTTCTTTATCTATATAAATTTATATACATAAAAGTCAGTGTTATTTCATTTTTTAGGTGAAAGTTTATATGGTCAGTGAGTTTTTTTTTTTTGCAAATCAATCTTTGTATTATCCTAGATTACATAAATCTATATAGTAGTCGGAAGTATAAAAATATAGAATTTGCTTACACGACCGTATAATTATTATAAAAATTTTTATAAAATGTAAAATGTCCTTTTTTTTTTGCTATTTGAATTATTTTAATATAATTTAAATGTCGAAAATGATTTTTATTTAATTTATATTGTGTGAAATTCATGAATAAAAATGGATAATTTGTTAAAAAAAGAACGCAAATTACACTATATTACGCCTAAAATTATGCAAAATAATGTTATTGAGAGAAATATAAAAAAAATGTTTTTGAGAGAAAAGTTTATGAAAAAAATTGAACATTTTTTTTACCAGATTACAAAATATATTCCAGAATCATAAAGAAAATTACAGAAACTATGTATAAATTTATAATTTGATGAGAAAAAAACCATATTAAATATTTTACGCCTAAATATATACAAAAAAAATGGATTAAGTACCAAATACGAAGAAATAAATTGAATTTTGGAATTAATTTTATTTGGGTTAGTAATCTGTAAAAAAATAATTCCAGTATCCGGAATGAAAAATGGTCTTTGAGTTTCCTAGGAGGCAGGATTAGACAGCATTTTGTGCAGTAAATTACAATTCCATAATAAAAGGACCCTAAACTGAACATAATATTGGATATTTCAAACCCCTACAAATTTTATCAATTATGTAAAATCCACAAATTAAAAAATAACTTACTCGTATGATCAGGACTATTTCTATACTCGGTATCCTAGTATAGATATAGAAATAACTAAAAAATTATATCACCCCTAAAAATATGCAACTAATTTAAAACTAAAAATTGATTAAATCTAAAAAACAGAAAAGTAATTACCATTTTTTACTTAAACTAATTATACTAATATTTAAATTTTCCACATTATGTTAACGCCATTTTCCTTTTAAAAAAAATACTGTTACGTTAATGAATTTTTGATTTCAAAACCGTAGGTAAAATAAAATTAAAATTACATTTTAAATTTCAAATAATAATATATAAAATTAGTAAAGTAATTAGTATAAAAGAAAATTTTATTAAATAGGTAAAATTTTCACCTATTCAAATTATCCTTTTGCGTGAATTTTTACTATGAATCAAAAAAATACAAACAACGAAAACATTTCTACATTTTTTTCACATACTAATTCATTTTTTTTCCTTTTTTTCTGCTTTTTTTTTTTTTTGATAGAAAATGTCATTTTACAAGGACATTTTTCTTTTGAAAAATAATTTAGAAAATGTATAATTTGCATTGCATGAGTTTTTATATTAAATCATTTTGATATGCCTTACAGATATTCGCAGAAAACTAACATTTAATAATTTTAATAAAAAAAATTTTAATAACGCAAAAATTTTGATATTTAATCCTTTTTTAGATTGTTAAAGTATATTTTTTTGACAAATTTAAAAATATAAATTCTTTGTTTGACTATTTAAATAATATTTGTAGTAATAATGGTTCCAAATTGTGATGACGTTCCTTATCCAAAAAGCATTTATGCAACAAATTCTCTATTGTGTCAAGTTAAATCATTAACGTCCCGTAACTCAGCTGCAACGAAAAATCATATTTAGATACAACGAACTATGGAACTTCGCTAAATCGTATAAAAAGGAAAATTTCTGATGCAAAGGAAAATTTTGAAATTGAATGGAAAAATACTGAACAGGATGTTTTTCGCCTTCTAGAACTTAATTCCATTATTTCGTATATTTAAATCAAAATATTTCTAATAATAATAATATTTTTTTTCTTTCTAACAAAAAAAAGTGATCATATTTAATATCATGTCATTATTTTAAATAAAATGGATTAAAAATATGAAATAAAATAACCTACAAAAGAAAATATCATTTTAATCTTCTACTTCTGTTTTTTTTTTTTTTTTGCCTTTTTTTATATATATATCCGTTCGTTTACATTATCCTCTTTAATCCAATTTCAATTTCCCCAATCGATATATTTTTTTTTTCTCTATGAACCTCTTAAGATTAAAATAATGAAATAAAGTTTCTATATCTTTTGGTATATATATATATTTAGATAGGCTCATTGGATTTTCTGATATTATTTCTTTCTATAATTTCTTAGAATAAGAAAAAAAAAAAAACACATTTTTTTATATCCTTAAATTGACTTTGGATTAATTTTTTTTCGCTCTATCTCTTTCAATCCTGTAGGAGTTTTTATCTGTGTAAAGCAAAAATTAATATTACGCATAAAAATATGTATTTTCAAAAAAATATGTTTATATGTACATACATACTATATTAATATTTTTTTCTGAAGAATTATTATATCATCACAAAAAAAAATTAATGTGGAATAAATTAAATTTTTTTTTTTTGTTGAAAAGAATGTCGTAAATTTTAATCAAAATTTATATGGATAAATAATTGGATTAATAAAAAACCATTATTTGTTCAAAATAAAGTAAAAAAAAAAGAAATATTTTTTAATCAACACCTAAAAGTATGCATTGAAGTGTTTTTCTTGTACATATACACAAATTAATTGAATAAACATATATAGAAAATTTATTGTTTCCATATTTTTTTTGGCGTAGAAAGTGTTGTTGTAAAAATCAATTTATTTATACTTGAAATTATATTTTTATAAAATTAATTCTTTAAATATCAATTTTCACGAGTAAGTAAGTATATACAGCTCTTAAATAAGTACGTATATGTATATACGAATTATTGCTGATGTTAATTAAATTCTGGCTTAAATAACATATAGAGATTATTTCAGCATTACAGAGTCACGAGTAATAAATTCTGTTTTTATCTTACAATAATTAGCAGTGAAAGAAGCACTGGTGGAATTTTGTGTAGTATAGTACTACTGCACACTGTACTACCCTGCAGTGCATGATGTCGTTCAGTTATAAGTTGCGTTGTTAATATAGCGATCAAGAGTCACTACAAAGCTATTAGTATGTTGCAATAAATAATTTCTCCGCCACGGAAATTTTGGGAAAACCTTAGCCCAAGGCTGTGGTCTTTAAAGAAGAATTAGTAGTCAACTATTCTTGAATATCACAAACCCATTTCCGAAATTACATAGACATTTAGAGACTAAGTATTTTAAAGAAAATTATAGATCTGATAGATAATTCTCGTTATAAACTTGCCCATCTACGTTAATAATATTTCAGTCAAGCGAATCTTTTAACAGAAGTTTCAAAGTGTAAATACAATGAAGCAGGAGTGAAATTTTAAAATAGTTCAAATAATTACTCCTGTCATAAGTGAGTTAATTGCACTTTTCTATATAGTACAATTGGACTATCTTTCACTACATCTTCACTTAAAGTGCATGCATTTGTTTATCAAGGCAATCTATTCATCTTAATTTAAAAAAACCTGCCTTTATATCATAAACTACAAATTCAGTATCAAAATAAACGATTGGCAATATTATACGGTTTTTCCATTCCTTGGCATTTTCATAACCACAACATTTTTGAGGTAAAATAAAATTTAACACACAAAAAATTTAATTGCACTCGGATAATAGCATTCCTAGAAGTGCAATGTTATCATTTCAAAAATTAACTCAACTCGTTATAATGTTTTAAAATTGTATTTTTCGAGTTTATTAAACTTGAATGCAAAAAAAAAAAAGCTTTTTAATTTTACGATGAAATATCCTTTTTAATTGTTGTTCTTGTTATTGCTATTTTATAATCTCGACTTGCATAAAAAAAATCACAGCACATATTAAATTTCAACCAATATTGTAAAATGGGTAAATTAAATTTGATCACGTTTTTCGTTTCGTTAATATTTTTTTTTTATATAACTGACAATTTTTTATTTCCTTTAAAGTTTTTCGTATTAAATGAATTTAATATTTTTTTTTTAAATATTTAAAAGGATACAACAAAAAAAAATTATTATTAAATTTAACGTAATTTTTTTTATATCCATAATTACGACAGGTAGGATTTAGGTATAAAAAAATATATTTTTTTGCATAACTGAAAATTAATAGAATTGAAGTTAAGTGCACAAGAGTAATTTTATTATTCCACACAAACAAATTAGTATTATCCTTTTTTTTTACCTGTATTATCCTTTTTTAGCTGTGAAATATATTTTCATTATTTTTTTTTCCTGAAATGGGATAATAATTTAATTTTTTTATTAAAGGGACTTGAATATCAATTAATTTATTAAAAGGTTTCATTTTCATAATATATCTGGTTGTGTGGGGTGGGGGGATATTTATTTAATATTATAACAATATCACTATAATATTGCATACTTTTAGGTAGAATATTTTATAAATCATGTCAGTAATTAAATTAATATATCATTTCAAAAATCATTAATCAATGTTATGTAATACGAAAAATATTATATGGAATATAATAAATGTATATAGAATATTTTTTTCTGTTACTAGAATTTTACAACCTAAAAGTCGTATCATTATCAATCAAGATAAATATAAATACGTATTTAAATAGACAGATATGTGATTAATTTTTCACTTGGCAGAAAATTAACAATTCAAATTGTATAAAATGAGATAATATATGTAAATAAAAATGTATAATATTTATTTTTTGGTTTTTGGTGGTAAAGTCAATTTTTGTTTTTTAAAATATTTAATTTTTTTTGTTGATTTGTCGAACATTTTGTTTAATCTACATAAATTTCAGCTCTAGAATTTAAGGAATAAAATTTATAGACAATTGCTGCGATTGATTAACCCTAATACTGTAATTTAATAGATTTGGTTCGATTGACTGATTAACCCTTTGACGCCTCCTTTTTTTTGTTGAACCGCTCAGAAACGAATTATGTATATGCATTTTTGAGATATTTTGATGAGGTAAGCACCAAAATGTTCAGATTCGAAAAAAAATGGAAATGCATAATTTGAAATTTTGTCTTTTGATGACTATTGTCATTTGTTATGTTAATTACTAAATGTTTATATACTATTGCAAATTCAACTTTAATGGTTATGACAACTATAGTTGTCATTTGCTATAAGATTTTTTTTGACAACTATAATAGTCATAAACGTCAAAGTGTTAAATTATATCTCATCTTTGATAGAAAGACCTGATTTTACTATCAGCTAAATTTTTAATGTGTGTAAATGACTAGAATACCAAATAGCACACAGTTTGTCTGAATCAAACTTATTTAAAATTAACCACTTTATTCAGAAAATATATCAAGTAAATAATTTATTGCATATCTATAGGCTGCCTTTAGTATAAATATTGAAAAACTTATTATAATAATGATTATAATTATTTGTGACATTACTGTCAACAAACCCTTCAATATTTGATACAAAAAAAAATTGTATTTTATTGAAAAACCTCTGGGGATGATTTTCGCTCTAATAATTATACTGAAAATAATAAAACAAGACAAAATAAAAATTGTTTTTATTATAACAAGCCTGGAAATTATCAGACCATAAAAATATATAAATATTGTTTTTACTTAATTTTGGATAATGTGCCATTTTTATTTATATTTTTAAAATTTTTATAATTATTTCTCTTAAAATTTCATAATATCAAAATTAATTAAGTATATTACATTACAGACATTATAATCTATGTAAAATTATTGAAATCATTCATAAATAAAACTAAGAATTTATTTAAAAAGAATTTCTGCACCAAAAAAAGTGAAAATTTAGGTACCTATATTTTCACTTGACAATATGACGATTTTCAATTAACCATTTTATAATATAATTTTTAATTCTAACTTTCAAAACTAAATAAAATTACCTAAAATTATGTAATTTTATTTAAAAATTTCCTAAAATTATGTAATTTTATTTAACTACCTAAAATTATGCAATTTTATTTAAATACCTAAAATTATGCAATTTTATTTAACCACCTAAAATTATGTAATTTTATTAAAACAAAGAAAACAAAAACACTATAATATTATGTAAATTTATTGAAGGTATAACATGAAAATTGAATTCTATAATTCTTCAAACAAACGTAAAAGTTATAATAAATCTGATTAAATTTATTTATGTAAGAAGTGGTAAAACATTTCCCTTTTATTTGTTGTTTATTATACCAAACCAACAAGAAGCAAAAAAAAAAAGGAAACAACCAAAATTTTGTTCGTACAAGGACTAAAAAGCCAACTACTAATTTCCTGAAAACATGGTAAAAAAAAAAATTTCAAAACTTTGTTTAAATATTTTTTTTTTGTTACTTTTGTTGTAAATTTATATATAAATATTTATCTTTTACAAAACACATAATAAATTTCATTAGTAGTATGGAATGTTTTGCTTGACTGAATTATCTTTTGCACGGATATATTTATACGGAGTGTATATACGATTTTTTTTTCCGTGTGTATATTTATAACGAAAAAGTTTTATAGTTAACGTCAATATTGTGCACACGGTATTGTTGTCAAAGAAAATATATATGTAAATTCAACTGCATTTCTCTATCAGTACTAAATATATTGTTTAATGTGCGAATTGAAAAAGTATACATATATGGTAATATACGAGATTACATTCAAAAGTTTCTCGTACATAAATTAATCATTTCGCAGCAGCTGATCTTTCATTTCATTAAAATTAACCTGAGATAATAGATTAGGTATAGTAGTGCATTACTTTTTTTTCCCGAATGAACTGAGTGATCAGATTTAAGGACCATCAGAATTGAGTGTTCAGATATATAAGGACCATCCCAAGAATTGACTTTAGTATTGACTATAAATTTATGCTAAAGTAAATTCTGTAATTTTCTTGGTGTGGTCTTAATTTTGTTTGCTTAATTCATTCGGGGCACGTCAGTCGGTTAAGACCAGACACTTTTGCAAAAAATAGAATGATCTAAAATATGATAGAGAATTTAAATTTCATTTTGCTAACCGACAAATTACAGAGTATCCTTTTAATGCAAAATCTAAATATTTTCTTAAATCAAATTAACGAAATTTTTATAAAACAATATGTAGATGTAGAAAAATCCAGGACATTCAGTACGGTAATTAAGTAATCTTTCTAGAACTATAAAAATAATGGAAATTGATTCGACATTTAAATATAGTTTTTCGAAAATATCAACTAATAAATTGTCTTTAACAATTTTTCCACAAACTTTTGAATCATATCTCGTTAAAAAATTTATATATATATTACATATACATACTCAATACGGATAAAAAAATAAACTATATTTTTTCATTCACTTCAAATATAAAAATTAAAAAAAAAAAAATAGCACTGAAGCTATAACACAACAGGTGCAAAATTTTTAACAATAAATGTTAAAGTGCTAATAAAAATAAATACAATGTTTTTATTATATAAAAAACATAACAAAATATAAAACGGATTACTTGAAAATTTAATTACACTAATAAAAAATCAAGTTAATTACCCAAAAAAAAAAAAAAAATATTAGCTAATAAATATAAATTTTCCATTATTATATTGTAAATAATATTTAATTAGAAAACTTTCTATTATAACATTTTTCTTTCTTGTTTTAACAATTTTCACTTTCATAAAATTTTTTATTTAATTTATTTATTACTTTTAAATAAAATCAAATATTTCAATTTTCTTTAATCAAAAAACCAAAAAGAGTTAAATTATTTTTTTTTCCTAAAGCAATTAGAGATAATAAAATGAAATTTTTTTTAAAAAAAATCAAATAATATAAATTTGTTTACTTTTATATTTTGACTTTGTGATAAAATGATAATAAAAACACTTTTTATATATATTTATATTTATTCATAGATCAATTATAATTAAAATTTTATAATTATTATTTTTGTGAGCAGCAATAATAATAATAAAAAGGATAAAAGTCCAGGAAAATTTAATTTAAAAGGCACAAAAATATATTATAATAGAAAAACTTTTAATTATCATTTAATTTTTGTTATTTATTTATTTTTTTTGTTCTTCTTGTTGTTGTTTGAAAATCGTCATACCAACCAGACCCAAATAGTACAAAATTTAATAAATATTAATGTATATATATACAAATAAAAAGATAAAATAAATTTTTTAAATAAAAATTTTAATTTCTCATCATTATCGTTAACTATATATAAAAAAAAATTTGAAAATAATAAAATGAAAAATTTTCATAAGAAAATTTTAATAAAATAAATAAAATTTTCCTAATTTGGAAATAAAAGAAATGTCTTTGTATTTATTAATAAAATATAAAAGATCCTTTTTTGTTTTATATCATATTTATTTTATTTTTTGCAAAATTACAAAAATTTTATAAATTTTATTATCATTTTTCTAATACATATAAGTATTTTAAAATTTCATAATTTAATTTGAATAGAAATTTTAATTAGCGCCTAACAGTATGCAAATATTTAATTTATATTCAATTATATATATTAAAATATGTTAATTGTTTGAAATTGGATACGGATTAATTTGTTGTATAGAAATGATGATTAGCTGCACCAGATAATTCGTATTTTTGGCTAAAAGTGGTCTGTTATCCCTTTCGGTGCGACTAATGCATGATAAGTTTATAAAACTATTTGGGGCTTAAAACTTTAATATATATTTCTGAAATTAGACTCATATATAGTGGGAATTGAGTCCTGGGTCCGGGACATATATGTCCCAATAGAATTCAATAGCGGGTTATATTTATTCCATTATGGTTTTATGAAAAATAGCATTTGTAGTTTTACAAACTAAAAATATAATAGAAGGAATTGTATTTTATATCAATTTAGAGATTATATCAATATTTTTATTTACCAGTATTTGAATTCAATGTTTCATTTTAAAAAATCTCTTTAAATATCTATTAATTTAATTAATTAATTAGCCACTATTTTATCTAAATTGTGAACAAAATATGTTCACTGCACTTGAAAAACTGCATAAAAATAACAATTATACGTACACCTCAAACATCTGAATAACGAAATTTAATAGAATAAACCTAAATTTATGAAATGGGACTACTTTGTCCCATATATAATTGAAATTAAAAAAGATAGGGTCTTATGAACATGGCCTGGGACAATAGTGTCCCGACAGGATAGAAAGGGTTATTATAAAACTGCAACTAGGTATTTCAAATAAGGCAACTTTATATTAGAATTAGACGATTACTTCCAATTATTCATCTTCTCTTTTATCACGAATATTACCTGTAACTAAAGAAATATTAACCAAATTTGGGAGAGTTGATCTAAGATGGATAATAATTTTACAAGAAATTTTCTTAATTTCGAGTAAAAAAATGATTTTACAAGAATTTAGTCAAAATTTAAGTTATTTACTGACCATGAAATAAATAGAGATAATTTTTTAAACTTTGTATAGTATATTTATAAACGTAAATTACAAATACATTTTTTTACATAACCATAAAACTATAAAGAAATATATAATTTACCACATTTAACATATCACAAGTTTAAAAAAAACTTTTACTTTCTCACCTTTTTAATTATATTATCTACACATAAATATATTATTTCAATTCTCATTTTTCTTATTTACTTTATGCAAAATATTATACAGATAATTAAAAAAAAAAAAAAACCTATAAAACTTTCATAACCAAATAAAATTTATCATTTCGGTATTAAACACAGTATAATACTAACTTTTGTGGTAACTTACCAAATTGTACTTTTATAAAAACTTTAAATTAAACCGATAACTGTGGGTAAAATTTTATTCTAGTTTTTGAAATTAATTTTCATCTCATTATACCAATAATAACGCAAGGACTCGAGCAAAAAAAAAAACTTAAATCATTTCATATAACTGATATTACGAATTAAAAATAATACCATGGTATATAGTAGTATCTTCAAATGAAGAAGAGGAACCACCCGCAGCAGTGTACACAAATTAGACAAATACTTTACACAAGTCAAAGTATGTAATGAAAAGTACTTCCTTGAAATAATTATCGTCGTATATATATGCACCTAAATATGTATATGCAAAATTGTATAAAATTTTCTTTTTAATTATATTTGTGTTTGTGTATATTGTCTCATTTGCTATACGAATGCATACATAAATTGTATATATCAAATTGTTGAAAACAAATATTTTATATATGCACCTAAATATATGCAAACAAAAATCGTTATTTGCAGTCGGTGATATGGTATCCTTTTTTTGTTTTGTTTTTCGTACACACACAAAATTTATTTTTGTGTGTAGATTTTCGGAAACAGAAAGAGAAAAATGCAACAACAAATGCGCCTCTAGGGTGTTTGTAAAATTTTTGTAAATTTGTAATTATAATTTAACACTTTCATCTCCACGCTTTTTTTTTTGTTGTTTAGTTTGAAGTTAATAGAAAAAACAGAAAAAACATAGTTTTATTTTTTTTTTTGCAGAAAAAACATAGTTTTATTTTTTAAATACAATTTACAGAATTTTGTATTTATATTTTATTTAGTTTATTTTTTTTTTGTACAGATGTTCAACAGGGAATTTAACACCCCAGAACATGAACAAATATGTTAAATATTGCAGGAAAATATAGTATGTGTATACCACAACAACAAAAAAACTGAAAAAAAAGTTTTGTTGAAAGTTATCATATCCTAAAGTAGAATATAACTTTTCCGATACCATCATTTTTACTATACCACCCCAAACCACCCAACATCCTGAAAATTACTAAATATAAAGGATAATCTTCTATCGCACCTGTCTTGTATATAATCTATATATAGAAAATGTTTTCAATGATGTAATAATAATTTGAGAAGAGAGAAAGAGAAACGATATATTCAACTTAAAATGTTGACAGGTGCAAAGATAAACATAAAATTTTATGTTAAACAAATTCTTGTAAATTACTTTGACTTTTTTTGCAAATTTTCCCCTTCGTTCTTTACCTTTTTATATTACGAAAAATAGTAAGTAAGAAGAGAAAGTATATGGAATGAAATATTTAACAAGGTTTCTTTAGAAGTAAAAAAAAAGGGATAATTAATATTAAAAGAGAAGGATTATTGGGATTTTTCAAGGATTCATTTTAATTTAAAGAGATCAATTTTTTTTTTTCTTTTTTGCAGAAAAAATTAAATTTAAATTTTGAAGATATTTTTATTCCCAAGTTTAAATTTGGAAAATTTTTCTTCATTTTGTATTCTCGAATCTCGATTATATTTAATATCCAATCAATATTTTTGTTATATAGAAACTTACAAGTTAATCAGAAATTCATTTATTTTATTTTTTTTTTTTGTATACACTGAGTGTAAAAACCTCAAAGAAAATATCATTTAAACTTTAAGTTGATAAAAATCCACCTGGATTCCAATCAAAATTTTACTAGATATAAAAATAATTTTCTTTTTCTTGTCGTATTATTTTTTATTCTGTCAAATATCAATGTTCATTTTTTTAAAGTATCGATGTTTTTTATGTAATATTTTGAAGAAGTCTTTTTACTTGTATATCTAGAATTTTATGATATAATTTTTAGTTGCCCATGAATTGATAATTACGAAATATTGCATTGAGGAAAGTTATTTTGAATACTTTGGGAGCTAAATCGTTTAAAATACCGTACATGGCGATGGAACTTTTAAAGCATACGGAAATAGTTCAAGGTTATATACGAAATTTGTTCAAGGCAGTTGCAACTACGACATTCAGTTTTGAAGCAGCAGAATAAAGTTTAGTTCACCAATTAGACGTCAACTAATGATGAAGAATATGAAACCTGTTTGTGCTAGAGACGAAATTGTGCCGCAGGTGAACTATACTAAATTTTGGCCTCTAGAAATATTTTAGATTCCAGGAAAGGTTTAAGGATAATCGGAATATTAGATAGCGTGTAACATGTTCGATATTTAGGCAACGATTTCACAATTTTGACCTATATATCATCTGAAGAATTTCCAAAATTACCTATACGACTAAAAGAAACTTTTCATTACATTCCCAATAATATTTTCACCTTTACCAAACAATATTCTTTATATTTTTCTTTTTTTGTGTTCTAAATCTTTTATAAGTAAACTAAAGCATATTTTTATGTATTGGCAGTAAGATTTTATATGTTTTTATATATAGAAAACTGGACATCATCAGCTTTGCAGTAAGTCACAAGGAAAAAAAAATTGTCTTTAATATTATTTCTTCTTTTTTTTTGTCCTTTTTTTACAACTATAAAAGGAAAACTGGAAATATTCATAGTCAGCATAAGGATTCAGGTTGACAGATAATGTGTTTCTTTTTTTTGTACTTGTGTCCATTTTGTAAATAATAAAAAGGATACGTCTGGTTTGTATATAAAACTGTATCTAAGGGAATTGTTTCTTCTCGTTTTTTTTTATTTTCTTACATAAAAAAGAAAATGTTTCTAAAGAAAATTTGTAATTTTATATATAAATTTATACAATTTCTGATACCGTAATTTTTTTTCTATTAAATGGAATTTTCTTTAAACCAATTTGATTTTTATATATGGTTAACATTTTAAATATTGATTTTTATATTAAAATTTAGAAAGATTTTTTCTTTTTATAAAATTATAAATTTTCTTTATGGTATAATTTTCAAATTGACTAAATTAATATTTAATTTCGAATTTTCCTTTTATGGATATAATGCAAATTGTAAAATTATGGAAAACTATGGCTATATTCATTTTTTTTTTTTTGTTAAAATTAAATTTAGTAGAAAATGTTCTTTTATGATTTTCATTTAAATAAACGAGAAAATTTGTCATTAGAGAAAATAAAACATTAAAAATTTAAATTAATTATTTTCACAAAAAAAAAAAAACTATAAATTTAATTACATGGAAAGTTTTATGGGGTAAATCTTTTATTGTATAAACTAAGATTTTTATTATTAGGCACATTAAAAATTAAAATTTTTATGTCCTTTCTAAAAACTAAAATAGAAAAGAATAGAAATTAAAATTTAAAAGATTTATTAATCGAATTATATACTCTAGATTAGTTTAAATTATTAAGTGAGTCATTAAGACTCGTGAATCATTATCACTTCTGTAATTTAATTTACTAAACTATTCATAAAAAAAATTCTAGTTGTGTTTTCCATGCAGTAAATTTCCTTGTGTAAATTTCCATTTAAATTAGATTTGTTCTCAACCATAAACACAATACCGTCTTTATTATTGAATTTTTCATCGATTCTTGATTCTTCTTTGAACTTTCTTCTTCCTTCTTGACATTTGACGAATTCCATCTCAGAAAATAGTTTTACTAATTCCCACGTTAATTATTTTCCATCCAAATATAATTTTCCATTAGTAAAAGATTTCAAATTCCCAGAATAGTCTTTTTAATTAGCATTGAATGAATCAATGTTTTTCAAATAGCTGAAAGATTTGTGAGGTTGTTAAAGAAGAAAAACCGCCGCGAAAACGTTTCAGCTATTTGCATTTAAAAGGACATTCACTTAGAAGACATTTCAATATGTCAATTAACCAGTGACCTGCCAGGCAGATCAGAAATTGCTTGACAATAACTAATTTACTAATTTAATTATACTAAATTATGCTACGAAAATTTTATAAATTAAATAATTTTAAATAAAAGTTTTTCCATCTCAAATGAATAATTAATTATAATTTTAAATTGAACTAATTTCTCATAATTTTTGTCTTAAAAAATTTCTTCCTTCTTTTTTTTTTTTGGTATATTAATCAAAGTTTCCTTAAAACTGAAAAAAAATAGCTTTTCTTTTTGTCTGGCTAATGAAACTTTCCAAATTTTAAATTATCTTAATTATATATAAGTCGTTTTAAAGTTTCATTTTTCTTTATGTATTTTTTATTTTAGCTTTTATTATCTAACAGAATTAATGTCACAGAAAACTGTGAAAATTTAGTTTTTATAGAAAATTTCTTTTTTCCCTTTTATCTTGAGAAATATTCATTCATTTCTTTATATATAGAAGACCAACAAGAGAAAACTTTTAACTAATTTTTAATATTAAAGTAATTAAATATATTAAAAAGAGTAGAAAAAAAGGTCATTTCTTATAATTTTTTCCGGTATTTTTACGGTAATTTTCCTTGCATCAAAACTAATTGTAATTACCTGAAAATTAATTATTGAAAGGATTGAAGTAATGGTGTTAATTTTCATTGGTCAGATGTGTTAATATTTAATTTTAGAATTGAAAAATGAATTTCAAATTAATTTCTTTGGAGTAACTAGAAAAAAGTAATACCGTATAAGTAATAAATCGAATTAGTCGTATTTTTTAATTCAAGGTAAATACTCAATTCGGTATTCATAAAATCTCCCTTCCATCTACTAACTTTGTGAAAGTTGTATTATGACTTACATACTGTCTAATCATGCCAGGATTTCAATTCAGTGACAAGTCATGTAAGAATTTCTAAATTCATTTATTGATTGAAAGGAACTCATATAGTTTAATAAGATAATTTCATGTAAGCCTCTATTAGAGATGAAATTTAATTAATTAATTAAATAAATAAAAATGTCCTTCTTTAGAAAATGTATCTTTAAAAGGATTTAATCACCAGCTAAATAAAGTGATAAATATTTTCTTTTGATATATTTTAATTTATGTACTTGAAAATTTATAGTATTCAAATTAATTTAATGTAACAAGTAACACTCATTTCTTTAAAGGATATTTCAAAAGAATGGACACTAATATTTTGAAAATATTTATCACTACTATTAAGTTAATTTTTGATACTTAAACAATATAGGAAACACTGACCAATTTTACTAGTTCTGCGAAATTAATAAATGAATCTTTAATTCTCTTTAATCTTACATAATTTTTTAGCTTTCTTGATATGAATTAAATATTGTAAAAACGATTTAATAAAAATTTCATACCTTAGATGTTCTAATTTAATTATCTAGCCATAATAAATGTAGCCACTATATAGTAGTAGATCATTGATTTTTTCCTGTAAAGATAACGATTTATATTATTAAAATATTTGTAATATTTCACAAGAAACTAATCTAAGTTTATAAACACATTAAAAAATCCTAATTAATAATTTTTCTTTAAATTCTTAATTTGCAAAAATATTTAAATATTTAAAAACCCTCCAAACTAATAAAATTATTTCTATATAATTTCAAATACACAAAATAAAATTCTGAATTTTCTTTCACTTCTTTATTTTACTCAATAGGGAAATTCACTTTCAATAACAATAAATCTAAAGGATATTTCCCTTGAGTAAATTTGTCCTTTTTTTCGTTTTGTTAAGTTTTTAAATTACGTTTTTAATCTAAATTTCATTTTTATCATCGCTTTTCTATTTGCTAATTTTTCTGTTCCTCCTTTACATTTCCTCAATAATTTTTCACAAATTTTTTTTTTCTTAACCAGTTTTATTTACACACAGAAAAAAAAATGTTATATCCTTAGATGCTTTTCATTTCTGTAATATCCTTAGAGGCTTTCATTTTAAGGCAAATAAAAACAAAAAAAAATTTTTGCAATTACGAATGTTTTTCATTGTTGCAAGCCTCTCCTCATATATGAGAAAAAAAATATCCTTAATTTTGTTTGATAATAATCATCATTTTTTTCTTAATGTTTTTGTTTACGTTAATAAAATATCACTTGAAAATTATTATATAATAAAACAAAATGAAAATTCTTTTGTTTCGAAATGTGTTTTTTTTTATTCACTTTTTTTTTTTATTTTGAAAATGTGACAAAATATAAAAAAACAAAACACAATTTTTTATTTTGCGAAGAAAAAAAAAATTATAATTATTTCTTTTGGGAAAACAAAATAATCAGAAAAGTTAATATTTGTCTGACAACATAAAATAAACAGAACAAAACAAAAAAAAAAATTTGTTAAAATATTTTTTATGTAATTTTCTTTAAAACAAAACCAAAAAAAAAAAACATATAAAATAAATAATAATTTTATGTAAAAAAAGAAAAAAACATATTTTCAAATAATTTCATTTTTTTTTGTGACAAATATACAAAGGTAAATTTTATTTAATATTCATTTAGATAAAATTCATTTATCACAATAAAAAAATGTTGGTAATTTTTCAAATGTTTTATAACCCACATTAAAAGAAAAAATTATAATTAATTATTAAATTATTTTACAAAATTTTGCTAATAATAAATTTAATATGAGTACCAGAATTTTTCACTTTTATATCAATATCACTTTTATTTGGTCGTATGGTTCCCAAAATAAATGAATTTTTATTAAAATTTATTTTCATACATTTATAAGTGTTTGTTAGGTGACTGGTTAGAATACACAAAATTCTAAAATTTAATTGGAAATAAATTTACAAAATTTACTCTAATCATTTTTCGAAGTAAACGTTTTTTTTTTACATAATTTGTTAATTATTTCTCAAAATACTTTAATCATTTTGTCAAATTGCCAAAATGAATAGTTTGATCTGAAAAATTGCAATGATTAGGAAATTTATCATATTCCAAAGAATTTTGATACACGAAGATTAGTTTTCTTTATGAAAAGATCAAATTTAATTGTAAATATCGATTGTTATGTGTATAAAGTCATTATAAATCAAAATTGGAATAATTTGTTTAATTTGCAATTCAAAAATTTTAACCTGAAACTTTATAGATTGGTAATATAGTTATAAAGCAATTAAATGCTACAATATATAGGCAATTTCGATATATGTATATATATACAGAACAGATGAATAACATCCTAACTAAAATATAAAATATTTATAAGACAGCAACCGAAATCTACTAAAAACCATTAGAATTAATTACGAGACCAAGAAAATTAAATTACTCGAAAATCTAAACAACGGCAACTAACTAACTATAAGTAATTCACAGAACAATTTACAGAACTTAACTTAACCTAAATTAAACTCAAAAATTTTATATTTTAATAATAAATTTCAACAATAATTTTACAAGAAAATCCCAGAAATTTATATTTAATACGCTACAATATTTAAATTCCTTCACATATCCTTTTAACTTAACACTTCATTTAAATATATGTATACATTTAAGCTTTACTTAACTAAATTTAAAGGATAATAATAATAATAATATTTTTTCTAGAATATAATTGATAATTAACTCCAGAAAATAATACCAAATAAGAAAAAAAAGCTTAAACACCTAATTCTACAAATATATATATGTATATACTTAATTCTACAAATACGAAATAATTGCTTTCTATCATTCACATCCTTCTTTATCCAACCACCAAAAAAAAAAAAAAAAAAAATTACGCACACAAAAAAATTCCATGTACAAGTAAAAGTTCAATATTTTTTTTGTTCTTTATGTACTTTTCTTATCATCTCATACCATTCAAGGACATTTATTTATATATATATATATATATAATTCAAAAATAAATACATCTTTACGATATCCTTTTATAATGTCCATTTCGGATATAGAGAAAAACCACCCTAAAAAGGAATTGAAATAATAATGTTGCGATAATCAAGTCAATGGGAATTAATTGTTTATATTTTTTTCTTCTTCTTTATGTTGTTGTATTAGTTTTATTTCTATGCTATATATATATAGAGACATATTTTATTTGTATTACGAGTACAGAAAGCTTAAATCCTTCTTGTCAAAAAGGAACAAAAACAAAAATTACTCGCTTATTGTTTTTTTTTTTGTTTTTGTTTCTTGTCTAAGTGAACTTTTTCTTTTGTTGTTATATTAAAGATCATAATTTTTTTTTTTCTTCTAGATTTCAAGGATATTCCAAGATTTTGTATACCAGATTAATATAGAAACTTAAACAAATCAATATAATACAGGATCTAAAGAAAAATAACAACAACCACAAAATAGGAAATTAATATTACTTAAATGTTTCAGCAATGTATGCTGAAGTATGTTATGTCTAAATTGACCACATAAATAGCATAAAAAGATTTTTTTATATATATTTTTGGAAATCAATAGTTTATGATGATTTTTTTGTCGATATATCCTTTCTCAGAAATATCCTCTTAATGAATAAAAATAGATATTAAAGAAAAAAAATTGATTGAAGAACATTTAAGTTTTTTTGTTAAATACTAAGAATTATTTCTTAATTTCAGGATGTGATGACATCATAATGTTTTATTTATAATAAATATACTAAGAATTAATTATTTTCTTAAGAATTATTTTTATCTCAATATTTGCTTTTTTGTGTATGTATGTAGTATAGGAAAAAAAATATTTAATTAATTACTTGAATATCACCTGAAAATGTCCTCCTTTTGTAAATATCCTGTAAAATTGTATATAAGATCTTAATGGACAAAGAATTTAGTAAAAAAAAAGTGATATATGTATATACACGTAAATTGATGGGATTGTTTGAAGACTTTAATAACGTTCTTAAATTTATTTTTAAATATTGCTCTTTTACAGTTAATGCGAAGTGAAGCAGCGGTATATCTTGAAGGACAAAGTAATTCGTTTGAATAAAACACATACGACCGACATATGGTAGAAAAATGAAAAATATTAAAGGTGATATAGAAAGAGAAGTGAGAAATCTTTTCGGAATTAAGTATTTAAATACTAACTCCTAAAAGAATACTTATTTTACTAAATTTATTAAAACATATTACAATGGTATATAATATACTAATTTACTATTGAGCTCCAAAAAGTATGCTATATAATTTATTAAGTTTTAACAGTTTCATGGAATATGATTTGCTTCTAAAGACATGCTTTATGATTTAGTTAGCTCCTAAAAATATGCTATACTTAGTTAGCTCCTTAAATTATGTAGTTTTCTATGCACCTAAAAGTATGCTATATCAATATTTTTATTAAATTTAACGTTATAAAAAATTTGAAAAATATTTGTGAAACTGTTGTCATATTTTTGTAACTTTTGTCATTTATATTTTCATTTATATATTTTCCTAATTGTATTTTTCATTCCTTTGACTTCAAAATGTTGGGATCCATTTTAAAGTACATACTTTTTTTTCTTTCTCTTTTTTCAAGGTCCTTCCCACACATTATTATAAATATAAACATATTTAAATTTTTTTGTATTTATATTTTTTTTTTTCATAAATGTTAAACCACCTTTTGTTTAAGTGGTTTTTAACATAAGTACGGCGTACTATAGGATTTTCTCTTGTTATATTATTTTTATACAATTTTTTGTTTTGGTATAATGTATATACAACCAAAACACCACCAAATATCGAAAATTGGAAAATATCCTTAATTCTCTTTTTGTCACAAAAAAAAAAGTGATTATGGTTATGACTAAAGCAACTTTTTTAACAGATTTTTTTTTATACATAAATTTTTTTTCTGTACCACTTTTTTAAGTTGGTTTTTCAATTTAATGATTTCGATATAATCCCAAAAAAAAAAAAGAAAATAAAGAAAATCACCCCGGTAACAAGTACGGTTATCCTTTTTTGTACCATTATTACTTTTATGTATCTACAGAAAATATATATATATATATATATATATATATGTACGTACGAAAAGGTTTAAAATTAAAATTTCCCAATTTCAAAGAACACCATTTTTTTTTTTATGGTTTTTTTTTTCTTGAAAATTTTCTCTTAACCAAAAAACATCAACAGGATTTCAAAAAAAATAAGAAAATTTCTTTAATACAGGAAATTAATTTTCTTTTAAGTGGTCAACCACTTAAAATTTATGTAATTGTACACATAAAAAATTTTTTAAATGTTAAAAAGGTGTAATGCAAAAAAAATAAAATCCTCAAAAAAAAAATGTGGTTAATCTTTTGATAGGAAAAATATTTGAAGTACAATAAACAAAATGAATTTCTGTAATTCTTTCTTTTATTATTAAAATTAAAATCAATTTTACCCAAAAGAAAATATATTTAAATATTTGAAATTGGTATTTTCACAACATAATTTTGTGCCACCTTACCGAAAAAAATTATTATAATGTCCTTATACGTTATATACAACAATAACAAGAAAAAAAAATCCTGATATTAAGTATAACATTATAATTCCATTTATTTCCAAATTCGAATTGGCTTATAACCATTTAAATTATTTATGTATATTTTGGATTTTATTTAAAATATATATATAATAAAATTTCTACAAAAAAATATATATTTATATTTTATTATTTGGTATATTACTTAAAAAATTGTTGCGTGTGCGTTCATTGAAACGTGACAGAAAATTATCACGTGTGCCGCAAAAAAATGTATATAAAAATATCAAAAGGAAAAATATATCTTTATGTGATATATTTTAAAGTAAATTATACTTTGAAATAAAATCAAAATAATGTTTTCATCAAGAAAAAATATAAACTTACTTTTGCGTTAAGTAAAATCGAAAATTTTACAGTCCTGGAATTACACAAAAAAAATATATGAGGCGGTTGCCTGTGGGACGCAACTTTCAGAACTTAAATTTATGATTTGTGAGAGTTAATACATTTTGTAAAGTAATTTTTCGAAATTTTCTAAAATCTTTGTCCATTCTTTTTGGCTAGGAATTATGCCATAATAAGTATTTTTTGTAATTCACAAAAATATTGTCTGACATAAGCTAAGTGCAAAATATAGCAAGATCCAATTGAGTGGAAAAGTGGAAGTATAAATATTTAAAAGAACTTACTTATACTTTAACATTATTTCCTTCAGAATGTCAGAAAATCTCTAAGAGTTAGTCTATATCTAGAGGCTGTCATTGACATCGAACGGTTATAGCTCAACAGAAAATTAGTATTATAAATGCATTCAAAAAAATTTAGAACATAAAATGTAAAATGAATTATCAATAATTTAATAAAAGTGACTGGCATATGTTGAAATACATCCCAGATCCAAATAGTTACGATTACCAAACTATTTTAAGAAAAACTTTCAAGAGATTTTGTTGAATATAAAAAAACGGTTTCAAATATTTTATAACCAAATTATTCTATCAAGTCAAAACACTTTTGCGATGGAGAAGATCAGACTTATTTAGATCATTCCTTATCACCACACAACACCAGCCTCTATCTATGGCTTCCTACTACTACTTCTATAGAGAAATGGTATTAACGAATACACAATTTATAGAAAGCGATATTTTTTCTCTGCTGCAAAAACTGTGTAACACTTGCTCAACAGCCCGACAAAAAGGTTTTAAAAAATTAATCCCAATAATTAGAAATTAGCTAAGTGTGTTTCTTTACTTAGAAGCATTTAATTTCTCCTCTTTAGTCCTGAATTTCTTTCAGTACACAAACTCCTAAATATAATAATAAAATTTGATTTGTGTGGAAAAAATAAAATCCATTTTGAATTGAAAAATTGCACATATGTGGCTAATAATAAATACACGAGTTTATCGGAAAAGAATATTTATTATATATTTTCAGTTTTTTCAAAAATAAGGATCATTTAATATCATTAGGACCAAACAAATAAACGATGTAGAAATATAATTCACCAAAAAAGAAAAAAATGTTATTAAATATAATAACACATGTGCCAACAAAATACAACAAACAAAAAAAAAATTATGAATAATAAAAATACAAAATGTCCTTGTTAAAAAATATCAAAATTTACAACACAAAAAAAAAATATAAAATAATTTTAAAAACCATTTACAAAAAAAAAAGAAAATGAAAAAAATTTTTTTTTTTATTTTTAATAATTAAATCTCAATAAAGACATCAAAAAATATGAAAATCTGCAATAATAAATTTATTTTACCCAGTTAACTTGCTGTATAATTTTTCCTAACAATCCAGAAAAAAAAACTTTCAAAAGAAGAAAAAAAATTTTAACAAAACAAAAAAAAACCCTTAAGTCTAAAGTTTTAAACGTGACTAAATTTTTAATACTGGCAATTATCCTAGAGAGATCCTTTCACCATGACAATGCATCATCATAAAAAAATTGTGGCGAATAAATATATGTTTCATTCGTTATGCTTTCTAGAGTTATTATACCCTTAAAATGTGGTAAATATATTTGTTTTTTTTTTCTATTTTCTCTCCTTCGTACTATATCCTTTTTTCCCCATATACATAGATAAACGACGAAAAAAAATACAAATGAAGGATAATTTTTTTTCTCTAGGAGCACAATAACCAAATGGAGACATGTGAATTACATGATCTATTTCAATGTCGGATTTCTCGTCGTTTGTTATTATATAGTAAAGAGGATTTTGAAAATTGTGCGGTTACATTGCCTTGCACAATTTTTTATTTTTGTTTTTTTGTTTAGACGAAAGCCAACAACATTTTATTTGTTATTTTTTTCAATATCCTGAGTTTTATACGTATTGCATATTATACATTCTTTGCAATGTAACATTATTCGGTTCCCTTTTAACATTACTCAAGGGAACATTGTTTTTCGTTCTTTAATATTCCAAAAAGAAAAATGTGAAAATGACTAATGACATTTTTATGATCCCCATTTGAGTTATCATGATATTTTTATTAATCTCTTTTTTTTTACAAGAAATTAAAAATTTAGTAAAATGCATAATTTTAGGTGCTAATAAATAACATTGATTCTATTTTGAACAAACGAAAATGCATTTTGTCAGATTAAACATTTACTTACAAATAAAATTTCTGTATAAATTCGAAAATATTTAATCTATGTGGTGATTAATACAATACATATATTTCTTTGTACATATTGCATACTTTTGGGCAATTACAAATGAAAAAACCTTTTTGAAATTTAATTCTATAAACGAAAATTTCCGAATGAAATTGTATTTACTATTTTGATCATGTTTTTTTAAAATAAACTCTGTTTTATTTGGTATAACTTTAGGCATTTTTTTATAATTGCATATTTTTAGGCATATTGAATATGTAAATTTTTTCGAATATTTAAAAAATTCATTGTATTACCAAATTGTGCAAAAAATTTAAATTACATTTCTAATCTTCAAATTGTTATTATATAATTTGATGCATTGTCATTCATTCCAATAATTCATCTCGAAGAAGAAATACTAAAAATTTTATACACAAAAATGTCAAATACTTGGCAAACTAAAAAAAATAATCCTTGTTTAGAAAAAAAAAATATTTTATTCACCTTTTAAAAATCAAAATTCTCAAGCATATGAACACAAGTAAACGTGCTGCGGTGCTTTCTTTATTCCTTAATAATATCCTTCCGTGTATACTTCTACAAAACAATCATAGACAGAATGCTACTTATTTTGTAACATAAATTCCTCTTTAAATTTCATAGTATTTCTTTTTTTTTTTGGTAATATATAAAAACGAAAAAAATTTTACAACATATTTTTTTATTATTTTGAGATTTTTTCTCGTTTTAGTAAAAAAAAAATTCTTTGCAACATTTTGAATTGAATATTTACCATATATATTTCAATTTAATTTTTAGTTATATAAATAATGTAATGTGTACACAATTTGTCTATTGAAGTTTATAGATCGGAAAGAATGTCAGAAATTATGATATGTGACTAAAAGAAGAAAAAACATATTTTCTTTATACTCGTAAGAAGATTGTAGAAATTAGAAAAAAGTCAAGAAAATTTCGTTTTATATAAATAAGAAGATTATTTCAAAACGCAGTGTAGCTGAAACTGAATTATTTTAAGGATGCAAAGCAATTATGGGGGGTTTACAAACTTGCAAATAAATTTTACTAGCCAAGTAATTGTACGACACTATTTCTGATAATTAATACTACTACTACTATTTCTTTGTGTGTACACATATATGCACAATT
Organism: Empis stercorea; assembly: GCA_949752835.1. NCBI lineage: Eukaryota > Metazoa > Arthropoda > Insecta > Diptera > Empididae > Empis > Empis stercorea. Next base: position 7,969,181 of record OX457087.1, read on the forward strand.
ATTCTGAAACGACTATACTCGTAGTATATACTTAGTTATCTCCAACGATATAGAAATATATGAATGGAGCATAAAGTTAAATAATGGAAGCCTGTCCGGGTATAGTTGTTTCGCTTTTTCGCCACAGTGTCAACATTTATAAACGGCTAAAAAGGACGAACTAGGTTATTCTTCTAATCCGGTGCCATATTTACAACCAACAGACAAATTTGACAATTCATTTGTCAACATTTATAAACGGCTAAAAAGGACGAACTAGGTTTTTCTCCTAATCCGGGGCCATATTTAAAACCAAGAGACAAATTTGACAATTCATTTCAATTCTGTAAATCCACAAAACAAGACAAAATTTTAGACTATTTTATCAACTTTAAATTATATACAATTCTATTTATATCATCAAGGAATAAGGAAATTAAAACAATGAAACAAGGAAAATAATCTTTTTCAAAAAAAAAATAAATAAATAAAAATATTTCAAAAATTTTTGCTGACATTTTTCGACATTGTTATTTCTCCTACATGTATTTGTGTCAACATTATATTTCCTTGCTTATTGCACACTTAGATCTTAGACTTACAAATAGACGTGTAATCTTTTACAAAAATTTCCTATACTCAAAAACTCAATTTCCATTTCCACCAAAAATAAAATTTAATCAAAGGGGCAGAGCAGCACATAAAATTTTAAAATTAGTTATTTGCTTCAACCCAAAAAAAAATGTTGTTGTTTAGAAATGTATTTTTGCCAAATTTTGAAAACCAAAAAACAAAAATATATTTTTGCTGACATTTGAATTATCAAAAAACTAAAATAAAATTAATTTTGATAAAGATAAAAAAATATCATAGATTTACAATATAATTTTTATCTTTTTGCCAAGCAAAAAAAAAAAAAAAGGGTTCTAAGATTTTTTCTCCATTTTTTTTTTGTTTAATAATAAATTATATTAACAAATCCAATAAATCGTATATAAAAAATATTTTCATAGAATTTTTTTTTTTTTCGAAAAACTTTTCTGACGACAAATAAATTTTTTTTTGTGTCCAAACAAAAAAAAACTGTAGGTAAAATATAAATTTGCATAATTTCAGACAGTTTTTTTTTTTTGTTTGTTCTTATATTATTTATTTAACAAAAAATTATAATAAATTTCGAACATATGTTGACCAAGAAGAAATGAAATATTATATTATTATTATTTTTTTTTTGATAATATAATTTTTAAATATATGAATTTTTGTATGATTAATATGTTTTTTTTTTTTAAAAAAAATATTATATTTTTTGCATAACTTTAGGCGTTTCATTTTAATATATAATAGTTTATTTTCTAACAAAAAAAAAATTTTATTTCATGAAAATTTTATGAAACTTTTTTTTGGAATTTAAATATATGAAATTTCAATCCTCAAACATTTATTATAAATTAAAAATCCTTTTTTTACAAAAAAAAAACAAGTAAGTAATCCTTTTTAATATGAACCAAAAATTGCTATACCATATTCAAATTGCTAATATGTATACCGAAAATTCATTTTGAAATGAATATTCATTTCTATACGTTTTATTAACACCTCTTTGATCAAAAAAAAAATTTTACCTTAAAGCTAAGTATGCTGTTAGTATGCACTTAAAAAAATACACGATTTTCCATACAAAATAATACAAAATTTTAACAGCGGCAAAAATTTTGCTTACATTTTTTTTTTTGGTATGCTCATAGCGCACTTCAAAAAAAAAATTGAGAATTTAGTTGTTCTTTATCTGACAAACAGATGGCGTTGCTAGAAAAAAATGTCAAATTTTACTGCAAATTTTTATAGGCTAGGGCTAGGGTATAAAAAATTTTTTTACTCGCTTATGTCAGCGGAATTACCGCCATCTACTTTCTAATCAGCTATTAAATTAAATTAAATTTTGCCCGATATTTTTTACTATCATTTTTACCAGCCTGAAGTGCATACTAACAGCGTACTTACCTTAAATCAAAATATACATACTTTATGTAATAGAACAAAAAATCAAGATGGTTTCTATTTAGATAAACTCAGTTAAATAAACAAGTAAAATATCTAAAGTAAAAATTTCACAAATTTTATTTTATAAATCCTTTTTGTTTATGATGTGAAAAATTTAGAGAAAAATTAAACAATTTAAATGATAAATGAAATAATTCTTGTTCAAAACATACAAAATTTAAAATTTAATTAATTTAAAAATGATTTTGAGACATAATATTTAGAATATGTAATCAATTACAATTTTATAATTACTTAATTATTACTTAATAATAGTATAATTCATTAAGTAATATTTTAAAGTCGTCATTGAAAATATAGTCATGAAACTAAAAGTGCAAATAGTTAGAAATTCCCTCATAATTGTGCTCTATTTTGCTTTTCGATTAAGTAAATTTAAACTTTGCATAGAATAATATTATTGAATTTCCAATAAATCGTCACAAACGATTGAATTATTTCCGATAAATTGTCCAGGAATTATCGTCCTAAATCGAAAAATCTCATTTAATGCATAATTTGTAGAAAAAAAAGACAAATATCGAAAAAAAAATTATCTATCGAAACGTAAAGTTTATTTTAACACAATTTTTAAATTTACGATTTTTGAAAAATTTAAATAAATTTGTATATTTATTTGTTTGTTTATATTTTCATTTTTTTTTTTCAATAATCTAAAAAAAATAAAATAGTGAGAAAAATTTAATTTATTTACGAGATAAAAGAAAATGCAAAATAAGCAAAAACCAATCAAAAATTTATTGGTAAAGCCATGCAAAAAAACTTAAAAACAAAAATAATGGATAAATTTATTTATAATAAAATGTGATAAATAATGAGAAAAAATTTTAATAATTTGAATGATAAAAGAAAATTTTGCTTAGTAATAGAATAAATCAAGTGGGTATTTTAATTGATTACGTCAGGGGGACACTGTCATTTTGGATATAATTCATATTTTAGATAACTTCTTTCTACGTAAGTTCTTATTCAATCAGTGTGAAAACTTTGAAAAAATAATTATTTGATGTATAAACAATTCTACTTTCAAAAAGACTTAAATATAGCAACCTCTTAAGGCTGATTCTAAGCAGAAGCTCATTAATCTATAGTAAATAATCAAGTTTTTGATACTAAAGATATCGTCTCGACTAAAAATTATCTTTTCAGGAAATTACATATTTCGTTTGAATTAGTCACTGCAGTAAAATGAATCATTATTGGCCACAGTTACATAAATATCAAACTATAAATTTTAATCCAAATTTATTAATATTTTCCCATTTCCAACTGCAAGTTAACTCAGACATATTATTTGAATCAATAAATTAATTATTAATAATAATTCTTCACAAATATGAAAAATATATCTAAAAAATTATGATTAATTTAATTGACTAGTTAATTGTCTTTCAGTCTACCAATTATTGTAACTTAATGCTAAATTATAGAAATAATGTAAAAAATTCGTATAAATATTATTTTCTCTATAAAATATCTTTACAATAATTATTTAAAAAAAATCCTTTTTGGAAATTATAATTTTTGATTAAAAACCAGCAATTACTTTTTTTATTTTCTTGGTTTAAAATGTTTTCAAAATTTATATTCCACGTGTACACGTGGTTACACCCAAAATTCCCAGAAACTCAAATATTATATATCTCTTCTGTATACACCGTAATATATAATGATATATAACCAATAATTTATGTATAAAGCTATATAACTAAATAAGCTACAAGTATAAATTTTCTTTATTAAAAATTAAAAACTTACCATATACAAAAAATAATTTATATAATATTTTTCAAATAGAAATTTTTCTAATAAATTATTATAATTTACTCCTAAATATATGCAAAGCAAATTGTTGAATTGAAAAATATATTTCAAAAATATAAAATAAACTTTAATTACTTTTTTCTTCACAGTTTAGTTTTGTGTATAAAAGGAAAATAAAAGTTAACATTTTATTTATTTATTTCGAATTATATTTTGTTTTTTTTGTAAAAATGTTTTTATGATTTTTTCTAGGGCTGTCTGTCTGTCGTTATACAGAAATGATCTAAAATTAATTGATAATAGAAAATGAAAGACAATAAAGAAACTTTGGAGAAAGAAGATTCTCTCACAGAGGAATCTTTGGGAAAAGAAGACTCAGATGTAAGTGTAGCAAATTTAAAGACTCTATCAATTTCATATTAACATTAAGTATATGATCCCCATGAATCATCGTATATAAATTTGGTAAGTAAAAACAAATCACAAATTAATAAATGCGAAATTTCTGATACTATAGGAACCATTTCATCGTTACTGGAATAGTCACATATATAAGGACGAATAGTGTTGCAATAACAACTAGTAGTACAATTTTTCGAATAAAACTTTAACAAGGCGACTACCCTACAATTTGTCCAATTCTGCAGTGTTCGTGTTACTTTTTTCATTGCATAAACCACATTAGAATAAGTAAATAATAAATTCTGATTTTTTTTTTAATACATACATAATATATTTTCTTTACCAGCTTTTAAAATTATAATTCACCTTGAACTTATTTCGTAATTTTGTTATTATTATTTAATTTTTTTTTAATAAAATTGCAAAAAAAAAAAAATCCATTTGATAAAACTTGGCAATTTTAATCATAAATTTACATTTTTTTCATATTTTTGTATATGCGAGAGTGCACAATAAAGAAGAGAAAAAAAATTAAATTATGATTTCTTCTTTCTAATAATCTTCAGGTACACTCAATTTAATCAAAAATATTATATCAATATTCCTTTTTCTTTTCTTTTTTTTTCATTTTTCCTTTATTTTTTTTTTTTTTTGGTATAAATGTGTGCCTCCTTTTTTTCCAATTTTTATGATTGATTTCAAATAAATATTATACGATACTTTTATAGATTGATATATTAAGTTTTTGGTATATATGGAAATGGGAAACCATAAAAAAAAACATATATTTAAATATATGTTTCAATAATATTAATATTACAAAAAAATTATACATAATCAATTTTTTTTTTTTTTTTGGTAAAATTTAAAATGAGGATTTGTTATATATACAATATTGAGAGAAGGATATTGAAATTTGTTATCAGATGTGTATAAAATGTGTGTACGAACACAAATACAACAACTACAAGAAGCAAAAATTATGGTTATAAATGATTTAAAATTTGTATGAAAAATAAAATCTATGAAGAAGTTAATATCATCGAAAAATGATCTACATAAGGAAACCATATGTAAAAATTGTAATTTGTTATTCTATTTTTTTTTCCGTTTTTTTTTTTTTGGATATTTAATATTATTAAAAAAAAATTATCTTATGATTAAAATTTAATATTTATATGATTTAACAGGAGTATTATTACCATGTGAACTGATAATATAATATAGAAGAGTTACAAAAGATTTTTGTGTTGAATAATCAAGAAATTGCAAATACATAAAATATTTTTATTTAATTAGATTATAAATTTGATTTTTTAGTTACATTAGGAAATAGGAAATTCGAATTTTTAAATAGAAAATACAATTTAAGGTTGTATTACTCAGCTTCGCACAGCCTTCCTCGGAAGCTATGGAGGCATGAATACTTGTTTCTCTCATTGTTTCCTTTTTTCATGTTAGCTTCCGCAAAATTAAACAATAGATTCGTATTTTTCTTCGTTCGAATTTGGAAGGCATACAAATATATTACATATAAGTGCTCTGTATTACTGAAGTAGACTTATATGCAACGCCTTCCTGAGAAGCGCTTCTGTATTGCTGATTTATCTATTCCAGGGAAGCAATGCAATTTTTCCTATTGCTTCTAGAACGCTTCTCCAGGAAGGCCTTCTTAAATTTACCGTTGGGAAATGACTAAAATGTGGAAAAATATGTTTTATGCTTTATGGAAATATCAGAGACACAAGAAAATTTTAGTCATACAGATTTCCCTTTCTTTGGTTCCAATTAGTCTCCATTTAGAAATAATAGTTATTTCTATTATTTCAATTTACATATTTGGTATTTAAACAATTCTACTTTCAAAAAGACTTAAATACAGCAACCTCTGGCTGATTATTAGAAAGACTTAAATATAGCAACCTCTGGCTTTATATACATAAATTATAAATTAATTTTCATACCTAAACTTCTATCTTTGGTGAAAATAAACTACTGTTTAATCATCTTTTTAATTATCCTGTTTAATTACAGTTAGAAGAAACTTTGTGCTCCAATCATTTTAAACTTTTCTGATAATCCAAAAATTATCTATGTTTTAAATCACTATATTGTCTGTTTTAAAAAATCCTCTTATCTTTAGAATTTTTGTTCCATAAACAATTTTTGTATAATTAACATTTATCCAATAATAATTTATTTATGATGATGAATCATTGAATTAAAAACTAAATAAACCACAAAATGAACTAAAATCTGATTTGACAAAATTAATAATAATAATAATAATTAATGATTTCAATTAAATTGAATAATCAACATAAAATATTTTTTAAATAAAATCACTAGCAATTTTAGCATATAAATCTAAAAAAAAATAACATTTTTTTTAGATTTATATTTTGCATAATTGCGACATTATTAATTGAAACCGAATTTCTAACTTACAGTACAGGAAATTTAATTAAATTTAAATAATTCTCATATTTGTAGTTAACTAACAAAAAAATAAAGATGCAAAACACTAACAAGTTTAGTATAACAGAGGTCACTGTAATCTCCCAAAATATTTATACTTAGTTTTACAGCTCATATTAATACGGGGTAGAACACATTATCTGGTAAATTTGATGCACTGACAAAGATGTCTAAACTTTACCACCTGGACTGGACAACACTTCTTATTCCTACCAACTTTAAGAGATACTTACCCCACATGAAGAAATATTAAAGCTGAATGAAGGCTTCATAATTAAGCAAAATAAAGCACTACATCGCAATAGATCATCTTATATCCCTTATATTACCTTCCGATTTCCATAATCTAATGCTCTAATGTTAACAAAAAGTAAATTTTACAAAATAATTTAAAATTATCAAATATTTATTTTACAACTATAAAATTTAATTTTTTTAATGTAACAAAAAAACATCCTTACATAAATTTATATTTCAAAAATATACTTCAGAAAATATCCTATAAGGATAAAATTTATCGTTACACATTTTTTTCGTTATTATTTTACAAAAATTAAATGTAAAACTAACAAATTTTTAGTTAAAAATTTTACAAATTTTAGTTATTATTCACAAGGATTCAACTTTATCTGAGTTACTATACATACAGAAACAAAGTCTGGTAAGGGTAACAATATTCCAATATAAATCTAACCCATTGTATACCATACAGGAGTAATTTTTTTTACAAATTTAACATTGTTCAAATTTAAAATATACACCTAAAACTTTGTTCAGTTTTTCTTAGGTTTTAATATTATCAAATGTTTGCATATTATTAGGCGAACTCAAATAAATATAAACCTTGAAATAAAATTTATTTAATTTTTTTCAATGAACAAAGTTTTTTCGAAGTGGATTTTAATTTTAATTAAAAAAAAATAACTAATTTTTTAAAAAATAATTTTTATATTTCATTTATTTTGCGTTGTTACTTGTTACCAAAATAATATAATATGAGAAAATATAAAACTTTCTTTTTTTTTTTGTATTAAAGATAAGAATTTAAATAATATTTTAAATATAACTGGCAAAAAATATATTACATTTCAGAAATAATTAGTAAAATAATAATTCACAAATTTTTTTACTATATTCTAATTTGTAAGATTTCGAGAAATAAAAATTAAATTACTAGAATGATGAAATTATATAATGGTAAGGTAAATTATAATAAATGATATTTTTGTAAAAATATAATTAAATATGCCATTTTTTTCTGTTTTTAAGGAAATTTAATTATTTCGTGGACAAATAAAAAAAATGTATTTCGGTTAATTAAGTTAATCTCAAAAAATTGTTTTTTTTTGTGTATAATTTAATTTATTTATGGTTAATAGTACCAAGAAAATTAAATATTATAATTAAGATTATTTTAATATCATTTTTTGTAGTAATTTTAATTAAAAATAAAGATTTATTTCGTATAGTTTTGAAATATGATTATGACTTTGGTAATGTCCTGCGTAATTATGTTATAAGGAAAGTTGGAATCTGTTTAATTGATACAAATTGAAGATCTAAGTGAATCTTATATGAACATTTTGAATTCTAATTATTTTTGAAAATAATTATGGTAATCTATTACATCATCAATGTCCTAAAACGCAATTGCGTGTTATTTTAAGTATAAATGGAAAACTTAGTCAATTAAACTGAAAATTTAACACTCATACAGAACATATTTCATTGTCCTACATAATTAATAAATGGATATGTCGTATCGGATGAATGAAGTGGTACAATTATAAAATGGCCACTCTGCTCAAATGATTTCTCTATTGTCTATTATTAATTAAATTATATTCAATTATGTAAATCAAATACGAATACTTTATAAATTTGAGTAACAAAGAAATTTGCTTTCCTCCATTAATCTATATTTACAATTTGTCTTTATGTACCAGTGTCCTTATACCATTAGTCCCTCTATATCTTTATACCATTATAACATATCATTACCATTTGCTCCTGCAGGATCTTCTCGAATTATAATTATCTTTAAATATAATAACTCTAAAGATCGTTAGTGGAGGAAGAAATATTTAAGTAGATAAAAGGTAGTTTTAATTAGCTGTCCGTTCCGTATACAAATTACTCATAATGATTTTCTAATGTTTATTTTACCATAAAATTTAATTTTAATTTAATTAGTAATTAAATATAATTTCTACTAAAAGGAAAAAAAAATAAATTTAATAATTTCTAATCCTTTTAATAATATTAAAACCAAAAATGCAGTTTTATATAAAAAATTATTTATTTTGTATAATCAAAAAATGAATTAAATTAAATATTTATATTATTACGAGTATTAACATATTCTTTAAAAACAACTTTTCTTTTTGATTTTATATATTTAAAACGAAGCATAAAAAGTAGCTCCCATTTATTATGCTCTAAACAATTTAACCAATTATCTAAAGTATGTATATAAGAAAATTTTATTAACATGTAGAGAAGATAGAAGGCAAAAGTGTTATAATATCCTTATGGGAAAATTGTAAAAGATATAAATTCTATTAGAGTAAAATTTTTATTATAAAAAAAAAATGAATATTTTGATTAAAAATGAGGTCAACCCACCATGGGAACTAAAGTTTAATTCTAGTAAAGAAGATTATTATTAAGTATTACTATTATAAAATTTAAATTTATATATGAATAAATGTTTACTTATACATTTTTTATCGGAACAATTTAATTTTTAATGTACTGATTTATAATTGTCCTATTTTCTAAAAAGGGAACTTGCTGGTTGTCTCTTCAAGGTTTTCTATAATTAGAGTTATTCTATAGCATTTTCCTCAATTTTGAGTGCATTACATTATACATATGTGGAGTAATGTGTGTTAGCATGATTTTAGGAGTTATCAATTATCTTTGTCATTATCTCTAAAAAATTTCTCAATGAAAGGAAACGAGCAGTGATTCCAAATATTTGCTAAAGACTTGTGATGATTAGTCATATAGAATTTTCCTCTATTAAAAATGTTGAGTGCATTAAATTAATATTTATTTAATATTTACTGTAAATAATAATCATAACATAATGTTAGGAGATGTGATAATGTTTGCATAATTTAAGGAGCAGCTATTTTGCATATTATTAAACAAAATTATCAATTATGACATATTTTCGACAATATTATTTCAAAATATATACAATCAATCAATAATTTTATATTAATACATAATTGGAAAATATAAATCTTTGTTATTCATGACAAAAATTAATTATTATTATTATAATCTATTCAATGTATCATGTATGATTAATATATATACAATTATTATATTGATTTATTATTAATTTTAAAATTATATCAAATAGAATATTAAAGTTTATATATTTTATAAACAATGACATAAAAGTGTCATAATTTTAAAATAATATACAAAACAAATATTGAATACTAATAATTTATAATATACATAATTGCATTTCATGATCTTTCATAATTTATATAAATGTATTATAATATAAATATTTAGTTTTCAAAATCAATATTTATTATTCAATCTACAAAATAACAAAAAAAAAAAATTATATAAATATTTATTAAAAAAAATATCCTTTTAATTTCCTTTTACATAAAAAAAATTTTACGAATTAGAAAATTTCTTAATAGAAACACAAAAATGTAAATTATACTCTTAATCAATTTTTTTTAAATATTGCTAAATATTCCAAAAGCATAGAGAAACTTAACTTTTTAATCTTGAAATATTTAAATTTATCAGAAAAAAAAATAAATAATTATAAAATGAAAATTGAACAGAAAATTCTCAAATGAATTAACATAAATTTTTTTTTTTTTTGAAATATTCACACTGAATATTAAATGAATATCATAGTAGAATATCCTTTTTTTGTATCATTGTGTAAAAAAATTTATCAAATTTACAATTTATTTATTTTCACATTTTTCATAATAATCCTTGGTGTTTTTTTTTGTCCTTTGATGTATATAGTGTACAAGTACAACTAAGTAATAACTTAACAGTTCAAAGTTTATGTAACTGGCACAAAAATATACTTCTAGACAGCCATCTAAGCTTAAATGTTCAAAAAGTTCTATACGTATAAAAGAACTTTATTTACAACAAATGAGTAACGAGTATATTTATATGTCAACCCTTAGAATTTAGTATAATTAAACTTTGTCCTTTTACAGATTTTTTTTTTATATATATAAAAACTAATACATTTATATAATTTTCATTTTAAAGTCCTATGGGTTTTTTACAGTATTATACTCGTACATATGCAAAAATTTATATGAAATAGTGATAACAATTCACTAAACTGTTTGTTATTTCAAATAAGTCCTGTGAGAGATTTAATGCAATGCAGTATTATATAGTAGAGTAAAAAATAAACTTTTATTGTCATTTATGTATTATTTGCGTTGTACATATATGGAACGATGAATTAAAGGATATATAAATATAATATGTATATATTTTCTAGAATTTATATAGATGTATATTTTATGTATTATTACATGGTAACAAAAACAAAAAAGGATATTCAATGATAAAAAATTTTTGGATTTGAAGCTTATAATGGGATTAAAATGACAAAAAATATTTTGCGCATAATTTGTTTAAATATGCAATGAAAAATATTATTAAATGATAATTAGCGAAAAAGCAAAGATTTTATAATTTTGAAGGTTAATTTTAATTTTATATATTATTAGAAAATGTAAATATGAACTTGTCATCAGTTTAAACTAAATTTAATTTATTTAACTAGCTAATATATGATTTGTTTTTCATTTGTTTTAATTGAAATACAAAGAATTTTCAGATGAAATTCGTCTTTTTTATTATTCAAATTAGAATTTTTTCAAAATCAAATTCGTTAATACCAAAGTTGTGTTCTTATTTTGGACCAATTGAAATTCAAACCAAATTTGAATGCTAAAAAGATTAATTTGACCTCAAAATGCTAAATAAAATTAATGAGAAAATGATTTAATGGAACAATGACTAGACTGCAGATGGACGATATCTTATTAGTATTATACACGGTGCTGCGATTTAAAATCCTTCTAACGATTGAAACTATAATCTTAGCGATTTAGACAATTTATCTTCTACAAACGACCGAAATTTGCTATAGTTTGGAAAATTAATTATTAAATTACTAAGAAAATAATTCCAAATCTATCTGACATTAAACTACTCTCTAAATACTAACAATATTAATATCTTCAATTCCCAAAAAACTTCTTATTTATTTAAATAATTCTAATTTTCATTTGGTTAATTATATCAAATTATTTAAAACTTTTATAAATTTTCCAAATAAATTATTCAATTATTTATTTTCAAAAAGATAATTTTTTAAAGTTTTTTAGTTTTCCTTATTTAAATTTAAATAAAAATATTTTTGAAAAGTTTTTTTTTTTTGTCGACAAAAGTTTCACTAATAAAATTTAAAATTTTAGTATGGAAAACTTTAAAGTTTAACTCTTTAATTATAATTTTTCATGTATGATGGCAATGAATTTGAATTTTAAATAAAAAATTTTTTGGTATACTAAATCAAAATAACAAATTAAATATAAATATGTATATTAGACTTATAGATATATAATTTTATTTTAAAATAAGATAAAATTTAAGTATTAGCTTTACTAAGGGGTAAAAAACTTTATAAGTATTAAATAAATATTTATGGATTGTATAAGAACATTTTCAAATAGACAAAAAAATTTCTAGGTTTGTGTCACAAAATCTTCCAACACATTTTTGGTTTTTGTGGAATATTATATTTACGAAAAGATTGAAGTGTTTCTTTTCAAGAATTTTCCGTATTTTTGGTTTTTAATGAATTAAATTTGTAAACTGAATTAAATTTGAAATTAAATTATTCGTTTAAAAAATATTGTTGCATACGTTTAGGTGAAATCAAATATTGACTCTTGTATAAAATTTTTTCTAATATATATTTTAATGATAAGTCTAGGATAATTAATTAGTATAAGGTGCATGGAGTGTCGTAACTCCTCGCCATGGCATTAATATCATTTTAATCGTTTCAGCTTTAAATAAGTACCAGTATTGGTCGAATCAAATTTCTCTGACAACAATAATTAACTTCTTGCAATATGCAAACAGTGTAATGTTCACCAGTATATTTCCGACCCAATTTAAAAATTAGTAAATTCATATTTGCAACAGAATGTCGAAGATCTGTAGAAGATAGGCCTACACACATACAAGGAAATATAGGAATTCTATTTATATTTATATTTGAAAAGTTTTAAATATATTTTCTTCAAAGCTTCCTAAATTAAATGTGCTGCCCTAACGTTTTTGCGCATAACAATTCTCTGATTCACTCAAAGTAATGTGGTTACACTAACCTTCAACATTATCAATATTATTTTATTATTTAATAAACCATTAAATAAATTATCAAATTTTCGATGAAAACTTAAATTAACTGTTTCTTTAAAAAGCATAATATTTTCCCAAATTCTTATAACATAATTTGCCACATGTTTTTACCTAGTAAGTAAATAATAAAATATAGTATATAAATTTCAATAACCATCATTAAAATTATGTATCTTTTTTTTGATTCTTACAATTCCAAAAAAAAGAATAAAATGATGCACAGCTTACCTATTTTTCTTAATATTGTTTCTTTTTTCCCAAAAACCATAATAAAGCCATGAAAAGAATAACAAAAAAAAAAGTTTATGAGAAAAATTTATATTTTATATAAAAAAATTATTTTAGATACACAAAAAGATTTCCCTCGGAAAGGAAAAATGGGCCACGTGCTTTTTTTTTGTAGAACAGAAAAACAAATCATAAATTATACGATAGATCAGCTTTTTTTGAAGGTGCATTAAAATTTATTACATAAAATTTTTTTCACAATATTTTCTGTAAAAAGGAAAATTACAAAAAGAAAAGAAAAAAGAAAATGGAAAATATAAAATCTACAATTTTTCATAAACGAAAAAGTAATAAAAAAATTATTGTGGATGGAAAAATGAAATGTTGTGTGATAAATTTAGAAATTTTTAAATTTTATGTGCGGTCCAACAAAATTGTATTGCATTCGTTTTTTTTCCTTTTAATTACAAGTCACTAATTAAGTCCTGTCAATAAAACTGAAGGACCAGATTTTATAGCAGTCATCACAAATTTTCTATCAATGTGACATAGTTGTTTTGTCATCAAATTCTTCTCAGCTGCAATGTAAATGTTGGTCTGGTTAATCATAATAGATAAATAGAATCAGCAATGAATCTTCAAAATCTGTGTATATATATTTTTATTTAATTTTCCAAATCTACTGTACGACTGTACCTGCTAACGAAGCTTATTCCTTCCAGAAGCTATGTTATAAAATTGACCAGTGATTTAGTTAGGAATCAAACCTTGTTGTTAATCATATTTTGTGCTCGAACTATTTCATGTCAGGGCTCAAGTGACGAAGAAAAACGAGACGAATCTTTCACCATCAGGTCTCTACATAAGAATTATAATATGTGAAACTCGAACATCCAAAAGATCTTCAATCATTTCAACTCGAATTTCCAAAAGATTTTCAATCATTCACTTAAAATTGTTTGCATATTCCTTTTTATATGTTATAAGTTTTACAGACCTGAGTCCTGCTTACCAAGGTCTGTTAAAGTTTGACATCTTGGTAGTTTGAAAAACATTGCTTCGCCAAAAATTCTTATCAGAGTCCTAATTGTTTGATAGTAAGCAACTTCAGCAATCTTGGTCCACCAAAAAATACTAGTTCGCTAGTATGTTAGTTTGTCTAAAATTACACCATTCTTCATTACCATGACAATTGAAATGTTAAAATTTTATAACAAAAATAAAATAATGTTTAGTAGAGAAACTCTAAAATGAATCAAAAAGAATTTTATTTTTAGAAATTTCATTATGTCCTCCATTAAGATAAAAAAAAAAATTATTTCAATAAAAAGAAATGTTGTTATTGTATTTTTTTTAACATTAAATACCATTGTAAAACAACAATCTGAACCAAGTACAAAAATATCTTGTAAAATACATTAAACAAGATGTTTTACAATTTGTTTGGCATGCAACATGCAATTTTATTTCTTAAAGAATTTTTCCATTTCTATTTTGTTTTTTTTTTTAAATATGTACAACAAACTATCACATTTTAATGTAATTTTCAAATATATTTTCTGTCTTTTACATCAATTACGTAAAACAACAAAATTTAAGGATCGCAAGTATAAAGTTTTTTTCTATGCTGACATTTTTTATTATATACAGAATTTTTTTTTCTGATTTAAGGACAATTCGCCAAATTATTCAATACACAATATTAGCAATTAATCGTATTAGTGACATTTCTATAGTCGAAGATCTTGTTTCGGAAATATGAGGTCCCAAAACTAGGATTTTATTAATATTTTAGTCTCGACTTCATGATTACATTTATCATAAAGATTATAGGTCCAAGGTGTGTGCAATATCAAAATTTCAAATGTAGTATCCGCATACGAGTTGAGGTAGTGTGTTACTAAAGAAACATTTAATTTAATCATAACTACATATAAGATAATCCGTACCTTAGCTAGTATAGTTTACAATTAAAACTTTCTATTTAATAATATATTTCTAATACCTTAAATGTTACACGGTGAATAATTGATGATGAATTGACCGTATTACTTTTATATACATTTTACTAAATATTATTGTGCTCATTTTACATATAGTTACAAAACTAAATAGAAGTTTTGCAAACCCTAATAATTTAGATAAAATAATAGTGAAATAAATAAATATTTTTTATTACATAAATGCATTTAAAGTTATAGCATTTATAACATTATATTTTAAACTTCACAAAAAAAATATATTTCATATTACACCTAAAAATATGCAACAAATGACAAATAAACATGCGAAACATGCAAACTCTCATTTAAGTTTGTATTATGTATATTATTTAAGGTTGGGTAAATATACAAATCTTAAATAATTTTTCAAAATTTAAATTGTTTTGTAAAAATAAAATTATTTAAATTAATAAAAATTGAATTTACTTTTAATTAATTCGTTAATCATCAGAAAAATTATTAAGTAAAATGGGTATATAATTTTTTTTTTGATTAATTTATTGAAAAGGATTTAATTTAATTATTAATGACCGTAAATTGTTTTTCATTTTTCCTTTAAAAAAGGAAATTTTATATTTCTTTTTAAAGAAATTTTGCCTTTTTTTTTGTAGGGATAATAGAAGAAAAAATTTCAATTAATTTATTAAATTTTCATATTTTTTATTAATATTAATTACTTGGAAATTCGATTTTTAAAATTATATTGTAATATTTTTAGGATATTAGCAAGATTTTGTTAGATGTAAAAATTGTAAGTTATAGGAATTTTCTTGTTAAGATATCTATTATGAAAGCTATATTATTCATTAATTTGATCGACTGTCTGGGCTAAACTATATTTAATTGTAATTTAACTAAGCAAATATATAAGTTTAAAAATTTTTATACTTTGTGGAGTACTCAAAAATTTTAATTTCTTCTATATCGACGAAAAGTCAGATTGAATTAAGCGAAAATTAAATTGAACATACGAAAAATGGTCACCAAACTGAATATGAATGAAAAAATTGTAACTAAACTAAAACATTGTAAAGAACATCAACAATTCTGCTCTGTCCGCCATTTTCTTTTTAAATAACATAATTTTTCCCAACAATTTAATACAAATTTTAAAACAGATGAATTTTAAAATTTTCATAATACTAAATTAAATATTCTTTCATTTAGAAATTATTTTTTAAAAACATTTATTTTGGTGTGAAAAAGCATGTTTTTAAATAATTTAATTTTAAATTATCATAAATAATTGCTATACCCTTAGGCTATTAAAGTTTTAACATATTTATAGGCGGAATAAATAAATAATAATTCATTTAGTTATTACCTGATTTAATTGCATATATTTAGGCGATTTACACAATTATTTACTGTATTTCTAATGAGGCAATTAATAATTTATTTGATTTTATGCAACTGAATTTTTAAATTTTTTTAATGCATTAAATATTTTAATTATATAAATAATAAATTTTTATTTAAATATTTCTAAAAAAAAATTAAATTAAGAAAATATTGGAAAATTTTCTTTACTTTCCTTTCAGTTTTAAGTTAAGTTATAAAATTTTTTTAAATAATTGCTTATTTTTAAATTTTATTTGTTAAGTTTTTAAATTAAAATTGAGAAAATATTTATGACAAAAATTTATTTACTATATACACAAATTAAATTAAGTGGTACTTTTATCTGCATTGCACCAAACGAAAAATCCACATAATATCCAATCATATTAAAAAAAAGCGTATTAAAACTTTGGTTTCAGTTAAATTAAAATCAATTATTAAATAAAGCATTTTGTTTTTAAGGAAATTCATAAATAAATCGACGACTGAAAGGACAACAATAACGAATAATTTTTTAATGACAAATAAGATTATGTAATATTTTAGGTATAGAGTAAAAAAATTTCACATTTCATATTAAATTCTCCTCTAGTTCCACAGCAAATTTACCAAGCTAAAGAAATCATACAAAACCCAACTACCCCAATTCTATTTATGTAGAATGAGTTTTAACACAAAAATGTCATATTAAAACCTCAAATTTCTAATAATTTAAAAAAATTACTATTTACAAGTGAAGACTAAAACCAATTATTATGTTAGTCGAGGATATTTCAAAACATCCTTTATACTACATCCAACAATAATTATAATGAACTAAACTTTAATAAGTTGTTAAGTAAATCTCAGTTAATTAAAATCCTTTTTCAAAATATCAAACAATTTTTTTATTTAAACACAAAAAAAAAGAAAGTTTAATATAAAATTATTTAACTTGAAAAATACTATAAAAAGAAAGCTTATATTTCATTAATAAAGAGAAAAATGAATAAACACAATGATCATAAGGATGCAACAACTAAAATTACATTAACACATCGAAGAAAAAAAAATATGTCGTAATAAAACCGCACCCTTCTGTGTACATTATTAATTTTCTTTTTCCATTTCTTAAGAAAATCTTCATTCTTTTACGATATTAAAATAGTTTTTTTTTTTCTTTTTAAATGTACTTTAAAAGTTTTCATCTATGCAGTCTATATTACTATTGTGCAATTCACTAGAAATACACATGAACTGACATATATGTACATATAATCGCATATATATATGATTTTCCTTCATTTTTTCTTACATTATATTAAATAATAAACTATAAAGTAACTTTGTCGTTTACTTGAGTGTTTAACTTCTTGATACATTTTATGTATCAATATGAAAAAAAAACTGTTTTCGAGAGGAAAAAAATAATATTATCCTCTAAAGGATAAGTCATATATTCCTATATTTATAACACATACACATATACTTATAAAAATTTATTGAAGAGTAAGAAGAAAAAAATATAATTTTTATATATAAATAATATTTAAGTTAAATATTGTGTATAAGGATTCATTGGTATGATGCGATAAAGAAAAACAACAAGTAAAAAACGCAGAATTTTTTTTTCTTAAAAAAATTATTAAAAATTATTTTTAAAGTTTTCTCTTACTTTAAGAAAATATTATAATGTTAAAATTTATAAAGAATTATTTAAGGACTTTTAGAAAATGGTAGTAATAATGAATTTAAAGTTCAGGGATCATCGTTATGCAATTAGTTTTTGAAGTTGTAGGGAAACCTATACGCGATTCATAGTCAATGGTGTGAATGATTCATTTAAAATTTCTGGTATATAAAAATTCTGCGAAAATAATATAGTAATTTGCCAATGTCAAGTTAGAATGATTATTTGCCAGCACTTTATCTAGATTTATTGAAACTAATCATATATGCTACGAATAATATTAATGATGAGATTGGATTATTAGGTTAAAAAGAAGACAAGTGCTTGTGTTGTTTAAAAATTATGATGAAAAACTACTAGCAAAGAACTAAATTGGTCACTTACATAAGTTAACTTAATAAAATGTATAAGAGATTGTTTCACCTCAGAATCAAATGTAAAAAAAACTAGACATAAAGTCGAATTCAGTGTAATCCGGAAGTGTCTAATCTTCTTTTTATTAAAAAAAAGTCTCTATATCTTTAATTTATGATTACAATTCAATGAATTTATTCAATACGGTGCCGAAATCGATCTTTTACAGATTTAGATGCCAGTAAAGATTTTTGGACCCTTTAACATATTACGATATTACTGACACGTGACACAGCTTTGCATTTGCAAATGTACTACATTTAAATTTCGTTCAAAATCTAATCAATGACTAATCAAATCAATAGATTACTTACAAATCAACTAAACTATTCCACTAAATCACTAAAAGTTATTCTCAAAATTCTTATCAACTAAAATTTTTTTTACCATATAATATTAAAATTGAATGCATAATAATTTTCATGTTTCCATATATTTTTTTGGGTGTTATAAAAAAAATTCACAAAAATAAAATTGAAATCTTGAAAATAAATCAAAGAATAAATAATAATTTATAATATAAAAATATTTTTATTTCAAATTATTTCAACCTTTAATTATGCAAATAACAGAAAACAGAAAAATTTATGTTATAAAGAAAACCTTAAAAAAAATAATTACAATAATAAAACAAAATAAAAATTTATTTACATAAATTTTTGAATATATAAAATTATGGAATATTTTATTTTACATAATTTTTTTTTTTTTAATTTTTAATAAAAAAATTAATAAATCAATCTAAAACATGCCAAAAACAATATTTTTTTTTTTATTTTTTTTAATATTATTTTTATCTTTAATTTTATTTTTTCTTTAATGCATTTTATTATGATGTCGTGACATAATTAAATTATGTAAATTTTAATTTTAATTTTTTGAATATATATGCTACTATGCTACTTAAATTTCAAGTTTTCATTTAAAAAAAAAAAATTATTAAAAAAAAAAAAAAATTTTCTGTTTTAAATTATGGATTATATTCATCGTGATTTGGATCCTTAAACAAACCTAATAAATTTGATTGCTTGTAAAATTATAACAGCTGTGCAATATAATATATATATAATTTTTTTCATAGTATTTATTTTTTTTCACTGTATGTTCTCTCTTTATTACTTTTTCATATTTTTCATTGTTAAATTGTTTTTTTTTTCTTTTTTTTGGTTTGTTATTTGTTATGTTATAACATATTTAATGGCTGCACTTAAAGTTTTCTTTTTTTTTTTTTAATAGTTTCGCATGCAACAAGTATATATACAGTTTTTTTTATCCTTGACCGTGATCCTTGAAATGAAGAACAACGAAATATTTATACAGTATATACTTAGTAAGTATAGTTTCAATTTGTATAATGGTTTGCGTGATTTTTAAATATTACCAAGTTCAAAAATTACTTTTTTTTTTTTTGTTAATTTTATTATTATGATGAAATAATTGCGGTCAAAATTATACGAAAATGAAATTGGAAAAAATTTACTTATAATATAAAACTGGATAATAAAATAAAGTTCAATATCAAATAAATAAGAAAATTACCGGATCTTATTAAAGGAGTTTTTATATTTTTAATTTACTTTTTTACTTTTATTAAAGTAGAAACAAAGAAAAAAATGTTTGTTAAAAGTTTTTAATATTTCCGGAAAAAATTGTTATAATTATTATTAGCTTTTATTCACTTAATTTTAATGTTTGTTGTTGAAAAAAGTTATTTAATTTACTACTGAAATTTTATTTTACTATTCCTGAATTATTGATCAACCATGATTGCAATCGATTGTATTTGGTGTAACATTGAAAATATGGTTAATATTTTCAATTTTATTGATTAATTTCGATTTATTGGCATCAAATTTTTGAACTGATTAAAAAATATTGTGATATTTCGATAAATTTGGTATATGTAATTGATTTTTCATGAAAGGAAAGGGTAAACTTTTTGTTACATTCATTCAGAAATACTAATTCCAAATACAATTTATAATAAACACCCACAATAAATATTCTAGTACACATAATATTATGCTAATCGAGGATGGTCCACTGCCACTCTAGTTTCTATTCACAATTTTATTCGACAGTTTTCAATGTATTTTTTTTCATATTGATAATATCCCAAATATTTTACTAACAGAATTTTGTATATTATTATCACTTTAATATACCATCAATTTCCATCTGATTATACTCATTCTGTTATATTGTGTATATCAAAAAAAAAAATTTATATTAATCAAAATCAAAATAATGATTTACCAAAAAAAGAAAAGGAACATATAAAATACAAAATTGAAAATTTAAATAAATAAAAAAATAAATTTTCTTCTTACATTTTTCACATTAATTTTCAAATTTTATTTTCAAACAATTTAATTTTTATAACATTTTCCCTCATCAAAAAAATAAATAAATTCTCAGCAAAGGATCATCAACATTTACAAAAATGTAGCAATTTAGAAACGACACACATTCTTCCCCACATATTAAAGTACACCGTAAAGGAACACTTTTTCTATGTACATATATGTAATATTATTTACAGTGATTAATGATCTAGAAATTGATACAAAACGTTTTCTTTCACTGTGGAAATCATGAAAAATAAAAATGATGGTGTATACTCAATTCAAAAGAAATTGTCGCTGTCTACATATGTATGTATATGTAATCATTTTATTTTATTTGTATATAAATATTTTATTTTTCTTAATCGATATAAATTACAATGATTGTGTTCAACGATATTATAAATCAGTATACTTTTAGGTGTTTAAAAATAAAACTAAATTTAAAGATAATATGGAAAACAATTTCTTTTTTTTTCAAATGTTTATTAGCCCAAATATGAAAATATAAATAAAGATTTCAAATTGAAATTACAAATATTAAAAGAATATTATTTTAGGCGACATTATCTGTTGTTTGGTAAAAAGCATACATTTAGGTGAAAATGTATTGTTCAACTAAAAGCATACTATTAGGATATATAATTATTTTATTAAAAGCATAATTTTAGGAGTGACAGATAATAGTTTAAGCTTTAAGTGGTAAATTGTGTTATTAAAATTAATAGCATACTTTTAGGAGAATACTTTCTATTTTCATGTTCATGAAAAAATATTGTCATTTTGGCGAAATTTTACTACTTTATATTAGAGAGTCCAATTAGAAATTTTATTATAACAAGAAAAAAAAAATACAATTTATATTTCGAAGTATTTTCGTATTGTTCTCGTAAATAAAATATTCTCATTCACCTGGGTAAAAAAAAAAATGGCTATTACAAATAGTAACCATATATTTTACACATTCTTGATGAACAAAAAGATTAAGTTATTTATAAACAAAATTTAAAGAATGAAAAAAAAAAATGAATCCTGTCTGACAATCTTGTCTAGAAATTTAGTATAAATTTTCCCAATTCTTTTCGTTATTGTAATCTTTTTTTTTTTATTTCAAAATTTGTCTGGCACAGAGAATTTGTTGCTGCGATTTCCAAAGTATGTGACAATGAAAAATTTGCAATAATAATATTTATATTTTTTTATTCCGAATTATTACAGAAATTGAAATCAGACAGGAAATGAGAAATTTTTTTAAAGTATTTACATAAAATTAAATAAGAAAATATGTATAAATGCCTTGGATTTAATTTAAGTAAATCTTTAAAGTAATATATTAGTTGAAATTTATTTCATCAAATTAAATTATTTTTAAATTTTTTTTATTTTATTGCATATTTTTAGGTATTTATTTTTTTATTTATACAATTTCTTTATAAGTCAATAGTTAATTGACACTAAATCTTAATTAATTAAAGCAAAATTAAACAAAAAAAAATAAAATCAAATTTATCACAAAATTATTTCTTAATTTAAATTTATTTCTCTAATATTTATTAGAACTTAAACTAATAACAATATATTTTCCCATTTAATCTCTTGAACCAAAAATAAATATATACTTAAGTATATAATATAAAAAAATATACCAAAATAACCAAAAAAAGAAAATATTCCTTTTAAAAAACCATTTACAAAATATAATTTCAAAAGATTCAGTTTGTTTCGTTGCTCTATCCACCATTACTCTTCTCCCTACCTCTTCAAATTTTTTATATATATTGTTTGATATTTATTTTGTATATTGGAGAAATTTATTGACAGCAATTTGTTTAACCCTCAAAATTCAAATAGAACCAACAATTTAGTATATACATATACATTAAAGTACAACGAAAAAAGGACCATCAAAAAGTTTTTTTTTTTTGTGTCTGCAAAATACTAACATGAAAAAAAAAATATCTTATACAATTTAAGAGCGTTAATTGCTATCCTTTTCCATTAATATTATTTTAATATCCTTTTCTCGTACCGCATGTTAAACACATTCTTTTTTTTAATACTACAACACCGAAAAAAAAATTACGAATCCATTATTATTCCTTAACAAAAAAAAATCAGAAAGGACGAAAAACATTATTTTCCATATATAGATAAATAAATCTGAAACATTATTTCTGTTTTTACTTAAACTTATGGTGTAATATGATTGCAAAAAAAAAAAAATATTTAAAGATTGTTGAATAATTTTCTTTTATGTCTTTTCCACGCATACAAAATTTTCCTCAACAGCAAAATATAAAAAAAAAACATGCCTTTTAATATCCTGAAATTTATTTTATTTACATATACAGTATAAAATTAGAGTGTGTTAGTGTGTGTTTGTGCCTGTAGGGGGAGTGAAAATTATCGACCATAAAAAAAATTTTTTTCCGCTGAAACATTTATTAACGTTTAATTAGTTTCGTTTAAATCCCTTTATGGGGGTACATAAGTTTGTTTTTTTTTCACTGATGGTTAAATTTATGTTAAAAATATTTTTCGTGTAACCCATCTTTAATATTATGATAAAAGATATAAATCAATCTGTACGATTTTGATGAAAATTTAAATTTATATTGAATTTGGTTAAATTGAAAATTTTCTTTATATAAATAAATCTTTTTAATTGTGGTTTAATAGTTTATTTATTGGGAGGAAAATATATAAATTGAAAATGTAAATAGATTAAATCAATATTGGATTTAAGAAAACTATATTTAAACTAATTTATAGAATTTATTTACTATAATTTGTTAATAATTAGCGTTCCAGTAATTTAATATAACTATAAGTCAAAAAATTGAGAAAAAAAAGGAAATTAGACAGAAATGAATTTAATAGAATTAAATAATTTAATTTGAATAAAATTTATAAGAATTTATAATTTACAATATATTTCTTACTTCAAAAGCATATAAATTATTTGGTACGAATTCAAATTTGTTATAAAATTGATTCAACTTCAAATTTGACGTATTCAAATTTGTTGTAAAATTGAGAATTGATCTTATTGACTAAAAGCATACCTTTAGGCAACAAATTGGTTAATTCCTTATTTTTAATATTTATCTCAAGATATGGTAAATTAATATACTAGAATTTATGTCTAATGATAATTGCAATTTAACTCACTCTCAATATACACTAATATAAATATTTTCTATAATTCCATTTCATCATAAAATCATTTATCATTTCATTGAGCATAAATTTAAAATTCAATCTTAAAATATTTCATACTAACATTTTAATTTAGCTAAAATTATTATTTCAGAGTATTCATGAGTAGATAAATTAAATGAAACGAAAATGTTCTACTCTGGAGTATTTATTTATTGGTAACCTACAATAGTTTAACCTTTACTAAATTATAATGTAAATACAAACTTGCTAGTTTAAATATCTGCCCATATTCATATAGGCAATAGAGTATATTGTAGATCGAAAAATTCGTACTCCAGTGTAAAAAATTTTTTCTTAATTATAACGCGATTAACATTTACAGAATTTGATTTTTACTCAAAATTATGAAATTTATAACACATAAAATGTTCTCGATTTTTCAATTAATTTTCTTTTGACATTTTATCCAAAAATAAATAAATAAAAAACAACGAACATTATTTAATTTCATTTAATTTATTGATTGATTTAAATTTTTAATATTTTTAACATAAATTTCAATTTTAATTTAATTTTGTTTTTTTTTTTTTTGCGTTATAATAAACAAATTTTTTTTGGAAAATTTCAAATAAATCAATCAAATTTTGGACATCTCTACCTACAAGAAAATAATTTAAATATATAAATTTTTTTTTATCTCTCTAATATTTGTTCGTCTATGTTAAAATCATTTTATAAGCATGAATGAATTTTCTTATATTTTATTTTATATACTTAATTATAAACGCGTAAATGGTTGGTTAACAATAATCTGATTTAGAGCGCAGACAAAATCAATTTACTAAAAATATAATAATTAAGTATTGAAACGTGAAATTTTGTTTATTAGCTAAATAATTTTCTTTTTTTTTGTTATTATTAAACGTTAATAAATTAAATTTAGATGGATAATAATTAAAATTAATTATTTAGAATATCCAAAGGACTAATTGTAATTAATATACGTTAATAAAATAAGTATAAAATTAAATATATACGACAATATAGTTGCATAATATTAGGCGTAGAATTTAGTAAATAATTAAATTGTAATCTGGGAATTATAATATAAATTATAATATAAATTGAGGGATTTTGTTTTTTGTTGAAATTGTTATATTCAAGATCATAACAAGAATTAATATTCATTAGCAAAAAGTAGCTTCTATAGATACTACGTAGTCTATAAGAGGAACAGATTACAACAAGTCTAACAGCTAAAAATGGTTATATAAAATCGATTATTTGAGGAAGAGTTCAAAATAATTATTATCACTTAGGAACGACATGTCAATGAAAAATAATTGATTCACATACAGTCTACTGGTTATTCAAATATAATTGCTATATCCTTTTCCATTAATATTATTTTAAATATGTTCTCATTAATTGCAAATGCAAATGGTAAATACTAGTTTGGTCAAGGAAAACTCTCCTTAGGAAAATTCCGCATTAGTAAACATATCCTTTCTATATAGAACTAAACATGTAGTGGACTGAGTTTCATGATGTCCTAGATTCGACTAAGAATTGAGGCATCAAATGTCGTTCTAATTTGACTTAATTTGACTTAAAATGAATACCATTAATAAATATTTATAAATGACTGGGAATAATGGTAGCACCTATACAGTAGTAACTTATTTATATATTTTTCGGAATTATATAAAATGAGTCCGAAATTGCAATATCCCATAATATTGCTCAAGTATGATTTCGTGGATATCGCGAAATAAGGTAGGAATCGAACTTGCAATATAATCCTTTTTTATTCAATCCTTTTTCTATTTTCTATTTTTTCCTTAG
The DNA here is from genome assembly GCA_949752835.1 of Empis stercorea. Lineage (NCBI taxonomy): Eukaryota > Metazoa > Arthropoda > Insecta > Diptera > Empididae > Empis > Empis stercorea. The sequence continues at coordinate 7,995,328 of OX457087.1, forward strand.
AATAATTATGGAAATAGAACTGATTAGGGTAACAAAATATATTTGAAACTAAAATCGTAAATTTTACTCCAAAAATACTTGTATGATGATAATAATTTGGAAAAAAAAACTAAACATATAATTTATCAAAATTATTATTTATATCTTCATTAATATATATTTTTTTTCAATAAATTATATTATAAAAATAATTATGATTGCTAGGTGTTTCTATTATATATTTCGTAGAAATTGTGTAAACATAAATGAAGGTATATAAATAAATATGAAAATAATATAATTAATTATATAAATATAATAATGAAGATAAAAATAAATAATTAATAATATTTTCAAATTACTATAAATATAAAAATATTAAAAAAAAAAAATGAAGAGATTTATTATTTATAATGATTATATTAATAAATATTTTATACAAAATTATGTTAATTATTTAATGGAGAGAAAAAATATATCATAATTATATTATATATATATAGAAAAAAAAATATTCATATTTATTATATTTGATTAAATATAAATATTCAAGTATGGATCATTAATTTTATGATAGATTTAATATTTTATTAAATATGTATTATAATTTTTATTTCATGTAAATTTCTAATTTGTATTTTTTTTTTGGAATATTTAGAATGTTGAAAATTATTTGAATTTTGGTCTGAATGTTTTTTTTTTATTGGATTAACATTAAAGAAAAATACTTATGGATGGTTAGTATTTTAAGAGCTGTCGAACCAAGAAGAAAGAACTTTAGAAGAAAGAAAATATTTCAAATATTCACATATATTATTGCGTGAAATTCCTTTGAAAAAAGTTTAAAAATTTAATATCAGTTTTGCTACTGCCGCAAAATTTAATCATTCGTCTTTTCCTATGTAGTTACAAATACCGTATTCATTAAAATATGTCATACATTCATTGATGGAACAATAATGTAGAATTCTATGTAAGTTAAGTTCTGATAAATTTAATCTATAAGATGGATAATTAAACTGCACTGTATAGTTTTTCGGCATTTGTAGTAATCTTCTTCTATTAGATAAGGTCAAATCTAGGAAAGACATGATTCTTTTTTCGATGGGTCGACGATTTATCTGTTTGAATACTCGTATTTTTCAATAATTTGCAATTGTATAATATGAGTTCAAGCTTTTCATCTTCTCTGAAGCTGACGTTTGAGTGCAAATTATGTAGAAATTTTCTTTAGTCTTTCATGAATGTAAGGAAGTTTTAAGTTTCTTCCTATTTAAATCTACTAGTGCTTGGACCCCCAATAACTCATTATGCCTATCTGCAACCCTTTCAACTTGCTCCATCTAATAACAAAATCGAAGAATTAATTATTCCGCGTTGAAACAAACAAGTATGATACCGTCCAGTAAATTCCTTACTAATATCATTTCTTTTCTAAATTTACATTTATGTAATATAAAAAATTATTACATTGGAAAATAAAAATTATTCATTGATTTGTCCAACATAAGAAAAATATATTATTATTATATTTGTTTGACTTTTCCAATACTAAATTATCTATATAGAAACGCTAAATAAAATACGATAAATTATCACTATATTCATTCCCTTTAACTAATAATACTATTATATACTATACAATCCGTTGTACATTACATATATCCTTAATAAATGAACATCTCACATACAGTAATTGAATTATTTATGGGGGCATTTTATTTTTATAGATGAAAATGGTGAAAGAAATTATATTATGGTATATAAGATAAATTGTTGAGATCAAAGCTATAAATTTTATATATTTCCAAGTCAAACATATAAAAACTTTTATAAATTTAAAAAAAAAAAATTTTTAAATTATTATATATAAAAAATTTATTTATTCCAACATTTATAAATTTTTACAAATTTAAATTACAATTAATTTTTTTTTTAATTTATGTTCAAAAAAAGAATTCCAAATTTTTTTTATGTTTGTAGAAATTAATTAAAAAATTAAACTGCGTTGGTTAAAACATTTATATTTTTTTATATAAAATTGAAATTATATTTTATAAAAAAATACATAAAGTTAAATACATATTTTGTACATATTATTTGTTATTTTAATGAGAACATTAGTTATTATTTTGTATATATTTAAATTTACAAATCTGGGAAAACCATAAAAAGAAAATATTTCGAGGTTAAATTGAAATGAACAGATTATTCTCTATTATAGGGAAAGAAAAATCGGAGTTGGTTGAAAAGGTTGAGACTAATTTTATGTTGAAAATTAACATTTCTGAAATTTATAATAATATTTTTTTAGGATATATGTAAATTTTCAACAGATACAAAGGAAGTTGTAGAAAGTGGATGATTTATAAGTCCTTTACTTATTATCTTATCTCAAAAAGTTGGTGTTGCTCCTGTGTCTTAGAGAGATTTTGCCAAAAATCTTTGTTGCAATTTGGGTCCTACTAATTTCTATATGGATTCAAAAGCAAAATGTCCTATGTTGCAAGGAATTTAGCAACAAGTTAATAACTTTTTAATTTTTAATAATGATTCAATTTGTCAGTTATGCATAATTGGACTTGTCAGCTTGCTAGCTATTTGAATGATAAATAGCAGATAATTTTAAGGATTACTCTACATATTTTTCAACACTTTAAAATTGAGTCGGATTAAGCCAACATTGTCTGTGAATTGAATCTATTATTTATAGTAAGCCACAGAAGCTTGTACTTGAAGTCATTTACCCCTTAATTTAAATAAAAGATAAATAAATTCTAAAAGAAAACGTTGAGAAAAAAAAATTTGTATATTTTATTTATGTATAAAATTTTGACAAAAAAAGTAATTAATTATTTATATCACGATATTTTTTTTCTAAATAAAATTAATTATCATAATTTTCATTTACATATGTAAAAAAAAATTAATTCAAACTTTACAACCACAAAATTTATGCGTATAACATGAAAATTATTTTTAAAGAGTTTTAAACGACACGTTTTTTTTTTTTATTGAATTTTTCATCCGACAGGAAATAATATTTCGTACACCAAAAATTATAAATAATTCAAATAATTATTAAATAAACATAGCGTAGTAACATATGATATAGGTAGTTCCCGATGGCAAGATCCTGGGTAAAAATAGTAAAAGTTTTTCAAACAAATATCCAATATACCACCCATCTTGTATTACGACCCAAAAAAAAAAATAACCAATATTATATAAAAAAATAGTATACAAGAAAAATAGTAAGTTCTCTGGTGAAATGAAATTTTTCTACAGGTAAATTCGATTTAAACTCTTCATTAATAGATAAAATTAAAAGTTTTTACGAAAATATGTAAAAAAAATATTAATTTTGTTAAATACAAAAATTGAATTATTAACATTAATAGAATTATTCACTGTTGATTGAAAATTACATGGCAATATAAAATTAAAATGTAGACATAGTGGCAATAAATTGTGTAATTACTTAAGTAAAATTTGTTATTTATTTTATACAATTGTAATTCAACTTTATTTCAGATATGAGCTTTTTAATTATTAATCAGTTTAAATAACGTAGTCAATCAGTTTAACTAATGTAGTCAATCAGTTTGACTAAAGTAGTCTATCAGTTTAACTAATGTAGTCAATCAGTTTGACTAATGTAGTCTATCAGTTTAACTAATGTAATTGAATCATGATATAAAATCGAAATTATTTTCAAATTAAATATAATTAACAATCCGACATTGTTTTTTTTTTTTGGAGGAGAAAGAGATACTTCATATAATTCCAGCCAATATGATATAAATTTGCAGGCAAAACTGAAAATTAAAATAGCTTGTAATATTACATACATCATCCGCTTATGCTCAAAGTCTCCATGCTCATTTGTGATCATTCTTTTGTTCCAAGACATTACACCTCAAATTAGAACAAATCATTGACCAAAACCTATTAATTGTTTGTTATTTCTTCTTCTGTCAAAAACTTCTGTGACTTTTGTGATACTGTCTAGTGTAGTATGCCTAGTAAAAGTAGTGTTTATTAAAGATTATTAATTATATGTACAATATTCACACCATAGAAGTTTTAATAATATATTTTATAAATGAAATTCCAAAGGCACAAGTCAATGAGTTCGATACTACATAGAACCATTAATGGTCGAACCAACGATACGATTCTAGAATATCATTGCACGGATTACTGACACTAATGCTTCGAGTATTTTAGGTTTAAATCAGTGCAAGTATATTTTAGTTATAATGAAACTATTTTAAAATCATCAAAATATTTCAATAAATTTCACTTCAACTTTTTCTTTAAAGCATCTAAAAATGACTCGCTATGTTACCAAACTTATTTATCGCTTTTAGAAAAATGTATGTCAATAAAATTAATAATATGAAAACAAATTATATTGATTTAACGATTATTTGTAAAAAAAAAAAATACTAATTGAAAAGACATTAAAACATTATTTTCAAGACATTCTTTTCCGATGTTGTTGCATAAACACATGTTTTCGCTGCAGGAAATATTTATATGTTGTTTCGATGTTTTATTTTTTTTTTGTTTGTTTAAATCCGAAAACACCACCCAAAACAGATTTTAAGAATAAATTATATTCATTTATACTTTTTACGATATATTATATCCTTTATTTTTGCTATACCAATAAAAAGTTTTTCATTTCCGTTTTTCTCTGTTAAATTTTTAACATTTTATTTATATATGTATACATATATACAGACTGTACGAAGCAAGCAAAATCCTTATACTACTATGTCTGTATTTTAGTTCATAAGATAAAGTTTATTTCTTCTTTTTTTATTTTTATTATAAAAATTGTTTTTTTTTTTATCCTTTTTGCTGAAAAAAAAAATTACTTCTTCTTCTCCGTTTTTTTTTATTGTGTTGCTTAGCATATTTTATGATACGCTTTCAGGCATACTGGAAAAAATTAAAGTAAATATTTTTTTTTACTATATTGCATATAAACAGGAGCATTAAAAAAAAAATACGAAATAATTGTATTCACGCTTTATGTGTGCTTTTGTCCTTTAAAGTTTCCTGTGTGTATTTAAGTTGTTGTTTTTTTTTTGTTAAATATAGAAGAAAAAAAATTGTAACATAAAAGAAAAATACAGGTGAAATTTTGTTTATGCTCCTATATTTTTCTTCTTGTGTTAAATAGTTTTTCATTGAATTTATTACCTGCAATAGAGAGAAATATATGGTTTTACAATGTGTGGTTTGGTGACTTTTTTACAAAATATATTTATACATGAGTTCAATTTATAATAATTTACAATATGTATACATAGTACAAGAAAACTTTTTCCAATATTTTAAATTGATACAATTTTCTTTTTTTTTTAATTAACAATCTTTGTGAATTTTATAGCAAGAGTAAAAGAAAAGTTCAGGATCATTTAACTTAGTGTAAATTATAATTTGATTATAGAAAAACTCAAACAAAAAATTAAGTAAAAATAATTGAATTGTTATAAATGAAATTCTAAACAATTTTACTATATAAAAACTGAAAATGTATATAGTAAATGGATAGTGGTTATAATTGACAGATATAATGACAAAGGACACACAAAAATCTATGTGACAGTATTATAGCTTTTTTTATATCATTTTATCATTTACAAACACTAAAATAGGTCATAAAACATAAATATTGAACAATCTATAACATTATTTAACATGGTAAAATTTAAAATTAATCACTATTTAATATTTTTTTATGGTCCTAAAATTAATCCCCTATTCCAACATACTATATATACTGACACTTTACTTTTCATAAAAAAATTGATACTCTACTATGGATATAATATAATAAAAAAAATTTCAATTGATATTCATTTAATAATCAATTACCATCCCTAAATCAAATTGATTTTTTTCCTTTAAAAAAAATATATTAATATTTTGTATTTCAAAATTTATTTTTAATTATAATTTTTAAACTTTTTCTTTTTTAATCCACGAACCAGTAAACAAACAACAAATTTTAATTTATGTTTTAAAAAAAAAATTTCCACATTAAATTAATTCAATTCTATATGAAAAATTTATATTGGAAATTTATATTTTATTTTTTTGAATATAAAAGAAGATAAATTTAAATTGAAAACAATTTTATGGTAAATTGAAAATTAGTATTAAATTTTTTTGATATTTTGACCAAAAATTTAATATTTTCCCTAATTAAAAGAAAAACCAAATATATAACTAACTAAATCTCATTCTTTTAGAATTGAAATCCTTTTTTGGAAAGACAATATAAAAAAATAATTAAGTATATATAAAAAATAATAGTGGTAGAACAGAAATATCCTTATACTATGTAAGTGTATCAATGGCTGATAACCAACTAACTTTTTGTTTTATTGATAAGACAAGAAAATATCCTTTTTTTTCGTTTTTTTAACTATTCACAATAATTTTAGTTGCAAGAAAAATGTAAAATTTTATTTCTCTCATTTTCCAGATAGAGAGAAATACTTTATTAAGAGTAAATGTCCTTTTTATATACAGTATACATATTACCTAACAAATACTAATATTAATAGCAAAAAAATTTAATTGAAGGGGAAAATTATGTTTTATAGCACAATATTTCCTTGAAGGAGAATAAGGATATTTTTTTAACATATATATTTTATATTAAATCATAATCCCCCCAAAAATACAAAATTTTCATATTTTACTCAAATATCCTTATTATTTTTTGTTATTTTGATAGAAACAAGAAAAACATTCAAGGTTTTCTTCCCAAAAGGCATAAAAAAATATATCAATGAAAATTTTCTGTATAATATTATAATAATATTTATTAATTTTTGGCATACCATATTACCATCTAGACTTAATTGTTAAACATTCTATAAATTTACAAATGGAAAAAATATTAAATAAATTTAATTGGCTAATAGAGAAAAAGTTTTATATTAAAATTAACTAAACTATTTCTTTTTTTTTTTTCATAAAAATTTATTATGTTGATTTTTGGTGGATGACGATGATTATGACGAGAAAGTTTTACTTGTTAAAGTTATAATCTATTTAAGTTTTTGTATACTCCATTTTTTTTTTTTTTTTTAGAAGTTACATTTTTTCCATAAATTAATTAGGAAAGTTTTTGGTTTTTTTTTTTCTTGCTTTACAGATGGTCATCATTTATATACTATATAAAGCGCATCTTTCATGAGAGAAAAATTTTTTTTATTTAGACCAGCAAAAAAAAAACATTTTGTTTATATCTTAATTAGGTTATCAGAAGAAGATGAAAAAAAAATAGTGGATTAGCAATTAATTGTGATTAATATTCAAAGTTTTTTGTTTCATCTTATATAGTTAGAAAACAGGAAGAATACTAGAAGTAGTATTGGTATAGATTTATAGTTGTGAATATAGAAAAAAGTTTAAGTACTTATTAATTATCATAAAAAGATTATAATTTAGTATGATGAATTTTTTTTTTTGGGATATAATATTAATCAATAGTCATTTAATCAAAACAGCAAAATGTAACGAATTAAGATTATCATTTTGTTTGTTAATTATCAGATTATTCAAGGTAAATTTTATATAGAAATATAAAATTAATCAGAAAGTGAATGGGAGTTTAGTAAGAGTAAGTAATTTAGAAAGTGGGCATCTTTATATAAAAAAAAAAAATCTTTATATAATTTAGTAAATTAGATTTGATGCTTAAAGTAAATTATTCTATTTACAAAAATAGGTAACAAGTTTTGATGTAAATAGATCGATAAGGTCTACACATTCAGGCTAGAGTCTACACATTATCTGGCTAATTTAGTACTATACCTAACAGATAAAACATTCAATAAATGTAAAATTTAAAACTGTAGGTGCAAAAGAAAAGACAAAAAGTAATAAGTTTTTGATCGACTTTAGTTTCATCTTCAATTATAGACATTTACTTCGGATAACTGTATTATTTTTTTTAAATCTAACATTTAAAATTATTTAAATTATTTAAAAATCATTTCAACACGTAACAATATTTATTCTATAAAAAATTATATCCTTTGTCCTATTTAAAATCACCAATCACCAAAGATAAATTATGTATTCAAAAATTCACTATAAATATTTTACTCATTTTAGGCATATTAAATTCAATAATCAACACAACCAAAACGAATTTAAAACCATTAAATTATTTAAACAAAAAAAAAAAATGTTCTTGAAATATTTATTTTTAAGATATAAAATAAAATCCTTAAAATTCAAGGTTAACCCCACTTTATATATAAATCTTTAAATTCAACATTAATTATCATAATTAAATCATATTTCAAAATGAACTCAGTATGGTATACTAAAAATATATAGTCTAAAAAATTTAATTAATTTCATAATTTTTATTACATAAAATTATTATAAATATAGAAATAAAATATAGATTAAATTTCTATCTATAAATTAGCATATAGTCTTCTAATTTTATTCAAAAAAAAAAAAAACATAAAATTTAGTAAATAAAAATTTTCGAAATAAAAATTAATTTATTATTTAGTTAAAATTAGAAATTTCTATTAATTGATTGGAAGGATAATTTACATAATTTACTATAAAACTGGTTGAATTTCAAATTTTTTTTAAACGCTGGTATAAAATGAAATTATGAAAATTTTTGAAAATTTCAATATTTTTGTAGATTAATTTGAAAAGATAAATAATTCATTTACTTAGAGAGCAATAGTCCTTATTTAATATTAGATGAACATCACGTACTATACCATATGGACGTAAAACCGTATACGTTCACTACAATTTAGGTTAAGCTACAATTAGAAAAATGAAAAAAAAAAAGAATATTTTATAGGATTTGCTTTGAAAATGATTCTGGGCGAATGACAAAAAAATATATATATATAAAATAAATTTGTTATAGAATTTCCTGGATTAGATATATATCACAATATTAATCCAATATTATTTTCTATGTATAAAGGATAATATATAAAAATGTCCTATATATACTCTCTATATGAATTTTATTAATTCAATATTTTTTCCCGGTATTTTCATGACCTGCCGCACAAAACAAACAAACAAAATTCTCTCTATAGTCTTTTGTTGCATTATTTCAGCAGCATAGAAAAAAAAAAGGATATTAGTAAAATTTGAAAAAATATTAGTTTTTTTTAGCGATAAATCATGTAATAAAGGATTTCCAAAAAATAAATATTATTTTTTTATATATAAAAAAAAGCTTCGATATTAATGTGGTCGTTATTATTTTTGTTATAAGATATATTTATTTATGTCCTTTCAAGGGAAAAATTGTGGATGGCATAATTTGACTCTATTAAAGTTTTATTATTGTCTACCTTGACCTCGTGAAAATGAAATACATCTAATATTTAACTGTTAGTACTAAGTAACATATTCCTCCTACTCCCCTAATTCATTTATTATTTGAAGAAATGTGTAACCAATGAATTACATATACATATAACATTCGTGATCCTTCAGTTCTTTGTGAAATTTCCGTTATGCTTCAGCTCTTTGTGAAATGACAAATTCTTTTCTTCTGCAAATTTTTTTTTTGCTCTCGAAGGTCTGTTATATACCTGTTACTAACATATTATACTTCTTATTCACTTGTATCATAATTCATAATCCTCTTCTACCCCATCTAGCTTATAATTGTCGGTTAGCTTTCTTTTTCCCATGAGTTCCTGGCGATGTTAATACGTTCTTTGCTGTTTCTGTCATATTCTTAGAAGTCATGTTATTACATACAATTAATAAATTAATGTTAATTAATTAAATGATTTGTGCCATGGTTTTATGAAAATCATCTTTTATACAATGAGTAAACAAATAGATAAACTGTAAACTCTCCATTATTATAAATTAGTCTCTATTTTATTGCATAGAATTATATTTTCGCTCTATTAACATAAACAAGAACCATTAATATAATTTAGTGCTTAGCTAAATTCCGACGCCTGTCCAATCGTAGACGCAAACCGATTAGCTGAACAAGATAAGCCGACAAATTTTTCGTTTAATTTTTTTTTTGTTTACAATTTTTGAACAAGAAAATTTCTTATAAAAATAAATAAATCATAATTAATATTTAATTAAATTTAATGTAAAAATTGCAAAAATTACTAAATATTTGCTTAAATTTTACATTTTCATTGTATTTCAGCAATAATAATCGGTCATTTCTTATTGGTTATTTACTATGTGCTAGCATCAAAAAAATGAAAAAAAGCTCATTATTTAGGCGCCAAAACTCAAACAAAACAAACAAAAAAAAACATCGGCTCGGCATAAATAAATTCGCAATTTCCAATTCCAATTAATTTTATTTATTTATTTTGTGTTGACACTTGACAGGACAAGAGAGCAACAAAAAAGCAAGAGTGAATTTTTTTTCTTATTATTTTTTATTGTGTTCTACTTTGGTTGGAAACTTTTTAGCATAAACAATAAAAAAAAAAAAGAATTTAATATTTAAAATATTTAAAAAACTTGAAACAATCAAAAAATTAAATTGTGTTTTTCTGTTATAAAATGTTCATTTTTATTCATATTCAATTAATATTCAATGATTTTTGCTACTTAGAAGCTTTAATTCTATATTTGCTAAATAATAATTAAAAGAACTACGAAAAAAAGACGAAAAAAAATATTTTTTAAATAATAAATGAAAATAATTCTAATTTTTTTTGTGGAGTGGGAGACATTTTGCGTGTCATTCGAATGAACTTGAAAATTTACTTTAAAAATAAATAAAATAATTATTTGAATGAATTAAGGTAAGTTTATTTTATTAATAATTTATTAAAAAAATTAAATTTGTTCATTTTAATTTGTTAATTTTTATTAAACAAATCAAAAGAAGAAAGAAATTCCTTCTGGAAAATGTTTTTGTTGGTGACATCAGCTGACATTTTTTTTAAGCAAAACAAAAATATATATTTTTTTTATTTCACCCGATCAACAATAGACACGAAATAGAAAAAATGATGCTTAGCAACAATTGATTTTTTTAGAAGGTTAAAAAATAATATTGGACGTTAAAGAGTCGCAATTCTGTCTGTAGTGAATTGGTTAAAAGCTGATACTAAGTTCCTTCTTATGATACGTGGCTGCGTCGCACAATCCACAGATCTGTGACTTGCGACGCAGATTTTATATGTCATCATTACAATAACAATAAAATTTTAATCACCCGAGTTGTATCACTCGAGTCCCTAAATCAACGCGTTTTTCTGCCGCTATCTGTCAAAAATTTGACATGCCCATATATTTTGTATGTATCTCGTTATGTACGTCGCGTATCGAGCGTACTAGAAAATATATGAGCAATAATCGTACGCCATATACGCGTTGATTTATGGAATACCCTTAACCTTGTACCCTGGATTGCTCCCTTATGTTCTTAGATTGACGAATTAATGCTCGATTCTCATTTTCTTCGTTTCCTTTCCTCCTATCATTGAACTAAATAAAAATGTCCCAACAACGAAAATACTTTATGGGTAAAATCAACTGGAATCTAGATAAAATGAAGAGTGAACCTTGGACTGAAGAATCTATACTTGCATCAAGCCACAACTGATTCTATGACTTTTTGGTCACAGTCCACACATTTTTATAGCAATAGACTATGATTCGTTGAAAATTTTAAATTTACCAATTTTCTATAAAAATGTAATTATCGGAATATCGTACGCATAACCAATTTTCAAAATTCCGAAATTAGATTTGGCGCTATTTCAGTTTCGGAAAATATGAAATAAACAAAAATTTTCGGCGCCTGTTCACAAATTCATTCACAAAATTTTGACACCATAAAACCATCATTTTTTTTCTGTATTCAAAAAAAGTTTAATATTATTTTTTTTTTATTAAATCATATGATTCGGTTGTGTTCGGTTCATAAACTTTATGTGTTAAACTGATTCAAAAGAAAAGAAGAATATTGAGGTGCCAGTGAATTTTATAAAATTATAAATATTTGAAATAAAAAATAAAAACTGATTTAAAGGTTAATTTAAAAATGTAATCAAAAATTAAGTAAAACTACAATGTTCATTTTTTTTATTGATTCAGTTCAGTATTGTAAAAAAAAAAGAATAAAAGAATTTAAACTAAAAAAAAAATGAAAGAAAAATTCAGATTTTCTAAAAATTCTTGTGTGTAAAATTAAAGAAAATATATAAAAGTTTTAAATAAAATCAATGGAAAAATTATTATACAAAAAACTATTTTTACAAAAAAAGGATTTCCCTATTGATTTTTAAAAAGAAAATTTTTATTTATAAAAATAATTTTCAAACAAAAAGTGAGTATGGGAAAAAAATTGAAGAGCTTTCACTTTTTTTATGTACTTATAACTTGTAAAGATTTAAAAACAGTTTTTTTTTTTTGAGAATTTATTACATAAAATTATTAAAATCAGCTGAATAAATAATTTTAAGATTTAATTAAAATTTTGAATTTTGTTTAATTAAATGAAAATTTATTTCAAAAATTGCTAGAAATACGTAAAAAACACATTTTTTATAATATATTAACAAATGTTTATTTTCGTGTGTGTTTTGTACGTCAATATTGTTTTTAAGGGGGTTGTAAAATTGCAGTCAAGGGGGTGGAATTTTTAATATAAAAAATGGAAATCTTATTATTGACACAATGTTATGAAATTCCGTTGTTCTAATTCCATTTCAACAAAATTACCACATTTAAAGGGTATTCCCCTCCTATGTTAACATATTCCAATCTCTTTGTTTTCCAGGAAAATAAAAGCTTATTTTTGATATAAGGAATTTTGTAAACCGACGACAGTCGTAAAACAAAAATGATGTTATGAAATATAATTTTTAGTAAGATAAATTGCCAATTAATCAGAAAATATTATCAAAAATTACATAATGTAATATTAGTTAACACTTAAATTGCAAAATTCAATTGTAATAATTTGACATATTTTTCGGTTTTCATCACGATTGTTACCCCTCAGTTACTCTCGCCGCTCGTGACGCTGACGCGTGTGACGCTGAAGTTTTAAAATGTCAAAAAAAGTTCAAATGTATGGAAATGTATAGAAGCTGCTAATCTCACCGATAATAATTATTTTTTTTAAATAATTTATTATAATATATTTTTAGGTTATAAAAATTACAAAATAAAATTATTTTAAACGTTCATGCCGCGTCGACGCTTTGAGAGTATCTACTCAAAGCGTCACCGGCGTCATTTGACTTTCGAACGCGTCATGCGGCACACGCGTCAACGGCGAGAGTAACTCCAGCATAAATTAAATATTTTTCAAAAACAGTTTCAATTTTTATGCAATTCATTATTTATATATGGCGCCATCTAGTGGATTAATGGTAAAATAGCTTTACAAGGTTCTTCTACGAAAATTCGGAATTATGAATACAATATAAATTTAAATATACCGGTTATTACTTAAATTATTAATTTAAAAAAAAAATTAGACTACTTACCTTCGTCTGCTAATGAAACTTTTTTCTTGGAATACCATTCACAAATCTGAAATTAAAAGAAAATATTTTTTATAAAGTCATTTTATCTAAAAATATGTAAATATTTTTCATAATTATCAATCTATATGTCCAGTTCATATATATATAAATTGCTGATGTGGCTAAAAATTTAGATTAAAATCTACCGCATTCTCAAATGTGTACATATGTATATGCTTTAATTCCAAAAGAAAAAAAAATGACAATTTAAATATACATAAATATAATTACATATATGTATATTTTTGTGATTCTACATTAAAAGAATTATAAATATATAAATTAATTTCTGTTTATTATCATAATTATAGCTCATAAATAAAAAATGATTGAAACAATAATGCTTTAAAAAAATAATAATAATAATATAAACATACCACTACAAATTTAATTGAAAAATATAATCACAGAATTACAATTCAAAAAAAAAAATTATAATATTTTCCTTTATATTTAATATCTTTTTAATTAAGTATATTATTATAAATTTTTGTTTGTTTTATAAATTTTGCAATAATGATGGAGAGAATATTTTTTCTGTCATTGTATGTCTTTTAATTATCAGACAAAAATATTTACAAACTTCTTATGTACATAAATTTTAAATTTCTTCTCAAGCAAAATTCGTCTTTTTACAAATTCAAAATTTTCATTTTTTCGAAAAGTTTTATTTAAGTCAATATTTCGTCGATTTGGGAAATCAAATTTGTTCTTTCATAAATTAAATTTGTCCCATTTTCGTAATAGTAATATATTTTTATAAAAATTCATTTCAGATTTTAGAAATATACAAATTTGAATTGTAAAAAAAGTAACCAAATAGAATTGTGAAAAGACCAATTGCCCTGTAAATTGATATAATTAATTATGGATAAAAGAACTCGAGTTTTATTTATAGAAAATATTATATTTAATTTTTATTTATTTTTATCATAATATTTTTATAATAATTAAATTTGTTATTTAAAAACGAGAATTGTACAATATTATATAGTTGAAAATTTGTCGTTCACTAAATTGTTTTAATCAAATTATAATAAATAAAAATTAGTATTCCATTAAAAGTATTAATTTTGTGGTAGATTGGATGTTTGTACTTGAACAGTTCATTACAAATTAAATTGAAGAAATATTTGATTTCATATCATAACCTGCCGGTTTTAGAAATTCAGTAGAATTCAGTAGAAATTCAGAAATTCAGTAAAAACTATTTCTAAATTATACATTTTTAAGTCACTAGAAAATAAATTTCCTTGAAACACCAAGCGCTCTCAGCAGTAATTACTACAATACAATACATAAAACCTAGTATATGTACTCGAATTTGATTTTAATAAAACTTAAGGGCTACTCAAAACTCAAACGATTATAAGAAAAAAAGGATCGTATATTTTGCGAACCAAATTCGAAAATTTTATTTTCAATGTATACTTTACCACCAACTTAATGATAATGAATTGTGCTAAAACAATTAAGACAAATTTCTATACAGAAAAACTTTCTTTAATTAGAATAAAATTCAATATTTTTTATTTATTTAAAATTTTAATATATTATTTATTTTTGTATATTTATCTGTAATTTCTAAAAAAAATAATAAAATATAAAAACTTAAAAATAATAGGCCAAAGGTGGATGACATCATATATTTTCTGTTTGTTGAAGTTTTATTAATAGCAAAATTTTAATTTTAATTAAAAGCTCCAGTACGTTTGGGTTTCTAATTAAAATATAACATAGACATAATTTAATTAAATATTAAATTGCAATATTAAAAATATGTAATTGTAATATTGTTGCTGCTCAAGTAAGAGATTAAAAATTGACATAAAACTTTGATCATGACTTTTAATATTTTCTATATTTTATAATTTATAAGACTTTTAGTGTAAATAAATAACAATAATTTAACTAATTTAACTTTAAAGTTGTCACTAAAAATTATATTAAATATAGTTGACTTTATTTATCAATAAATATTTTCTGTTTCAATCAATAATGTCACTAATTAAAATCCAAAATCTATCTATCAATTGGTGTCAAAACCTCAAATCTATATTTTTTTGTTGCTAATAAAGCTATACTATACATGCCACAATGTTTAGGTAGGCACTCAGAAATGCTCACAGTTAAGTTTAATTGGTAACAACAACTAAATCACTATTACATGCCATTAGTTCGTTACAATTAATAGTTTCTCAAGTGTATAGAAATAATTATAGCAACAAAATTTCAGAAAAGTCCTATTAGGCTAACTGACAGAATT
The DNA here is from genome assembly GCA_949752835.1 of Empis stercorea. Taxonomy (NCBI): domain Eukaryota; kingdom Metazoa; phylum Arthropoda; class Insecta; order Diptera; family Empididae; genus Empis; species Empis stercorea. The sequence goes on from OX457087.1 coordinate 8,011,132, forward strand.
ATTGAGCCATATTGCCATTTAGATTGGTCTGAAATCCAACAATATTCACATAATACTATCAGTGTTCTTGACCGTGTCAGAGCCACTCTTGATATTTAATTTTACAACAAAATCTGTATAAAACCTCAAATTTCCTATAATTGTCCATTTTTTATATTTGACATTTTCCAAAAATAGAAAACAATAAAGCATTTAACTCCCATATTATTGTAGGTATATATAAATATAATTCAATTTTAAAATTTAATTTAAATATGTAAATTAATATTTATAATTCAATTTTGAAAAACAAAAATCGCTTATTTTTAAATTCTAATTAAATTAAATTTATAAATATTCAAAATTAATAAAATTATTTTAATGTGTATTATTATTATTGTGTTCCCCCGACTCAATCAAAAAAAATAGAGAAGACGACAACGCCGCTTAACTATAATTTAAAATTCTTTCCATAATAATCAACCATATAAAAAAAAAACTCTGATCCAAGTAAATAATAAAAATTAATTTTATTTGTGAGCATGTAGAGCTAAATAAGATTCATTTATAATTTTGTTTATATATAAATAGAGTAAAAATAATAAAAAAATATTTTGTTTACAAGTCAACAAGTTTCGATTTTTCTTTAAGCTTTTTTTTTTTAAATTATTTCTTCTTTCTAACAGCAAATAAACAAAATATTAAATACAAAGAAAATGACACAACATAAATAAAAATGGCCCTGGGTGGATAGAGAGACGTAAACGACCTTGAGAAAGTTTAATTATTTTTGTTATTGGTGTTTTTTTTTTATGCTGTAAAAGTGTAGAAAAATGATTGAACCATAGTGTATATAGTCTCTATGTCTCTCTGTATAGTAGCTACATATGTTGTATTGTATACTAGTGTAATGTCTTTGTATTTATAGTTTCTAGTGCTTTTGTAGAAGCTTTTTTTCGTTTTTTTTCTCATTGGTATACGTTCATACATAAATCAGATAATAATAATAAAGAATTTATTATAATTTTGGCAAAATATAATTTAAAATTTGAAAACAGAATTAGTAAACAAAAATTATACATAGAAAAATTAGAAAATTTGATAGTTCAATATTATCTAAGTTTAGATTATAATGACTGTACACGAAGTAATAATACTTCTTAGGGGTTTTGTCAGATTATTGAGGGGTGAAAAACTTGTCTTGAGACAGTTTTTGAGTCGAGGTTCAGAAGTCCAGTTGTTGACAAGTTTAGAGTTTCAGTTGTTTCATAGTTGAGCTAAGTCAAAGTTCAGAATTCGTAAAAGGCTTGGTCGTGGAATAAAAATATGTGACATCTAAGAAAGGTCATATATCACTCTAGTTGCGACTCTGTTATTTTGTTATGCGTCTAGTAGAGGAAGATAATTGACATTAATATAAATATATTTTGTATAAATATATTTTGTTATGCGTCTAGTAGAGGAAGATAATTGACATTCTTAATTCGGTTTGTTTCGTAGGATCTAGCCAGAATTAAATTTTGATTAACATTACTAAAATTGCGTTTAGGCAGTATGCGCTGCGTAGCTCATGATTTTCAATCAATTTGCTTCATGTATATTAAATCATATAAAATTCAATTAAATTTCTAGACTCTACAACAGAACGAGCCAATTATAATAACTCATTATATTCCAACATTATAATAAAATAAAAAATAATTAAAGTTTAATTTCGACAAATGACGAAAGTTTGAACACAAACATAATATTTTTATTCATTTTTAAGTAATATAATTAAATTCATTATATTTGTATCTTATTTTTGACTCGGTTAAAGAAAACAAAAATACGAATATTAAATAATTATTATATTTAAAAAAAAAAAAATTTAATAATAACCATCAATATTTCCACAAGTTTATTAACAATTCTCCTCCTCTTTGCTCTTCGTCATTTTTATAACGAAGAAACATAAAAATAAAATACACAGCTGTCCTGTATTTGTATTTTAAAAATAAATACATACTTAATATTTTGTTTTTTAAATAAAACTCCATAAATATAGAAAAAATAACCATAATTATTTTATATTCATTACTTTTCCAAATTTAAATACAATTTACAAACAAGATTCCATAAAATGAACTGAACCATAATGTATATTATTATATCCAATTAGGTTAGAGTTAGATAGTTGGAGAAGATTTATGAGCCAGATAAGATGAATAAATCAAGGGTTGGTAATTCTTTGGGAAGCTTAAATTTTGACTGTGTTAAAATTGATATTACAGTCTTGTTGTATCAACAAATGCACACTTCTAGGCGTTATGAAATAAATAACAGAATTCGAGCATATTTTTTCATATGTTTAGACTAATTTATAGTCTACAAATCAAAATTAATCTAAATTCAAATACGACAATTAGAGGATTATCATATCATTATATTATTGTTATCAAACCTAATTAAACCTGATACTAATAAATATAAAATACTGTTATCAGTATACAACGATATCATAGAATTCATATAGAATCAGAAAAATAAACTGTGACACGATCAGAATATTATGTATGGTGTACAAATTTAAGTATAAAATCAATTCATATAAAAATTAACTTTTCTAATTTATAGTTCGAATTGTCCAGTCTCTACTGTATACTTATGTATATAAAAAAAATTTGTTGTTTTGGTACGAGTATGTCATATAATCATGTTATTTTATATTTTTTGGGTTAATTTTTATTTTCGGTAAAAAAATTAACAACAACAACAAAATGTCCACATATAATTTCTTATTTACTTCATGATTTACTTGGTTGGACAACATTACCGTCCCTCTTACTTTTGAAATATTTAAGATATTATAATGTTGTGTGTACGTGATTCACAATACAAAATGCAGTAATAAATTTTTACTTTAAAATTCCAATCACATTGCTATTATGTACAATTGTACATACATATATACAATGTTGAAAGTCAAACGAAATTTTGTTTACTGTACATCGTCTTTAACACAGTTTTAAATTAATTAATTATGTATATAAATAGATTTTTTACAAGAATTCCTGATATATTTTTAGGAGAAAGTTAATAATCTGAACCATTGAAAAAAATCGGACAAAGATTATTTACCTTGAAAATTTGTCTTTATAAAATAGTCAGAGGAATTTTTTTTTTGGGATAACAAAAAGGAAGAAATATAAGAAAAATGATAAATTAACTTTAATATTTGACCTTTAAAATTTATGCACGCAAATTTTAATTAATTTATTTTAAAAAAAATTATTATATTATAAGTATAATATTCCAAAGTCATTTAAGTATTAAAATATTTGATCAGATATAAAATTATATAATTAATTTGAAAACGAAATAAAAAAGCTTAGATTTTTGTTTTGGACGAATTTAAGTATACGATTTTAATAAACAATATAAATAATAAACTTAATGAAATTTATGGTATCCGGACATAAAGCCATATGGTTTTAAGACCGATTAAAATTTGATATAAGACCATATGGCTTTTATATTTCCATTTATTTTCGTATATGTAATCAATTTAGCTTTACAAAGCTAATTTACTGAAAAGTTATTTTTCAGTGGTATACATATTTTTAAACTCAATTCAATGTCGTGTTAACATTTCCTTCAAGATATAAAAAATTTGGCCAAATTAAGTCTGGCATAAATTCACAAAAAGTTATAGTTGACTTTATGATATGTCAATGTCCTACTTAATTCGCTCATAAAGACATAATTTTTACTGGATCACACACATACAGCCAGTGGGACCTAAGAGAACTAAATTTTTGTATCCTTCTTATTGACAGTCCAAAAAGTGCTATGCGCCACATGAGACACATGTTGCGAAATTGGCATTAAGTTAGTTACTAGCAGTCCATATAGTCAAAAATTATGTCTATGACGAGGGATATAAGGTCAGACGTTTATGACCGAATTAAGTCGGACATAAAGTCAGACGTTTATGACCGATTTAAGTCGGACATAAAGTCAGACGTTTATGACCGAATTAATTCGTACATAAAGTCAGTATAGCTTTATATTGTATGTCTTTATGACCAGTCACCGATTATTTTTATTAAAACAAAGAAGAGATATTTATACCACACATCATTGATTTTTGACTAATAAAAATTTAATAATGCAATTTTATTTAGAGCTTTTTTTTTTCATTAATTTTTGTTTATGATTTAATGGCGAGGGGGAAGAGGGGTCAGTCATTTGTCTAGTAAATTTCATTGTTTAAATCTATAAATCTATATATACTTTAATTATGTGAATATTAAATAATGATTAATTTATTACAGTAGAATTTTTTTTACGAAACAAGAAATATTAAATATTTGTAAATCAAAATTTATAAAATTATTATATTTTTTTTTAAAGAAATGTCAATTTTGATAATAAACTTTATTTCATTTTAATGGTTTCAATATGATTTTATAATGAAATGACATAAGAAAGTAAATAAAAATGGCATCAACCTGTTACAAGGTCAGTGGATTCAAAAAAAAAAAATTATAAAATGTCGTAATTATATTATTGATTTTTTTAAGGGTAATGTGTAGTTGTAGTAGTAAAAAAGCTAAAAATATAAATATCTTAATGTATATATATTTTTAAATTCGACAACAACAGATGATAATTCAATATTATATATATTTCCATGTTATTTTGACATTTATTATATTGTGGTCATAATTAATTTAATTATCCACAAATAAATTAATTATTTTTTAACTAATATAATTCTTTAGTCAGCTGACTAAACCCCAAATTCCACAGGTGATCTAACAATTTAACCTTGGAAGTTAAAAAATGTGACTGTAGTTGGAAATATTGCATCTCTATTGCTGTCCAAATGTCACTAAATTAGTTTAGTTTTTTTTGTTGTGCCAAGAATTTTTCTTGAAATTAATTTATGGGTTCATAAAGATTGAATATATTTTATCAACTTTACTATCAATCAGAACTACTATCCTAATTTTAATTCTGATTTATTATTTTACTAGTTGTTGTTCAATTGAGCAAAAATTTCACAACTATATAAAATAAAGTCTCTTAAAATTGTTTCATTTCTGGCAACGAAAATTGGGTAACATTTATGTTGAGCTCTTAGTAACAATTGATTAGTCTTCTTCCACTTGACGACATAGTAAATTTTTATGTAAAAATGTAATTGATATGTATACAATTTTTTAAAAGCTGTTAAGCATGAAGCTTTCAAGGTCTAAAGAAAAGCTTGAATTTATAATATATTATATAGTAATGCACCCGCACGTGCATTCGTGCAATATTATTCAAAAAAGAAACTTACATTTTTTTTTTATTGTTGTGTTAAAAACCGACCTATAGTCAAAGTCATCGGCATTTTCAAGGAAAAGTTCAAAGCTTTTTCAAATAGAAAAAATAAATCATGTAATTTTATTTTACATTATTATTAATTACGAATAATTGTGCAATTTGATAGAAATTTTGTGTGGGTGAATATGATGGCGATTGGAAGAAATAAGTAGTACAGAAATTTTCAAAGAATTTCAAAATGTAAAATTGAAAAAGTCCACAATTTGTTAATAATAACAAAAAGAATTATAAAAATTCTGATTGTTATCTAATTTCTTAATAAATTTATATTTATTTATTTAATCTAAAATTTATTTACTTAACTGAAAAAAGGAAGAAGTAACTTGTACTAAAAAAAAAATTATGAAAAAAAAATTTCTTATGAAATTTAGGTCAATGGAATTTAAAAAAACAAGTAAACTTCTGTAAATATTTTTTTCCTGATTGTTTTTATTACTTACAATATATTTTATTAAGAAATATATAATTATGATGGAGAAGCAAAATGTACGTCTACATTTATTTTAATATTCAATTTTTATTAGTTTTACTTCTTTAAAAAATCGATCCGATTTATTAAAAATTTATTAACACAAAAAATCGTATAGAAATTAAAATATTTTTAGTACAAATTATAATTACGTAATATGTCAAGGCAAAGAAGGTATATAATGAAAATAAAGTTTGTTAATTTTGGGGACAGCAAAAAAAAAATGTGTGTATATTATTAATTTAAAAAAAAAACTAGGTAGATAAATAAATTTTTGTTAGGTAGAAAAAACACAATAAACCAACCAAATTCTATTTTAAAATTTACATCATAATGTTTGTTAGACAAATTATACAATTTTGCTTAACTTTTTGCTTAAAAGTTATATTCAATCAAACAAATACAAATTTGAAGTTATTTTAAGTTTATTACAGATTTATTAATTTTTCTTTGAAAAATAAATTTAATTCTATATTCTAACAACAAAATTGTATATTTCGACTATCAAAATACATAATTTGGGGGTGAATTCATAATAAATATTTTACATAATGAAATATGGTAATCAAAGAATATAGTTAAATTAATTGTTGACTACTGACATAACTTCGGAACTAGTTGATACTCAAATTGAAATTATTAAAAAAAAAAACAAGAACATAACAACGAGTTAAAAGTTGTACTTGTCTAGGAATCAACTTTGAATACTTCGTTAGGGATAAATAGCGGAATGCAAGTATATAATGAAAATATGTATATACTAAAATTATATTAAAAAAACATTCAGTAATGACCTTAAATATTCAAAGAACCATGAAATAAACATAATTAAAATAATGTTTTTATACAAAAATTTCCTATCATTATACTTTTCCCAAAATTGAAATTATTTAAAATTTCATATTTTAAAACTGTCGCAAATAAAAATCTTAATAGAAAATTTAGAACATTCAGTAAAACAACGTTATCTATCGCCTATAAAGCTCATAAAACACCCAAGTGTCAAACTTGTCACACATTAGGATGGATAATTAATTTTTTCGTTGACAAATCTTCATTTCTATTTTATAAACATTTCTGGCCCTAAAAATTATCACTTTATAATTAGTATTTTTTTTTTACAATTAATGATATATTAACCTCCATAAGTAAAAAACCATTTGTTCAATATTTTCTTATCTTATTTCAAATATTTTTTTTGATGCTCTACTTTGCTTACTGTTTGAAAAAAAAAGCTTATATGTGACTGATCGTTGATACGAGAACACACACCAAAAAAATAATCACTCTCTCCAGCAAATTATTTAATAGATCAATAAATTATGAAAATAAAAAAGTTGAAGGTTTAAAAAAAGACCATCGAAAATATAATGGGAAAGTTCACCGAAAACAAGTTAAACAATTTAAATTTTATTTATATAAAAATTAGTAAAATTATATAAAAAAAATTATTAAAATTATATTGAACTGAACATGCCGGTTTTTTTTTTTTTAAATTTCTGTTTAAAACTTGAAAAGTAAGAAAAAAAAATGTTTTAATGCTTTTTGTATAGAAGAGAGAAACATACTTTTTTTGGGATAGCATAGCAAATTATATTGCAGATAAAAAAATTGTTTCTATTTAAATTTATTATTCAATTCATTTGTAAATTTTTCAATTTTAAATTAAATTATAATTTTTTTTGAACAAAATTTTTAATAATCTATTAATTTTCTTTTTATTATTTTTCTATTACAGATAAAAGTTTAACTTTTAGTTGGACAAATTTCATATTTATTGTGAAATTCTACAACAACAACAACAACTGTACACCAATAATTCTAAATTCTTTTTACACGAAAATAAAATCAGAAAAAGAACAGTGAAAAAAAAAATATAAATTCATTTAGCAATAAAAAAAAAATTATTTTACTGGCCTGATAAAATTTCAACAAAATATAAACAATAATTATTTAATTTTTTTTTTTCTACATATATATATTAAAATTTCTGTGCACTCGGGAAAAATATACAAAAAATATCGGAACATAAAAAAAAAATCGTGTATTAAAAAAAAAAAAAATATTAAATAATACAAAAAAAATTATTATCAGTAAAAAAAAAAATAACGAAAATAAATAAAATTCAAAAAAATTATTGTACATAAAAATAAAAAGGAAATTACAATATCAGAAATATCTTTTTATCATTAAATTTTTTTAGCCTGATTTTTTTTTTAAATGTCGTCTATTTGCAGTGGAGGAGGGGGTAACAAATAATTGAAAAACACCCAAAAAAAAAAAAACAACATATAAATATCATAATTCATAACATCCAGAGAAAAAACGAACAAAACTCTAAACAGAGAGAAATTGATTCGATAACAAAAAAAAAAATATACTTAATTTATGAAAAATTCATATAGCAGTAGTAGTAGTAATGGTGGTGCTATTGAACTATAAACTGCGATAAAACAAAAATTTTGTTTTTTTTTTAATAATAGTATTTAACATTTCAGTAATTAAAATTTTTTTTTTTATATATTTCTAAAAATAATAATAGAAAACATTAAAAAAACATAAAGCAATATGCAAGAACAGCAAAATAATAATAATAATAGTGATAATATAATTGCTAATACAATCTCAATAAATAATTTAAATGAATTATTTGAACCAATTGATAGTTCAACAATAATAGAAACATCAACATTATTATCATCATCATCACCATTATCACCACCACCACCACCAATCAATGAAATTTGTTATATTAATAATAATAATTATAATGATATTAGTAAAATATCATCACCATTCTCAATGCCATCTGGTATTATAATAATGCAACCAAATAATAATAATTTTGATAATAATTTAAATTTTTATACAGAAAATAATATTGTAATTGATAATCAAAAGAATAATGATAAAGTACAACAAGAAGAAGAAGAAAAAATTAAAATTACTAGTGAAAATACCAAAGATTTATTATTAAATAATAATATAATAAATTACAGTCAAAATATATTAATTAATAATAATTTAAATAATAGTCATTATAATAATATTAATAATAATAATATAAATTCAACAATAATTACACCAGCAACAATAATAACAACAGAAAATAATAAAATGAGTGCCTTTACTTGTAATAAAAATAATAGTGATAATAATTTATTATTATTAAATAATTATGATAGTAATTTAAATAATAATTTAACAATAAAAAATATTGAAGATAATAATAAAAATGGTTATAATAATACAAAATTAAAAATAATAGAATCAATTGATAAAATACAAAAATCACCAATTGTAACAATACCAGCAACACCTGATACATCAACATTACTACCACAAATATCAACATCAGCACCACCTGAAACATTAATATCAACATCACTATCAACATTAACAACATTAACAACAGCAACACCTGAAAGATTAATATCAACACCAGCACCTGAAACATTAATATCAATATCAACAGCAGCAGCAGCACATGAAATAGTATCATCACCATCATCAAAAACAACAATAAATAATAATGATATATCATCATCAGTTGATAATAATAATGATAATAATAATGATGATACATATAATCAAAGATGTTATGTTGAAGATGTACATAATTATTCAAAAAAATCAAATGGTTATGATTTAAGTAGTAGTGGTAGTCATAATACAACTAGTAGTGGTACTGATGAATATGAAACAGATGATAATTATAATGATATTAATAATGAATTCATGAATATGAATAAAATTAAAAGAAAATTTAATAAAAAAAAATTTGGTAGTTTTGATCAAGATGATGTTGATGATGAGACTGATAATAATAATAAATGGTTAAAAAAAGTTGTTATTATGAAAAATCATAATCATAATAATAATAAAATATTAAAAAGAAAAATTATAAATAATGATGATGATAATAATATTAAAGATAAATTATTAATAAATAAAAAAAGTAAAACACCAGATAGTGGTATACCAGATGATGATGATAAATTATTAACACCAGATCATCATGCTAGAAGACCAATGAATGCATTTTTAATATTTTGTAAAAGACATCGTGCTATTGTTAGGGATAAATATAAAAATGTTGAAAATAGGTATAAATAATTTTTTGTAATTTAATTTAATTTTCAAAAAAATTAAACTATTATATTTCAATAATTTTTTAGACAAATAACAAAAATTCTTGGTGAATGGTGGGCAAATATGACAGAAGATGAGAAAAGTTTTTATGCTAATTTAGCTAAGGAGGTAAGAATTATATAAATTGAAATTAATTTTAATTTTGAAAAAATTTAACACATTTTGTCTTATTTTCTTATTGTAGAATAAAGATCAATTTTTATCAGCTAATCCAAATTTTAAATGGTATAAATTACCAGCACCACCATTACGTACATTAACAACACGTCCATTAAATAATAATAATACATCAGATTCATTATTATTATTATCATCATCATCATCATCATTAAAAAAAGATAATGATAATAAAAATCAACAATTAATAAATGAATTAGATATTAACGAACATATCACATTAAAAAATCACAATAATAATAATACATCGACAATTTCAAATAATCAACAACATCACAAAAAATTATCATCACCAACAACAACAATAAAAACATCACAAATAAGTAATGTTGGTGTATTTAAATTTGCTGATGAAACACAAATGGGTAGCCTAAATAATTTAATATGTGGTAGTGATAATAATGGTAATAATACTGATAATAATAATAGTCCAACACATTCAATTAAATCATCTAGTTTAAGTCCAAATAATGATCAACAACAACAACAACAACAACAACAATCAAATGAACTACAAAATGCTCTTGGTGAAACATCAAATTTTTTATGTAATACAATATCAAATACAAATTTTCCAAAAATATTAGATGAACCATTTGAGAATATGCGTGATCATGCTAAAAAAATGAAAAAAAATTCAAAATTTAATTATGGTGGTGGTATAAAACGTAAATTACCAATAACAATTAATAATACGAATGATTATAATAATAAAAATAATAAACATATACGTGATAATAGTTTTTCAAGTAGTGAAGATGATGGTAATATTATAAATCGTAAATTATCACGTACATGTAAAGGTAAAAAATATCAAGAACTTATTAATTCTGGTCAAATATCAATATTATCGAAAAAATCAAAAAAATTACAAAATTCATATAATAATAATGATGATCATTCATATAGTAATGGTAGTCGAAATAATTATTTAAAAGAATCATCAAGTGATAGTGATTATTTTAATAATAATAATAATAATAATACATTAAAAAATGAATATAAAATTAATAATACTAGAACAGATAATCATAAATCTTATAATAATAATAAGTTTCAATCAATTGATAATAATCAAACAACATCAACAACAACAACAACAACAAAGAAACAATATGATTTAATTGATTTTGATTTAGATAGTAAAATTATGGCATTACCAGCACAATGTTTAGAACAGTATTTACTTAAAAAACAAGAATCTAAATCTAAAAAGAAAATTAATTCAAAACGTCGTAAACCAATAAAAAAACATATTAATAATAGTATTCATAATATTGGCCAACAACAATCATCATCATCAGTTCAAACAATACAAGAAATTAAAGAACATATTGTTGGTAGTCAAAAGCGTAAAGCACGTAAAGAGAGTATTACCCGAAGAGATATTAATGCTATACAAAATGAAACTAAATTAATTAATTATGTTGAATTTAATAATGGTGATGATATTAAAGATGAAATTAAAGAAGAAATTGATCAATTCGAATTAACAGATGAAAAAATGACAGAACAAAATTTTCGTGCTACAGATTTACTTATTTTAGCTGAAGTTGCAAGTAATGTTGATGAATAAAATTTTTTATTTTAATGAAAGTTCTCAGTAAGATCAGAAATTGTAAAGAGAAAAAAAAAAAAAAACAATTTATTAAATTAAGTTTTTAAAGAATTAAACAATTTAAATTTAATAAAATTAAATTTTTTTTTCTGTTTTTTTTTTTCCTTTTTTTTCGGATTATATTTTTTTAAGTCTTTTTTTTTAATTTTTTGTAGGATATAAGAGTTTTCATTTTTTTTAAATAAGAATAAGAATTTTTATTGGAATAAAGAAGTTTATGTTTTGATATTTTGTGAATATAAGAGAAGTGTAAGAACTAAGACGTAATAAAAAAAAATTCATGATCATAACAAATTTATTCCAATTATTATTTTTCGTAATTTGTTGTGTTACCATCAATTTATTATATTGAAATTTATTTGGTGGGAAAAATAATCTATTATTACAATCAGAAATGAAAGGTGATACGTTTAGCTATTATAGTAATTGGACTGATTTTGTATTAATAACAGAATATCAATTAAAAAATATGGAAAAGTTTGCACACAATAATTAGTAATTTCTTATAAGAACAAATTCAATTGAAAATTTATTATTTATTACTAAAATATTTGAAAATAAAATTTTTAGAACAAAATCATAAAAAATATTAAAATTCAATTTAAAAGAAAAATCTTTCTTTAAAATAAATTATTCAGAATTATAAAATTAAGTTTACTATATATTTTTTTATTTTAATGATAATTATGAATTATAAATATTAAGGATAACAAGATTTTGGTAAGAAAAATTCTTTTTCGATTTTTAATTAAATTTTTTTTTGGATGGTTTAAAGAAATTTATGAGATTTTTTAATTTGTGTATTCTAAAAAAATAATTATTTATTTAGAATTTAGATCATTAATTAGAAAAGAAACTATATAAAACAGATTGTGAATTCTATTTGGGTGCTGTGTTAATTATAAAAAATAAAATAAAATCTTGCTTTAATTTGTTTTCGTATAATTTTTATTTTTTTATTCTCAATAATTTAAAGAATTTTATTATTTCACTCAAATATGAAATTAAATTTTAATATATAAATATATATATATTTTTCTATCAGATAAAAATAATATTTAAAAAAAAAAATGTAAAATTAATATCAGAAGGTACATAAAAGCGTTCAAAACGTTTAAAAATATGAGAAAAAAAAACTATTTTTCTAACTTATACTAGAATTAAAATAATATATCTCTAATTTTTGTTAATTATTACTCGTTAACTTTACAAAGTAAATTAAATACAAAAAAATAATAATTTGATTCAAATATTCAGAATCAAAATTTATAAGTTTTTGAGAAAAAAAAAGATTTAATATAATTTTTTGTGGTTAAGAAATTAAAATTAAAATATATTTGTACTATTTTCATGATTTTCAAATCGGATATTGTTTCAAATTTCATATATATACGATAAATTATGATAATGAATTATGATAATGAATTTAATTCAACAAAGTGAAAGTGTTATTAATATTCAATCTTTAAAATTAAATTAAAATTGAAAACGTTTTTATTTTTATTTTTATTTTTTTTTTAGTAAATAATGAACATTTTTGTAAATTAATTTAATTAATTATTTAACGTTCGAATTCAATATCCGAGATTTTTGGTTTTTTAATTTTTGTTCAATCCTTGGACAACCAAAAATTACGTTTTTTTTTTGTGTATTAAGCATGGAGCGATAACAAATTTAATTATATTTGTCATATAAATGTTAATTGTTTTTTTTATTATTATTATTTTTTAATTATTATTATTATTAAATTTGTATTTATTATTAAATTATATAAATAATATTAATGTTCATATTATATACAAAAAAAAACGAATGTTTATTATTATTTTTTTTGTTATGTTATTATTAACTCGCGTTGAATTTGAAAAATAAATATTTTTTTTTTGATTTCTTGTTTTTTTTTTCAGTTTTTAATGTTTTCAAAAAACAAACGAAAATGATAAAACTAAAAATGTACCTAAACTTAAGTATAATTCCTAAATACAAAAAGAAAATTGTAAAAAAAAAAAAAAAATTTAATAATTTAAATAAGAAACTATAATATTGAGAAAATAAATATAAATTTCGAATTTAAAGAATTTCATTTTTTTTCTATTAAAAATTTTTGATCAATATAAATTTTGAAAGCTTGTGATATAAATATTCATTATTTAACATGGTAAGAAAAATGATGTCTTAAATTTTACTGCATTTACAACTTGCTAATGATGTCTTAAATTTTACTGCATTTACAACTTGTGTAATGGAAAAAAATAATTATTATTTTTTATCCATTCAACATGCAAAAATACAAAAAAGTATAAACAGGAACTTTCTCTGTTTGCAACCACAAAATCTTTATATATAATATATTTATTTATATTGCAATTTTGTTGTATTAAAAAAAAATCAAGAAAAGAGATGATTTTTTAATAGCAATTGCATAAATTATTATTATAAACAAGTACAGTAGTTTGGGGTCACTATTTTAAATTTTTTAACTTCAAAAATTTTCTAAACAAAAAATTTGACTTTAGAAATTGCTGGCCATCTTTAGAGAAATATATTTTTAAATTGTATTTTAGAAAAGTGAATGATAAATTGAAATTGATGTAAAATACATAAAATATATTACCTATAAAAAATGAGTCGTCAACTGTTTCACGTTAAGATAGTTATTACTCTTATCTGGAAATCATTTATATGCTAATGCTAACATTCAAAATCTCCAATTTTATACTACACTATCCAGTCAGATCAACTATATGCTTTAATTGATGATTTCATAATATTTTTTTTACAACAAAATTTCCTCACTTTATAAAACATTAAAAATTAGGACAAACAAAAATTGGAAATTAGTGATTTCAATTTTAGATTATAAAAAAAATGAAAAAAACCTTTAAGGTATAAATTTCAAAATTAACGAGCAAAAAAAAAAAAACAATTTAATTTTTTCCCTTTAATCATTTATTATAATTTTGTCAAAACTTTATTAAGTTAAATTCACACAAAGGTGTAATAGTTATATGTGCAACACAAAAAGAAAATAACCATATCTACCAATATAAATTTCAAAAGAGAGATAAGAGATATTTTTTGTTGTATATAATAACATTTGCTGTAGGGCCAAAATTGGCACACCATAAATACATGGTTAACATTATATGTACGTTCAAGTATATAATGTAAGTATATGTATAATAAGAAAAGAAAGGTGCAACAACTTTTTTTTTCCATTGCATAATAAATAAAAACATATTACATAAAAAATTCTGTAATTAATGCAATCGACAAATCGTGTATAATACTATATAAAAAAAATTATATTTGGTGTATCTTTCTATTTTATATTAAATTCGATTTAATTTTTTGTCCAACAAATTTATATTGTTGAATTAATGATATACCAAAACAAGAAATTAATCTGATATACAAATATAGAAAATTACAATTTTAGGATTCAAAAAAGAGTTTATTTATTTATAAATTTAATTTTATTGTAGATTTTATTTTCAAATTGCAACAAAATTTAGTCAATTATAGTAAGTAAATAAATATAGTTGCGAACATGAAAATAGCAGTCAGAAGTAGTGAAATTAAAAAAATAGTTAAATAAAATTCGGATTTGCTTTGAACTGAAAAAAAAATTATTCTTCATTGAAATGTTTTTCAATTCTAACTTTATAATGGCACAAAATTATATTAAATATTAATATTTGAATATTGCTACTGCTATTTTAGTGTTCACAGCTGTAAGTGTTTATTAGAAGTATAGTATAACCCAAAACTGACATAAACGAAAATTAATATTAGATTCAGATTTTAGTATATTAAATGAAATTCTAAATAAATTTGTTGATTAACATACTTTTAATTCCCCATATTTATTTATAATTAGGTAAATAATAAAACAGAAAACACTGACATAATAAAAAGTGAAATTATATTATATACTTAATTCTGAGAACGTGACAAAAAACTAATTAACATCTCAACTTAAACTTTTGTTTAATTAAGTTAAACTTCATAACACAATAAAAATATTATGTTAATTTTTTTTATGATTTGGTTATTTTTCTGTTGATACATTAAAAAATTTTATTCTTTTGTGTATTGACAATTGAAAACAAAATATTTTAATTGTTAATGTAATAATATGAACGTAATTGATGAATACAAGCTCTTAAAATAAGAAAAATTGGATAGGTCGATTGATTAGGAAGGAGTCGTATACGAGGAATGCAATGGCCAACAAGAACAGAGCAGTACAAATCTCTCAACAAAATCACTAAATTTAATAATAAGTATATTTAAAAATTAAAATCGAATATGTGTTAAAGTACTTTACATTTTCAAGAAAAAAATAAGATAACTAAAGATCTCTCAATAAACTTAGTATAAAGCTTATGAAAAGTTAGTATAATAATCTTATAATAATAGAACCAATTGAATTATAATTTTATAATTTATTGGCATATTTAATTAAATTCATAATTGACCTACCTATTTCTTTTTTTTTAATTAATTATGCGAATAAATTAAATCAACTACAACTAAGTATTTATAATTTATTACTATTTATCAAGTAAAATGTTTACTTATAGAATAAATTATTTTTTAATATATGTACATGGAAATTGCAAATAAATCTTTAATAATATTTCTATGACACCCTGTAAAAAGGGAAACATACTATAAAAAGTACTCTTTGTGCAATGTTATTCAAAATTAGCTACAAATAAATCTTTGCTAATAAAATAAAAATTTCACCAAAATCTATATTACAACAAAAGTTTTCTTTAAAATTGAATTTAAAGAAGATTTCGATAGAAGTTACAAAGTATAAAAACTTTGTAATTTCTTTTTATGATTTTTTGGGGGGAAGCAAGAAAAACAACTCTAATCCCACTACCATTTCGAATATGATAATTTACTTTGAAAAAATAAATAAATAAGAGAAGTGCAGACTAAAACAAAAATAAAATTAATAAAAATTTGTTGTACTGTTTAAAGTACACAAATTATTCAAGCTTACAGTTGAATTTTAAGAATCGTTCAAGACGGTTGAAAAAAAAAATTAACCTGAAAATTATAATTAAAAATTCAAATTATTTTTTTATAGTTTCGAAATATCATACAATTGTGATTAAATTTTTTAGTACATTTGAAATATTAACTAAAATAACTAAAATATTATAGAGTCAAATAAATTATTAAATGAAAATTGTGTGAAATTTAACTATTTTTCAAAAAAATATTGATTAATTTTGATTGATGCTTACATAAATCAACAAATTTTAAACAAAGTTCAATTGATTACATGCACCCGAGCATAAAATAAATTTAGTAATTTAAAATTAAAATTCAGAATTACTTAAATAGTGAATTTGTAATTTTATTCATCAAATTAAAATTTAATTATTTGAGGTAATGGACGGATCAATTCATTTAATAGATTTTAATCACTTACGTTTATTATACCATAAGTTATCAGTTAGGTTTGTCCTTTCTTTGAACTATCAATTCTGGAAGGAAGACATGTGATTCGTTTTAGTATATAAATTAAATTGGAAAAATGAAAATATTTATCGAACATATTAAGTGAAAAATTTACCTCTGTTCCTTGAATCATTCGAAAAGGACCACATAATCCTAAATGAGCTCATAAATAGATTTTAAATATTAAAATAAAGTTAAATTTACACTTGATTAATCTTTTATACATTTTACACTTAAATTATTTGATTACAATATTTACACTTCATTATTTCTTAAATTAATCTACCGGATTAAATGTTTGCTAAACTCGATTTTTTTTTTAATTTACTTATTTCATATTTGTATTTAATAAATTAATTTCAACTAAAATGCAACACGATTTCATTTTATTTATTAAATAAATTTTAATTGTATATTATTTTATGATTTATTAAATTAATTCACAAATTGTCAAAAATTATAATTTCACTGCATTAAGAAAAGGGAGGAGTTAAAAGTTACGTCTATCAAAACACGCGCCAAAAATTATTTTTTTCTATTTCAACTATGTATATGTATTTCAACTATATTTGACAAAAATTATTAGGCGCGAAAATTTAAATATATTTTTGGAACAAAATAGAGATTTGATTTTTTCAAAAATAGTGAATAATATTATATTTTATAAATAGATTGCTGGAAATTTTTTACATAAATCGCAATTAATAATTATAAAAATATTAATTAAATTGTGCTATAAATCTATACATTTGGAATAAAATTAACAAAAATATTTGTAAACGTACATCAAATTAAAATTTAATAGTTAATAAATACTTAATTAAGAATTATGGGAATATTAAGTGATTTTGATTCTGGTATACCAATTTTGGAAAAATGGATTAAAACACAACCTCATCTACCACAACATGTTGGTAAGTTTATCTATTAATTGATACATAATATAATTAATAATCTAAATTAGGGATATAAGAACAATATTAAAAAATATTATGTTATAATTACTTTTTTTTATAAGTATAGTTAAAATTAGTTTTATATACTAGACTAGGTAACTAGCTAGATTCTAGATATATCAATATCAAAACGATAAAAGTCAAACTATACTATTCAAAATTATAATGCAGCTTCAAAGTATCTTAATGGGAGACAACATATCTGCTTGCAAGCAGCCTTAGTATACTAATTACACGAAAATAATTCAATGTATATGTATACCATCTGAACAAAATTCGTTACGAGAAAATCAATAAATTTCCTTTTTAATCTGTTTCTACATATTATATTTTTTTAAATTAAATAAGTAAATAATTTCTAAAATTGTAATGTTTTCACTGATCATACACAAATGCTAATTCCTACCAAAACTTCTAATTATACTTACAATTAGTTGAATCGTTTTGGTGAGGAGTTTAAAAGTTAAAAGTTAATTAAAGCAAACTTTATAGTAATTATAGTAATCAAAATATAATCTATAAAATTGGTTTATTCAAAACAATTTATATATTTACAAATTCGTATTTAACAAATGCGTAAATTCGTATACAAGTTTTATTGTGTACATATGTGATCTGAATTTTTAAATTAATATTATTAGTCATTATAAATAAAAATTAAATTTGACATTGTAGGTTGACTTTGTAATTAGGCATAAAGGTTGTAAATTACCTTCACCTAGTCATTTTTCAAGCACATATCAGTTTATTGTCATCAAAGTTTGTTTATATATTTAGCATTTTATTTATCGTAGAAAATGGATTTAATCCTACTCCGTACTATGTTTTCATTAAGATCATTCTATATAAAAACAATTAAAGGTCATTTTTTGGAAAAACTATTTTTCTTAGATTTGAAATATCTTTAGACAATAATAGGTTATGGTATACATATAAGATAGTTTAAAGTTTGCTAAATTAACCATATTGTCTATAATATTTTTTGATTCATTCATATCATCTATATATGTTTTTTTTCCAAAATATAGAATACATGTTTCTCCATATAAAGCTTTTTTCAAGTTTTTAGTACAAATTAACTGATATAATATAAAATTATATTTAAAATGTTCTCTTAAAATATCTAAAATATCTTAAAAAATAGAAAAAATAATGTAAAATTTATTTTAAATTAATTTTTTACAGAAAAAATATTATTACAACGTTTCATTTATACATGCCAAGGTGATCTAGAAAGAACTAAAAAATTATTAGATTTAAATTATACAATGAGAACAAACTATTCTCATATATTTTTAAATCGTGATCCTTGCAGCGATTTAGCTAAAAATGTATTAGAAGTAACGTAAGTGTCTCTGTTATTATAATCTATAAATATTTTTGTAATATTTTCATTATTTATCTTTAAAATTTAAAATTCAAATATTTCATAATTATTTTTAAGAAAAATACATATATACTATAATTAATTTCAGGGACATGTTAATCTTACCCGGCGTTACAGCAAATGGAAACAAAGTATTATTTTATAGATTGGTTGATTTGGATCCAGAAAAGGTGAGAAACAAAAATTTATTAACAACATTTTTTAAGTGTTAAAAGCATTTTTTTTTTAATTATTTTAAATTACAAGAAATTCTTTGATAAATAAAAACTATTTTTAAAAAAAATATGCTAATTTGTTAATGAGATTTAAATAAATATAATAAATTATGCAAAGATGGATTTAAGGGTGTTTTTAGATTCACATAAATGCGATTAAAATTATTTCAAAAAAAAAAAAAATTATTTTTATTTTTAGTTCAATTTTAATGAATCTATTAAAATGTTTTATATGTTTGCTGATTTACGTTTTGCAACACCAGATCCAAATGGCATAACTGGTGGTGAAGTACCAATATTTGATATGAATGGTTTTGGTTTAAGACATTTAGCTAAAATTGTATTATCAACATTAAGAATTTATATGAAATTTGCCCAAGAAGCGCATCCAGTACGTTTAAGAGAAATTCATGTTATTAATTGTCCATCATATTTGGATAAAGTTTTAATGGTTGTTAAACCATTTATTAAAAATGAAGTATTTAAATTGGTAAAATTATTTTACTTAAGTATATAAAATTATTTCTAAATTCATTTATTAATTTTCTTATTATATTTGGTATAAACAGATGAAATTTCATTTGCCTGGCTCAGATACATTATATAAATTTGTACCAAAAGATATGCTACCAAATGAATATGATGGTAAAGCTGGTAATATTAAGGATATAAAAAATGAATGGATTGAACGATTATTTGAGAAGAGGTAAAAATATTATATAAATTTAGAAAAAATTAAAATATTTCTTAATTATTTTTCTATAAATTAAAAAGGGACTATTTGATAAATGAAAAATATTGGAAAGTTTGTGAAACAAATAGAAATATGAGCAAAAAAATGGAAAATGAAAATACAGCGATGATGGAGAATTTTCGAACATTAAATATTGATTAAGATATAAATTTTAAATATAATTTATCAATAAATTAACAATAATATTAAATAAGTAATTATATTTTAAAGTATGTAACACAATTTATTATGAACGATGGATTTAATATATAAAAATTAAAATTTACCAAAAAAAAATGTATTGTTTAACAGATGATTTATTACATTTATTTACGAACGAGTAATTTCAAAAATATTTCTTGCCATATAACACAAAATAGTCCTAGGACTATTAGGTCCTAGGACTATTAGGTCACAGGACTATGTATGAATGGATTTTGAACATACGGCGAGCTGTCGTATTTTCAGCTGTTAATTACATATATACCTTCTTTAGTGAAGAGTATGGATACAATATTTTGATTATACTATTTGTTCGTGTGGGGCTTATTTGAATTTTCGTTTTAAAAGATATAGTATAGTATAATCAAATATTTAGTCATTCCTGCTTTAACATCGGTTCATGAATGAACAATCCCCATTTGCAAAGAAGATTTGGAATTCAGTTGATAGTATATGTATATGTATATCAATATTTATATTTTATAAGGCAAGTTCTCGTAGGTGTGACTCTCCTCTCAACAAATTGTTTAAAATCAATCGATTTTCCATAGTCCTGTATACAAAATTTACTTTTACATTAATAATATTTCATATATTAAAATTTAAAATTCTGGCTACAAAATCATTTAACAAATTGGTTTGAAAATTTTTTAAATATATTTTAAATAAATCCTAAAATACTAAAGTTAATTTGTTTCCTAAAATACAAATCCTAAAATACTAAAGTTAATGGTGGAGAATTAGAAATAGAAAGATGAAATGTTTAGATAGACCAATACTTTTTTTGCAGAAAAATATTTAATATTAATTATCATTTTCCAGGAAAAAAATTATTTAAACTTTTTCTCCAAAATTTTTTTAGTGCCGATTTATAGTATTTTATAGCAGCAATTTCAGCCTGGGCCTTCTTCAAGTTTCAAAAATTTGTTTATATGTAATAATACTTTTAAACATAAAGTTTTCGGTTTTGAAAGTTTTAGTGCAAAGGTGATTTTTTTTCTATTCCAGTAATGAATTTTCCTTCTACGATGAATTATCTGTAAGTAATTTTCTATTATATAAAAACTTTTTTTTTGCTAGGAATAATTAATAATAATTGTTTTTCAAAAAAAAGAAGAAAATTAATTGTAATTATAAATACATATTTGTAAATAAGAAATAAATTAATTAATCATATATAAAATTCTATAGTGACATTATTACGCAACCGAAACAAACTGCACAAGGAAATCGAATCATTTTTTCTCCGGTTAACTAATTTTTGAATATATCAGTAATGTAATTATATATTAATAATAAAAATATAACAATATAATTACAAATTATATTAAATTTATAAATAAATTAAATATTTTATTATACTTAAAGCAAAGGTTAATTTTACTGAACCTATAAAATTATTCTTTATGATTATTCATGATATAATTAATATTGGATGATAATAATATAAATAATGAAATTACATATTAGATATGAACGGATATAATTATCATAAGCTAATTTAATATCATTTAAAGTATTTGTCACAATTTGTCACTAATTAAATTTAAGTTTAAATTCATATTTTAAATATACCAACACATTAATTAATAAATTATTTTCTATATTTAAAACCATTTATTATATAATATTTTGTTATTATTGGTAATTAATAAATTTTAATTTTTAAATTTAATTTATAACAAATTAATTTAATTAATATTTTATATTTTAGGTTTACTTACTTTTACCAAATTGAGAAAGAATTTATAATACAATTTATTACCAATTTTATTATGGTGATGAAAATTGTATAATTGCAAATTGAAAAATGAAATTTATGTATAAATTATTAAATGAGAAAAAGTAAAAATTTTAATATATTTTTGAAATAATATTTTGAATTTAAATAATATACATTTTATCAGTTTTGAAAATTAATGGAAAACAAAATATTTAGAAAAATGAAAATATTTTGATGATAGTTGGAGGGAAGTTCAAGTTTGAAACGATTAGATATTGATTAATAAAATATTTTCGGAAATTATTTTTTATTTTGTAATTAGTTAATTAGTGTTAGAAAAAAAATTTATTATTATTTCAATAAAAATTTAGCAGAAATAATATGATTCCCAATTAGATGCAGGAAAATCATATTAATTGGAGAAAAATCATTGTTCCATTAACTGGTTATGCTAAATTCTGTTAAACTATCCCAAAAAAACGACTGAAATTGTCAAAAGAACGAATTAGTCTATATTCAATTTCCATTAAATTTCAATTATTTCAAACCTTATAGAAACGATTTTCAATCAGTTTGGTAGAGAAACTTAGTAGAATCAATTTTACTCAAAAATCAATCATTGACGGATATAAATAATTTCACTTGTTTACCTCCACCTCGAAACTATTTGTATTAAATTAGTAACAAAGTAATAATATTGATGATAATCTTATGATATTAGATATTATGTAAACTATAGATTATAGAACAACATTAACAAACCCAATTACAAAATACAGTGTCGTGCAGGTAATTAGAAACGATATCTTATAATGTTTCTTAATGTCCCAAAATTATATTTTCCTATCAATGTACTAACAGTACTTTCTTTAGAACGTTCAAAACATAATATTTTTCTAAAGTCTTGTTAGTACATTGATAGGAAAATATAATTTTGGGACATTACGAAACATTACGACATCGTTTTTAATTAGCTGCACGGCACTGTAAATGTTCTACATTCTAACTTACTCTTTTCTATTGAACAAGAATTTTTTTAGGTACTTATATATATAATTTTTATACTTAATTATACTTAAATAAACATATAACATGTATGTACTTTGATTCATTAAAAATTTACTGGACCAGAAAATAAAATCCAACATCAAATATTATGTTAACAAGTCAATAATAATTCTTATATGTAAATATCATAAACAATTTAGTAAATTTCAGAAATAAAACAAACAAATTTTTAAATAAAAATAGTTTTCTGCTATAATATGAGTTCGCCGAATAAGCTTAATTATTATATATGCGGCTATTAAAATTATTACTAAAAATATTGCTTTTTATCTAAGTATATACATCTTTCCCCTATAGTAAAAGTTTATATAGTTTTTTAATGCTTAAATACTATAACGAAATATAAAACATGTTTTATATTAAACTTTGTTCTATCTATAGAGCAAAAATATTTTTTAAATATAATTTTTCAAGGGTAATTTCTGTTGAGGTCATAAAATTAATTTTTTTTTGTATAAAAAATGCAATTTATATTAAATTTAAATTTGTCTTGCAGTGTGGCGCTATTTAAACTATAAAATGTATATAAAGTGATGGAAATAGTAAATTTATCTATGGTGGTCCCTTCATTCGATATCTAGTATCCAGTAATTATTTTTATGGTTATTCTGTATTCCGGTTTCTGTCGATAACTATAAGCATTTTTTAAAATATCTAATGTCGCTTCTAAGTTTGCCCCTTTCTCTTTCTGAGCCATCAAAGAGTCGTTTTATATATCTGATATAAAATTCGACTATTATACCATTTATGTGACCAATCAAAACTGTACATTACCTACGTATCCGATATAAACGTTTTTCACGAACAAATTTCGAATTACCGGATACCCAAGAAATTTTACTCTTATTTTATTGTTTTTTATGTGTTTTAAATACAAATATACTTTTAACAAACCCCCAATTAAAATTGTATATAATAAAAATTTAAAACCATATATTCAATTACAATACAAGCCATAACTATCTAAAATATTAAAAAAAAAAAACATTTTCTTAAAAAACTTTTATATCATTTATACACAGAAGAGATTCAGTCTTGTTTTAATCTTGTTAGTCGTCAGTTCTAAAATAAATTATTAAATTTATTACAAATTAAAATTTTAAATTTAATTATTTCAAAATGGTAATGTATAAAAATTATGATGAAGCTTTATTACCTCTACAAAATTGGCTTCAAACTCAACCGCATTTACCTAAAATTGGTTAGTATTCAAAATAATGTAATGTAAAATTTTTTGAATTATTAAAAATAGTAGAAAATAATTATTTAATTCTTAGATTCATTATTTTTAACAACATTTATTACTGCTTGTGATGGTGATTTGGAAAAATCGAAAAAATTAATAGATATACAATATACAATGAGAAATACATATTCACATATATTTATTGAACGTGATCCATTTGATAGTGGTTCACAAATAATTATGGATGCATTGTAAGAAAAACTAAAAAAAAAAAATTCTTTAAAAAATATTATTTTCCTATAAAATATTTCAGTGATATTTTAACTTTACCTGGTTTAGATCCATGTGGTAATAAAGTACAATTTTGTCGTGTAGTTGATCCAGATCCAGAAAAAGTATATATAATTTTAAAAAAAATTATCGAAATTTTGATTAAAAAAACAATTTTTTTTTTGTAGTATTTCCATACTGAAAGTGTTAAATTATTTTTTATGATATCAGATGCAGATTTAGTAATACCAGATTCAGCTGGTATACATAAAGGAATAATATCTGTATTTGATTTAAATGGATTCTCATTAAAACATTTATCACGTCTTAATTTAACAACATTAAGAATATTTATGAGATTTATACAAGAAGCAGTATCAGTTAAATTAAAAGGAAGTCATTTAATAAATTGTCCAACTTATATTGATAAAATAATGGCGATTATGAAACCATTTATGAATGCAGAACTTTTGAAAATTGTAAACCATAATTAATTATAATTCTAATTTCATTAATTTATTTAAATTATTTTTATATATTTTAGATTCATTTTCATCAACCTAATTCTGAAACATTATATGAATTTGTATCAAAGGATATGTTACCAAATGAATATGGTGGTAAAGCTGGTACACTTAAAGATATTAAATTGAAACAAATTAAAAATTTAACTGATAAAAAGTAGGAGTAAAATTTATTTTTTTCATTTTAAAATAATTTTGTAAAAATAATTTCATTTCATTTTTTCTATAATGATATTAGGGAATATTTAATGGATCCAAATTATTGGAAAGTTGATGAAAGTAAAAGGCCAGCAAATCAACAACGACCAGATGCAATGGAAGGAAATTTTCGAACTTTAGATTTTGATTAAATTTACATAAATATTTTCTTGGGTGTATAATAATATTTATTTATTTTATCTATTGAAAAAAAATATTTTTTAAAGTTACGGTCTTGGAAATTAAATATTATTAATTAAAATTAATTTTTTTTTTTTTATAATAAATTTATATAAATGTAAAAAAAGCAATTAATAATTATATATGTATTTGAATTGATGCAATTTATTATAAATCATTTATATATTACCATCATTTTTGAAGGTTCTTTTAGTTATTCTTGACCTAAGTTACAATGTCGCACTAGCAAAACCAGTTTTAAAACGAAATCATCAAAAAAACATAGAGCTTTTTGGTTAATCGGTATATACGTAAAATCAGCTGAGCATTAAAGATTCAATGCTAGTACAAAATTTGACCGGTATTATATTATATTTTATAATTTATATTTACAGCACATAAACCTGATATTTGATATTAAAAAAAATGTAATGTTGCTATACTACATTATACACATTTACTTAGTAAGCATGTAATTAGCTTTATTTCATTTTATTTATCAGAGTTTCTAAACTGGTTTACATATTACATATATACAAAAATTAGTACAATAATTTTGAAGTACATTGCATAAAATTCATCGCAAGAAAAAAAATTGATTTCATTAAATTAACTACTAGAAGCCAGCAGAATCATCCAAGAATCTAAGAAACAATTCAGCGTAGGCAAATTTATCATCTGGAAAATTTAAAGTGGCTGTAATATGCCCCAACGCCACCTATGGCAGAACACGATAGATTCACGGTAAATGGCAAAACGGTAGATTCCAGATTACTATGATTTTGCTGGACCAAAATATACATAATATTGGTGTTAATTTTTTTTCCTTTTTACAGAACACCTACTCAACATTTATTTGGTACATTGCTTTTACCGGAAATTTTTCCCGTAAAGAAGTTGCGATGAATTTTCTGCAGTGAATATTCCTTAAACCAATTAATACAATAATTATATGTTATATAATTTAATTGAACACTATAATTACTACTATATTAGTTGAAAAAATTTTATAACATTGTATTTATAATATTTTGGTATATAGTACATATATATAATTTAAATTAGTAATTGTTCTTCTCACAAATATAATTTTCATGCAATGTTTAATTAATTACACATTGTACACGTATACAATTTTGTATATAAATTTCTAAGCTTTATTGTAATATGTGATAGTATATACGATATGTGATAGAGGTTGTCCTATGCCCACATCGGGCTGTTGAGCCAAAAGATGAAGATTAGGTTATAGTCACAATTTTACGTAATACCACACCAGATAAAATAAAATTGCAGTATAGCAATAAAAGAAATAATTTTGCTGTTCCACTTTTGGTATGGTATGTAGTTTATAATAATAATAAATATTAATTAACATCTCTGCTAAAGCTAAATATTAAACAAAGAATATCAAAACGCCGCTCTACTCCATCACAGTTCTGCACACATGCATTTCATATACAGGGACACAAATTGTTTGTAGGGTATATTAGTAAATTAAATTAAAAATATAAATTATATATAAATTAATTAATTTAAATTTTATAGAACTAGTATTAATAATTATCAACTATATTTTTCTCCATAATAAATTGACAAAGCGACAATTTGAAATTGGTAAAAAATGTATTATTTATAATTATTTATAATTTAATTGACAATTAATTAAATGTTATTAAATTCAAATTATTATTTTTTACAATAAATGAAATGCGATTTTATCGTTTTTACATTTTCATTGAAAAAGTAATTAAAAATCATTTCACTTAAAAAAATTTGCACGAAATCATTTAGCTTGGTTAAAAGGTGAAAATAATTAATATTAATTTGATGTAAGTAATTAATTGAAAAACTATTAATTCAGTTTTCATATTAAGTTAAGAAATTCAAATAAATATATTCACCTCACCATACATATTTATTTTCCAAGCAATTTCCTAACGTTAATTATTCGTATATAAAGAAACAGAATACCACGCATCTCACCACACCACTATCAAATTACTCAAAATACATCATCATTCATACAAAACTGACGTTTTCGTTTTCCATATCTCTTTTTATGGGTGACCAATGTTTTTAAATAAAACGAAAAGGTGAATAAAATTTTAAAATATCAAAAACTACAATATTTTTTTTAAAGAATTGAAAAATTGTAAATTTAAATAAGGCAAATAAAGTATAATAAAATAAGTAAACTGGCTTCAAATTGAAAATAACTGATAATACCAAAAGTTTTCTAGGAATTTCGGAAAATTAAATTATAAATCAAAGAAATGAATTGAAATTTTTTAAATCTTAATTAACGTATTATTAATTTGTAAAACTATTTATTATTGATTAAGTTAATCAATAATTTTACTTTGGTAACTCTATAGTAAATAATAAATATTATATAATTAAATTTTGTATATGCATGTTTTATTGGTTTTTCTCTCTCATGAAAATTTGTATGCGCTAATTTCAAAATAATTTTTTTACACAGCTGCATGTACCTATATATTTATGGTTATATATCCAAAATCCAATGTTTACTTTAGCTTTTTGACAGTCTCATCTTGTCATTACACAATATATTTTAAGTTAACCGGCACATATTATAATATTTTTTATGCATAGTGGAAAATAATAAGAAAATTCAATAAAAAATATTAATAACAAAAATAAATTAAATCGTTTTAAATGAGTGAATTTTCAATTTGGCACAATAAAAAATTAATAAAATATTAAATTTTATAAATCAGATTGATAAGAAAAGGTGAACATTTTCAATTCCTATTTAAATAATTTTCTGTAATAATTTTTTTTTCTTTATATTATAAATATATTAGGTTAAGGTAGCATTTTAAACTTTAGATATAATATTTATGTAGTTTACTTAATTGGTATACTATAAGTTTACAAGTCTATTTGGACTTTGTGCTTCTTTTATATACATTCATTAATATTGAATTTAAAGAATGACCTCAGGTAAATTTTAAGTATGTAAAATGACTTTTTTCAGTGAAAGTTGATAATAATATATACTAATTTTTTTAATATAACTATATTATACACTAATATAAATTTATCATTTAATATTCAAATTCCATTTAATTTACAACGTTTTCAAAACTTGTTAATCTTAAATGTAAGAAATTTATTATTTTTTAAAACTTTGATTAGATATAAAATATAATAAAACAAAATTTTTATAGTAATTAATTTTAAATTATAAATAATATAATTTCAGTTCGATTTTTATATTCAACAATAATGGTTCTATATAAAAATTATCAAGATGGCATACCATTTTTAGAAAATTGGATTAAAACCCAATCACATATACCACAGTGTATTGGTATACATAATTTAAATTTATTTTTTTAAATAATTTAATTTAATATTTTATCTAATTACAGATAATCAAGTATATAATCATTTTTTAAAAGTTTGTAATGGTGATTTAGAGAAAACGAAAAAATTAATTAATACAAATTATACAATGAGAATTAATTATCCAAATATATTTTTAGAACGTGATCCATGTTCACCAGAATCAATTAAACAATTAGAAGCAGAGTATTATAATTTTTAATAATATAATAAATTTTAATTATTAAAAATAAAATGTTAATATTTTTCTTAATTTTAGAACTACTTTAGAATTGCCTGGATTAACACCAGAAGGAAATAAAGTGTTTATATATAAACTTGAAGATTACACCCCTGAAAAAGTAAATATTACATAATTTATTTCCAAAATATGTGAACTAATTTGTTAATATTTCTGTTTGTTTTTTTATTTCATTTTAGTTCAATTTTACAGAATGTGTTAAAATTTTTATAATGATTTTTGATATACGTGCATTAAATCCAAATGAACCAACTGGTCAAATAACAATATTTGATATGAATGGTTATACATTAAAACATTTATATTCATCTAGTATATCAACAATAAGAATATTTTTAAAATTTTTACAAGATGCATTAACAGTTGAATTAAAAGAAATTCATGTTATTAATTGTTTACCATTTATTGATAAAATATTAACAATTATAAAACCATTTATGAAAAATGATATATTTAAAATGATTAAATTTCATAAACCAAATACCGAAACATTATATAATTATATACCAAAAGATATGATGCCAAATGAATATGGTGGTAATGGTGGTAATATGAAAGATTTAAAAAAAATATGGATTGATAATTTACAAAATAATAGGTAAATTTTATATAAAGAAGATTTTCATTTAAATAATAATTATAAATAATAATTTAATTTTTTTGTTTCAGAGAATATTTAACAAATAAAAAATATTGGAAAGTTGATAATAATGATAAACAAAAGGGAGAAAAATCATCAACAACACCACAAAAAGATGTTCAAATTGAGGGCAATTTTAGAACATTAAATATAGATTAAAAATTTTTTATTAAATTTTAATTATTATATTTCGGTTTTTGTGTACTTAAAATTTAGGTTACTTTTTATATTTACTTGATATAGTAAATATAATATCACACACACAGTATTATAGTACTGATATTACAACAAAAAAAATTACAAAATGATATAATAAAAAACTTGAGGTTTTAATAAATGAAAACGATATTTCTTTTCTTATTGCAATGGAATTATTTATTTCGATATTTTTTTTTTCTTCTTTTAATTTTTACAATTTACATTAGTTAACTACTTATTTATTGTATTTTGTTTTCTTTATTTGTGGTTGCCTTTTATATATATATATAGATATTAAATTTTTTTTTTGATAAAAAAAACTAAATACATACTTAAATTAATTTAAACACAAAAATTTATCACAATTTAACAAATGATTTAAAAAAATATTATAAAAAAAAATAAAATAAATGTTTAAAATTATTTTTAAATATTATTCAATCAATTTTTTTTAATTTATCTTTCGTCCTTTCGATAATGAAAATACAAATAAAAATAAATTTTATTTATTTAAGAAAAAATCGTCTTATTTATTTAAATTTAAAAGAAAAAACCTTATTTATTATTATTTGATACACAAACAAAATACAACACAAAAATCATCATTAACAGGTGAAAGATTATGTGAATAATTGTGCCAATTAATTTTTTTTGTCGTCAAATATAATTTAAGAAATTGTGGGATAAGAGATTATTGTTTTTTTTCTTTCAATCAAATCAAAAACCAAACAAAATTAAATTATGAATTAAAAAAAAAAAACTTAAGAAAATAACAAAACAATAATTAAAAAAATAACAATCATTATTTTTTTTTTGCGAATTATTCTAAAAAAAATTATCAAATCAGTCAACATTTGAGTATGTAGGTAAACGAACCGTTTCTATTTTATCTTTAACTTTAAATGATGGAAATAAACCAGCTTGATTTGTTCGTGTATTTTTACCTTTTGAATAACCATTCCAATGATTACCAGCAATTCCAATTAAATCACCTGATTTCATATAAATTTCATCTGTATAACGTGGTTTATGTGATATTACTGCTTCACGATTATGTGCATTTTGTCCACCATAATAATATATATCATCTAATGATTTAAAACGATCAGATGCATCTGGATAAAATGTTTGCATTATTTCATATGCTGTACGACATACTTGTGAACTAAATGTACATACTAAATAATCAGATAATGATAACATATGTATATCTAATATAATTCCATTTAATGATGTATCTGAATAACGTGTTGATACATCAGCTGTTTTAGCAACAATTGGATCACCAATTATTTTATATTGTGGATATTTTTTTCTGGCTTCTGTAATAACACGTGGATCATCTGATGCTAAAAATACACGACGTTCAATATTTTGTGTATTATTCATTTCTAATGTTAAATAATAATCTTCAACATATGTCATATATTCCTCAATACTATGAAATGCAGCTTCTGTACCAACTTTATCAGTTCGACGAATGTGAACGCTGAAAATATGTGTACATATATAAGAATCTGTTATTCATTTATATACTAAATATTTATATAATAAATTCCATATTACAAATAATTGTTTTATTTAATAAAAATATTGCTAATAATATAATTACAAATAATTGAATCAAATTTTATTAACACAAACATAAAATTTTATTTACCCAACAATTGGTTTTTTCCAACCTAATTTTTCCATACCAATTTCCAGCATTGCTTGTGTTTCATGTTTTGGTTTTAATAAATATTTTAAAAATTGACTTATCCACCATACAGATGGATCACCATGTAATTTCATTAAACGTGGTGCTAAATCTTCTGGTATAGCTAATGGTAGATATGATGGACGTGGTATTAATGAATCAACTATTGGTAATATTATTACTTGAGAATCTAATGAACCTGGCCAATTTTTTCCTAAACGTACATCATATTCTGTACATGTATCAGATACTGGTTGAAATACTTCTTCCCAACCAGCTTTATGATATCGCCAACCTTTTGATTTTAATATCATTGTACGTTCTGTAGCATAAGCAACAATAAAACAATATACAACATGATGTAATTGGCAACCATAACCACATCCCTATTTAACAAAAAAAAAAAAGATTCTATAGAAAAAATAATTAAATGTTTTAACATTATTATATTATATTACCTTATTTAAATTGCATACTAATTTTTTAGCATTTTTACAATCAATTGGATTTTGTATATAAGATAAACGTCTTTGTACTAATTCACTTAAATCTTCAGATTCTTGTTGTCGCCATAATTCATAACCATCTACTGTACGCATTTGATCAATATCTGATATTAATGATCTTTTATGTTCGGCACCTAATTCTAATACATTACGTAATTGTTCATTTATTTCATTTGAAATACCAATACTTTTACGAATTTTTCCTAATTCTGAACTAAAAAAATTCCACATTTCTTGTGTATTATGTCGTACTCGTCTTCGTAAATTCTCATATTCAAATAATGGTGGTAATCTATCTTTAATATTATTATGTTGATTATTATCATTTTTATCAACTAATACGCTTGTAGCATGTTCTAATTGATATTCTAAATTTTCTAAAAACTTTTTTTGTGATGGATTTTGTGCTGTATTATCCAAATCACTAAAATAACAAACAAATAAAATGCATTTAACTATATAAATAAGTATAATAGAAAATTCAAAATTTTAAATTTAAATAACTTACTTTAAATAATTTTCAATTATTTTCTTTAATTCCTCATTTTTTTGGCTAGATTTTTCTAATTGTTTTAATGCTTCATTTACTCGATTTAATGTTTTACCCTGTTCGACGCCTGGTGGAGTATTCAATTTTGTTGCAAATATATAAACTAATATACCCCATACTATCACGAATATGATTAGGGCACGAATCCATGTACTATTATTTGTATTACCAAAATGTCTTATTATAGTCATTAAAATATATTTATTTTGGATCAAAATAAACTATACGATTTAATATATTTATTTTATTAATAAGTTTTAATTCCCTTCTATCAACACGTCATCTGACAAAATTTTTATATTATTATTTTTATTGTTTAGTTTGGACGAAATTTTGTTATAATTTAATTTTGAACAGAATTAAAATTATAAATAATCAATTAATATAAAATATAACATTTGAGCAAAACTAATTATAGATATTATTTATTATTTTAACCGGAATAATTATTAACACAACATGTTTTTTTTTACTAATAATTAATAATTAGCTTCTTCGATATTATATACATAGAGGTATATATGTATATAATACGATATAAATTTTATTATATTTATGTAATCCTTTTTTTAATCACTATAGTAAATCGTCAAAATTATATCAAAATTGAAAATAATAGTTAAAAATTAATACAGTAATTATTATTGGATTTTTTTTATTACAAACTGAAATTGACTTTGTTTTTTTATGTTATCAAAAACTATATAAAAAATTGTTATTTACTTTTTATTAAAATTAATAATTAAATTGAAAATTAACTAATAAAAACGCAATTATGAATTATAAATTTTGGTTTATAGTTTAATATTTATATTATTTATTTTTAATATTGTTTCGGGCGTTTCGGTCAATTGCAATGAACATGTATGTAAAATATTAAATAAAACATGAAGGAAGAACATTTATGTATATATTTCACTTCTGTTCTGTCGTTTGATGATTGGAGTTGGAGATGGAGATGGAGATAACAAATTTAATTATACAAAATGTTTGTAGTAATGTCGCTTTGGTAAATGTAACTAATAAATAGACCATATGTAACGAATATTTCCAATAAAATACTCGGTAATTTTTTCCGAAAACTGTTTCTGAGATAAATATCTAGGTCCAGATATTTTTTTAAGACAATAATTATATAATCACACAATTTACCCTCCACTTTAAATGAATAGCAAGAGTAAATTCTATGTACATAGTATTTAGTAATCTTAAATTTTTAAGGTGACCTTAAATTATCAGACTTTTCATAAGATGTATACCATCAGATTTTATATAAAACATCGCCTGACTGAGACTAGGTATTTTTACTCTTACATTACACGATTTTTCATCAGACAAAAAATCGCATCAAATGTTTCATGAAAAATCTTACAATGTAAGTAAAGGCACTTTTAGTGAAAGAGAAAACTATAGTGAAAAAGCTGATTGACAATTGACACCCAATTGCTGCTTAACGAATTCGATATATTTTCTACTATTTACTTCTAACGAATTAGAAATTTTAACCAATTTTATCTAATTGGGTAAATAATAAAACGTCAAATTTTATCAAAAGAAAACAAAACGACGGTTTAAAAAGTATAAATATAAAAATTGCTAGTGGCAAGGCAAGAACAAGAAGCATTAACACTCTCAAAATGAGTGATGATATGGAATCTGAAGAAATATCTATAGAAATAAATGGAAATAATATTAATGGAATACATGAGCAACATGTGAATATAGAAAAACCAAGTGATTTAGCTATAGTAATTTTAGATGAAGAACCGAAATTACCTGTACCTGTAGAAAATATTTCACCAGAATTAATGATGGATGTAGATGAGATAAATGATAATTATTCACCTCATGGTATTCAATTATCTGAAACAACAAAACTTGTTGAATTATCACGAAAATCGTGGAGTACGGATAAAGAGAACCAACACTATACAAGAGGAGCACTTTGGTCACCAGATGGAACTTGTTTATTAACTGCTGTTAATTTAGATGGTCGGTAATAAAATTGAGAAAAAAGCAATTAAATTAATAACATATTTACCTATTTCTAGGAATGCATATTATCGAATTACCATCAGATTTATATAATAAAGATATAATATCATCAAATCGATCATTAGATATTTTAACATCTGCTGTACATGTTAAAGAAGGTGGTACCGTTTATGATTATGCTTGGTATCCATTTATGAATAGTTCATTACCTGAAAGTTGCTGTTGGTTAGCTTCACGACAACACGAACCAATTCATATGTGGGATGCTTTTACTGGTAAGCTACGATGTACATATCGTGGATATGATGCTGCTGATGAAGTTGAACCAGCAATTGCAGTAACATTTTCTTTAGATGGTCAATCAGTTATCGGTGGATACAAAAAAACTGTTAAAATATTTCAAACTAATGTGTTAGTAAAATGAAACACTTGATTTATAATTTTATAAATTACAAATATTATGATAATATATACATATATATATATTTTAGTCCTGGTCGGGAATATACAGAAATTAAAACAAAAAATCCAGTATCATCATTTGCATTACATTCTGCTTATCCAGATACATTAATTACTGGTTCATGGAATTCAACAATAAAATTATTTGATATACGTATGGCAAATGTTGGTGCATTATCAACATTAAAAGGTCATACTGGTGGTGTAACATATTTAAAATATTCTAATGATGGTACATTATTATTTAGTGGTGCAAGAAAAGATAATAAAATTTGTAAATGGGATTTAAGAGATTTTACAAAACCAGTAGCAGTACTACAAAGAAATGTTAAAACTAATCAAAGAATATATTTTGATTTTAATACAGCTGGACAGTTAGCTAGCGGTGATACAGATGGTTTAGTTAGAATATGGAATATAGAAGATGATATAAAAGAATATCAGGTAATATACGGGGCTTTTTCCTAAAAAATTAT
Source organism: Empis stercorea (assembly GCA_949752835.1). Taxonomy (NCBI): domain Eukaryota; kingdom Metazoa; phylum Arthropoda; class Insecta; order Diptera; family Empididae; genus Empis; species Empis stercorea. The sequence goes on from OX457087.1 coordinate 8,047,185, forward strand.
AAAATTTCTTTAGATATTTGATTTTTTGGTTTTAGTATTTTTTACATCACGATTGTTGTAATGGTATTAGCTTTCATCCTAATTATCCAATTCTCGCTACCACATCTGGACAATATCATTTTTTTGAAGATAGTGATGAAGATAATATAAATTATGAAAAAATTAATATAAATTATGAAAATTCTATTGTGTTATGGTGGTATGGAGAAAGTAAAATAGAAGAAATAGAAGAATATGGTTAAAAAAGTAATTTTATTTTTTTTTATTTAATTTTCAAAATTTTCCTATTTATTTAATTTATTAAAACTTTCAATCACACACACCGTTTACAAATATTCCCTACCTACTTCCCCACTTCTGTCTGTACTGTCATGTAAATGTCATATATCCCGGCCAATCATTACGATTGTATAAAAATAAATAATCAACTGTCAAAATGAAAAATATTTTTGTAGTATAATTGAAATCTTGTTGGTTTTGATTAAAGTATTATCGGCATCTTCAAAGTTTGTTTTCGCACCAGTTATTTTCAGTTTAAAATAAATACTTTTCAATTAAAACTGGAAAAATATGGCTCTCCAATTATTAAAAGTTTGGCGTTGTTCCAGTAAAGAGGTGGTGAAGAAAATAATTTTGACTTCGAATACATCAAGAACAATGGTAAGTGTATTTCTTTCAATTCAAAAGAAAAAGTTATGTAATTAATTAGTATACCCCAAAAAAATAAGAAATTCGTATTTTAATACTATATAAAGTGCTAATTAATTATATTGTTAATTGCTGAAATTAAATAATTTAATATAAAATCAAAACCATACTTTTTTAATACCTTATAATTTTCTCTCATATTTCCAAAGCCGGTTTGATTGGTAGTGAAAATCATAATTAATTTTTTTTTTTTTAAATTGGACTAATTTGAGAACCAGTTTTATTAAATAAATCAAATCTCAGAGAATCAAACCACAATAATCTTCATTTGAAATCTTTTATATACATATATAAAAAAAGTAGTACATAATGGTCGTAGCCTCGTAGCTTAGCATATTTATTTCTTGCTATCACAAAGTACCATATTACTAAAAAAAAATATAATTAAGAATTATGGCAGGAATAAAAATAGAAATTCAATTGGCTGAAGATGTAAATCATATTTTAATTAATTCAAATATTCAAATTTTGATTTATTTATGATATTTTTAATTTTAAAGGCAACAGAATATCGTATTGAATCTGATACTTTTGGGGAACTTAAAGTACCTTGCGATAAATATTATGGTGCACAGACATTACGTTCAAAAATGAATTTTCCAATTGGTGGAAGAACAGAACGTATGCCAGTAAGTTTAAATTATATATGACTTAACATACCATACTTATATGAATTTAATACAAATCTATTTACTTAAAGGAACCTGTTATTAAAGCAATGGGTATATTAAAAAAAGCTGCAGCTGAAGTAAATAAAGAATTTGGTTTAGATGAAAAAATTAGTGATGCAATATCAAAAGCAGCTGATGATGTTATATCTGGTAAATTATATGAAGAACATTTTCCACTTGTTATTTGGCAAACTGGTTCTGGTACACAATCAAATATGAATGTTAATGAAGTAATTAGTAATCGTGCTATTGAATTAATGGGTGGTGAATTAGGTTCAAAAAAACCAGTACATCCAAATGATCATGTTAATAAATCACAAAGTTCAAATGATACATTTCCAACAGCTATACATATATCTGTTGCAATGGAATTAACATCAAATTTAAAACCAGCATTACAAAAATTACATGATGCATTATGTGCTAAAAAAAATGAATTTAATGATATTATTAAAATTGGTCGTACACATACTATGGATGCAGTACCATTAACATTAGGTCAAGAATTTAGTGGGTATGTACAACAAATGCATTATGCCCAACAACGAATTGATGCATGTTTACCACGTGTATATGAATTAGCAATAGGTGGTACAGCTGTTGGTACTGGTTTAAATACACGAATTGGTTTTGCTGAAAAATGTGCAAAAAGAATATCTGAATTAACTAAATTACCATTTGTAAGTGCACCAAATAAATTTGAAGCATTAGCTGCACGTGATGCAATGGTTGAAGTATCTGGTTGTTTAAATACAATATCTGTTAGTTTAATGAAAATTGCTAATGATATACGTTTTCTTGGTTCGGGACCACGTTGTGGATTAGGTGAATTAATGTTACCTGAAAATGAACCAGGTAGTTCAATTATGCCTGGTAAAGTTAATCCAACCCAATGCGAATCAATGACAATGCTTTGTTGTCAAGTAATGGGCAATAATACTGCTGTTACAATTGGTGGATCAAATGGACATTTTGAATTAAATGTCTTTAAACCACTAATTGTTTCTAATGTACTTAGATCAATTCGATTACTCTGTAAGATATACCATTATTTTTAATTATTATATTTCATTAATTAAAATATATATATTTTTAGCTGATGGTGCCCGAGCTTTTACAGATAATTGTGTATCTGGAATAAAAGCGAATAAAGAGAGAATTGATAAAATTATGAATGAATCATTGATGTTGGTAACTGCTTTAAATGAACATATTGGTTATGATAAGGCTGCGAAAATTGCTAAAACTGCTCATAAAGAAGGCGGTACTTTAAAAGAAACTGCAATTAAATTGGGTTATCTTACTGAAGAAGAATTTAATAAATGGGTTAGACCACAAGATATGTTGGGACCTAAGTAAAATCAAAATAAGACATTTTTATTTTATTTTAAATTATATACCTATTTAATTTTGTTGTTATTGAATTTATCTTTTTCTTAAAATTAAAACAATTAAACTTTAAAATTATTTTTGAATAAATTCGCTAAAAAACTTTAAAAAATAATAAAATAAAATATTTTCATTTTTTGTAAATTAATTTCGAAAATATTAATTAATCTAATTTAATTTGAAGAGCATAATGAATATCATCTGTACTAACATTTAAGAATATTTTTTGGAAAATATCTGCTCGTGAATGTTCACAAATTAATAATCGTTCAGAACCTAATTTTGTACATAATTTCAATGCTTTAGTAATTGATGGACATGGTAATCCCATAAATGTAACAATTGATTGAAATTGTATATAAACACTATTGAATGAAGCTTCTTCGATTCCAGTACGAAGTATTTCAGCAGCTATACCTTGTAAAAATATTTGTTCTAAACGTGAACAATTTTTTATTGCTTGTACTTTTGGACTAGCAATCATACCAGCTAATGCCTTTTGTACATGAATCATATTAACTATTTTTATAATTTTATTATTTAATTCAATTTCTTCTTCAGCAATTTCAGTAGCACGTCTGCATATATCTAATGCTCTTCTAGCATCACCAGATACAGCAGCAACTTTTCTAGCAATTAATTGTATAGCATCGCTTTTAAATGAATTTGAACCATTTAAACGTGAATTAACAATTTCTTCTAATTGTTTATATGTATATGGTTGAAATGTTAATCTAGTTAAACCTAATCTAGATGTTACTTTACCCATTAATAATCTTTCCGGTAAATCCATAGTATTTGCTATTGTAATAACAACTAATTTTGATGATTTTTTTGATGGCCAATCTAATAAATTATAAACAACATCTTGTCGACGATTACATAACATATCTAATTCATCAACTAATAGAACAGTTGTTGTTAATTGTCGTGATCCAGATGATGTAGTAGTAAAACGTTTTTCAAGTAAATTATGTGCTTGATCAGCTGATAATGTTTTACCAACTAATTGTTGATATATTTGAACATATGCTTGTTTCGGTTCAGATAATCTCATACCATTTATTTCTATATAATGAAAAGATGGAATTTTACCTTTTTCTGATTTTTTTTTTAAATATTGTATAACTTTAGTTGTTGTTGCAGTTTTACCAGTACCAGGTACACCAGATACATACATACAACCACTACTACCATCTAATATTTTATCTTCTAAAAAATTACAAATATTTTCAAATTCAACTTCTCTGCATGGTAAATTTGCTGGTATAGTTGAAACATGTAAATTTTCTCGAGCAGTATGAAGATCGGAATTTGAATTTTTATAAATTGTAGTTCTTTTGGTCATAGTTGGTGTTGATTTACTAACAGTAGATCGTGTATGTTTCATAATTTTTTTTGGTGATTTTTTATTAGGTAATTCATTTTCACTATTATTGTTATTATCATCTGATGATTCTTCTGTTGACAATATAATTTTCTTATCTTTGATTTTTTCTTGGTGTAGCGAATTACTAACATCAATTGTTTTTCTTTTTGTTATTTGCTTTATAGCAGGTGAATTATTTGCAGTAGCAGAAACTCGTAATGATTTTCTGGTTGTTGTTAAAGGTGAATCCTTAACTGAACAAGTCCTTAATGATTTTCTTGTTGTTGGTGTATTCTTCATAGACATATTAATATTTTGTTTTAATGATAAACGTAGTTTAATTTTTAATTCGGATTCAGGGTATTCTGGTATTATTGAGTAATTTAAAATATCTGAATCCGCAGAATCACTATTCATTTCACTCTGAAATCGTAACTAGATTATGATCAATTTTAATCACTTGTAGGCTTGTAGCGACAATTATTATTTTGATTGTTTTATAATTATAAAAACTTGTTGGTTCTTCTACTAATTTATTTTCACTAAAATTATGTAAAGAAATTTTTGGCGGGACAAAAATTGTATTTTAGATTTTTTCAAAACAATCCCAGTTGGCAATTAGGATTGGTGGAACCCTATAAGTAATTTTTATACGTTAATTAGTGTTTTGAAATAAATGACTATAGTACTAGAATATGACAATTGAATTTTTGGAAAAAGTAGTTGGTATTGAGCTACCTAGCTATAACATATATATGTTGAGATATAGTGGTAAATAAATCAATTTGGTCTATCGTACCGTATTGTGTCTTTTTTGCTTGAACCTTATTTTTAAATTTAACTAGTCCACACACAATATTAATAAGGCTGATTATAGTACCTATGATTGCAAGTCAAGGTTCTATAATGTACTAAATTATTTAATTTATAATACTACACGGCAAATCAACATCTGACATAATTATAATATCAAATAAATTTTTAGGTGTAAAGACGTCAAATAAATTTATTATAGCTGCCTTTGTTTTTTTTATTTTTTGTTATCCAATAAAAAAAATCGTAAGTAGAAAATTAATTAATTACTAAAATTTATAATAAAGAAGAAGGTTAAATCGATATTAATTTATTTATTTTTATTTATATATAAATCGATAATTAGTAATTTATTTATGTATATGTAAAATTATATATATTTTTTTTAGTTGCCAATCTTGTAAGTGCATGAAGCGCCATGGTAATTGCGAGAAATTGGAAAGAAAATGAAGTCAAAAACTTTGGATATAATTAATGATATGATGGGTGACACTTCAAATATTGTTTTAAATAAAAACGAAAATGTTAATACTACTGAATGGAATCCAAATCATTTAACTGATATTGATTCTTTAACTGGATGTTCACGAATTGTATTGATTTGTCAGCCAAATTCACATCCATTTCAAACACGTACAATTGTATTAAAAGAAAATACTGAAATTAAGGTTGGTAGATCAATTGCTCGTAGTCGTGTTACCGAACATAATGCTATATTTGATTGTAAAGTATTATCACGGAATCATGCTGTATTATGGTATAGTGATGGGAAATTTTTTGTTAAAGATACAAAAAGTAGTAATGGCACATTTATAAATGAACGTCGTGTTGTTCATCCAGATTCTGAAGAATTAAGTTCTGGTGATATTGTTAAATTTGGTGTTGATGTTATTGAAAATACTCGTAAAGAAATTCATGGATGTATTATTGCATGTGTTAAATTATATTTACCAGATGGTAAAGAATATATTTCAAATAATATAATTGGTGGTAATATTGGTAATGGTAGTATATCTACAGATGAATTATATAGATTACATCATTATATGCAAGAAACTATACAAAGAGAAAATATGTTACAAAATAAATTACAAGGTATAAAAAACATTTTGGATATGACACGTAAAAATACATCAAACTGTTGGCAGGCAATGGTTGATGAAGATCGTTTATTAAATCGTATTGATGTACTAGAAAATAAATTAAAATTTTATCAAAAAAATTGTACAGAAGATCGAGTTAATGAAGATATTATAAAATTACAAGAAGATAAATTTTTATATCAAAATTTAGCAAAAGAAGCACTACAAAAAGTTTATCAAGAAAGAATGGAGGCTTTACAAAAATTAACAACTATCGAACGTGCATTATGTAGTAGTGAAGATGAATGTTCATTGTTACGTGATCAATTATTGCGTAGTCAACAAAATTTACAAGAAGTAAATGCACGTTTACAAAGAATTGAAGATGAATTTAATTTACAAAATCAAATTGAAACCGAACAAAAAGAGGATGAAAATAATTTAATAATAAAAACCGATTCAGAAGAAACAAAAAATGAATTAGAAAATAAAGAACAAGAATGTGAAAGTTATAAAAGTTATATTAATGAATTATTAGCTGAAAAAAAAGATTTACGAAAACAACTTGATTTTTTCCAAGAACCAGATTCAAATGTTTTAGATGCTATATTTGTTGAAGAAAATTTCATTCATTTGAAAGAAAATATTGAAAATGTTGAGAAAAATTTACTTGATTTGGAAAATTGTACAGAGAAAAATGATATTGATGTTAAAAATGATGGAAATGATAATATTGAAATTGATAATAAAAATAAATTATTATTAAAAGAAAATATACGAACATTAATACATATTTGTACAGAAATTTTTCGTTATATTGGTGCATTGAAACAATTTAAAACAAATCTTGGTACACAGTTAAATGTTGAAGATATTTTGTCAAAGATAAATTCATTAGAAATTGAACACGAAAATTCTAAATTAGAACTTAAATCACGCCCAACTATAAATGAATACGAAGAAAAATTAATTGAAAATGATTATTTAAAAGATAAATTAAATGATACGAAAAACCAATACGAAAAACTTCTCGAAGAATTGAATATAATTAAAGAACAAAGTGTAACTATAGAAGAGGAATCTGTTAAAAATGAACAATTAACATCATCAAACCCGTCATCATTAGGATGTGATGAAAATAGTATATCCGATATCGAAAATGTTAATGAGAATATTATAAAAACAAATGATGATATAGTACAAACTGAATTGGATGCAGTAAGTAATATTAATATTCAACATGAAGAGGAATTAATTATTTATAAAGAAAAATACGAAAATATTCTCTCCGATAATCGGAAACTCAAAAATGAAATAGATTTACTTAAATCGAATTCAAATAAAATAAATAACACCAATTTAATAAAGTTTTCTACATACGGCGCTTTAGGCGTTGCAATTTTTTGTTATTTAATAATATGGTATTTGTAACAGTTTTAATATCTTCTCATTCAACTCTTTTTTATTAATATTATTTAATAAAAATGTTTGTAAACCCTTCTACAAAATATAATAGGATTCCGTTTATTTAAATATTAATTTTTAATAAAAAGATACTTTTGTTACTAATAATCAATGTAATTTAATGAATTTAAAAATAAATACGAAGTAGTTAAAGATTGTATTTAATTTTAATAGTGTTTTTATTTCTAGGAATTAGTATATTTTTTTCTCTTGGTTCAGCAATGAGTCGGATTAAAACGACTTTGATTTTTGCCATAAATTCTACCTTCGATTTTATACACTGCAGCAGTGTACGGACGCTATTCGATTCCAGTATCTGTAATACATTTTTTCTTTTGAACTTATGACCTAATTTTTTTGTAGATATTAAAGTACAAAATTTTAACTATTTAAAAAAAAGAAAAAATTTTACTGGAAAAAATACTATAATATTTTACCATAATTTTGGATAGGCGCCAAATTTTAATCATAATTTTTGCTGTCAAAAATTTGACATCTATTCTGTATATGTAAAAATCAAAACACAAACATTACCAATTTTAACATTGCCGATTGTAGGACGTTTTCCAAAAAATAAATAAAATTAAAATCATGGAAAAACCACAAAAAATGCCGAAAGTGGCAAAGGTAATATTATATTTTTAATAAACTACAAAAATCAAATTAATTATTGTTCCATTTTAGGTTAAAAATAAAGCACCTGCTGAAATCCAAATTACAGCAGAGCAACTGCTACGAGAAGCTAAAGAACGCGATTTAGAAATTCTTCCGCCGCCACCTAAACAAAAAATTTCCGATCCAGCGGAGTTAGCTGATTATCAACAAAGAAAACGTAAAGCATTTGAGGATAGTTTACGTAAGAATCGTATGGTTGTTAGTTTCTGGATAAAATATGCCCAATGGGAAGAATCACAAAAAGAAATTCAACGTGCACGGTCTATATGGGAGCGTGCATTGGATAATGATCATAGAAATATTACAATGTGGTTGAAATATGCTGAAATGGAAATGAAAAATAAGCAAGTTAATCATGCTAGAAATTTATGGGATCGTGCTGTAACAATAATGCCAAGAGTTAATCAATTCTGGTATAAATATACATATATGGAAGAAATGTTAGAAAATGTTGCTGGGGCACGATTAGTATTTGAACGTTGGATGGAATGGCAACCAGAAGAACAAGCATGGCAAACATATATTAATTTTGAATTACGTTATAAAGAAATTGATAGGGCAAGACAAATTTATGAAAGATTTGTTTATGTACATCCAAATGTTAAATATTGGATTAAATATGCCCGATTTGAGGAAAATCATGGTTTTATACATGGTGCACGTCGTGTATTCGAAAGAGCTGTTGAATTCTTTGGTGAAGATAATATGGATGAAAATTTATTTATAGCATTTGCAAAATTTGAAGAACAACAAAAAGAACATGATCGTGCTAGAGTTATATATAAATATGCATTAGATCATTTACCAAAAGAACGTACAAAAGAATTATATAAAAATTATACAATACATGAGAAAAAATATGGTGATCGTGCTGGTATAGAAGATGTTATTGTATCAAAAAGAAAATTTCAATATGAACAAGAAGTTGCAGACAATCCACTAAACTATGATGCTTGGTTTGATTATTTACGTTTAATGGAAGGTGAAGGTGATGAAAATTTAATACGTGAAACATACGAACGTGCAATTGCTAATGTACCACCAATAAAAGAGAAAAACTTATGGCGACGTTATATTTATTTATGGATTTATTATGCAGTTTTTGAAGAACTAGAATCTTGTGATTTAGAACGTACACGACAAGTATATAAAACATGTCTAGAATTGATACCGCATAAAATATTTACATTTAGTAAGATATGGTTATTATATGCACAATTTGAAATACGTTGTAAATGCTTGACACAAGCTAGAAAAACACTTGGTATGGCAATTGGTATTTGTCCAAGAGATAAAATATTTCGTGGATATATTGAATTAGAAATACAATTACGTGAATTTGAACGTTGCCGTATATTGTATGAGAAATTTTTAGAATTTGGACCAGAAAATTGTGTAACTTGGATGAAATTTGCTGAATTGGAAAGTTTACTAGGTGATATTGAAAGAGCTAGAGCAATTTATGAATTAGCAATTCATCAACCACGTTTAGATATGCCAGAATTATTATGGAAAAATTATATAGATTTTGAAGTACAACAAGGTGAAATTGAATTAGCACGACAATTATATGAACGGTTATTAGAACGAACCCAACATGTTAAAGTATGGATGTCATTTGCATTATTTGAATTTACTAATAATCCTGGTGAAAATGAAAATGATGATTTAAATATAACACTTGCTCGTAGAGTTTATGAAAAAGCTAATGATACGCTACGACAAAGCGATAAAGAATCTAGAGTTATGCTATTAGAATCTTGGCGTGACTTTGAAAAGGAACATGGTAATCATGAGACATTAGATAAAGTAATGGATAAAATGCCAAGACGTGTTAAAAAACGACAAAAAATTATATCAGAAACTGGTGTTGAAGAAGGTTGGGAAGAAGTATTCGATTATATCTTTCCAGAGGATGAAATGGCTAGACCAAATCTTAAATTATTGGCAGCAGCAAAGAATTGGAAAAAAAGAAAGGAAGTAAATACAGAAAATAACGAGGAGGAGAATGACGACTAACAAAATAAAAATGTAAAATTAAAATTGTAAGAAAAAAAACTTGAAAAATAAAATTTAATACCTTTTTGAAATTTTGTTTATTCAAAAGTTAGTAGATGATTTAATAGTTATTGCTCTAAATTTCATTTAAATAAATATATATATATGTATTGAAAGATGTCTATTTACCAAGTCAATTCCAATTTCTACATTAGAAGTATTGTAAGCAACACAATAAAGTATATATTGAGTTTTTTTTCTAATATTTCATATAAAAACTATATTTTTATTAAATAAGAAATAAAATATTTAATAAATAGACATTAAAGCTCGTTTTTGATATTCTCTCAATTGGGCAACAGTAATCTGAAAATAGAAAATATTTAAATAAATCAATTTGTTGTTCATTTATTTTAAAAGAACATTTAACATCCAATTATGTTAGAATTAAAAACACATAAAAAGACATTCCGTTTTTTTTAATGTATAATTGATTATCTGAAGTATTTATTTAGAAGAATTTATGGATATTTTTGTATGTGTATTATTATTTACAACATTTAATGTTTTTTTATACATTATAATATGAAAAGGAAATCGATATTATATAAAAATAAAATGAATATATTATTTTATAAAACGTATTAGTGTTATTTTGAAATAAATAATGTTTGTTTGTTATTATAGACGTAAATATATGAAGAAAAAAAATATATTATATAAATTAATATCAATCAACATCTTCAGGTCGTACTGGATGTGTAAATGGAATAACTGATTTCTTTTCAACATCACGAGATAATGCTTTTCTCATATCTACAAAATAAGAATTGAATTTAAATTTCTTAGTTACGACAAAAAATCAGTTTAAATTTATTTTTAACATACCATAAGCATCTTCTTGAGTATCTCCAGAATAATATTCTAATACTGTTCTATATATTATGTAACCCAAATTTTTATACATATTTATAGCAATTTGATTACTAACACGAACAAATAAATCAACAAAATATCCTTGTTTTCTGTTTAAAAATAAAATAAATAAATTGATAATAATTAATGTTTCTTAAATGTATTATTTACTTTTCTGAAACATCTTCTAAAAAGCTCATTAAAAGTGCAGCTAATCCTAATCTTCTGTAGTCTGGTGATACAGTTAATGCAGTTACATGTCCATGCCAATTTTCTCTTACACCTTCTGCCTTACCCATTACTAAAATTTATTTTTAATTTTTAACCATATATGTATTTATATTTACTTGATAGAACCTAAGAAATTGTACTTACTATATCCCATAATTTCACCACTTGGTGATTCAGCCACCTACAATTTAAATTATACAAAAAAATTTAATTTAAAATTATTTCTAATAATTCCTTTATTTACCTGAATAAATTCGGGCCAATGTGCTAAATATTGTAAATAAAATGATAGCCCATAAGTTTCTGTTAAAGGATCCAAATTCCTACAATGAGAATCTATTATTAAAGCAATTTGAATTTTATTTCAAAAATTCGAAATTTACACATTATTAAATTTAAACATGTCATTGCAAGTAAATGGTCTTAAGGTGGTCATTTTTTTATGAATATTTTTCTGCTTTTATAATTTTAACTTTTAGAAATTATTTTTTCCCACGAAAAATCAAATAAAAATAAAAGAATATAAAAATTAAATTACTCAACTCACTCAACCCAACCAACTCAACTCAACTACTCAACCAACCTAACCTGCTGTCTTCTTTCTGATTCAAAATTAACCTAAAAAAATGACATTTAACAACGAAATCCACAATTCTAACAGATGGCATTGGTTTCGGTTAAAAAAATTTTGTCTTTTTTTCTCTGTTCGCTTCTTTCTGGTAGTAAAATGGCGTATAAAAAGCGTTTGAGGCCGGTCGTGTGTTTCGATAAACAATTTTTAATTAATAAATCATTTTAATTATTATAATAATTTTATAAAAATTATTTAATTAAATAATCATAGATTCAAATCTAATAAAAATATTTACAAGAAATTCAAATGAATATAGTGAAAAAATGAATTGAAAATCATAAATTTATAACGAGAAAAACGAAGTGGTAAAAATATATACTAAAAAGAAAAAGAGAAAAAAAGTGCTATATAAAAAAAACCCAGAAAAAAGGAAACTTCAATTTAACAAAGTGGGACATCGATACGTCACACCACTCCATCTTTCAAAAAAAGAGACAATTTTTTTACTTTATTTTTGTATTTTATTTTTTAAAATTAAATTTTAGTTTTCTTTAAAAGTGTTCTAAAAATTTAATTACAAAAAAAAATAATTACAAAAAAACAACACAGTGAATTTATTATAAAAAAATATAATAAAGTTGTGACATTTTTCTCAATATACACGAAGAAAAAAATCTGAAATTGAGAAAAGTTAGGTTAGGTTTAATTGCATAAAAAAAAAAGAAATATGAAAAATTTTATACATATAAAAAAATTATTCTAATCACGCTTTTTTATATTATTAAAAAAGTCAAGTTTTTGTATTAAAAAAATACAAATGAGAATATTTTGGAAATTTAAAATTTTCTAATTAAAACAGAAATTTTTTTTGTGTATTAAAATTAAATGGATGCAGAAAAAAGGAAATATTCTAATTAAAAAAACCAGAAACTTTTTTTATTGGATAATTTTTCTTTTTCTGTTATTATTATAAATGGTACGTAAATTAAAAAAAATATATATATATAATAGTAAATGCTACTATATCATTATAAATGTAAAGACTGTGAAAAATTATGTGAATTTGTCATTTTATAAAATTTACTTTTTATTTTTTATATAGTAATAAAAAAAAAGTAAATAAGAATTTTAAAGAAAAAAAAAAGGCGCGCGCCTGCTTTATAAAAATAGTTTTATTTTGTTGATTTTCTTTTTCTAATGATATCCTAGTAGGTACTAAAAAAAAAAATAATACATTTTTTTTAAAACCATCCGACGTGTAAATTAACAGCCTGTAGCTTGTAAAGTTTGTTTCTTCTATGAGATTGAGACATAATTTTACTATTATTGTTTATTGATTAAAATTTAAAATTAATTAAAATACCTATTTAAAAAAAAAAGAATGAGATTTTCTTTATTTGGGAAAATTTCATAAAGGAAAAAGAATATGAAATCATATTAACAAAAAAAGATTGCAAATGGCTGAAATATATTTTTATATATATATATACCTATATAAATTTATATATGGGTTGGTTGAGAAAAATGAAAAAAAATTGTTTTTTTTTGTTCCACTACTAATACATTTGCCCCCAGAAGAGTAATGGTATTTGTTTATTTTTTCAGTATATTTTATTTATTCAAAACCAGACAAAAAAAAAATTTATAGGTATATAAAAAATTTCATTTTTCTTATATTCCAATAAATCCATCAAAAAAAAAATCAAAATTTGGGTAAATTTTATTTTACATTTTTTTATATTAATTCAAAATAATAAAAGAAAATTTAAATTTACAATTAAAAAATACAAAAAAAAAATACTTATAGTTTTTTTAGTCATAATTCATAATTAATTTTTGAATTATAGAAAAACCAAAATTCTACAAAATTAAGGCTAAATTGTTAATAAAATTAATTAAAACATTTTTGTTAAACTGAAAAAATTTAAAAGAAAAATCAAATTTTTTTTAAATTCAAAACAGATTTAAATATACAAATTATTTATTGAATTATTATATATAAAATTATAAGATTATATTGTCAAAAAGTCGTATAGTTTATTATTATAATTCTAAATAAACAACAACAAAAATTTTGGAATATAAAAATTTTAAAAATTCTTTTTGTATGTAAAATCAACCATGAAGGCTCAGTAAAGTTTCATAAATTGTATATTATATATTTAATTTTTTCTTTATATATAAATATATATAAAATTTTATGTTGTGTTTTTTTAATTGTAGTTGCACAATTTTGATTGTGTGGTGTATATGTTGATTTTTCTTCTTTTTTCTCAACATAAACATAAAATATATCTTAAAATACTTACATAAAGAACATACCCAATTGGTATATTTAGCATATATAAAAACATATACATCTATCATTAATACTTTGTATATATACATATAGAAAAAATAATCCATTTCACAGTCTACACAACATAAATTTTATGCTGGTTGGATTTTTTTCATTTTTTGATATGATTATTATGATTGTATTGTTTATTATGTTGTTATACTTATATTGCACGTATCTTTAAAAAAAAAAAAGATATTACGTTTAGTAGGTTTTACTACAATCATTACCCCGCGCATTTTAATTTTTTTTTATGTTTCTTTACATAAATGAAAAAAAAATTGAATTATGTGTACATGTAATAATCAAATAAAACATAAGTATAAAGAGCCAATATTTAAAAATAATATACAAAAACAAGCAGCAGCAGGCAAAAAAAGGGAACCAAATATAAAAAATATAAAATTATATACAAAAAAAAAAGAGAGATATGAACAAAATTAGATTTAGAGAGTTTTGTACAAAACTACAAAAAATACATATTTTTGTTCATTATAAACGTATTTAATTTTATGTTAATCAAAAGAAACCGCTTTTTTTAAATTGTTTTTTTAAATATTCCCAAATATTTAAAGTGATAACACAAGTTGTTGTATAGAATATAATACATAATATAACTCATATACATACGAGTTATATATACAATTTTAAAAATAATTTATAATTATTATTTATCAATTATAATTATTTCTATAAACAAACAAAAAATTTATAAATATTTTTATTTTAAGGGTTACTGACTTGAAATGCATTATTGTAGTCTGTGTCAAGAGCAGAAAATTTAAAACTGAAAATGAAGTAAAAGTTGAATACAAAAAAATAAAGAAAGGTAAAAAAAATCTTTTTTTTTTTGTGGTTTTCAATACTGGTATATTTAATTGAAAATCAATCCTGATTTGTCTGATCATTATTCAATATGATTTAGTCTTACTGTAGGGTGGGATGGTGATAGTAATTTATGTCATAAGTATTTCATCGGGATGGATTGTATTCTGACTATATGCTGACAACAATTGACTTTTAAGCCCATTTTTAGGGGTTCACAAAATATAATTAGGGTGAAAAAGACATATAAGTATTTTACAAATAACAATAAGAATATTTCTGAGTTAAAATTTAAATTTTTAATAAAATTAAAGAACAGAGTTCGGTTGATTTTTATATTCAACCTATAGAAAGTTAATTTTCAGTAGATATTAGAAAAGGATAACAATTTTAATAAAATAATATTTAAATAATCTTCAAAAGCAAAAATTAAATTCGTTATTAAGTACATATATACATATTTGAAATTTGACGAATACTTAATTGATTATAACAATTCAAATATTAAATTCTATTTTGGATAATATATGTATAATCGTGCGAGTCAATATTTATCAGACTTTAATTTTATAATAAAACATTTACATAACAAAGAAGGTATTAAAAGACTTTAATGAATTTCTGCGAGAAGTTACAGTATAATCTCTTATTCAAATTTAAATCAGAATAGACCTTAGTCTTAAAATTCTTAGTCTTAGAATAGACCTTACTCTTAAAATTCTTTTTTTGTATTTTGAATTTTTCATTTTTATTATGTTAACTGAGAATAATAATTTAAATTAGGAAAATTATTATTAACTGAGAATTTATTTAGTAATTTTACCTTAAAAATATACAAATTTATTTTGGTTTACGTTTAGAAACAAAATTAAGTTCTAATTTATTATATTTCATAAATTGGATTTACCAGTCCTGTATATTGTTTTAATTAATTATTCACATATATATATTTTAGTAATGCTAAATAATGCCGAATTACCTATTACCTATATCCTCAATCAATATAACAAACCTTCTATTATAATATAAATTTCTGCTACAAATTTCTAATGCAACTGGCTAATCTTTAATATAAGTATAGTTTCCTTATTTAAAAATGAAAATTTCTATTTTTCCATTCAAATTATGGTATAAAGAAAGTAAATAAAGAAAAAATGATCATAAAATAAATAAGAAAAAATGAAGAGAATTTATATATGTATGTATAATAAAAATGCATTAAACGCGTAACGTAAATGTGAATATTATTTTAAAGATATTGTAGAAATTTAACTTAAACGAATAAGTACTTATAGATTTAAAAAATTACAAAATGAAATATAAGATATTCAAATCAATTTATTTTCCACATTTTTTACAGAAAATCATTTGGTCATTTTCAATTATTTTTTAATTATACAATAATTTTTTTTATATTAATTTATTGCAATAATTTCGAATAATTCTCGTAAATTTTATATAATTTTTGGTGAGCTTCCAAATACAATAATAAATAAATATCAATAAATTTCTGTAAGTATATATTAAAACTTTAACATATTATTCATTCTTCATTGTATTCAAAATAAAAATAAATACAATTTTTCTCTGCTGCTAATAATCCCCTTGTTTTTATTGTATAATCATTTAACTATCACATTATACTTAAGTGGTTGAAAAAATTACTAATATACACAAAGTTTATGTTTTTATGTAGTTAAAATATACAGTCAATCTTATAGATATACTCATATAAACTTGCCTTTTTCCCTATATGAAGTATATATATATGTATATACATAAAAGTGTACGATATCTAAAAATTTATTCTGTCGTTAATATATTGGAAATGTTGTCACCAAAAATTGATATATAAAACATGTATAATATTATAACAAAAATTTAATATAGAATTTTTAACTCAATCAACCCTTAAACTGCAAATAAGAGAAGACAAGGAATGAGACTAGTTGTATATAATTACAAACATTTTGATTAAAACAAGGAGGGTTAATTAAAATAGAATGTTAAATACTATATTTGAAATATTTTACTTATATTTATACAAATATATTTATAAAATTGGTAAAATATAATTAAATAATTTATTAGCACAAAATCTTAATATGAAAATTATATGGAAAACGTGTTGCATATTATTTATCAAGGAAAATAATATATCAGATATCTGAATAATTATTATTACTTATCTTGAAAATTTCTATATTGGATACAATTATAATATTTTACTTATTAGTTCCGAAAATACTTTAAGTCTGTAGTAATATTCTATTTTAATATTCTATTCATATTAAGTATTTTAAGATACCAAACCTTTATCTAATGTTTATGTTATTTGACATATACATACTTCCTATTGGGTTGTATAGACAAATTGTGCTTCTTCAGACAATATTTTCAATATAGAAAAAATCTACGGACCCTATTTATCAATGAATTGTATTTTGGAACATAATACTTAATAGTGTGGATTGTGGAATGTATTTGAAAAATTTGTGGATTGTGGAATGTATTTGAAAAATTTGTGGATTGTGGAACGTATTTATCAATTTTTCCGAATATTATTATTATAAACGTTTTAATAATATTTTATCAATTAAATAATATTAATCGTTCTCACTGATTAATTAAAATGACCACAACTATAGGTACGTTCTTACGATATGAGGTAAAGTCAGGGTATGAATCATAAGAACACGACACGATTGATTAAAGTGTCGTGAAAAATTACGACAGACGATAGTCGTAATTTTATTTTAAGATCATATGTGGCGATTGTAATTCTATCGTTTTTTATTGGTATAAATTTAAATTTGGTATAATAAAATATTAATTTTATTGACAACCTAAGCATATGAAATAAGTGGCTGTCACTTTTTATTGCAAAAATTTTAATTTTAGATCATAGTAACTTTTTTATTTTATAAATTTCGAAAATAATTTTCAAACATTATAATAAAACTACTTTTTTATATTTACACGATTGGTTAGACAATATCGTGTAAATTTGATAGATAAAACGATACACACTTTGCGATATCGTTTCATATGATACTAAACTAAATGGTATAAAAGTTTTTTACACGATACGACATTATAATTTTGACAGCATGTGACTGTATCGTCTCCTGTGATCTTAAATCGCATATTTAAAGATACACGACTATCGCAATCGTCTCTTATGATTCATGCCCAGATTTGCATTTGTATACATATTCCTCAAGTACATTTAGCAATTATAATATTATATCTTTTCTAACTACAAAATAATTAAAAAAAGAATAAGTAATTGATTTTTATAGTACCGTATTTATATTATAAATTACTAAATTTAAACAAACCCCATTGTTATTTATATACAATTTATTCCAATTCCCCATTGATTTCAAAATTAAATCATACTTTATATGTTTGTATTATATTACATACAAATCTATATTAAAACATTTTCCCAATAATTCTGTCTCATTCAAGCACACATTTATATTGAAAAAAATTATAATTTTTATACATTATTAGAGAAATATATTTCTACATATTTATTATTAGATATCATCACATATAAATATAAAATTATGAACATACTTATATTATAGATTTTACGAACAATTTTATTATATATTTTATATATGAAAAATTATAGAAAATTTTATAATAGAAATTTGAGTATATACTTATTTAGTTAGTTAAAAAAATAAAAATTATTTAATTTTGCAATAACTTATAATTATTTTTTTATGCAATTTTTAATTTAATAATTAAAAAAGTAATTATAGAACCTTTAGTCAATTTCTTTTAGAAAATATAGAAAGTTTATATACTACAAAATTTATTCCTGCAGAAAATATTTTTCGTTTTTTTAAAATATGTGATTTTAAAAATAGAAATACATATAATAATTAGAAGTCAAATAAAATTTTAATTGAAAGTAATTTTTTGTTGTTATATATAAAACATATTGAAAAATCTTATTAAATTTTCGTTGTAATAAAAATGTGTTTGATACTTTAATTAAATAAGTAATTAGTTTTTTTTTTATTATTTTAGTACAGAATTTGATTGAATCATTTGACATTGAAAATATATTAAGTATATAATATAAATTCTATAATTATAAATATAAGTTTTTGAATAAATTTTAAAATTTATTATTTATTCATAAAAATCTGAATTTTTAAGTGAAAAAATTATTCATTTTCTACAACATTTTCTGGTAAATTCATGAAAATTTTTGTATATAATTGTGTGAAAAATGAATTTCTAAACTTTTTATTGTTATTATTAAAAAACTTGACCTATACACATTTTTCTCTATTTTTTCTTTCCAAATATCTCTCAAGTATATATGCTCCCTAAAATTTTAATATTTGTATATCCCCACTGACAGCCAAGAACGAGGACAGAAAAGTTCACCTTATCACCATATATTTTTTTTTTTTACAAAAATTTACACTCCCATATTATATGTGTAAATCTCTAAACTAGTCAAATTGGCGACTATAAATATGCTTTCTATGTTAATCTATATATATCTAAGAAAACTCAGCTGATTTGAGAAATTATTTTTTTTTTATTATTATTAAAAATATATTTCTCCATTTCAATAATAATAAAAACAAAATGCGAAAAGGCGAACTAATATAAAAAAATGAAAAGCACAGATAAACCTAAAAAAAAAATTATAGTGACACTTAGTTAATATACTTTTATAGATACTACGGACTACGGGGACTTTTTATATATAAATATAAATATATTTAAGTCTCTTTTACACATTCTCTTCTGTTCGGCTAAATCATCGTTAAGTCCGTGTATTTACATTCGGGTTGGTGTTATTTTATTTTATTCCAAAGATTCATTCAGAAATTGCAAATATTTCTGCACTCTTAGCATATTTAAAGGTTCAAACATACATTAAAAAAAATCAACCTCTGATAAGTACAAAAATAAATATTATGATAAGCAGGAATTTTTTAAGCGCCAAAAAAAAAGCACAAATAAAAAGTAAATGAATAAAAAGTAAACAAGACTTTTTTTTTTACTATGTGCAATTAATAATACAAAATTTTTATCAGCAGCTTCTGCTTAACTCTATTTAAAATACTTATAAAATAAAAATAAAACACCCAGCTACAAGAGAAAATACTTATAGTTGTCTCAAAATATAATTGAGAATGGTTTTTTACCTACCACGTGAATTTTTATTATTTCGATTAATCAAAACTTTCAATAACACTCTTTTAAAAAAAAATCTGATAAACCATCAACAAATAATAATAAAAATACTATTATAAAGTATGTATATAGAAATTTTTTTAAATTTATACACAAAATTACTTAAAGTGTAAAAACAATTTTTTCGGTTCTAAATTTGAATAATTTATAAGAAACAAAAAAATGATGTTGTCTGTTTAGTAAGGCAAAGACACGACAAATAAATATAAAATAATAACAAACCAAAAAAACATTGAATATCTTAAAGTTCAATGAACTCAATTAAAACAAAAAAAAATCAATGCGTGGCTGAGTTTTATTTATTATTATATTTTAAAGGGTTGGAGAATTTGAGTTTTTGAATCAAATTTTGTGTTGGCTCTATCTAAACAAATAATATTTTCTTTAGAATATATTTTATAAAATAATTTCGAAACTGTTGAATTTCATACTTTTTATTATGACAAAAAGAGAGAGTTTTCATATTGGTGAAAATTGCGATTTTGTTGTTGCTATAGAAATGCGGTGAAATAACGTTAACAAATTTTTGTTTGTGACATTATTTTATTTACAAAAATTAGAATGAGAAAAATTTTCAAGATCAAAAATGATTTTTTACTTATTTTATTTTTTATATTTTCTTTCTTTCTATAAATTTCATATTTCTTTTTTCTGCAACATGTTTAATTATTTCTGTTTTTATTTATACTTGTTAAATATTTTGCTTTTAATTTGATAAATATGAAAATTTTATATACATAATATAATGTAAATATAAATAATTAATTAAAAAATATTTATTTTTCTTTTTTTTTTACAATTTTTTAGAATTTATTTCTGGATTTTTGAAAACATCACTAAAAAAATTAACAACATATAAAAAAAAATTATAATGGATATTTAACATTTAATTGAATTCACCAACAAATCACCAATTCCAATTTTGAAAAAAAAAAATTTAATAACACAATCAAAAAAAAAAATAAGTAGAACGAAAGAAAAAGTATAATATAAATTTTAATTTGGAAATGAACGATAAAACAAATCAATTATCACACCAGGATAGTGAAGAATTATTAGTTACATCAACATCATCATTAACACCACCATCAGAACAACCAATAACTGGTAATTTAATTAATTCAACTGAATCATCTGATATAGAAATAGTTGATAATCAAATATTATTGAATGAAAATCATTTAGAACATCATCATCATCATCATCATCGTTTATTTCAATTATCTGAAATTGAAACTGGTGGTGAATCATCATCATCTGGTGGTAGTAATAGTTCAAGTAGTCCACCAACTATAACATCAACAACAACTGGTACAACAACAACACCTCCACGTAATCGTGGTATTGGACCACCAATTGTATCAAGTAGTACAGAAGAAATAATACCAAATCGTTTAAAATCATTAGTTAATTATGATATAAGTGATGAAGATGATGATGATGAAGAAGATGAAATTGATGAAGACGATGAAGATGATTATGATGATGATGAAAATATTATAAATCGTCGTCAATTAAATATTAGAAATTTAAGGCATAATAATAATTTATCAACGAATCAACAAAATAATTTAATATTAAATAATAATAATAATAATAGAATTGAAATAAATGAAATGGGTGGACCAGGAAATGATGTTATTGGTGGTAATTCAGCGGTAACAGGAAGTGGTAATGATAGAAATAATAGTGATTTATGTATAATACCATCAAGTAGTAATTATTTAGATAAAATTAATACTAATGATAGTGGTACTACAACAAGATCATCTAAACGTAAATTAGAAGCAGCTGCTGCAGCGGCAGTAGCTGCTGCTGCTGCATCAACAGCTAGTACATCATCATGTAGTAAAAAATCAATGACTACACGTAATAGTATTAATCAAAAAAATTTAAAATTAGATGTTAAAAATCATCAAAATTCATCATCATCAACAACAGCAGCATTAGCATTAGTATCATTAAGTGGTAGTACAGAAAAATCAACAACATCAACATTAGTTACAACATCTCCAACAACAATGATAATTAAAAAAGTTACAAATAATACAATATCACCATCATCCTCATCATCATCATCATCATGCACCTTAAATAGTAATAATAATAATAATAATAATAATAATAATAGTAATATTGTTAAAGAAGATATTTCAAATAGATTAAGTGATGGTCAAATAAATGATTCAATTGCAACAACAAGTAATGCAGCACAACAAATTGATTTAAGTCCAGCTAAAATTTCAATTAAAATTGCTAATAAATATAATAGTATAAATAGTTTAGAATCTCAATTAAAATGCAAAAATAATTTTAATGAACAACAACAACAAACAATATCATTATCACCTACATCATCTACAAATACAGTAAATACTATAAATACTTCCAACGATGATATAAGTCAATTGGAAAATCGTAAAGTAGAACCATTAAAAATAAATTTAAATCGAAATAATGAATTATTTACATCATCATCAATATCACCATCTACAAGTAATAATTCAACAATACCTAAAATAATAATAAAACCAATTATAAAACCAGATAATGAGAATATAAATAATTGTACAAATACACCAATACCAAAATTAACTATAAAACAATCACCAACAACTGAAACAATGATGGTTATATCAAATTGTAATAGTAATAGTGGTAGTTGTAGTAGTAATAATAATTCTAATCAACATGAACAACAAATTAATTTAACATCAACAACAGCACCACCAAATGAACCACATATTGTACCAAAATTAACAATACGTTCTACAGATGGTAATAATTTATCAAATTCGGATACAATACATACCGTTGTACCAAAATTAACTATAAAAATGGATAGTTCATCTATGAATTGTATTAATAAAAATATTACAAATCAAGGATCATCACCATCAAGTAGTTCATCAACATCATCTGGTTGTTCATCACCATCACCACCATTATCAACCGAAAAAGAAATAAATGATATAAAATTACCACCATTACCAAAATTAACTATAAAAACATCTGGTGATGAATCAATGATAACAACAACATTATCACCAAATTCATTAATAACTGGACAATGTAATAGTATTAGTAATAGTGGTGGTAATAATAGTAGTACAACAATTTCTTCACATTGCCATATTGTAGCTGGAACATTATCACCATCAACAGTTCCAAAATTGACAATAAAAACCGTTCAAAAGCCTTCCACATTAAGTTTAAGTAATATTGATAATATACAACAGCAACAATCAATTCCTAAATTAACAATTAAAAGTGGTGAAATACAACCAATTGTTGATTGTAATGATAATTCATCAATTGGAACTGTCCCAAAATTAAAAATAAAAACATTAGAGGGACATGATACACCAATGATTATACCAAATCATTATAATTCAATAGATACACAACTAAATGATTCAACAATATGTAATTCAACATATTCAATAAAAAATAGTACAGAAGAACCAATACCAAAGTTAACAATACGTACAATACAATCAACAAGTGATCAACAACAAACGCAACAAATCGATTGTGATGATAATAATAAAACAATTCCAAAATTTACAATTAAATCATTGCCATCATCACCACAAACTGTACCAAAATTAACAATACATATGAATGATACAATAGCATCAACATCTCCTAGTATGTCATCACCAAATAATAATAAAATTATTGAACAACCGAGAGTACCAAAATTAAAAATTTCATTACAAGATAATGATACAACAGCAACCACATCATCTATTACTATTGCAGATGAAAAAACTGTACCAAAATTAACAATACGATCTATACCAGAATCAATGTCATCAATAAACAATGATGATGATAAAATTACTATACCAAAACTAACTATTAAATCAATTGTTGAACCGACAACACCAAAAATTACAATTAAACCAATTCAACAACAAGATTCAACAACAGAAAATATATCAAATAATTTTAGTAGTAATAATAGTAATGAAGAAAAAATTCCAAAATTAACAATTAAAAATATTGGTAGTCCATCGTCATCATCATCATTATCATCAAATAATGATAAAATACCAAAATTTAAAATAAAATCACCACAAAATAAAGATGATATTATTATTGGTGAAAAATGTCCGAAAATTACAATTAAAAATTTATTAAAAGAAAATTGTAATTCCGATAAAATGACAGAAAGTAAGGTAATTTTTCAATGTACAAAACAAAAATTAACACCAACAACAAATTTAAATATAAAAATTGATAATAATAAAAATATATCATCAACATTATCAACATCATCATCATCATCATCAGATGATCAAGGTACAAATCGTATTGTAGAAGATATGGAAATGGATGAAGAAACAACTAATCATACACCAAAAATATTTAATAATGTTTCAAAATTTCCAACAAACATTCCTCCTAATCAATTAATATTACCACCAGTAGCTAGTACTGTAATTAATAATAGTAATAACGAATATCATAAAAATAATAATCAACAATTAAATTTAAATATTGATTCAACAAAACAACAACAACAACAACAATCATCGTCATCAATTGTTGAAACAGTTGATTTAACATCATCACCATCACCAGGTTCATCACCAATTCATCAATCACAACAAAATGATAATAATAATAAATTTCTTACAAATAATATTAATGATAAATTATTATATAAAATATTAAATCGTAAATCTGATTTAATTGATAATAAAAAAATAAATGATAATAATCATCATAGTTTAAATAATAGTAATTTAATTCATATTAATGGACAGCATAATATAATACAAGATCAAGATAGAAATATGAAAAAAATAATAACAAATTTTACAAATATTGTTGATCAAAATAATTTTCAAAAATGGTTAGTAAATCAATCAAAAATTGAGAAATTACAACAGCAACAATTACAGAAACAACAACAATTTCAAAATTCAAAATATCCAAATGTTATTAATCATTTAGAAAAACCTAATAGTAATAATAGTATATATAATAATATACCAAATAATATTCAATGGTATTCATCTGATAGTATTGTTAATCGTAATAATAATAATGAATTATCTATAAAAACGCCACAAAAATTAACAAATGATGATAGTAATTTAAAGATAAATAATTTAAAAAGACGATTAGATGATATATCGACACCAAATTGCACTATAGCCGATGTTAGAAATGATAGTTGTGATATGGAGGTAAAATTATTTGAATTTTATATATATTTATAATTTTTTTTAAATTAATCAATTTTTTCATTCTTTTTATGTATATTTTTAGATTCCCCAAAAGAAAATCCGAAATAATTTAATAACCAACAATTCTTCGATTGAACAAAAAAATATAAATTCAACATTAACGTCAAGCAGCAGTAGTAGTTTATCAAATAATATTACAGATACAATTAGTTTAGATTCTGATCCAGATATAATGATTTGTACAGAATCATCAGATGATTGTAGTAAATCATTACAAGTTAATGAATTTGAAAATTTTCATATATTTGATTATGATAATAATAAAAAATTAACAACAGAAAAAAATGAAATAAATTGTAAAGAAGAAATTATAAATGAAAAATCATCAAATCAATCACCAATAAAAGATCTTCAAGGTATTGTTAATCGTATGAAAGAGAATAAACAAAATATTAATTTTGAAAAATCTCAAACATCACATGAATTAGCTAAACAAGAAAATTTAAATGAATTATTAAATAATAATGTTAATCGTAATAATAATCGACATGCAATTAATCGTAAACAGAAACATGATTTAATTAAAACAAATAGTTATGATGAATCTGATGATATATTAAATTTTAATAATAGTAAATATTCAATATCATCATCATCTACAGATGATCCATTATCAATTAAAAATGGTGAAAATTTAAAAGAATTAAAATTAAATAATGAATTTGATAATATTGAAGTACCTGAAACAATAATAAAAACCCCAACAGTACCAATAAAACGTGGACGTGGTCGACCTAGAAAAAATAATATATCAACAACAGATAATTTATCAAGAACATCATTAATACGTAGTGGTGTTGGTGGTTCGAAACGTGGTTCTAAAAGACGATCACAAGCTGATATGTTAATAGAAGAAGCACATAATTCACAAGTTTATAAAGATCAAAAACCAGATATAGTATTTCCATTTGATCAAAATGATAGTAATAATGATTCATATGATGATAAAAGAATATTACCAAAACGATCTGGTACACCATCAGGTAAAATATATGATTCAGATTTAGAAATTGATGATGATTGTAAAATAATTGAAAATCATGAATTTTTAACACCAATAAAACAAAATGTACAAATATCCGAATCTCCATTAGCAATGCCATTAACACCATCAGATTTTGAATTGATTGGTAAAGATATATAAAAAAATTATTGTGAAAATATGTGTTAATATTTTTTTTTCTTTAATTACAGGGGAATCTAGTATGTCACCAAAAATGCTAGGTAGACCACCTAGAGGACGTGGAAGTCGTGGTGGTCGTGGCAGTAGAGGTAGTCGTGGTAGTAGTGCCTCAAAAAATAATCGTCCACGATGTGGTGGCCTTAAACATACTCCTTTACCAGAACGTATTAAAGATGGCAATTTCTTTTCACCGGTATGTTTTAATTAATCTTTCATTTTCTTATAAAAAAAACTTAACTCTCACAAGAGTAATATTATTATTATAGATTTAAAAATTTCGTAAAGAAAATTACAAAATTTATTACAAACTTATTTTAAATTTCTCTCGAAAATATGCATGTTACATATAGTTCACAAAAAAAACTGCATTTATGCCACGCGACTTTATAATATTTATATGTTTTCAAACTTAATATATAGTTTCCTATTTTATAGTAACAATCATAATGCGAATACCACCAAGTTTGAGAAAACTAAAACAAAGAGTAAATAAATTAATGAAATCAGGTTTTTTTGATTACATTGTCTTTAAATAAGTCAAACAAATAATTTTACAATTGAGAAAACAATGTTGTTGTTTACAATGCATTTTAATTTTTTATTTAGAAAATATGTTGTATCGCCAACGAATTACATTTAAACTATAAAGCTTACAAAAATAATGCAAAAGTCGTCGTAGTGAAATTAAAATCCAACAATGATTTATTGCACAAATACAGATGATTGCACGTTATTGCAATTCTTTTTCTATTGATATTCTTGTTTAGTCCATGTGGTTCATAATTGCAAACTGGTCTTAAGGGGTTATCCCCTTTTTTTTTTTGGTCTACAAACTAGTTTTTTTTTTGGCATAACAATTTTTTTTTTTGGAAGGTTTATTGTGCACTTGTAAGACATAATGCCAATGAACTGAATTTATTATTTATCGATTTTCTCCAGTGAGTCCCTATTACAGTTTACACTAATTTAAATTTCTAAAAATGTTTTACAATTAAAATTTTTTTTTTTTGTAATAAAGGAAAATCGTAAACCAGTTGATTTAAATAAAACACCAAAATCAATATCACTACAAGTATTTGAAGAAGATACTCGAATGAGTGCAGACTATAATAATGCAAATAATTCCAGGTATATAATTTTATTTAAAAAAAAAATTAAAATTTTATTAAATTATTGAAATAAAATTTTTTTTATTCATTTTGTATATAGACAATCAGATTTATTAAATAATGACGATAATACACAAAGTTCAGTATTGAGTGGTACAAGTATTTTGGATAGTGCATCAAGTACAACAAAAGCAAAACGTAGTAAAATGGAAGTTGTTGAATATGATGGGTAAAAAATTAATAATTAAAATATTAAAAATAAAATAATTTTTTTAAAAATAATTTATTATTTTATAGAAAAACTGAATATACAGTTGATATGATAGCTGAATATGATTGGCCACCACCAAAAGGTTGTTGTCCATCAAAAAATCGTGATACATTTATGATACAAGAACAAATAGCTGAATTTCTTGGTATAAAATCATTTAAAAGAAAATATCCAGATTTAACAAGACGTCAAGTTGATATGGAAGAACGTAATTATTTACGTGAAAAACAATTAGTTACAGAAAAAATGTGCGATTTAGGTATAACAGCTGTATTAGCATATGAAGTTTTAGATATAATGTATAGTGATTTTTATGATAAATATGAAGAATATAAATCATATTTAAGACAAAAACATATGCGTGATATTGAGGCTAAACAAAAAATTTTATCACATAATATTGTTGATAAAACATTACAAGCACGTGATCGGGCATTACAATCAACATCAAAATGGAATACACATTTTAATCGTGAACGTAATGATGAAAGAAAATTATGTTTAGATTTACAAACGCTTTTAATAAATCGATCATTGCCAATAACATCAGCAGCATCAATTGCATGTACTGGTGAGATATACCGTCCAAATGATAATGATAAATTAAATATAAAGAAAATACAATATCCAATTGCTTTGGTACCTGGACAATATTCTGAGAATTATCGTCAATATACATCAATGGAATTGAGGTATTCTTAAGTTTTTTTTTGTTTTTTATAAATTTTAAATTAAAATTCTTGTGTTTTTTAGATGCTTTCCTTTAAATACAGTACTAGATGATCCATCAACATTAGCTGAACGTTTAAGGAATAAAACTGAATTTGATGAATCAGTAGAATCAACAATTGCAGGATCATCAGATGAAAGTAGTGATGATGATGATGAAGATGATAATAACAGTTCGTCTGATAGTGATACAGATTCCTGTTCAGATAATTCGGTAATATTAATATTATAATATTTTTTTCAATTTGAATAATTAATTAAAATATAAATTTTAAAGGATACTGATTCAAATTCATCATCATCAGAAGAAGAAAATGAACCACCAGATGAAAATAATTGTTTTGTATGTCAACAATCACAAAATAGAAATCTTTTTGGTCAACCAGAAGTATTTGTCCAATGTTATACATGCCGAAGAAAATGTAAAGATATAATTTAAATAAAATATAAATCATTTTAAGTATTTCTTAGAAAATCAATATTATATAGTGTGTCCACTGAACGAATGTTTAGTTCTTCAGTATTTGGTACATAACTTAGTTGAATTGTTATTATAAGATTTTTTCAAATAATTGTAATCTTGGTTATTTAAGAGTTTTCTTTATACCACAAATAAAACGATTTTTTTTCTATAATTAATAACTCTTAATTTTTATTTATTTTCCAGCTCATCCAACATGTATTGATATGCCAAATATTATGATACCTAGAATACATAATTATAATTGGCAATGTGCTGATTGTAAATGTTGTATTAAATGTAAACGAAAACAAGATGATAATAAAATGTTATATTGTGAACAATGTGATCGTGGTTATCATATTTATTGTCTTGATATAAAAAATATTCCAGAAGGTAATATATATAAAAAAAAGATGAATAAATTATTAAATTGTTTTATTAAATAAATATTATTATTTTTTTTAGGACGATGGAGCTGTGAAAATTGTGCTATTTGTCGTCGTTGTGGTGCAACAGAACCAAATGGTAGTAATAAAAAAAATTCTCAAAATAAATTATCAGAACAATTTAAAACATTATCAAATACATTATTACAAACATCTGGTATAAAAAAATTAAAATGGTTTAATGATTATCGTTTTGATAATCAAATAAATAAACTTGTACATAATTCAATATTATGTGTACCATGTGCACGTTTACAAAATACAATTAATAATAATAATAATAATAATTTAAATAAATTAAATATAAAATCACCATAATGATAAAAATCAACATCAATAAAATTATCATTATTGTTGTAATTATTATAAATAACAAAAAAAAAAAAAAATTACGTGTAAATTAATTTTGGGCGAAATTATTATTTGGTATTATATTTTGTAATGTAATTTAAAAAAAAAATCAAATAACTCGTTAAATTAACTCGAAAAAAAAAAATGTTAAAATAATTAAATTTTTTTTAAAATTTAATATTTTTTTATTATTAAATTTATGAGTTAAAATTATTTATAATTATAATTTTTATTATTCGTTAAATGGAAAATAATTAATTTTTAATTTAAAACAAAGATAAAAACTATAAAAGTAGAAATTTATGTACTAATTTTTTGATAGCATGGAAAATTTTTATGTATATAAGTTTTTTTTTTTCTTTAGTTTACTAATGTAATATAATTTTTTTTTGCACTTCCTTAGTTTTTAATTTAAAAATTAAAAACTTATTTAAGAGAATATTTGTTTGTATAAAATTAATTTCTTTTAAAAAAAACTTAAATAACAAAAATTAAATTTATTAATTAATTTCATTTTATACAATATATACAAACAATTACAATTAAATTATTTCTGTCCTTTAATTTAGACAAGAAAAAAAAATTTAAATTTACATTTTTTTTTAAACAGATTAAAAAAATATAAAATTAATTTAAACAAAAAAATAATGTAATAAAAAAAGAATGTTTTATAGAGACTTTAAATATTAAGGACGAAAAATTAATTAATTTTTTTTTAAGTTAATTTTTCTTGATTTCTTTTAGTTTCCTTAAAAAAATATATAATTAAATGTCTTTTTTTTTTTTGTTTAATAATTTAAACTAATTTTTTTTTATATAAATAATTAAATTTTAATTAAATTTAATTTTACATTTAAATGTATTTTTTTTATATATATATCTATAATTAAGTTTAAATCAAATTATTCTCTTTTTGTAAAACGAATATTAGTGAAAAAAAGTGTTAATTAAATAAATAAAATAAAATAAAAAATAATAATAATAATAATAAAACAAAAAAAATATTGAAAATTATATTTTAGTTAAAAACAAAAATTAATTAATGTCTTTAATTTTAATTATAATAATGCTTTTATTATACATAAATTCATCAAGAAACAAACAAACAAAAAAAGAGAAATATTTTTATTAATTATTTCAGGAAAATACACTTAGGTGAATTCTAAAAAAACTTTACACATAAAAAATATAACAAAATTTATTTACTGAAAAAGTAAAATTTATATTTCTTAATTTTTATCTGTTAATATATTTGTTTTTTCTTTATTTTCAAATTTTAAATTAAATTAATTTATAAGTAATCAATTCTAAAAAAAAAATAGAATTAAATTTTATGAAACAAATTAAAATTAATATTTAAAATAAAATAAAAAATCAACTAATTAATTGGTGACAAAAGAGACACAGTAATTAATTTTGCAAATTATGGTAACAGAAAAATATTATTAAAAAAAAAATTATATATATATAAAATAAATTAAAGAATAATATATTTAATTTTGAATAATAATATTAATATTAATGAAATTATAGTTACGTGTATAATATTATAATAATATTTATAAATATGATTACTTAAAAGATTACAAATTTAAAGAAAAAAAAAACTAAATAATAAATTTGTAAAACATAAAATTAATTATATTTAAAAGAAATTTAAAATTATTTTATTTTTATTTCCTGTAATTTTTTGTGTAAAAGTGTATATTTTTGTATTTTACAAAATTTAAGAAAAACAAACATAAAAATAATAAACAAACAAACAAAAAAAAATCATAAAGAATGAATAATTTTTTTGAATGATAAATAAATAGATATAAAATAAAATAAAAACATATTATTATTAAAAACAAAAATAGGAACATTTAATTTTAAATTAGTGTAAATTTAGAAAAAAAATTGGAATTAATTTTTTTTTTATTATGGAGATTTGATGAAAATCAGTTTTTCTTCAGTTTTTACTACAACATTTGTTTATTTGATGAGATTAGATGTTTCCATCATCACTGGAATGACAGATCTATCTTAATTTGGTTAATAGGAAAACTTCGTATCCTAATTTGGTTAATAGGAAAAAAACGGTGTAAACATTTTATTCTAAAACTCCTATCATCAGAACTCATATTCAATCGTGAATTAACAAAATAAGAAAATAATTAAGTGGAAATTAAATATTTATTATTTTTGGTTATTGAATTTAAAATATCATTGTTTTCAGAATTGTTGAACTTCTTATCACTGCCAATAAATAATTAAAATTAAACCCGATTGATTCGAAGAAATGTTTACATCTTTTTTTTTTTTGTTGGCAAAGACCTTTAATCGATTCTGATATTGTAAAGACATAAATAGATAGCCAATAATAACCTTTTGAATTGCTCTCGATTCAAAGTATTTAATTGGGACTATAAATTCCGTATATACTTTAAGTATACCATGAAATTCAAATCAATTATCAAGAATAAAATATATTTTTAATGAATTCTGTGTAATGAAAATTAATTTGTTATTAATCAATAAATGAAGGACAAATAATTTATGTTGCCATAAAGAAAATTTAATAATTTAATATTTATATAAAATTGCATTGTTTAAATATATTTATCTAAACTATTTTTATTGACGTCATTTATTTTAATTAAAATATCTCTTTATTATTTCACTTAAGATTTTCAAAGAATAATTTTTTTCTATTTTAAATTTTCTATTGTAGTTCACAGATAATCATTTGAAATTTGAAATATTATTATCTATTAATTGTCTATATTATGTTAGCCAAAAATATTTTGTCTGATTAAATTGATAATAGATATCAGTTAAGTGGTCTAATAAAATTGCCTTTATTTAAAAACGAGAATATAAGTTAATAACTATTGAATCTTTATCTATACCTGAAAAATTTATATTTTGGATGACTAATTTAAAAAATTGAAAAATTGATATTTTGGATGACTAAAATAGTAACTGGGAATAACTTATATAATAATTAATACAAAATTCTAGCTATCTGTGCAAATTATCTTCCACTCTATTTGTAGACAATCTACATATAATTGAAATAATTTATATAAAATTTTAAAAGAATTTTCAACCATTTTTACTAATCAAGGGCTCATTTTATTTTACAGTTTCTCACTATTAAATTATGATATTTTACTTATATTTATTAACTTACGTCATTTTTATTAATGTAAAACGTAAAACCAATTCACTTCTATATTCATAATACATAATAATAAAATGAAATAAATTAAATTTGATATTGAAAGAAAGAAAATGTGGGCTTTAAAATATTATAGTATAAACTACTATATTTCACTAGTTAAAACACGTTTTCTTACCAAAACAAATAAACCTTGAACCTATATGTATATAAAAGTAAATTATATACAGTAAATTATTTTATATTTAAATTAAATCCGATTATACCTATGTACATATATATTTAATTAAAATTATTTATTATAGAAAAATTGCAATAATAAATACATATTGTCAATGCAACTACTATAAAAAAAAAATAATTTAATATTAATCTTTATTAATTGAAATTTAAAAAATTAAACAAAAAAAAATTAGACGAATTTTGATATATTCAAATTAAGAATTGTGCGTACAAAAAAACGAGTCAACAGGTAAAGTTAAAAATTTAAAATAACCTAGGTATCAAAATAACTTTTATACATACACTAATATTTTTTGGTAAGAATTTTCATTTTTTGGTAAGATTTTTCAAAAAAAAAGAAACATAATTTATGTTAAAAATATTTTGAAAAATATTTATTGTTATTTCAGAAAAAGATTGTTATTAAATTCATTTCTGGAAGCAAATATATTATTAGTCATTTTAAATGAATGAAGATAAAAAAGATATCATTATTTTGTGAAAATTATTATTCATACTACTTAGTGTAGCAAATACCGCATATAAATAGTACAAAGTCTTTGATATATAGGTGATTGTTATTAGCATAAAATCTTTTATCTTAAATCCAAATGATAAGACAGAATGATTTTTTTATTTTTTATATTTATCTCTTCTTGTATATAATTTTTATCTTTATGATAATAAAAAAAATAATAATTTATAAATTGTAATTTTTCTTGAAAATATTACAACGTCATAAAAAGTAAAAAAAAAAAGATTATGATGTAATTTTTAATAACACAAAACCAATTATTTTTCAAAATATTTTATTAATATTATTTATGAATTTTTTTTGAAAAAAATATAGTTAATCACACTTGTAATTTGTAATTACTTATATAATTATAAAATATAAATGATCAGAGACATTAATGATATTATAAATAGATAGAAAAGGTAAAAATTTTAATGCACAAATTAATGGGTAAATTTATTTGAATATAAACCAGTTTGTTAGTCATATTTGTTAAATTAACATTTTCCCAATGCAATACTTAATGCAACTTTTAAGTGTACAATTTATTTAAGATCTTATATATTTTCTATATTCTTAATCAACTTTTGAATAATACTCCGGAGATTATTGTGAATTCTATTGCAAAATTGATTTTCTAAATATAAATTCAATTTATTTAATTGTTGAACGAATGCAGTAATTTTAATTTTACAATTATTCGTGATTCAGCTAAATACATGGAAATTTAATTTTATTCTGTTAATTTCAAAAAGTTAACAATATATGGACTGAAATGAAAAAAGAAGATATTTTATCGAAAAAGGGGGAATTTCTTTTTCTTCAGCTCGATATATGGGACTTGACCTACGTCTTAGAGGTTTTCCCCGACATTCTATTGAAATTTGGGTCAAAACTATTTTATATGGATTAATTTTATAGAAATTTGGGGGAAAACAATTTTATATGGAGCACAAAACTAATGGCTGTAGTGAGTCAGTCAATTTTGGTGTCAGCAATTGAATTCGACCGCTGCTACTTAGTATTTTTCCCAATCTTAAAATTTACTACATTGCTGTATATTTTTTATTACTCATTTAAAGTAATCATTTAAGACTTTAAGCTGTGTCAACTTAGAATGATATCGATAATCGATATCTCGGTCGGGAATTGAATTCATGACCCCATGTACCACAGCATAATATACACTATAACTAAACACTAAGCCACCACCGATATAAAAGGCTGATAACAAGAGGATAACCATTCTGTGGAATATCCAATAGCTACTAAAAAATATGCTTTCGAAAAATAATACGAACACTTGATCAAATGAGACATATCTTTTAAAAAACTCCATTGCTACACTACACATTACATCCTTAAATATAGTAAAGGTCTGTCTAGTAGAGGGGAGTAAAAGGAATATTGCATGTATATTGCACAAGCCGAAAGATTGCATTTAAATTTAACTATATACATATGTATATCACAATCATACATAAAATTGTTTTCAATTATCATTAATAAACCATACAAAAATTGCATGATATATATTAATAAAATATACTCTAATTATTTATGTAGAAGTACAACAAATCTTTAATAATTTTCAATTTTATGTGGTAAATCTTGAAAAATATTTTATAGGAAATAAGTAAAATGTAATGACACATTGGAAATTTATAATATTTTCCCATATTTTATATGGAAAAAAAAGTCGTTTTAGATTCTGAGATCGTTATCTCATGTTATAATATAAAAATGTTAAAATAAAATATACTAAGATTTGGAAAATACATACAATAAATATTTATAATTTTTAAAACATAATATTTTTCGTTTAGCTTTCATCGGAATCGAATTAAGAAATAGTTTTCCGATTTTATTACATATACGGTAATATAACAAATAATTCAATACTATAATATAACCAGCTAGATAAATATTATATGAGCTATTTTATTAAACTCGCTTTACTGAATCACATTTAAAATTATATACAATATTTGTGATGTAAATATACACTGTAACAAGATTATATTTTGTTTTTAGCTATTTTTTTTTTTGCTATACAATTTATAAAGTCACTGTGCGCTGAGAAGTTCAGATTAAAAAAGACCATCGGTTAACGCAGACGTGTAAAATTCGTTAATCAGCAAAAAAAAAAATTATATAATATTATTTTTAGCTATAAAAACAGATTAAAAATTAAATATAATTTTTAATAGGAAAATATAATATCGTAATTCGTTAAAAATTATAATTTAATTAAAAATATATTTAAAAGGTAATTTCATAAAATAATAATAAAGTTAAGTGATTTTGATTTTAGTGATGTTAATTAACCCTTTTTTTTAACTGGATTAAAACTGAAAAAAAGTGAAAAATTTTAAAATATCTTTGTAAAACTCGTCTTCTTGTGAGAAATGTATATAATAATTAATGTTGTAACTGAAAAAATCAAATTCTGGGATAATTGAATATATAAAGTTTTCCAATAATATGTCATTGAAACAAAAAGTACAATTTCAATTTTAATTAAAAAATTTATACAGGATATATTTTCGGATTAAAAACAATTTTTTATGTAAAAAAAAAGGTAAAAAAAGACCTTCGTGTATCATTAATTTCTGAATGATATCTTCAGTACTTACAACATATTTCGTTTCTCTCCAATGATCGTAAATTTTTTTTTATGTAATTTTATGCAGCAATATTTCAAATAATATAAAATGAATTGTGTGTTTAAAAATCCTACTATGTTAAAGTATTTTTTTTTTTGTTTTTAAAATCATAATGAATTTTTGGTGGGATATTAAATCGTTTTCCTAATCACTGGAAGAGTAATTAGAGTTAGATTAGTTTAAATATTTCTTGGTGGTGGTTTTTACTTGCAATTTGAAATTCAAATTATTTTTTGCAGACATTATAAAAAAAACCAGTTTTCTTTTTAAATTTAAAATATTTTTAGTATTCATTATTATGTAGTTTTGAAAAATATTATGTAGTTTTTTCTCGCCCAAGATATTTTTAATGTTAATATTTGAAAAGAGTGAAAGTATGTTGTAATCATTGTCTTTTTTATTGTATTTGTGCCTTGGGGGGGATTGAGTTAAAAATTTTTTTACTTATTTGACTGGTCAGGTCAGTGTAAGTTTAGTATGTTTAAAGTTATTTAATAATATGTAATTTTTTTATACAAAATTAAATAATTGTATAATACATTTTTTTTTAGTTAATTTTTTGTTAAGTCAAATATTTTCTTTGTGAGTTAAATTTTGTATTAAATAATTTGTTATTTCGATAAATAATTTTTTGTAGATTTAATAAAAATTTGTAGGAAATATGGTGCCAAATATAACGTAATTTTTACAGGAAATATTATATTTTTAAAAAGTTTATATTTAGAAATCGAATCTGTGAAGTGTATTTTGTCTGTCTTTATTTTTATATATTTTTAATTCTTAAAATTATATCACATTTTCTATATTATATATTTATTAAATAAAAATATGAGACTTTTATATTTTTATTTAATTAAAATTGCAATGTACCATAGAATTACCATAGAATAAAATTTAAATTATGTATATGTACCTACATCCTCGTGACTTATTTTTATAAGTAAATAGAGTATTATATACATATAGGAGGAATTTCAAATTTAAAATACTTATATGTAGTATGTATATCTAAAAATTTATTTTTAACTGCAGCGATTCTTATTTTAAATTGCAAATATTAAATAAGAAAGATTTGATTTAATTTTCAAATTTGTTAAATTTGTATAAAAATACGAATTAGAAAATATAATGTCATAAATTATTTTTAAACGAAATTTATTTATAATTTATCACAGGAAGAACCACGGTTTTTTTGATTGATAAAATTAAGTTATTTTTTTAATCTAAAGTGGAGACTTAACGAGATTGTAAAATTATAATTATAAATGGCTTTCCAAATTTGTAAAATTATTAGTGAATTTAAATCCAGGGATTCACACTTTTTGATTTCCAGAAAGATTAGAACCATATTAAAAGCGATCATAGAATTTTTCGACGAATTTATTTTTTTTTTACATTATAATTTTTCAAATTATTTTTTGTTCCAAATTAAGTTCGTCCTTTTTTAAATATATTTTTGTACAAATTATGAATTACAATTGGAAAAAGATTATTTAGAATTATAAAAAGACTGATTTCACTTGAAAATTCGTATAATAAATTTTTAATAACAGTTTAAAGTAGATATAAAAAAAAACATAGTAAATTTTATTTTAATTAATTATGGAATCTTATCAAACGACATTGAACTCTAAAATTAAAAAAAAAATTACAAATATTTTTATTATAGTTAAAAACTAAATATTAAGATAACAAATAACTTATAGAGAATAATCAATTTTTTTATTAGAATATTCGCAATTTGTTAATTAATATTATTTAGATAGTATCAGTATATAACATAAGATAGGTATATTATTAGATTAATATATCATTAAGAGTTTTTGTTACCAAGACTTTATTTGATTTAAAAATCAGAAAACTATTTTTTTATATTAAATTTTTAATCTATAATACGAAATATATATATATATGTTTACTTTATTTAAACGTTTCAAATAATCCTCTAATATTGATTTAAAAAAAATTAATTAAATTTGGTTTAAATAAACAGTCCAGTTAAAGCAAAAAAAATGTTAATACTAATATTGACCTTAAATTTTTGTACAGTGTGGCAGGAATATAAACAATTTAATTTTTATAAAACTCTTCTTATCTTTTTACTTTATTTATTGTATACATTAAACTAAATTCAAATATTTTTTTTTTTCAAAAATTTTAATAATTTTTTCTGTTTTTTTTTTTTACAGCAAACTAATTTTTTATAATGAATTTACTACCTCTAAGAAGATAATTTCATAATTTATGTAAAAAGTGAAATTTAATTTTATTCTAGAAGCAGAGAGTTTATATATTGTACTATTAAGTATTATAGTAAAATTTATCATAAGTAGTAAAAAAAAAGAAAAATATTCACAATCATGTCGAGAAATTCTAATGAAAATGTAACAATTGAATCTCTAGGAAAGAAAACAGTTCATGATGAAATACCAACAGTAGCAGATTATTATTCAAGTAAAATTATTTCTTCCGTTATACAAGTAAAATTAAAAGTTTAATTTTTAATTATTATTTTTTTTTTTTTTAATTTTCAGATTTAAATACATTTGCAACACTATCAATTGCAATTGGAATATTATTATTTATATTTAATGTAACAATATATATATTAACAATTAAACAATTATTAAAACGTGTCCGTAAACAATATCTTAATCATATAATAACATTAAATAGTTTATATACAATTGTATCATTATCAGTATTAATAGCAATATTAGTACCAAAATTAATATTAATTTGTCATACAATAACGCATTTAACATTTGTATTTGGTTCACTTATATATTATAAATTATGTCTTTTATATATAAATGGTGTAGATAATTTTTTAAAAGAATCTGATTCAGATATATTAAGTATAAGAACGCATCCATGTTGTTGCTGTTGTAGTTTTATAAAACCAATGTCAGCAACAAAAAGACGTTTAAAAATAATTAGTTATATGATATATCAATTACCATTTGTACAACTTTTACTTGTGTTAACATTGAATATTATATTCGTAAGAGAAGTGGTAAGAAACGATTTTTTTCTTTTTGAAAATTATTTAAATATAAATTTTATTAATTTTTGGTTTTTCTTTTTTTTAGCAAATATATAGATCGTGTAATTTATATTTTATACCATTTATGTTTTCATCAATATTAATTTCAATATGGGGATTAAATATTATAACAAAAATGGTAGGCTCACATCTTAAGGAGAATCATTTTATGAGAGTAAATATATTATTAAAAGAATAAAATTGAAATTTATTTAAATTTTAATTTCTTATTTTATTGCAGCAAAAATTTGTATCTTTACAATTGATTTTGGTTTTATGTAAACTTCAATTTATCGTATTAAATTTAACATTGGAAACTATTGATTATGGTGGTGTATATCCAATTACTAATCAAGTTTATAAACAAAGTAAGTTATTAAAAAAAAAAAATTAAGATAATATCTAATTATTTCTTTTTCTTTTTTTAGATATTATTAGTTTGATTATTCTTTTGGAAATGTTTCCATTATCATTGTTCGCAAAATGGGCATATAAATTTCCTACTCTTACTCATTTATAAATTAATATTTTACTTTATTAAGATAGGGGAAGAACAAATAATTGTGTGATACATGTATACAACAAAAAAAAATTATATTTAAAATATTTTAGTAAAAAAAAATAATTTATATATACATTTTATATTTAAATAATTCATTTACTCATATTTAGTAATAATATATGTAAATATTTTGAAATAGATAATAGAATCTAGAACTGTTTTAAATTTAAGTATTTTTTTCTAATATGTTAAAACCAATTGAAAATATAAAGATTAATAAATATATATTAAAATTTAAGGAAATATGAGATGTAGTATATCAGTTGTATTGTATCCTATTCTATATTAGAATATGAATAGTAAAAAAAAAATAAACTATCAAGAGCATTTTATCTGTGACGATTGACTGGACTTGTTAATTGTTCGATTTTTATTTGGTTTCTGGAAAATCGTTAACGGACTATAATATTTTTCTACATATAATAGCGTTATTTTTCTATATTTACGTTTATTAGATTGTCTCAAAATTTAAATTTTTTTCATTTTCATACATAAAATACCTGAATTAGATAAATTGATCCACATTTGAAAAGTCATAAATACGGTACATAGATTTTCAAAGTTCTGATAAAATCTTTTCTAAATAAATTAAATTATTTCTTATTAAATATCTGAAATTCAATTGTTTTAATGATAGCCACTGAAGTGAATTTTATGTATAAATCATATTCTCATAATTTTACTAGCCCATATCTCTCGCATTCCTTTTTATGCTACTGAAAAAACGCAATGCAAGTAGAACCATCAGCGCAAAAACAAGATAACTCAATTTAAAAAAAAAAAAAATTTTTAATGCAAAATTAATAAAAAATAAAACCACATCGATTAGTGCAATAATCAGAAATAAAATATTAAGAATATATAGATGTCTAATTATTGCACTATCGATGTGGAATTTTTTTTATTAAAGTTTTTTTAGAAAAAATTGAGTTATCTTGTTTTTGCGCTGATGCCTTCAATTTCTACAAAAGTTGGATAATGATTAAAAATATATTTTTGTTATAACTTTGTTTATAGAAACATGTTTATATATAAAAAGGCAATAACTAGTAAGGTCTTCCACTCGCTTACAATATATTTCCTTAATAAACTAAAAAAAAACGTCACAAAATAAACCCTTAAAATTTGCATAAATTTTATATTGTAAATTGTTATCCAAAATGCATTTAAACAGAAATTTCATTTAATATATAGTAAAGTAAATAAAGAATTAAATTTCATTGTCGCTGTCATCATCTTTTTTAGCAGCTTGACCAGCCTCAACAGCCATATCATACCAAGTAGGCGGTGTAATACGATGAATACCATTTGTTTCTTTACTTACTAAACTCAATTCTAAACGAAATTCTTTATCTTTAAGTTCATCATGAACTTGATAGATTCTAAAAATATAATTTATTATATATTTTTAAATACATTTTTAATTGAGTCTTACATTTTTCCAGCATTTTTAATAATTTCTTCTGTTGTCATATCTGTTAAATTGATTTTTTCAATTTCAGTTTTAGCTTGTTGTTTAGCTTTACCACTAGCACATCCAAAATAACCCTTCAAAAAAAAAAAAAGAAATAAAAATAATTATATATAATGAAATATTAATAAATTAAATCTAATTTACAAATGATGATCCTGATGGTTCAATTTTATATAATTGTGCACCATTTTCTTCATCCCATGATGATAATATAGCTGATATACCAAATGGTCTAACAGCACTATATAATGTATATGCATGAATATATGCTGAAATTCGTTCATTTAAGATTTTTAATGGTATTGTTCTATCAAATTGTTGACGATAATTTGTTGCTTCTTGTCGTGCTATTTCAACAATATATCTACCATCAGCTTGAAGACCAGCTAAAGCTAAACCAATATTTTTATCAATTGTAAATAATCTTGTTCCAGCATCTTGTTCATATAAACTGCTAGATATAATTTTCTCAACAGCTAAAACAACACCATCTTTACCACGAAGTCCAATTACTGTTCCACTTTTTTCAACAGCTTTACTAGCATAATCTACTTGAAAAACACGACCATCAGGTGAAAATTGTGATGCTGATAAATCATACTAAAATTATAAGAATATATTATTTCTTATTGATATTAATAAAAAAATTATGAAATTTACTTACTCCAGTACCAATTGAACTCATTTTTAATTTTTAAAATAGAACTTATTTAATATTATTTAATTATACAAACTTTATTGTAGGACAGTGATGACAAACGGCTTTTAAATTGAGGTTATGTGTAGTCAAAATTTTTGACAAAACACAAAAAAAAAATGACTTTTCATTGTTGTGTACAGACATTGCCATATATGAAAATTTATCTGCATGGTCGCACCGCAACGCAACTTATTTGAAATTTCGAAAATTCATTGGAATGAAAATAAATTTGAAAATTGTATTTTTTATTTAAATATATAAATTCAATTTCTTATTAATTAATGATTATTAGATAATGTATAATAATTTTTATTTGTTTGTCTGTACCGGGTATTTAAAAAACTTCTGCTACAAAATGAGTAGAGTCTGCAAGGTAGTAAATTAAGTCTACAAAATATAAAATTTATGGTAACCCTTATTGTTGGTCAATTGGAAAATACACCTCTTCTTCTGTATTGACAGAAGAATAACAAAAAAAAAAGATTTACTCTAGCTAGGGGATTCGGATTCGGATAAATTTATTTTCGACATGGATGAATTAGAACGTTACGAAGAGGAGGTAAATAATAGCTATATTTTCTATTAAAAATTCTTGTATTAATAAATAATTCAAATTTCTTTAGCTTCGCCAAATGAATGAAGCAATTAAGTTACAAAATGAATTGCAAGCTTTATTAGAATTAACTGAACAAAATGAACAAGGTAAGAATTCTAACTAAAATTGTAAGTAATAAATCTCATTTAATAAAGTTTGTTTTAGCATCTTCTAGTTCCAAACCTGTTGATCCAATGGCAGATGAAATGGCCTTGTTTATGTCCGAAATAAAGAGTATAGAAAATACTACTGAAGAGGCAAAAAAATGTCCTGAAAATAATGAAGAATTTGAATTACATTTAGAGGCTATTAAGGTGAAATAAATAGTATTTTTTAAATCTTTGGCTAATATATTAAAGTTTTGGCTAATATATTTAACATACTTATAGAATGAATTAAAAGAAATGATTGGTAAAAAATGTTCAGCACCACATGAACATTCATGGGGAACAATAACTTATCATAATGCAATTATTTGTGGTTTAGATGATAGTAAAAGTTATGATTTAGATGATGTAAGAAATTTTCGTCTTCGTATTATGTTTACAAATCCAACACATAGAGAAATGATTCCATGTTCATATTTTTTGGAAGGTGAATGTCGATTTGATGTTGATAAATGTAGATTTTCTCATGGTGAATTAATACCATTTGGTGAATTAAAAGAATATCAAGAACCAGATTTTAGTAAATTAATAAGAAATTGTGTTGTTTTGGCT
Organism: Empis stercorea; assembly: GCA_949752835.1. Taxonomy (NCBI): domain Eukaryota; kingdom Metazoa; phylum Arthropoda; class Insecta; order Diptera; family Empididae; genus Empis; species Empis stercorea. The sequence goes on from OX457087.1 coordinate 8,090,949, forward strand.
AAAATGAATGATAAATTATGGCATAAAGGCAGAGTGTTAAATGAAAATTTTGAAGATAAAACTTGTACAGTTCGACTTGATAATGAAAAAAAAGAAATGGATTTTAATTTTGAAGATTTATTTCCAATATTCCAAGGTATTTTTATTTTTATATAATTTTTTTATGAAATTCAAAATATTTTATTTATTTCTGTTATCGTTTTAAGATGATGATTTGAGTAGCGGTAGTAGTTCAGATTCTGAGGATTCTACAGATTATTTTGATAAATTCCGACATGCTAAATTAGTTGAACAAAGTTTATTAAACCCAGCACCAAATCAAGCACTAGGAGAATGGGAAAAATATACTAAAGTATAAAAGAAAATTAATTTAAAATTTTGAGTTTTTGTATAAAAGAATTTTAATTTTTATTTCAGGGAATTGGATCAAAATTAATGGAAAAAATGGGATATGTTATTGGTACCGGTTTAGGCCAGAATGGTGAAGGTATTATTATTCCAATAAGTGCACAAGTTTTACCACCAGGTCGTTCATTAGATCATTGTATGGAATTACGTGAAGCTGCCAATGGTGATAAAAATTTATTTAATGTTGAACGTAAAATGAAAAAAGAACAGAAAAAACAAGAATCATTAAGTGCTAAAGCATATGAACGTGAAACAAATAAAACAGATTTATTTTCGTTTTTAAATGACAACATTTTTACAAATGGATCATCCACATTAAATAGTACAACAAATAATAATTCAAATAAAGTTACAGTCAAATTAAAAACAACAAATGATTATAAAAATCATACTACAAAAAAATTAAATGTCGAAAGTGTTAAAATTTCTGATGATATTAGAAAAATGGAACGTGATATTAATAAGATTAAGGATAGTATGAAGAGACATACGAATAGTTCAGAAATTTATAAGAAATTAAAAAGAACATTGGATGCTAAAAACGAAGAATTAAACTTATTACGTAAATCGGAAAGGTCTTTGGAAAAAGAACAAGTTTCAAGAAAACATAAAGATAAATTAAGCATATTTTAAAAAGGTTTTTTATTACTTTTTTTAATAATTATAGTTAATATTATTGATTAATTAATTCATTAAGTTAATAATAAAAAAAAATTTTTATTATAATAATTCAAGAAAATAGAAAATTTTATTTTGGTATAAGTACAAGTTTCTTTAAAAATTTTAATGAAAAATTGATGAAACAAAAATAAGGATTGTATTATCGATTATTATTAGACAGGCTGTAAAAATTTCCATATAATAAATGAAGAGAGCTGTTCATGTACCAGAGACAGCATAGCAATTTGCAATTGCCTATGCCGGCTTTGTTTATTTTGATCATTTTGAATTTTGATTTTACATAGGAATATAGGAGAGGTGAATTCAAACAAATTATTTATGAAATGACGTCCGAAAATTATTTCGTTATACGAACGAGCACTCTCATATATTAGGAACATGAGCCAGAGTCTGTTAAGATGACTTAAAAAAGGTAAATTTCATAAAATTTTATAAATACTAAATTATTTATTTCTGCCAATTATTTATTTTATTTCTTATTTCTTTATTTCTCTTCTATGGTATAACAATATTACTATCTTTATATTACTAGTAAATTAAAATCAGTATTGAAATAATCAATAAAAGCTTCATTTCCCTGAGAATCTAAAGCCATCTTTTTATTTGACATAATTTCAAACTTAATTGGTTATTGTTCAATACCACAAAATTAATCTGTTCATCAAATTGTATAATAAATAAAATTAATTTTAGTGTTCGTTCACGTTCAGTTATCGAGACATCGTATAATATTGTAGACGGGGTTTCATTATACACTTTTGAGCCATAAGAAAATACTAACTTATACTTATACATAAAATAAAAAACTTTTATTTATAGTTTTATTTCATTTTGTACTTATTAAAAGTTCAATTATAATTTTTGTGTAAACATGTTACGAATTTTAAGATCAGCAGCTAATCGTTTGCAACAACAAAAATGTGCTGCTGTTGCTCGGTATTCATCTATGCCGCTACCAGAAACAACTCCAGATATTTTATATACCGGGGTAAGTTAAGTAAAAAGTTATGTAAATAATTAATATTTGTTTGGAAATTGATATAAAATATTCCAGAAATAATTTTCTATGATTTAATTATGTTTTGTTAATAATAAAAATTAAAAGATAGTTTAGATTTAGATAACCCTTATTTAATTTGACCTTGAAAATAATGTCTATTCATTTAGTCATACTCAGATTTACTTTTTGTTTGGTAGAAATTATAATTGATTGCATTGAAAAAAAGAATTCAACAAAATTATTTATAAATACAGTATGTTTCTATAGAAATTATTATTATCTCTAGAACTTTATCTAAAGTTCTAACTCAAATAACAAAAAAACTTATCAGGTTAATTTATTTATATATTTATTTTTTTCCTAAAATTAATTTCCTAAAGCAAATTTATTTATTTATGTACACAGTAAAATTTCCATTAAACAAATATTTATTTTAGATATTTATTAATAATGAATGGCATAAAAGTAAAAGTGGTAAAACTTTTCCAACTGTAAATCCAACAACAGCAGAAAATATTGCTCATATTCAACAAGGTGGTAAAGAAGATGTTGATATTGCTGTAGAAGCAGCAAGAAATGCTTTTAAGTAATTTTTCAAATACTAAAATATAATTAATATCTTATCTACTGAAATAATTTTTGAATATAATTCTATTTTATAGATTAGGTTCACCATGGCGTCGAATGGATGCTTCACAACGTGGGGTCCTTATAAACCGTTTAGCTGATTTAATGGAAAGAGATCGTAATTATTTAGCGGTAAAAAAATAATAATAATTAATTTATTATTTTTCCTATTTAATATTTAAAATTTTTGTTTTGTTTTGTAGAGCTTGGAAACTTTAGATAATGGTAAACCATTTGCAATGTCATATAATGTTGATGTACCAATGTCTATAAAAAATTTACGTTATTTTGCTGGTTGGGCAGATAAAAATCATGGTAAAACAATACCAATGGATGGTGATTTTTTTTCATATACTCGTCATGAACCAGTTGGTGTATGTGCCCAAATTATACCATGGAATTTTCCAATTTTAATGATGGCATGGAAATTAGGACCAGCATTAGCAACTGGAAATACAATTATATTAAAACCAGCTGAACAAACAACATTAACAGCATTATATATAGCACAATTAGTTAAAGAAGCTGGTTTCCCAGAAGGTGTTATAAATGTTGTACCTGGTTATGGTGATACTGGTGCAGCATTAGTATCACATAATAATGTTGATAAAGTTGCATTTACTGGTTCAACAGAAGTTGGTAAAATTATACAAGAAACAGCTGGTAAAACAAATTTAAAACGTGTTACATTGGAATTGGGTGGTAAAAGTCCAAATATTATATTATCTGATTCTGATATGAATTATGCTGTTGAAACATCACATTTTGGTTTATTCTTTAATATGGGTCAATGTTGTTGTGCTGGTTCACGGACATTTGTTGAAGATAATATTTATGATGAATTTGTTGAACGTAGTGCTGAACGTGCTAAAAAACGTACAATTGGTAATCCATTTGAAATGACAACTGAACAAGGACCACAAGTTGATAAAGAACAATTAGATAAAATATTAAGTTTAATTGATAGTGGTAAAAAACAAGGTGCTAAATTAGTAGCTGGTGGTAATCGTGCAGAAGGTTTAAATGGTTATTTTGTTGAACCAACTGTATTTGCTGATGTTCAAGATGATATGCGTATAGCAAAAGAAGAAATATTTGGACCAGTTCAACAATTAATACGTTTTAAAACAATGGATGAAGTTATTGAACGTGCTAATAATTCTGAATATGGTTTAGCTGCAGCTGTATTTACTAAAGATCTTGATAAAGCTAATTATATTGTTCAGGGTTTAAGAGCTGGTACTGTATGGGTAAATACATATAATGCATTTGGTGCACAAGTACCATTTGGTGGTTATCGTATGTCCGGACATGGTAGAGAAAATGGTGAATATGCATTACAAAATTATACTGAAGTTAAAAGTGTTATTGTTAAAATTCCACAAAAGAATTCATAAAAAAATACACTATGAATTTTTATAATACGTATTTTGTTTTATTCTCTTCATTTTGATTATATCAACGTAATTCATATTTTTTTTTTTAATTTCATTCTGTTCGAAAACCTAATTTCATAATAATATTATAAATGTATATTGCAATAATAAAATATTTTTTCATTAAAAAAAAATGTGGTTAAAATGTGTTTTTGTATTTTTAGATAAGTGCTTACTAAAAAAGGTTAATAATTTAACCTTTTTTAGTAAGATTTTTCGATTATCTATTTTAATGTAAAATTTTAAATTCTGTTCAAATTTAATTGAATTTCATTTTTTTCTATATAATCTCTTAAGATTTTAGTAAGGTAATATCGTAAAATTTCAACAAATCAATTTAGCAAAATTATTCCTAAAATTTAGTGCTAAAAAACTGCATTTAACATATTTTTTAGCACTAAATTTTTGGAAAACATTTTCTGAATTGACTTGTTGAAATTTTACGATATTAATATTACCTTATATTAAAATCTTTGAAATTATACAACTGAATTCATTATTAAAAAATATTTTACTATTAATGTGATAAATTTTATTTAAAAATATTATTAAGAATATATACAATATTTTTTGATAGTTATATAATTTGCTGTTGCAAGTAAACCGATAAGTAAAACGATAAACAAATTTTTATATATCGTAAATATAATTATAAATATAATTCTTCTATTAAAAAGTAGACAATATTATTGATTTTATGTAGTGCTAAGAATATAGAATTATATGATAGAACTGAATTAAGTGAAATCATTGTATAATCATAAATTTAACGTAGGTATATATTTTATTTTAAACTTTCAATGCTTCAATGTCCGTAATAATGTAAAAGCTGAATAAGCTAACCTCATCACCTGTAAAAATATTAATTATATTAATTTTGTTCGTAATTCAAAAATTTTAAAATTCAAATATTGCAATTGGATTTTTTACATTAATAACAAATAAAACCGAGAAAAAAAACATAAATTATTTATAACGAAACTTTTTAAAATTGGTCACAATAAGAAAATATAAATTTTTATTATACCACAGAGATACTAGAATATTTTAGTATTTATAGTTATTATTATATTTACCTTTACAAATGTTGGATGAGATATTGGTATATAATTACCAGCACGTATTATATTAATTTTTTGTAAACGTTGTACAAAAAATAACATAATAATTTTAAATTTTTTATTTTGTTCAATCCAACAATTACATTCAAATACAGCATCAGCTAAATGTTCACTTTCAATTGTTAATTGATTACCAAAATAACATAATATATATGTTTCCATTGTTACAGCTATAAAAAATATTAATGATATTGGTATTTTAGATGAATTATCTGTATAAAGGATATAAACACCAATTGTACATTGTACTAAACCAGTACAAATAAATTGTGCAATACAAGCTGATGATATAATTTTCTCAATTGTATCATATAATCTGAAAATATTGATAGTCATTTTTTTTAAATTCCTCGTTCATAGACACAAAATTTACGTATATTGGAGAATATCGATGTTTTATGCCAATTTTTTGGATTTTTTTAATCTCCAATATAGACAAATTTAGTATCTTTTAAACTTTAAGTGCCCAATATTAACAAAATTTGTATCTTTTTTAATTCGCCCAAGTTATAGCGAAAAAACCTAGAATTAATTTCGTTTTAAACTTCACGAGAAATCGTTTTTCATGTTGGTTAAAAATATAGAAATCTTTCTCTGATATTTATGTTTTGTATATTAAATTGAAGATTGAAATCTGTATTTTCAGAATCTGTATGGTTTTTTTTATTGTATCTTAAAAATTGAGTACATTAAAGCATCCAGAAGGTGGCTCCCTATTTGCAGACCTTTTTTCAAGTTTTTTTGCTACTATAACTTTGGCGAATTAATCATCGAATTTAAAAATATGAAATGTAATTTTTTTGAATAGAGAAGCGAAACGTTGTAAATATCTTGCTCTTCAATTAAATTTCAAAATTATTAGAAATAATTAATTTTTTTTTTTATAAAGCTTTAATCTCCTTACAGCATCTCGCCTTCCATCATATACTAGCTATTATTATACTCGTTTTTACTTACTCCAATATAATTTGATGATCCTTAATACATTGTATTAAATCTTTATAATTTGTATCAACATCTAAATTCATATTTTGTCCAATATTTTTAATACGACATGTTAACGCTTTAATATGTCCAATTAATATACTTAAATATGCTGGTGGATATGAATCATTTGCAACATTTTGTATTGCTTGAATACTTAAACCAAATAATTGATAAATTGTAACAATTAAAAAATTTAAATTTGAATTTTTCCAATCTAATGGAAACCATGCCGGATACATAAGTATTTTTTCATTTGTAATTAATACAATTAATATACTTAAAATTGTACCAATTGTATATAATATTAAAAAACCACGAAATAAATTTTGTGCTAATTTAATTGATTTAAATAAGATTTCTTTTTCATAATTTGTATTTATACGATTATCTAATTTTGTTAAAATATCTTTAATACTATTTAATTTTTTCCGTACAATAAATACATTTAAAAATTTTAAATTACTCATTGTATCTGGAATTGTAATATTTAAATTTTCACATATTTCCAATAAATTTTCAACAAAAAATAAATTTATTATTAATGTTAATGGAAATATTATAGTGACAATTAAATTTAATAAAATTGAATAAATTATATAAATAATTTTATAATTAATTTTTGGTGGTATTAATCCAGTATATTGCCATACAATCCAATGATATTTAAATGCATCATTAGTGTTCACTTTCATGGCTAGTATTTATCAAGAAGTATATATAGTTATCTTTTTGATGTTGTTCTTTCCGAAATGAATTTCAAAATTAAACTAAACTTTTTCTTTGTAGAAATTTCTAATTTATATTGAAAACTTTTTTCAAAAAAAAAAAAACAAATCAATAAAATGCAACTTATAGTCAATTATATATACTCGTAATTATTTGAAATAAAAAGGACATTTTTGTAATGAAAGTTTTTTGAAACTTTATAAATTTGTTTTGTAACAATATTTTAAAATTGTTGCACCAGAATTTTAATGAATCCAAATAATTATGGTAATTTAAATAATTTAGACAAATTTCAAATTACTTAAAATATATTTTTTTATTATTTTGTATTTTCTAATTATTTATGTTTACAATTACATTTTAAATATCTTAAAAATTAAACCAATAATATACATATAAACAAAAATTTTTTTTTTCTTGGTAATACTGAACCAGCAGGATTATAAAATCTTAATTATATTTTATCGGTGTTACAAATTATTATTTTATGGTCGAGTTCATATATAAATACAGTTTAAATTAGTACTTTCAGTACTTTACTCTTTATTATTATTATTTTTACTCCTTACTAAGATTTTAATTCCGAAATTGTTGAGTACCAAAAATATTGTTGAATAGGGGAATTCCCTAAAATCTACCATTCCGAAATTCGATTATATTACTCGTATCTGCATTTTTCACTTAGTTTTTTTTTTTTTGAGAATATTAGATAGAAATGAGAAATGACTCTTCCTTCTAGATTTTTCTTTAAAGATCGCTATATTACACATATATAGCGCAGAATTTAGAGCCTTTCTAGTGATGATAAACGAACTAAATTTTAATATAATGTATCATGATCCATCTCTCTCTTTTAAAATCGTGACTCTGAATTTTTAGTTAATGCAGCTAATTGTGTTTTCAATGAATCTAATTGACATAATAATTCAATATTTTGTCTTTCTAAATATGCAGCTCGTATAGCAATTTCATCTTCTTTAATACGTCTACGGTCACGTGATTTCTTGGCTGCAGCATTATTTTTACGTCTTCGTTCAAAATATGCAGCATCTTTAATATTACTATTGACATTATTGTTATTCAACATATCATCATTATTATTATTATTCCTTTTATCTAAATTTGTATCTGTAACAGCAGCCATCATTGAATCATTATCGGAATCACCAGTACGATCTTCACTTTCACTATTATTCATTTGATTATCGCTATTTGATTCATCACTACGTGATGTTGAACAATTTTTACGATTATTTGTACGACGCATTTTTGGATTTGATATTGTTCGTTCACCACCATTTGCTGATCGGATTTGTTCAAGGATACGTTTTCGATATTCTGAATAACGTTCAACTTTTGAATTATCATATAAACTATCGGTAGCAGCAAAATTAGCAGCAATTACAGTTGGATCACGGGGATAAGCTTTAAATGGTCGAGTAGGTTTACTTTGTTGCTGATGCTGTTGTTGTTGCTGTTGTTGTTGTTGCTGCTGTTGATGATGATGATTTTGTTGATCAATTGCAATTAATGATGTAGCTTTTTTAAGTTTTGAATAATATGCAACTGATGTTGATGATGGTGATCCTGGATTACTTCCACCTTCTGATAATTTATCATCTAATTTTGGTGAAATATTAATTGTTGGTTGTGATGGTGATTTTAAATTTGTTATTATATTTTCTGGATATGATCCACCAGCTTTTATTAAATTAAAAGATTGTATTAAATTAGCATGTGTTGGATGATGATAGCCTTGTGATGGAAAAACTGGTAATTGATGTTGTTGTTCATCTTTAACTAGAATATGTTGTTTTTGTGATTGTGATGATGATGGTGATAAATCTCTTTCACGTTTAATTTGTGGATAATACATTGGATAAATTGGAAATCCTTGTGAATTATTAAATAATTGATTTTGTATAGCAGTTGGATTTGTTGTTGGAAAATTAACTGGATTTGTGGTTGAACTAATTATTGAATGATGATGTGCATATAATTTTTGTATACTTGCAGCTAATGTTTTACCATTTGGTGTTAATGATAATGTATCATAATTATCTTGTATTAATGTTGTTGTACTTGGTGAATTTTTAATTGAATTTTTTGAATTATTATCATTTTCATATGGTGATGGTGTTTTACGTGATATAATATCATTATTTGATTCATAACGTCTTGATAAATCTAATACTTGACATTCTTCAATACGTTGTTTATTTTGTTCCAATAAATATGATGAATTATTATATATTATATCCAATTTGGTTGTTGTTGTTGGTGAACTTTCTGGACTAAGACTATTATCTGTAAATTTAATTTAAAATTAATAATAAAATTTTCAAAAAAAAAATTTATATAATCCAAAATTACCGTTTTGTACTTGACGAACAAAATTTTCTGCAATTAATTTATCATGCAACATTTTAAGTTTTTTTTTTTCAATTTTTTAAAATAATTATTACGGTATAAAATTTGAAATTAAATAATTTAGATTATCAAAATCCACAAATAATTTAAATATTTTTTGTACTTGAAAAATTAATATTTTCTTATTTTTTTGAGAAACGAAAATTTTCTTCTTGTTTTTTATAGTTGTAAAAATTACATTCAAAAATTTAACAAATCACTAAATAAAATAAATAAAACGATTTTAATACTCTCTATACGATTGCTGCTTCAGCACTGACCATAACTTGACCCTGGCCTTTAGTTTTTATACCTCTCCTTCAGGCAGTTTTTGTAAAATTCTAGTAATTCAGCCCTTAAATAATTTTGTTATTGTAAATTAAATATAAAATATATTTAAAATGAGTATAGTGTGTGCAAATATCAAATATATATACCATAAAAACTTTTTTCTACATATACTCACTCTTACACAAAGAAATAATACAAATAATTATTTTTTTTTTCTATCCGAAAAATTTCTATTAAAACAAGTTGCAATTTTTGTCTGAAAAATGTTCAGTCAGAAACATATATTTTTTTTTTCTATCTCATTTTCTCATATTTGGATTATAGATTTTCAAAAAAATTGGTAATATGCGGTGGTGACCATAAAAAAGGATTATTTATTTGTTGAAGAAGATTCATTTCTTTTTGACCCTTAAACTCGTATATGGAGGATAAATGATTTTGGACTTTTTTTTTTTGGCAAAAAAAGAGGTATATATATATAAAATATTTTACCGTTTAAGGACAATATTGTTTAAGGATATATTAATTTTTTTTTTTGAATTACAAGGAAATAAAATAGAAAATTTTTTTGTTTGTATTGTTACGAAAAAAAGGATGAAAATTAGATAAATAAAGGAAAAAGTATTATAAAAAATATTTTTATGATATAAATATGAAAAAAAAAAAAAAAATTAATTTTAGAGGATGGAAAATTGAAAGGATATTAAAAAATTTTATGATTTTTTTGGAAATAATTATAAATTTATTTATATTTTCATGATACCAAAATGTAATTAGATTGTAAATTTTTCGAATTATTTATATTAATTACTTCTTGAAATATTAAATGATTGAAAGTTAAATTTTTAAAATAATTATTGCACAAGATTATATTATATAGACATATATTATTACAATTTTTTAACTAATTATCTTGATTTAAATTAAATCAGAATTTAATTGATATATGAAAATATATGTTATTTAAAAAATTGTCGCATATTCGAAATTTAATAAAATTATAATTACTCAAAATTATTCAGAGAAATTTATATGCCTAGAGGCAATTTTACAAGAAAGTTTGTATAATTAAATATAAATTATAAAAATGTATACAAAATATAAAGAAAATAGAAAATAATTTTAGATTGTTATAAAATAAATAAAATAAAATTTATATTTTGAAAATCAAAATTCAATTAGCTAATATTATTTCAAATTCAATCTTATATAAATATTAAACTATTACGCATTGAAAAATAATGATAATGTAAATGAAAATTATAATTCTTTAAAAAAATAATTTGTTATCATCTTATAATAATGACATTTAAATTTCTTAATCAATTGTTAACGTGTAAATATTGTATAAGATTTTAGAAATATATAATATAAACAATTTAATATTAATTTTATTCCAACAAAACAAATTTGCTGACAAAAAACGTTTTTGAAACTAAAACACTGTAAAATATAAAATAATATTATTATTGTCATTTAATTAATAAACAATATACTAAATAGCATAAGAGTTTGCTGGATGTATAATTTATATGGCCAAAAATAAGGAAAAATTTAATTAAAAATATTACAAATTGTATGCTATAATTTATAATGTACTGCACTCCAACGAAACAGATTAGGTTTAGTCGAATTTTCTTCTCCATTTAAATAATGACCAAAAATGAGCTTTTCAATTCTGTGGAATTTGGTATTACAAATCGGAGTCATTAGTAAATTTCATTCTTATTTAGAAACTAAACTTTTAAAACGTTCTTTAACAATTTGGATCCATTTCTACATATTATATTTATTCAATAATTGAATGTAAAATTGATGTAAAAAGTGTAGTATTCTCTTTTGTTATCAAATATTATGATCAACTGTTCAACCAAAATTTATTTCTCCGCATTCAATTATCATAAATTGTTGAATAAGCTGAGAGAAATTAATATCTTGGTCAGAAACCAGTAATGTCGATCACAAGAGCTTTAGTTCGATTTATGCATTATCGCTTTTCCAGCATTTTAAATATTTCCATATATGAGCCGTTGATTTTGAAAGTGGCATAAGTCACTTTTTGCGAAAAATTATGATTGAATTTCTGAAATTATTTTCTGAAAATTTCTGAAAATTTGAAAAAATTACAGACGGAATGAAAATATGGACAAACTAAAATTATAAAGCGTATTTTCTAAGACTATTTAATGTACATTAGTACATTTATGACTTTTTGAATTTTGAAAATATAATATTTATAAATTTTGAATCAACTTAAATTGTTTAAACTAGAAATATTATTTTAACAGTGTATAAGCAGATGTGAGCAGCAGCAGAATTAAATATGTGAAGGGAATTGATGTAATTTAAACAATATTTACTTAGGTCTCTATTAAAATTAGTCAAAAAATATAATTTAATTAAATAAAATTATTCATTTAATTATTCATTTTGATAATTAAAATAAATTTGCATCATTTTATTGATAATATATAGTGTGATTCATCATTATTACAATTAAATATAGTTTTCTCCCCAAATTAACCCCAGACATTAAGATAATAAATGTAATATAAAATTAGGTAATGTAATATCAGTAAAATATTAAATACTCCGACATAAATGGCAATACTCTAATAAATTTTATTAGAATTTCAATTAATTTTATTGACGGTTTATATGATCCAATTAATCATGTACCTCTAAACTTTAAATTACTTAATTATGGTTTAAAAAGTGTAAAGAGAAATATGCATATGATTATATAACTTAAAACTATAATCAATAGCTCAGACATTTATTATGTATAATATATTTCCGAGGTAGCTTTACTAAAGTATATAGCCTTGCCTGTTACTAGTTCTACAAAATTAAAAGTTTTACAATAATAAATTACTTAAATTGGCAATATAAATATTTAATATATAAGCACAGTATAAATATTTAAATTATTTAATTATCCTTTAATATTCGTAAAAAAGGATATTATATGCAGAATGCAGGTAAATAACTTTTATTTATTACTCAACTGATTATTCTAAGAAAATTTATGCAAAACTAAGAAAGAAATTATTTTTTTCAAATTTGTCATGGATGAAGAAAATTAACCAAAAAGGATTATAATAAAAATCAAAAAGAATATTTGCAAAAATATGTTTTCTATTTATTTATTTACATAAAAACAATTATTTTGAAGGATATTCAAAAAAAATGCTAATAAAATTTAAATAAACTAACAAAAATTTTTACTAATAGTTGAAAAAAAAGGGTTTTTCTTGTGGCATGGTAACAAATTTTTAAGAATTATATAAATTTTTTATATAGGAAGGACATTTTACTGAACAAAAAAAAAACATGTTTCTTGACAGACTAGTGGACCATTGGGAATATTTTTTGTTGAGTCACAAAGTCCTATAAAAATAACAAATAAAAATAATATATATTTGTTTTAAAGATTCCAAGAAAATTTAAGGATTTTAATATTTTTAACATAAAAAAAAAACAAAATTTATGCAAATTTTTGTACATTTTTCCTACTTTACGAAATGTTCGGTAAGATAGGAAATTCAATAGAAATTCATTAATCTTTTTTTTAAAGAAAATTTAAGAAATTTGCCAAAAGGATTACACGTAAGAATTTCTTATATTATGCAGATCCTATCTTGTACAAATCCCTTGTGTTAATTGTTATTGAGAAAGGACAACCAACAATTTTTTTTTAGAAAAAAGGCACAGAGCTATAATATTTAAAGATTAGATTGGTATATTATAATATTTATATATAATTGCATCTGAAAAAAAAAGTTGTCCTTATCTTGGGCTTTTGGAAAAAAAAAATAAATAAATTATAAATCGTTTCAAGTATTTTTTAATATGCACATTTATAATCCTTAAGGATTTAAATGTCTTTTTTTTTGTGGATTTAAAAGATATTTTAAATTTGTGGCAATTTATATTTTTGCGGAAATTGTTAACGAATTAAAATATCTTAAGGTTCATTTGATTTGAATGAAAATGATATTATAGTTAATGGTCGTATAGGTATATAGTAAATTTAAGTATACAACAAAATTGGTCAAGTTCCGAATGGTCTTTTGATTATCAATGATGGTTAAAGTGGTACAATTGTTATTTGGCTTGTGATACAATTCGGAAGGAAGATATTATTTACCGAAAAAACATGTTAATTTCATTCATAAAAATAAATGCAAAAAAAAAAAAAACATTTATGTGTAAAATGAGAGTAAACAAAGATGCCATTCTTATAAAAAAAATAGGAAGAATAATTGTCTTTCATTATTGGTTTAAGGATCTTCTAGTATTACGTATGATTACTAGTGCGGAAATTTTGTATTGATCTTTTTTTCCTATATATACTTCATTTTATATACAGATGTAGAAAAATAATATTGTGATTAAAAGTATCAAAATAAAAGGATATCATGTGAAACCACTTTTCTGAGGTATCGTAATTAGTGAACAAATTATATAGGAAAATTGATTTAGACTATTAAAAATACGATAATAATAAAAATAAGAAAAATATATCTAATAATTTCGAACAATTTATACCACAGACTAAATAAATTTGCAAGATTTTGTGGGATATGTCACAATTAATAATAAAGATTTTGTCACAATTAATAATAAATTTTCGAGAATCATTTTCAAATTATAATTGAAGAAAAAATACAAATGATCTAATAGACAATTTATGTAAAATGGATCTAACAAAAAATAAATTGAACTATTTCAGTTTCCTAAAACGCTTCAACTATTTTATTTACTTCTTTAATCCTTTAGTACTTCATTCAATTAATATTAATTTTTTAATTTTTTAATTGTACATAAATATTATAACTTCAATTGATACTAAAAGAACCTGATTTTTATATAAAAATCGAAAATATACAAAATAATTTGATTTTTAAGACATTGAAGAAGTCTAACCTTAACCTCTCTAAACCTAAAACCATATCCTACCTTCTATTCAATGGAATATTTCGATATTTTTTCAGAATATTTTGATTACATATAAATATAATTCATGTATACTCTATGTCTTTTGATTCCATTAAGACATTAAAATCACCCAAAGTTATGGAAATTTTCTTATCAAATCTAACGATAAAATAATATAATTTTGTTTTAAATAGTATATAGTAAATATATACTATTTAAACTATTTAACTATATAGTAAATAATCGTTATTACGTATGCTATATGGAATCATGAAAAAATTACGCATTTATTATTAAATATTTGAAGCCTTAGGGATATGTCAAGTTGTTAATATGAAATAATTATATTATGATTTCTGCTAAAAAATTATTATTCATTTATTGAATATAAATTTGAAAATACCAGATTAGTTGAAAAAAAAAAGAAGTGAAAACCTGAAATTTTAGTTATCAATTATCAAAAAAAAACTAGTTTAATATTAAATAAAAATTAAAATTATCGGAAATTATGAAACTTATATACGAGTATTAATCATGGCTATTTAGTTTGGCTTGGAATATTACCATTTTTTTAAATTTAATATTTACATAAAATTGAATAATTTGGTAATATCGTACAAACACAGACAACATTGACCGTTTATAGTTGATAAAAATGATAATAGTAGTAATTATTAAAATATTTTAGATATTAAATTTTCGGTAAAATTAATGACTAATAAATTTTGTGTTGTTTGTAAATATTTTCGAATTAAGTAATAATAGTCTTACAGTATGTACTATGAGCAAAGTTAATAATTAGTTTAGTAATATAGAAATTATTGTAGTGGCTAAAAATTTACTTATTTATTTATAAGATAAATAAATAAGACTATCTGCACTCTATCTTTCACGAAATTTTATAATTTTCTTACAAAACCTCATAATTATCTTCACGTTAAGTGAAGGCAACTTGAATGGAGATCAATCTCTATGTGGAAAATCGAAAAGGATTCAATGATAGACGAAGAGGCAGATCCGAATAAAGAAGTTTCAAGTCCAACCGATTGCGTCAGTTCACTATGTGACCTAATTAATTAAGCGTGAATTAACTACATATATGCACATCCAAAATTATCGTGGCACTGTTTGTCTCAATCTTGAGCTATATAACTAAATTCATGTCAGTAATATTGAGAACCAAATATGAACTATATATTTGAAATTATTATAGTCAACAAATTATGCTGATTTTTTCTTGATTTTCTAGACATTTTAAATAATTCAATAACAAATTCTTTTGAAAAATTAATACGAACAAAAATCATTCAATAAAATGCAATATGTTTGCCACACTACATGGTAGCTAATTTTACCAAAAAATCAATTAATCAAAAAAACAAAAAGAAATATTCAAAATCTATTAAACATAAAATCTAATTGAAGAAATTTCATAGTAAATTTAAGAAATTTGAACCGGAAGAGAAAATCATTAGCCTTCACCACATCACATCATATTTTTGACATCAACATTTTCAAAATTGCCTTAAAATAACATAACTTTTTCTTTGGTTTAAAAATGAACCAGGACATTTTTTTTGTTCAATCCTTAAGCAGAAATTTGAATAATATAATATTATTTGTATATTTAGGCTCTTTTATAAGGACCACCAGCTTAAAGACGACACAAATTCTAAAATATCTATATAATAGCTAAAATTTAATATACAAAATTTTAATGGTAATCTTGAGTGAGTCAAGGATCTACATATATATCTCTTAGGAAAAAAAGTGAAATGTTAGAAAATTGTATAAATAAAAAAAAGAAAGGAAAAAGGGGAAAAGAAAGTAAATAGAAATTGATGATCTTTTGACAGGACATGCAAATGAAATAATATTAGAATTTAGTATAAATATATAATTGTTGACAAATTGCAAGATGTTTTAAATTTTTTTAGAAAAGAAATTTATTTGTTATTAGAAAAAAAAAAACAAATTTGAAACAGGAAAAAAAGGATATTCAAAGCCACGTGCTAAAACAATTCTATGATTTTTTAAAGAGTTTTTCAATATATTTACATTTTTATACTGTCGTACTTGACCATTCAATTTCAATATTAATAAATTTAAATTTAAGGTGAAAAACCAAAATTGAAAAAAAAACCTTTATTTATGATGCCACTAAAATGGTAATTCTATTTATACCTAATTTTTGTAATACAGTTCAGTTGTTAACCTAAAAGTCAAAATTTTACTTTTATTAAATTGAAATATCATAAAAAAATTAACTTTTCAAATTAGGATCTTTATTCTAGTAAATTTCTATTCAACTTATACAACCTCTATGGTATGTATATAGTAAGATAGTATAATCATAAAACTATAAAACGTATTAGACCCATAGAAAAAAAGGAGTAAGTCTTATTTTCGATAAATTTCTACATAATTATTCTAAAGAATTTTGCAAAATTCTATATAAATTTTTAGTTTTAATCCTTTCGCAAAATTATTATATGTTAATTACCTGCTATTTGAAATTATGCTATTTTGAAAAATAACTATTCTTTGAAGAATTATATATTAACCCAATTTTAGTACTTTTTTCAAGCTGTTAAGTAATATTTTTGCCATTAGATGAAACGAAATTATATCTTAATAAAATTTTATTATAGGTGTAATTTATTTTTAAGAAACTTGAAATGTGCGCTACCTGATAAATATACATACAATTTTTCAACTCACAATTTGAAAAATCTTTAATTTTCCTTAAAAAGATGGCAAGAATAACAAACCAAATCTACCATTTTTTTTATTCTACTTTCTACGCCATTTTGCAACTCAATCTATATATTAAGTAATCCCTTTTTAAAAACCATTTTAAGGGTGGAGTTATCCTTATACAATGCATTATATACAATATTTGGTCAACATACAAAAAAAAAATAATTGCACATCCTTAGATGATAAATTAAGTAATTTTTTTTTTGTTTATATCTTTGGGGTGAAAATATGTATAATATGCCAATCAATATAACCAGTTATTACTATCTCAAACCCTTTCAAAAAAATATTGTAATTCAAATTTCCCGCATTTAATAAATAAAATTGAACACTGGTTTTAATTCCCATAAATTGAGATGACAGAAAATATATATTTATATATTGAAGATTCACCGATCTCTCTTCCTGAAATTTATTTATTTTATGAAAATTTAAGTGCAAATTTTCTTTTTGATTTTGGTTACCAAAAACTAAATCATATAAATATAACATCACATGACCAGAAGTGTTATAATAAAATGTTATGGAGAAAAAAGGGTTGATTGAAATTGATTTTAGAGTATATAAATTTTTTGTGAACCAGGATATATATGTGAAATGATGAAATTGTTTACAATTAAATATAGTGATATGAAAAAGAAGGGATTCGGACATAAAAAGGAAAATTGTCATTTCTAAAGGATAAGGCAATTTAAATAAATGTACGGGAAATTTAGTTTCCCACAGTCTGGGTAAGGATATGGAAAACTGTAAATATTGTTTAGGAATCTTCAAAAGGACAGTATAGGTAAGAAAAAGTGAAGACATAGGGTTTAATGATAATTTGTATTGGTATAATAAATCATATTCAGTTATGGGAAACAAATAAATTTCTATATAAAAACACAAACCAATTAAATAGCTAAATTCAACTAAACATGATTTTTCGAAAAATCTCATGAAATTTTAAATGAATAAACTATATAAATTCATTTGTAGTGGAGAAAATATTAATTAATGCGAATTAATAGTTTTAGTGGTAAATCAATTGTTGTCAGCACTTGGACTTGATTGCTATACCATTTATCCCACTATTAGTTCGCCGATAATTTTACTACTGATGGATCATACACTAAAAATTGAGAGAACTTGAACTACATAGATGCGTGCAATGAATCAAAATAATGACAATGTAGCTTTAGTATATTATCAATCAGGAAACTCAACTATATCCCACATTAATGTTTTTTATATATTTCTTTTAAATTCATTTTGTTTTTAGAAGCCACAGGAATTTAACAAAAACTATTAAACATATTTCTATATTGATCAATTTTTATTTTTAATAATGATGGGCAACCAAAAAATCTTATATCATGCGGGGGTGACTTAATAATATATATGTGGTTTATTTTTATCTATAAAAATATTGTACATATTATAAAAAAAAAACTATATGTACATAAACTTAACTAACCATAACCCTTCCGCATTGCTTTAGAAATTTACAAATATATATACCACTCTGATATATAACGAAATATATTTACGTTTGATTGCAAAATAAAAAGGGTAAACTATAAAATGAAATTATCAATAAGGAAAAGTGAATCTGCTGACAAAAGATAATAACAAATAAGGAAATAAATATACAATAAAATATTTTCAAATATGGCAGATGTTATTAAAATTCACAACTATTATATTTACTGTTGTTTAAAGGACATTTTGATTAATTATTTTACCAAAAATAATTTAAATATATTAAATTGTAAAAAAAATTAGTAAATTGCATATAGTTTACTAATTCAAAAATTACTTATTAAATTTAAAATATATATGAGTGAATATCGGTTTTTATTACGTCAATATTAAATTATTAGCAAAAGACGTGTTTATTTACTATTAAAACACCTTAGGGGTGTTAATTATTAGTCTATGCATATTCTATATACATACAAAAATAATCCTATGCTGATTAAATACCAATTTGAAAATGTTAAAATAAAAGTGAAAACGAGTAATTTTTACTTTATTAATTATATAAAACTTGTTTATGGTAAAAATGTTAAACAAATTAGGTAAAATTATGAAACTGAATAATATTATTCATGATTATAGAAATTTTCCATTATGGAATCTAAATCATTTTTAATATTAGTTTAATCATTTTTAATTATTAACAAGTTTTATTTTGGTTTTTGAAAATCTCATAAATTTTTTTTAGTTCAATTAGAATTTTTTCGTATTAGTTGCAGAAATAAAATATTAGGAGAGTATAGTTTATTATGGATTATGTGCAGTATACATATACTACATATATGTTGTATCAAAGCCGGATTATATACGGCTTTGGTTATGTTTCTTTGGTAGTAAAATATCGTTGTTAGTTGACTAATAGTAGTTCACACCAGCTCGAAATTATGTGATTTTGATTATTATCGTAATTTTGACCAAAATTAAGTTCAAAATCATGTAATTTTCCATACATTGAGATGATTTGTAAATCACATCAAATATAGTAATTTTGTAGAAATCATGCTCTAATTCTAAATCATGTCAGAATCGAATGTCGAATGTAAGTATCTGAATCTGAAGTAAAATTTACATTAATATAATTTGAATACTGGTAAAATATTAGTAGTCGAGTACAATTGTTGATAACGATTGACTCACTACTAAACCAATTAGCTTATTGCAATTATTAGTTTATCAACTTCAGAGGATTTAATGGATCGAAATCCATATCCGATTTGTAGGTTTGATTTTTATAGATGTACTTTTTTTAATTAAAATATAACGGTGAGAACTTCTTTGAACTATGAGATTGTGCCCTAGTCCCACATAGAGCTGTTGATTCAAAAGAATAGACAAAACACTGCCTAAATATTTTCAAAGACATATGAAATTTCGTAATTAAAAATTAATTAATTTTAATTATATTTTGTTGAATATAAATAAAAAATTTTCCTTCAAAATTTTATAAAATTAAATTCACTATTATATACTAATTATTCAAATTGAAACTTAAAACCAAAATTTAAAGAAATGTGAATTAATTTAGTTTCTTTCCGATAATCTTATCCATTATTATAATTTTACAAAATTTTAATACGTAATCAATTATTAAGATTTCTAATAAAAGGTTTCAATATTGTATATATTATTTCAGTTGTTGCTCATCATGTTGATTTTTAAAAACCCTAAAATACTTGACTTTCCTTTCCTTCGTATTTCTTTATTCATATATGGAAAAGTAAATAAAGTTGACGCCAATAATATTTAATGTCTAATAAATAAAATTTCTTCTTCAAAAACATTGTTAAGCCTTTTTCTCATTTAAAAAAAAATATTTTACATATTTATATAATGTCCTGAATTAATATTGACAAAAAAAAAATCTTATTCCGCTACTAAAATTTCCTTATTCTATCTATATACTCTATACCGCAAATCGTTCATAAAATCCCGGACATAACAAAAATATAATAACAAATAAAAATCTTCTATATGTACACATAATCTACCACATATCTTTTTAAATGTTACACGCGCCAATCATATACAATATGTTTAGTCCTATTTTATATACCACATTCACATAGAAATTTTTTTTTTTTCATTTTGTTATTCTTTTTGGTATCAATCAGCAGGTGTTCTCTAAGTGTTAGTTTATCGGTATTCAGCTAAGGTGGATGGTATACCGGTAAAATGAGTATTTAGCGCACTATGTAAGTAATATTGAAAATATGAAAAGGACGAATTTTTAATGATGATTTATAACATTTATTTTTCCGGGAGGTAAAAGGATATCAAATATATATATATTTGAAAACAGTTATATTTGATTAAGGATATGTGAATTTATATTATTATTATTTTTGCAAAAAGGATTCTTTTCATAATTCACATGAGAAAATTTTATGAATTTTTGAAAATAATGCAAAATTATATATTTTGTTTATTTGTTCATTTTTTTTTTGTTTTTAAAGAAAGGATTTCGATGACAGTTCGCTTTTATGGATATTATGGATGAGGTGTCTCGAATTGGATGTTCCGATTTAGGTTTGACATGTCCTTTTTATTAGTATATAAATTTTAGGAATATAAATAAAAAATATAAAAGTGAATTTGGTTGGGAGGTCCAAAAAGTATTCTCCAAAAATCATAATTTTTTACTAAGCATCATACATTATGTAAGATAGTAGATGTAATTTGTTATTATTAAGATTACATTTTAATAATTAATCAAAATGCATTGATGGTTCCGTCCAGTATGTAGACGGACATCGAAGTCATTATGGATACCATAAAGCCCGAAAGGTGATATCATAAGATTGTATATTCGATTCAATGCAATTGTATCGATGTTGTTCAATGTTAGCCAGTAGAAAAATGCACAATAATATAATTTAATGACAAATGTAAAATTGTAAACAAATGTAAATTGTAAAAATTGTAAAATTCGACCCACTATGTGAGTTTCTCCACAGTAGGAGAACTTATAATTCGGAATCCAAAATAAAATTAGTAGATCCTTTTTTTCAACAGAATATCTGGGAGCCACTAATAATATGCCAAGTTTACCTCTTGTCCAGGAGAAATATATACATAATTACTTATCCTTGAAATTCATACTTCCATGAATGTCTATATTTGATTCTTTGTACTATTCCACGATTGATTGTTTAGGCATAATCTGTAGTATAGTAACATTATCCACCTTAAAATCTTTATTAAAATTTCTTCTAGACGAAAAATATTGTCGTTATGAGCTCATTCAAATTTCCAGAAAAGAACAATCAGAGATATTTACTTAAGGAGTACCAAAAGGCATTTATAAAAAAAAGGATATTTGCACCTTTAATATTATAAGAAGCAAAGTTTTTTTTGTATGACAACCCTTCCGGATTTTCTTCTCTTAATCAGGCAATCAAAATTCATGATTTTTTTTTGTAATTTCTGGTAAATAATGAAGTTTTATATGAAGTTCTTTAAAATCAACATAAATAAATATTTAATCTCCTCCTTAAAAAAAATTTGTATATAAGCAAATAAGGATTTATAGTTCTTTATTTTTAATACACAATAAATTGTCACATTACACTAGATTTTTTTGTATAAATCCTTTCAAATTTAGATATTGAATATCCTGAAAAAAATTGCAATTGTGACAATTTTCGTGTATAAAGTTACACCTTTAAAATAAACAGTTTTGTACAATTTTTGATTTTTTTTTCACACATAACACTTTCAGGATAATGAAGTGAAAAAAATTTCATCAGGATTAAAATACTGTACTTTAAAAAAAAATTTTTTTATTCAGGTGATGAAAAGGATAATAATTGAGTATAAAGTTGTCAATGTCAATCCTTTTTCAAATGAAATCTTTTATAATTACAATATTTTATGAAGACTATTTCTTTTGGTTAGTTGAAGAGATTATGCAGATGATCAACTATATTAAGTGAAGTGTCCTTAAAAACGGTAAATATAGTGATTATAAGATTTGATTTATTTTTTTTATAAGAGTGAATCATTCAATTTCAATGATAAAAATTCCAAATTCTTTGTTTCTAACAGAAATAATTCCAAAATTTATAAGAGTATATGCCGATTAGAAGTTAATTATATAAGCTTTAGAGAATTTGACGATGAACGTTCTTGTGACTGTGTCCACCTTAATCACCGTTGTCATAAATGTTTTGGATCCTTTTTCGTGAATGAACTACCGGAAGGTAATTCTGCGGTTCGATCTGCAGAGCGTAGGGAAATGAAAATAAAGCTTTGATAAATGTACAATGGAGATTAAACTGATATTATCTAAACGTGTAGTCCTCCAAATTATCCTTTTTTCAATCCATTTATCCAATAGTTTCTGACAGAAATGTCATATTTCGTTAATTTTTAATAAATCTTAAAATTTAACTTATCTGGTAAATAATTTACTGATATGAAAGGAATTTAAAGGATTCATATTTATGGGATTATTAATAAATGATTTATATTTATGGGATTATCTTTAAATAAATTATCTTCAAATAAATTATAGAAAAAATCCTTAAAATATAATATATTCACACAATTAATAATATAATATCGAAATATCGGGAAAAAGGATTTACGGTTGTCTAATTCATAAAATCGCTACAAAATATTTAAACAAAATTATAAAAAAATAAATAAATAAATAAATATCCTTTATCCTTAAATTTCTTATCTAAATAAGGAAATGCGGTAAAAATCTTTTAATCTTTCTTTGACCAAATTCAATATTATTATTTTTTTCTCATTTTTAATTTTCATATTTCTTTGTTGTTCGAATCCTTTCTTTGGCTGTTACTTTTCTTGTATATTACCAAAAAAGGATATTATAAAAAAATTATAATTTTATGGTAAATTTTTTTCATTTGTTCTTCCAAAAATGCAATTTTAATTCTCTAAAGGATTGAATTCATATTAAAAATATATTTGTATAATATAAGAAAAATGATTCAGTATTATTATTTTTGTTGAAAATTTTTCGCGTTATTCAATGTTAACCGTAAAAAGGACATGGACAACAACAAAAATAATATTCTATTATCTATGCTTGACCATTTCTTGTGGTCATATTTGAAATTAATTATATTATATTGAGTTGTTAAATGAGCACAAAATGACTCTTTAGTTGTCGCATTATTATACTTTTTTTTTACTGAATAGACAAAAGTCCTTTTTATGTGGTAATATACAATCCAAAAAAAAAAAGGCAAAAGGTTAGAAATTTTTTTTTTCTATAAAATCTTTCATTTTAAATGGTAAAGAAAAGAAAAATTTGAATGGTCGTCTATTACACAGAAAAGTAAATTATGCTGAGTCAAGTTCTTTTTTATTTACTTCAACTTTTCGTCATCGTTAAAAACGGCTTATATGATATAAAGATTTTTTATATATCCTTATTAGTTCGGTTATTTAAAGAAATTCGAAAAATATGTTTTCGAAAAACTATAATAGAAAAAAAAATGTCTCAATAGAAGGTTATAAGCTTACGTAAGGTAATAATAAAAAGGTTATTATTTTAGGAATTATAATCCTTAAACGATTATGGAAAATCCGTTTTTTTTTTTTGGATAGAATATATTTTAAATTTAGTGTTAAACTGCTTATTATTATTATTTTTTGGAAATGTTAATAGTTAATTTTGTTGTTCGTTAATTTTTCTAAGAAATTAATATTTGCTCAAAAAAATTTGAAGATTATAAAAATATTTTAATTATCATTTTATTACTATTAAAATTTTGGTGAAATGCAAAATGTCGTAATGTATAAACATGGTAATTGCATGAAACCTTGTTGTGAATGGCCGGTATTTGAAATCTTAGTTTGGATTTTGTACTGTATATGAATGATGAATAGATGACGTACAATATATAGAGTAGATAATTTCGTTTTTCGGTATTTAGTATAGTCTGCAGTGTATTATGCTTCGGTGTACAGAGTCGTGGTCTCAGTTCCCAGCTGAGGCATCGATTTCGTTGTAAGTTTATTCAATTTCAAATAAGTACCAGTAGTAAAATATTTTAGCAAAATAAACTGGGACAAATATTAATGATCGAGTCCAATTGCTGTTATTTCACTTCTAAAGGCAATTAGCTTCTTGCAATAATTGTTAGTTTTTTACAGAGCAAGTTATGGCTCGAAACCATCTGAAATAGCAACCAAACAGAATGTCGAGAAAAATGTGTAAATCAACAGAATGTCTGGGCCAATATTGGAATGTTAAGCCAAGAAGAAAAATATAAGTATAGTTAACCGACCTTTTTATGTAATCAAATAAATTGAAGATATAATTTTCAGATTAAATGGAATCATATTTTCGTTTTCGAGTTCAATGAAACTTATTTGAGGATTAAAACTTTAATTGGTTTCGTAATTTTAATAGCCTAAAATAAAACCAAATAGTTTCTATTATTTTATAAAATTACAATTTTATTTATTATTATTCACTATAAATTATTTTATTTCTTTTTAATAACATGAGCTAAATCATAAACACCACGTACACATTTCAGTTTAACACCTGGTACATCTTGTAAACGTCCAACACGACATAAGACAATATTATGTTCTTGTAAATTATGTCCAATACCAGGTATATAGGCAACCATTTCTTTACCCGTTGATAAACGTACCAATACACATTTACGATTAGCTGAATTTGGTTTTTTTGGTTTTTTAATTAATGTCTTTAATATGACACCTTTAGCAAATGGTTTACCATCTAATGGTGCACGTGGTGGACGTGTTTTAAAATGTGGTCCATTTCGATGCATTTGTTGTAATGATGCCATATTACGTACAACCGAATTTAAATTGTTGTTCAATGCTGGAAAAATTTGAAAATTATGGTAAATAAATATAATACATCACTTTATCCGATGTTTTAATCAATTCGTAAACAAATATTTCTTTTTCACATATATAATTATCTCTTCATTATTTTTTAGTATTGTTAGTTTCAAAAAAAAAAAAAAAAAGATGTCAAAATTGTTTTAAAAAGATGTAATCAGTCATTCTACGGTCAATAAATAGACAATTGACAAGACAATTTTGACCACAAAAAGGACAAAAGGTCCTTTTTTTATATTATAGAAAACAATAGGAGTACAATAGTTTTAGTCAAATTTATTCTACAAAATATTATTTGTTAGATATTGTTTAGTTATTGTTTAATAATTCGTTATATCTTGAAAATATTGCAAAAATAAAAAGGATTCGTCATAACACGTCACCCTTTTTCTTGTAAAAATCATATTTTTTTTATATTAAAATCAATGTTTTCTTCGAAAGTAAATATCAAATTGGTAATAATAATTTCTTCGTAATATCATCTCAGCAGGAGGACATATGGCACGTACGAGTAAGTGAACATATATATATATAGTTTCTTATTGTCAGAAGATTCTGCGAAACAGTTGTTGTCCAAATCTATTTTTGACCACAAAAATGGTTAGATTTCGAAAATTGGTTTACTCTTTTTTTTTAATATATAAAAAAATTGCCATAAGGTTTCAAATTAAGAGATTAACAAAAAAAAAATTGTGATATTTTATTTAGGCTATTTTTTTATGTCAAAGGATTTGAAGTGATATTGCAGTTTTTGTAAAAGATTGTTATCAGAATATATTTCTTTTTTTCGAAGGAGTTATACAAAATTGATTTAGGAAACATCTGGAAATTATGAAGAAATTGAAGATTATATTTCATATTGCAGGTAATTACAATATTACTTGTCTCAATTTCTGTTTAAGAACTTAAAATACTTTAGATCCTTAATATAGTGCATATATATAATATAAGTTAGAAATACTCTAAATTGAGGAAATTTATTTAAAATTTCTTCATATTTAATTTTAAGTTGCTTTTTCCCACGAAATTTGCTACTACAAATCATTTAAATCCTGAGAAATATCCTCGAAATATTTCTTTAAATTAATATTATTTACACCTTCTATTGTTTACAGAAATTTTCCCATCAAAAAATATCCTTTAAAAAAAAAGCGCTTCAACTCAGTTTTTAATAAAACTCTTTTTCTGTACAAATATAGAAATCCTTTTTTTTCCTTTCTTAGAGAAATCAATCTCATGACCACTAAAAATTTAATAATTTAATACAATTGCAAAATTTCATTTACAATTATTTTCCTTTTCAATTTTGTATTTCGTTTTTGTTTATTTGAAGAAGGAAAGTGTCCACTTCTTTTCCCATCCTTTTAAAAAAAAATTTGTATATAGATTATTAATGAAATTGAAAATATTTTTATAATAATAACCGAAACATTATTAATAATATGTATTTCAAAATGAATCATAAACTAAATTTATTTATTGTTCCCGTCATATTGAATACATAGATAGATGAAGGAAAAAAAGGATAATAATAATAATAATGAGTTGAAGGAGGAAATAAATAAACTTTGTAGTCATTCTTCATATATATATATAAGGATGCGTGTTATTAAACCATATTTGTAATGGGCTGACCATAATATCAGATCCTTTTTTTGTGTTCCTGTGCTCTGTTCTATATCTTTTATTCAAAGGATTAGCTTTCGTTTTTTTTTTGTGTGTTGCGGATTGTGAAAAAAGGATATAAATATGATCACGAAGAAAGGGTCATCTGCACACGTTCATAAAGAAAATAAACGAGATTTTTAGCAAAAAAAAATGTGTATTCATAGAAAAAATTTCATAATTTCTGGTCAAGCATCTGTCCATTTTATGTGATCATATCCTTGTAATTTTTTTTTGTAAATTTTTGATATAACCCTTGGATAAGATGATCTCAATTTACAAAATTTCTTTGTTGTAATAAATATTATTCTTTTTTTAGCGAACATAATTTTGTTCCCGGATTTTATGAATTAATTTTGGTATAATATGAAATTATTAGAATTATACTTAAAAACTTTTAAGAAAATTAATCTGTTAATAAGAATTTTTAGGGTTTAATAACTTAAGAATTTAATACATTTAATTGGTTATTAAATTTTGTATTTCACCACATTGAAGATTATAACGATAATTTAATTTGGAGATAGATGCCATATTCTATTTTGCAAATATTTTTCGTTGTTTTTGTAAATTGGGAAGAAATACTATCGAAATAGATAAAAATTAACTAAAATTTAATATAAATAACAATTCAGACGCAGTATAAAGGGATAATTATGTTTTCAAAACGATCATTTGGAAATTTTAAATTTATTTTTGGAATAATTCACAAAAAAATTTCTCCTTTTAAAACATCTTTAAAAAACTCACCACGAATAATAATTTTCTTAAACTTCAACACCTTCAAAATCCCTTCCAGAAAAATCTTCAAAATTTAAATTTTTTAAGAAATCAATAATAAGAAATTATTCTAAAAGATCATTTATGTCTTGACTATCTACAGTGAAATATGTTCTCAAATAGTTTAGTCATCATAATAATAATTTGTAATAACCAAAATATAATACATATTATTATTTTTACTTGCCACCCACAAACAACAGCTTCCTGTTATGATGGCTACTATATATTTTGTTTTTTTAACAATTTTAATCCTTACATTTATTACAATTACTAAGGTCCAGGTGTTTATGAAAATCTATTGATTGATACGAGATTATAGAATATTTTCCCTTTTTTTCGCACATCCACATAATAATTTCTATTTATGACCAATGGTCAATTTGCATATTTCAAAATTTCATTTTTTTATTTGTGAATCCTGTTGGACAATGTAATTAAATAGGTTCCTGACAAGTTTAGATTAAGGTAATAATAGAAAATATTATTTGGAATTTTTTTTAAATTTCAATGCAATGTTATTTTTTTGAATATGTTTTTTGTGTATATCTGATTGAACATTGAAGCGTGGTGAGAAAAATATTAATTCTTGTTGTTGTTTGCAAATTGGAATTTGTTAAAAAAAAAAAAGATACGGAAATTAAAATTTTTTGATTTTATAATTCATATTTTTATGGATTGTTCATTTGAAAATATTATTATGATGAGTCATAATCAGGATATTTAATTTATAAGAAAATAGTAAAAAGTAAATACTATTTAGAAATTTAGAATCAACATTTATCATTGACATTGCGAACTACTATATAAACAGGGCTCAGTCTATAACTAAGGTGGTTCTGGTTCATTGTTCATAAAATAAAAATATTACTTAAATCGTTCACATAGTTTAGAAAAAATTAATAAAATATTGGTGTTTAATTAAATGATTAACTAAATTTTAGTTAAATAATTAATATTCTACATTATAAATAAAAAATTTAAATAATTAAGTTGTACCTTGACATGTCCATTGTGTTGTCAGAGAAATAGTTTGCCGCAAAAAATTCATTTCCTAAAAAAATATTAATGAAATAAATAATAGTTAAACTATTATTTCTTCTATCTTATAATATTTACCAATTGAATATTTATTATTTAATTTCTATTTTGTTATTTTTCACTTTTTTAATAAAAATTCTTAACTATCCTCCTAACCAAAACTTTTATAACCTAACCTAAAATTTTTGACATTACATTTATTTGACACAATTTCAAAACAGCTGTTTCTTAAGAGGTTTATCACTAATTAGTACTAAATAACAATATATGGTACAATAGTACCTTTTGATTGATTTTCTAGTACTAAAATTAGTAAATCGAAAAGGCGGGATAATTTTGAAAAATCATAATATAGAATAGGCAAAAATAGGAACATTATCACAGAACGAATTTCTCTTGTAATCTTATGTTAAGTCTATTCAGGTTCGATATTCCTATAAAAATACATTAAAATTGGTTAAATAAAACAATTTCTAATTTTTATGTATAAAATTGGATCACGTATATTATAACATTTTCTGTTTTGTAATATATGTTTTGTTTTTTTTTTTCATAGGTTTTTTTTTTATAGTTTAAATAATTATTTTGTCATATTTTTATTTATTGATATATATTTTCTAAAATTTTGAATACTTTTTCCCCCGAAATTTTTGTTGTTTTTCTTCTTTTGTATATTTTGTTAATTATTTGATCACACAAAATAGAAAAAAAATGAAAATAATTAAATGTTTTTTAAATAAAAACTTCCTAAAAATTCTATAATAGTTTTTCAGTTTTATAATATAAAATAAAAACTGAACAATATTTAAGAATTACACTAAAGTTTATAAAAAATAATAATAATAATAATAAAATAAAAAAAAAATGGAATACAAATACTAAGATTTAAAGTTTCATGATATATGAATTATTATAATTTTTTTTATATATATATATATCTATATTATGATTCAGTAATTGAAATTTAATTAAAATTTCATTATAATTTTTTATTTTTTATTTATTTACTATAATATTTTCTTAAATTTAAAAATAGTTCTTTGTTGTTATAATAATTATTAATTTAAAAAAAAGATGATCGATTTATATTTTTTGTTATATAAAAAAAATTCCTAATTATATTTTTCTTTTTTTTTTTTGTAGCTTTTTATCTTTTCATTTTGTTGTGTTTAATTTATAAACGTAAAATATAATAATATGTAATGATAGAAATGAAAAATTAAAATAAACAATTTATGAGAAAATAAAATTATAAATGAAAAGTACAATGAGCACAATTACAATAAAAAAAACATTTTTATAAAAAAATTTAAAAGACAAAATATTATAAATATTATTATTTAATACAAATAGAAAAAATTGTCAAAAAATGTTTTCTTCATCTTTAGTTTTTTTTGTGTAAGATTTTTTTTTTATTTTGTATTTTTTTTTTTAATTAAGATTTTCTTCCCTAAGTTTTAATATTTGTTTTTATTTTTTATTTTTTAATTAGCTTACAAGAAATAATCAGCTTGTGGTTTTTTAGATGGTATACCTCGACTTTCTTGTGGTGCTGCTTCAAATATTGTAAAATCTCTTTGTAAATGTTCATTTAATTCCAAAATAGCTGCAACATTACCACATCTAAAATATATAAATATTAGAATTTTTTTAATATATAAATTAACTTTATGTATAGTCAAGAAAAAAATATTACCTATAACAATAATTTGGTGCTGACCATACTGTTAATACAGTTTCATTAAAATGCCATTTAAAACCTTCCATTACCAATTGATGGGCTCGACATATCATATCAATATCATTTGCACTATTAAATTGTGTTACAACATCTGAACCAAATAAATAACCAGCACCTCTTGGTGATACACCCCAACCCATTTGATCTTCTGGATCACTCCATAATAAATCACACATTGGTCCATCATGTGGTACTTCTTGTTTACGATCAATTGAACGTATTTGATCTAAATATTGTATTGATGGACTTAAACCACCATGTACACAAAATATTTTACCATCAATAATTGCTGATAAACTTAAATAATCAAATATTTCTGTACAATAACGCCATACAGCTGTTGAACCATATTTTCTTAAACATTCATCATAAAAACCATATACTTGTGTTATTTGACGTGATTCATGATTACCACGAATTAATGTTATTCTGTCAGGATAACGTACCTAAAATAAAATGAAAATTTTATATATATATATAATTTTCATTTCAATTTTCATTGATTCAACTTACTTTTAATGCCAATAATAATAAAAATGTTTCAACACTATAATAGCCTCGGTCAACAAAATCACCCATAAATAAATAATTTGTTTCTGGTACATCACCACCAACTTTAAATAATTCTTTTAAATCATAAAATTGACCATGGATATCACCACAAACTGTTACAGGTGAATCAACACGTTGTACATTGCCTTCTTCAACTAATATTTCTCTAGCTTTAGCACATAATGCTTTAACTTCATTTTCTTTTATAATTTCACATCGTTTTAATTGTTCAATTTGACGATCCAAATCACTATAATCTGCAGTCATTTTTTGTAATTGGATAGAAATTTACAATTCAAATCAAATTTGAATTTATTAATTGTTTTTTTGTTTGTTCTGTGATGTTCTTTCTTGTATATACTTAATATATTTAAGGTTGAGATTCTTTATATAAATAAATACATTAATAAAAATATTTCGCTATTTTAGTTAGTAATGCGATGATAAGAAGTTTTAAGTAGAAACTTTTTATTTATTATCGTCGCACTGTATTAAAAATAAAAATAGTTTAGAAAAAAATACTAGTTTTATCAGTTAAAAAGTTAATTTAATTTTTGTGATTTTAAAGAAGAACTTGTTGAATGATACTTTTTTCGCTTTTTATTACAATTTATTCATATTATTATTTTTTTATAATCTTATTTCTATAAATAAAATCAATAATAATTCGTATTTTTAATTGTATAAATAATCATACGAGCCTCATAAACATTCCACAAATAACAAATTTATGTGAAATTATGCTTGGAAAATGCAATATTTTGTTGTGAAATATAGTTTAAGGTTGTTTTTTTTTGTTGAAAAATATGATCATATTACAATGAACTGCAAGAAGAAAAAGCGATTCTTTTTTTTACCACCCACTGTGTAAGGATTCAATTACATTTTGTTTTCTTCAAAATCTTAAAATTTCTGATCAATAATTTTGTTTACAGTAGGTACATGTTTTTTAAGGAATTTTACTTGTACTCTTTTACGCAAATTTTACAATATAAAATTGAAGCAATTACTTGAAATGAATAATTGTAAATAAATTGGTCCTTAAGAGAAGCATTTAAGACAAAAAAAAACCGCGTTTAAGGACATTTTATCAGTCAAAAACTATAAAGTTATCATTCAATTGATTAAATCTTTTTCCAATTAAATTTTAATTGTTTTTTTCAGATAATTATACTTTAATATAAATTATAAAATTAATTTTGATTAAAATTAATGAAAAAAATTACCTTATTTTATGTAAAAAAAATGTAATTCATCAAAAGAGAAGAGATGAAAACCTATTTGGAATAAAATGGCGTATGGCGACAGCTTTTTTTTTATTTCTGACAGTTTCACAGCATTTTTTTTATTAATATTGAAAAGTGTTGTCGTGATTTTATTTTTTGTAGATATATGTCATTTTTTTGTTGTACCGCCAAAAACTTGCAAGGTGCCAAATATTAATAAAAATAATACCAACATGATAAATATTCGCCGTATTTTTGTTGCCGCATTATTCAGGCGCCAATTGCAAATAAATTTGTAAACATCACACATATGCAGCGTTTTAATATTTTGATTGTTAATTTTATAAATTTGCTCTAAAAAATTAGTACGTATTTTAGTTGGTTGACTCAATTATAATTTTTCCCTTTTTTCTATTATAGTTTCTTCTCGCCGTTATTTGTTATATGATATCATCACTACACACGTAAACACGACCGCATCTAAATTTTACACATTTGACAATTACCAATGTAGTAGATTTTGTTTTTGTTTCTAAAATATATTTACTTATTTATTCAAAATTTGATAATATTATCATATTTTAATTATTTATTTGATTTCAATTCAATATAATAAAATAAACATTAAAATATATTTATATGTAGTACAAAAAAATTAACAGTCACTACAAATTCTTCTCCTGAAAATTCTTCTACAAGTCAACCCAGGTTTTGACAATTGACGCACTAACCAAAAAAAAAAATGTGATGACCAAATCTAAAGAATTTCGCTCAGTTTTCTTGAGTTATTTGGTGGATTTAGGAGGGCGCGTTTTTCTGTAAATTTATCACCACACAACACACACAAAAAAAATTGTTTTAATTTTTTATTATTATTTTTATCAGTGAAATTAGTTAGAAAAATATTTGCATAAAAAAATTCATTTATAAAAAAATCTTGTCATTTCATTTTGGTTTAATAAAAAGTGTAAGTGAATATAATAATATAATTCTATAATAAAAATTTTAAATAAAAAACAAAAGATTCTATAATCAAATTCACACATAATTTAATATTTAATTAAATGATTTTGTGTAATTATAAAAATTCTTAGAAAACCGAGAAAAACCCCCCTTTAAATTGAGTTGTTTAGTCAGTCAATTTTAATTATTAAAAAAAAATCACGAGTCTTCTTTTTGGTGCCACTAATATTTTTTATATAATAATAATTTTTATTTTTGACAATTTCATAAAATTTTTGTGTTGATATATGATATCGAACAAAAAATATAAAGAAAAAAAAATTATCTAAAAAAAAAAGGTGGTTTTCATTTTAATAACAATTTATAATTTTTCTAATTAGAAATGTCAAAATTCTCTAATTCGTTTCAAAGTCGTAAAAATATTAGATAAACCCGAAAATTTTAGTATATTTAAAAAAAATAATATCCTGAAGTGTTTTTTTATATGATTTAAAAAAAAAAGTGTAGCATATTTTTTGGCGGTCAAATAATTAAAAATTTATACATACGGAAATATTCAAAAAGTTTCTATAATATAGAATTATTTTTTTTTTCAATTTCTTTTCTAAAAGGATTAATTACAAAGTCAAAAGAAAAAAAAAAAGGATTAATAATGGGAAATATACATACAACAGGACCAAATGAGGCACTTATTGTTTCAGGTAAATTTTAGATATAAAATTAAATTTTATACAATTTTCTTTATATCAATTTACAATTACTGCTATAAAAGTAATTATATGTATATGTATGAGTGTGTCGATGTGTATGTATCCTTTTTCCAAACACCTTCCCTCCCAACCCAATAAAATTTTCTGCAAAGAAAATTTATATTGTGAATAAAAAAAATATAAATTTTGGACACAAAAATATGGTGGAAAAAATCAATAAAATGCCGAAAAAGCATGGTCCTTTTTTTGTCTGTATTTGTGTAGTACACATACTTATACATTTGTTTATAATTTAAATAAATTTACTTTTTATTTATGTATATACTAACTTGTAAATATAAATATGTATAATAATTTTTGTTGAAGTTTTTTGTATCTATATTTTATAATACACTTTATACCGCACCCTCTTTTAATTTTAGATAGTATATATCATATCCTATAAGGATACTATATACACCTTTTTATATTACTCATACATTTTAATAAATCAGTGTACATATTTCTCGTAACACACATAAATATTCATTAGAGATTCTTGAACTTTTTCCCCGAGTTTTTATCATGGTATATATATACTTAGAAACCAAAAGAAAATTAGAATATTTTTCTTTCAACAAAAAATCAAAATATAAAAATAAAATTTATATATTTCCTATTTTTATATATTTTGAATTGTGAATAGATTGACATTTAAGGGGGACGAGGGTAACGCATAAGAAGTAGTTTTTATATATATATTATGATAATTTTCTAGCTTTTTGTATATCCTTTTTTGTGAAAAGAACGAAGAGTTTGTGTGGATTATTGGTTTAAGTATATCCTTTTTACTTAGATAAAACATAAACAGGCAGACAAGTATTAATAGTGTAGGAAATTTGGGGGGAAACTTTTCAAACATTTTTGAATATTTAAATTGCTTTATTTTCATATATTTTTTTTTAAACAAAAATTTTTTTTATCAATCAAATATTTATACTGTTAAATTTTATGCGGATTTTATAAATTCGAATTTCTTTGTGTGCTTTTTTTATTTTCACAAGTTTTTTATTTCAATCATATTACAAAAATTGTGTCACATAAAATTATAAAATTACTTAACCCTAGTTAACATTAATTTACATTTTAAATTGTAGGGTAAATTGGGGAATTTATTGGCACTGTATAAAACGTCGACTTAATATTAGAATTTTTTTAAATACTTTTATTGAATTTTGTAATTTGGAAGATCATATCATTAAAACTGCGGTTTTTGCTAATTATTGTCTACTTGGATGGTTGTTCGTTGTTGTGCCATCAATTTTCTTACATGTTAGCCTCTTTGCTATGTCCTTTTCTGTTGAGACTTATGGCAACCTAAGTCTAAATTTAAATTGCATAGAAAGAAAACAAGAAAAATCGATTTTTCGTATCATAAATTATAAGTATGTCTTACTGCGAATTAGGTACTACTCCTCAATAATAAACTTAAATTAGCGAAAATTTCTTAATTCCATTTTATTTATAAATAGACACGTAAATCAATTTTTTATATTAATTTCACCTTGTTTTACCTTAACCAACCAATACATATTTTTACGTTATTTTATTTTTATTAACTAAGTAATAATTTAAATTTTAATCATTTATCTACATAAATTTCGTATAATATAAATACTCACATGATTTTCTAATTATAACTTAATTATTTACTGATTAAAATTTCTACGATTATAAAACTGAAAAAAAAAATTAAGACACATAAAAGAGTTATTATTGTATTTATAATATTATTTTATGCAATTAGTTTTTATATTCCATTATATTTTTGTAGGTCCCTCATTTTATAATATACAAAATAATCTTTCGTATTATTTTTCGTGAATTTCCATAATCTATCGTACTAAATTTTATGTTAGTAACATTGTATTATAAAATATTTTTTTTTATTAATAATAATCTATAAATAGAACTAGAAAAAAAAACTTTTAATTTATGTAGTAATAAAAACGAATTTCGGATAACAAATGTTTCGTTATTTTTTTGGTTCCATAGTTTTTTGGATCTATGTTCGATGTTTTTATATAGTCAGGGTGAATCAATTTTTTTTTTAAATGTGCAAACGAATTTCTATTCATGAAGTAAGTATATACAAAATATTTGGAGAAATATTATGTAAATTAAGGAAATTAGGTCAAAATTAATTAACAGAATTATATTATCATTTTTTTTTAGGTTATTAGTTTGGAGACAGTAAGTAAATATAAGTATATGTATGTATAAGTATATGGAAAAGAAGTAGAAAATGTTAATTTACTTCAGAATAACTTAAGTTCTTACGATGGGATGGGGGCGAGATAAAGATTTTCGTGTACTTTCCCTATTTCTAACAAGAGTGACGAACCCTATTTTTCAGGTTCGTACTTATCTTTCAGTCTCGTTCTATTAAAAGTATATAAGTATGTATTAACAATCACAGACTCTGTCTACTAGGAACTTTTGCCATGCATCTGAGGATAGTAGATAAGATATATGCTGTGTGACTGCACTAATAGTCTCAGAAACTTTATTTATATCAATTCAATAATCCAAATATTAATTCAAAAAGAAGAACAGTGAAATCTCTGTTATAGAAGCTTTGTCTTTATGCAAAAAAAACTGTTGCTAATGGCCACCTTTGAAATTTTATATTTATGAAACTTTAAAATATTTACGGATCAAATATATATATAACTGAAAATTCTATTTATAAAACTCACCCTGTATTGTCAAAAATTCATCAAAAATATCTGTATAATAATAAAAAATCTAAAAAAGCTTTTGAAGACCATCAAAATCAAACTTTAAATTTTATATACAAAATTTTTTTTTTGTTCATATTTTATATACATAACTTCTATATATTTTTCATCTATACTTAATTCAATTTACTTCAAATTAAAAGTTTTTTTTTCTGGTATATATTTTTCTTTCAATATGGCAGTCGTCCATACAAAAATAAAATTTAAAATTAGTTTTGGTCAGATTTATGTATTATTTGTATTTGAAACGTTTTAATAGCTTTTAACATACATATAAGTAATGTTTATAATTGTTTTTTTTTTGGAAAACAAATTAAATTGTTAATAACATATTTGAAATTTTTTTTTTTAGTGGTATTCGTCTATTTCCTCTATTAACAATCTTTTTTTTTTTTTGCTGCGGTATAAATATAATTCTAATATAAAAATATATAAACTAAAAAAAATTGCGATTAGTTTTTAGACAGATATAAATTTTTTACACTGTTTTTTTGTTTTTCTGAAGTAGTTTTTTGTTTATATTATAAGTATTTTAATTTTTTTTTTACATAGAAAATCCTTGATAAAATTTCATACTGGCAAACTTTGGGATGAAGAAAAAAAAAATGTGGAAATTATTATTAATAAAATTTTAGAAAATGTAAATTTTAAGTCAAAAATAATTTCTTAAAGATATAATTTTAAAATTATGTGTATACGTGTTCTTTAAAATTAAATTATAACTTAAACGTGCCTATGTAAGGTAAACGGACCATTAGTGGAGATATAATTACGGTGTAAGACTTTGCAGCTTAATTTAGTAAAGAAAAAATATTATAAACCCTAAAAATTTAATTTTAATATATTCTATATTAAATTGACTTTAATATTTTAGATCTAAATACAAGATATATTAAAAGATATTTAAAATATAGCTTCATAAAGATATTAAGTCGTGTGTTCCAGTAATGGAGATACACTTTTTTCTTAGTGACCGTATAGTGGAGATAGCACATGTCTGTATAGTGGAGAGAGCACATGCCCTTAAAAAATAATAATATGTACTATTAGGAAAAATAATACTTGTATTTAGTGTGTCGAATTTGGTAATAATGCGATTAAAATGATTTGTTCCTCTTTGCAAAACTTATGTGTCAAAGTTAAATGCGATGCATGACCATCAAGAAAAAGTTCGATAAGTAATGGTATTTTAATGGAAACAATCCATGATAAAATGAATTGGCTAAATTTTTCACCAGCCTATTCATCCTGATTCACTTTTCCCAATAAACCAATGATTGAGCTATTAACAATGGTATACGTTTGTACTGAATTATAATCATAGGAGCAGGAAGTGTTAAATTTTGCATTGCCAGTAAAAAGTGTAGTTAAATATTATTTATCATCATTTGCCACATAAGAATAAACAAAATTGTCTCCTTTTTTGTCAAACCCTGTTTCAGAACTATATCTGGAATATCCACTCTACTAAATATGTTTCTGCAAATCAGTCTTTTTCTGGTATTTAGATTATATTTTCTAATATTTTTTACTTTTTTTCATTATTTGGCGACATTATTATAAATGCCCTAATAATGGAGACATATGTTCTTTTAGTGGAACGTATCTTAACATAATTTATAGTGGTGGAAATACTTTGTACCGAAAGTGGAAGTAAATTTATTCATTGAACTTAAATAATATTTTGAGCACTTTTATATTAATAAAGTATATTTCCACTTCTGGTCTAATCAAATATATAATATTTACAAACATTATTCTTGATTTAGATTTAGTTGTTTCTTTAATTTTAATAAATAATTATTAATTTTAAAAAATATAGCGAGTGTGTCAATTATGGAGATATATCTCCACTACTGATACATAGTATATTTTTATTGTACCTATAGTGGAAATTCACATTTTTAATTAATTAAAATAATTTTTTAATGAAATATTAGTTTTTATTCATTTTTTAACGTAATTTAATTATATAAAGAATGTATTTACTTAAATTGTATATACTAAATCGCTGGAAAAGCAAAATATAATTTTCTCTTTTGCTTAAAACTTTACTTAGCAAATTCACTTTTTTTTCACCAAAAAAATTGAAGGCACGACTTGTCGAAGTAAAATGAATTTTACAAAAGATTTCAAGGGTTACGTAGATCTGGAGCATAATACTTTGAATTGTTAATATATTTTCGTAATAATAGCAACTTAAAATTAGAATTATGCTACTTAGTTTTCTTATTTTTTAAAGAAAAGATCTATTATCTCCACTATATATCCAACCTTCCACTAATGGTTCGTTTACCTTATATGTATACTATATAATGTTGCTACACATTCTTGAATAATTTTTTTTTTAATTTTTGTATATACTTATAAGTAATAAGTAATCATATTTCTATTGGCGCCAAACGTTTATCGAATTTCAAAAAATATAATGTAAAATAGTCTATTACAAATAATTTTTGTTCATTAGGAATGCTTTTAGATTAGATTAGATTAGATTAATAATAAGATAACCTGATAACACTCAGATCTCCTGTATAAATAAACCTGTAAATTGATTTAGTAATCCCCTTAGGTCTAAGAACCATTTCTCGCTCATAGATAATCTTCACAATCAAAGTTCTTATGAGAATAAAAATAGGCATTCCATTCTTGAATAAATTTGAACTTGAACATTTTACGCCTAAAAATATGCTGTATGTACATACAGGATAAATTATTTATTAACAAAATAATTTCTAATTTTATTGAAGGTATAAATTGCTAATGTTTAATCTTTTTTTTTTCAAATATACTCAACGTACAAGAGTCTTAAACTTAATTGCAAATTTTTCTACCCTTTAATTTTTGTTTTCAAATCAACAACCGACAATAAAAAAAAATATTGTTTTAAAAATTTTTTACTTTTCAATTTCCAAATACCCTTTTTTGTACCATTATTTTAAAATGTTCTTTTCCTTTTTAATTTATATGTTCGGCTTTGAAAATTTCTCTTGAAAACTTTTCTTAGTCATATATACCTATATTTAATCCATGATGAGATTTGGGAACTTTATACTTTTCCTTTTCATGATGACTATATCCTGTTTTTGTTTTTCCAAATCCTTTTCTGTGGTAAATAATTTTCCTGTGTTGAATTGTTTTCTGTATGGAGTGGTATACAAAAATTAAAGAATTTAGCTTTAAAAAATTTGGAATGAGAAATTGATATTCAAGTCTTATACTCTTCTACAACTTCGTTTTGTATGTTTGAGAGATTATTTCAAGCGGTGAACGCTGTTTTGAGTGTGTTTTTTTGTATATATTTTTAGAACAGTTTATATTATAACATAGCTAAAAAAAATATAAGTAAATACTTGTT
Source organism: Empis stercorea (assembly GCA_949752835.1). Classification (NCBI taxonomy): domain Eukaryota; kingdom Metazoa; phylum Arthropoda; class Insecta; order Diptera; family Empididae; genus Empis; species Empis stercorea. Next base: position 8,131,522 of record OX457087.1, read on the forward strand.
ACGGATATGACGGTTTATGCTACCACCCTTTTATGCAACTCTTCAGAAAAAAAATGATAATAATTATATTTTCTACCTCGAAGGGTTATTTATATTTTATTATATTGAAAATGCATGTGGTGATATTGTATCAAAATATTATGTACAAAATTGTATGTGTTTATGTATATTTAATCTGAAATTGTTATGGAAAATATCATTTACTTATTAATCAACTGAAAATCTATATGATGCGGAGATTAAATATTTTCCATGTTTACTGGTTTGTACACATTTCAACTATATACGAAATACGAGTATGTATTTAAAAAGGGAGCGAAATTGATGATTAGATGGGTAGATTTATCATTTTTCTTTGGGTTTGAGGAATATACCAAAAAAAAAGGAGATAAATTTTTGAGTCTTCTATGGCATTGATAAAATTGGCAAATATAAAATTTGTGTTTTTTAGCTGGAAGGTATATATAAATGTAATATTGACAGAATCTGATACAAATTAAAGTATAAAACATGATAGGGAATTATAATAATAAAGCTGCAATTAATGATGATATGATGGAATATGGAACCCCATATATTTAATTTTCATATTTATTATAGATTATTTGTAACAAAAATATTATCATCCTAAAAGTATGTAATCATAGAAAAACGACTAAAATTAGACTATATTTATTAAATTTGTTCTAGATCTAGACTAAAACTCCTAAACGCGTCTGGACAGTTGTCCGGTACTGGCCAACTTAACTAACCGCAATCATAACTTCTAAAAGTATGCAATTTACATAAATACAATTTCTAATCATGTTTATGGTAATTCTATGATTTTTGTAATGCTTTTTGAATCAATAAAAACATTTTCAATGAAAATGAAAACTGATTAATTTTTCGCATTAAATTTAATGTCATTGACCTTTACAAATTGATGGATTTATGTGCAGGAAATTTTTTTTTGTTACGTTTAGCATAACTAAATCGTATTTATAAAAAAGTCTATAAATAAGATTTTTTTTTGTTTTGTGGAATTGTGTTGCAAGAAAACTTTATAAATATAAATCCCCATGTTATTTATTTCATTGCTGTCTCTATTGTCCGAATTTTCCCATTTAATAAATCGATTTTTTACTTTAGTATTTTGTCTGGATTTTCTCTTCAATTTTCTTTTTATTCGAATTTTTTTTTTTTCGAAAAATAAAATACTTATAGGTTTAAGTGGTTAACATTTTTTTTTTATATTTTGTATTACTTTATAATAGAATATAAAATTTTCCTTTTAATCAGAGAAATCGAATCTTTTTAAAACAAGAAAATCAAAGTAGAAATAATATATTACTTATAAGTGTATTTCATTTATCATTTTTCATATTTTTCCTTTCTTCTTAAATAAAACCTTTTTTTTTGTAAATTTCAAAAGAAATTTCCTTCCCTAAATAAATTATTTTCTTAAAGGGGAAAAGTAAAAATGAAAAAGGATATTTTAAGATTTTCATATTTTTCCTTTTTGATAACATGTTAAAAATTTCTTACTTATATTGAAGTAATCCACGTTAATTGGTTTATTAAAGTGACAGACATGAAAAAATTGATTTGGTTGAAAAAAAAAAAATCAAAATTAATTTTATTAAATTTATCTTTAATAAATAATAAATAATTTATATCCTTCCGGTATTGAAATAAGGAAAAAAAAGCACAAATTATTTTATTACGGCAATCCTTGAAAAAATTATTTTGATCCTTTAGGGAATTTATGTCTATTTATATTCCCATTATATTTATGTTCAATTTTTGGTTTTTTTTTTCCCTCTTATATAAACGAAATTGATTTTAAGGTTATTTATTATCCAAAATTAATTAATTATTAAATTTCTAATAAATTTTCACAAATAATTTTGTTAACTAAAAATTGTTATTAAATATAATTTATTGAAAAAGAAAATGTTTTAATAATTTTTTGTTGTAAGTATAAACATTTTCAATTTGAGATGAAAAATATTTTTATTCAATAAAAAATAAAAATTCTATTTTCGTTAGCCTCTACCACCCCTTTAATAAATTGAATAAAATATGAATATTTTGTTAGAATGGGAGAAGAGGGGAGTTTTTCGTTTAATGGGCGTTAGTTTTTATTTTTTTGTGGAGCCAAATTCAAAAAAAAAAAAATATAAAAAAATTTATGTTAAAAGAACGAAGGCAGACAGACGCCAAAAATTTTGTTTTTGTGTATTTTAAGTTTGAGAGGAGGAATGGGCCAAAGTAAATTGTTTATGCCAAATTGATGAAATATTTCGAAAAATGTTAAATTTTCACATAGACACGAAAAATTATGATGGTATTTGTATATGATGAAAGGACATATGAAATATAAATTATATACTTAACTGAATTATAGGCGCCAGGACATTTTGTTTGAATTATTTTCAAATTTATATGAAGTGTTTTAGATAGAACGATGGTTCATTGAAGAATAGTAAAACATTTTTTTACAAAAGTTTTGGTCAAATTTTAGAAATTCTAATTTGTCAAATTTGCAAAATTTAAAAAATCTTTAAAATAATTATACAATTTCCTTAATTAATAAACATATGTATTGTCTTTTTAAAAATGTCCCCCCATAAATTCACTGTAAAATATTGTAAAGTGTAATAATAAGAAATTATCGTTTATTGTGCATCGATGGGCAATTTAATTCTTTTTTATCTAAACCCTTTTATACAATAATATACAATTTTCATTTCAGCTTCAACAATTGTGGAAAATCCCTTTAGGAAAATTTTTCTTTATTTTCACTGGTTCGACTTTTTCACTATATATTTGAAAAAGTTTATATATACTTAAGTATTGATATTTTTTTCTTGTCCCCCTAATATAATATTTTAAACTTTTTGATTGAAAATTCGTTAAATATGTAAATGACATTTTATCTCATTTGTTTTGTTTGTTTGTTTTTTTTTTATTTGATCCAATTTTTTTTCACCCTAAGTAATTTTTTTTTGATTTAATAATATTTGTTTTTGAAACTTTGGTACACACACAATGGTTACGATAAACAAATGGTTTTTATATATATATACATATGTATATCAAATTAGACACAAAAAAAAAAACTCATATTACAATTCCATCCAATTCCCTTTCTCCAAAGGAAAACGGAAAAATGGAGTGCGAAATGTGCAATAACAAACGTTTAAACTTTAAGTACTTCATATATTTTATTATATGTATAAGTAAATGCAATTTTTCGTTATGGTTCATTTTCTATAGATAAAATTAGGGTGCAATTGTACATACTTATTTATATAATTTCTCTTCAATATAATTTCAAGATCAGCTGAAAAATGAAGTTAAAGGAAAATTTTTTTTTGTTGTTATCCTCTTGAGAAATATTATATATGCAATATATTATATTATATAAGTATCACATTAAAAGTTAAATAATGACGAACAAACATACACAAGTTGGCAAGAAAATTGTGTATTATTTATAGAAAATTGCAGAAAATTTTCGGAAAGATATATATTTAAACGTATTACTTACTTAATGGTATACGTAACATATTTGTGCAGTTTATTTTGTAATGTTGTGTTTATTATAAATTATTTAATATTTCCCAAGTGTATTTTTCTGTGTGTATACCACCGAGAAATTGTGGAAATTGAGTATGAAATCTCTTTCTTTATTTTTTTTATTGTCCATTGAGTGTGGAGTATATATTTTATTTTTAAATAAATTTTCCATTTCACTGAATTTTTGGGGGTTGGAAGAATTGTTGGACAAACACAAAATGTTTTAAAATTTATTGGGATTTTTTTTTAAAGTATTGTTAATGGTAAACGTAATGAATATTAATCAACATTTGGGGTAACCATAATGAAATATTACAGTGAAATAAATGTTGAAAAATTTAAAATTTTTTTTAGTTTAAAATAAAAAATCTTGTCTAAAGATCTGCATCAAAAAAAAATATCATTTAAGAAGTTATAAAATTTTTTGCACATCCTAAAAGTATGCAATTATACAAATATTACAGAAAAATTTGACCTTTTCAGTGTTAATGGGCATTGGGAAAATTCAAATTGTCTTTTAAAATACAAAACAAATGAAATTCAAAAGCAAAATTTTTAATCTTTTTTTAGCACATAAAAAAAAATTAGATATTTTTTTTTATTATTAAATAAATAAAATAACAATAATTATTATCAGTATTAAAAGTGGACGTAAAAAAAAATATGACTCATTGCGGATGACTTGCAGTTTTAATATTATGAAATTTCATGATAAAAAAATATTGTATTATGTCATGAAATTTTTTTTAAATAAACTTTTTTCTCGTTACACATTTGAATTTTAATATTTATATAAATAAATTTAAAGGGAAGCAGAATATAAATATAATATTTTTTTAATATACTTACATTTTTATATATTAATTTTAATATTCCTTTACATGTGCGAACAAATTTCTTCATATACAATATTATATTTTCCTCCTCCTCTTCCTCCTTCTCCTTGGTTAAACCAATTGAATAAGAACATCAGCAGTAGCCATAACATAAAAAAAAACATAAACAACTTTATAATTTCAAACACACGACTAACATTGACGATGAGAGAATATTAAAAAAAAAAAAAGACACAGGAGGATAAAATTTCTTCCCCCTGCTTTGTAGTATAAGTATACTATATCACATATTCATTTTTATATATCAAATTCACCCTTAGGGATAGAAAATATATTGGGTGCCGGCGCGCATATTGTCCTGTTATAAAAATTATTATTATTTTTATACATGTATCTACACACACATTTATATACCTACATCCTTTATACAAGGATTAAAAACAGAATAAATAGGAAGAAGAAGAAAAAGAAGAAGTGAAAAAAAAAATTGACACAAGCTGTGGAACAATGTGAAAAACCATGAAAAGGTCGTTCGCCTAGATATATCCTTAAAAACAATTTTCATTTCTATATTTAAAAAAGCAAAACAACTTTAATATCATGTATACATAATTTTCTACTTATGCTACTATTTATTATTTTAATGTGTTCTTTGCACACACACACACAAACACACATATAAGTAACAAACGTAAAATTACTTACATCATGTGAGTTGTATTATATAAGTAAATTTAATTAATATAAAAAGTGTTTTTGTTGTAAAAATGATGATAAAATTTATTGAAAGTTTTAAAAAAGCTACATTAATTTATTCTTGTTATATATATTTATTTAAATTTTTTTATATAAAATAATATTAAATTTCCTCATTTTGTATATATAAAAAATATCCTAGATTTTATTACACAACTTCAACAGGATTTCCTTTTTAACATTCATCAATTCAATAAAAAAAAATGATATATGTACTTAAGTATGTAGAATATATTTTATAATAATAAAGTTTTATGTTCAAATGAAAAATAATAATGAAAAGCCATAAAGGTAAAAAAATAGGGTGATTCTTAGACTATGTTTACATCCTTTTTTGTAATACTAAAAAGTACTTATATTATATACAATATTATGTAATAACAATTGTGTATCTCTCTTCTTTACATTATTGGGAAAAATATTAAGACAAATTTTAATGATTATTTTCTGCTCTAAAATTTCATTTTTCAAAAGTCTTTGAAGTAGTGTTTATTTTTTGATAAGGAAATATTTCATGTGATTGACATTTGAAAGAAAACTTCTCCTATTTAACTTTTATTTTAAAGTTAATGTTAATAAAGTTGCTAAAGAAATTAAAATAATATCCTTTACAGATTATTCATTTTCTTAAAACAAGAAATCCAAATAATTTTCTTGAATTATTGAAATTAATAAAATTAATTTTAGTTACTTATAATTTGTAAAATATTATATAATTTAATTTTCTAAATTTTATTTAAATATATGCTTTAACCTCTTATATTATATAAAGTTTTAATTCCAAAAATCTTTAATCATATCTGCTGCTTTTTCACCAATCATATAACTATCAGCATTTGTATGACCAGTTATTGGAAATGGTATAATACTAGTATCAGCAATTCTTAATCTTTCAATACCATGTACTTTTAATTCATGATTAACAACAGTTGTTGGATCTGAATTTGGTCCCATTTTACATGTAGCAACCTGATGATGTAATGTTGCTGATAATGTACGTATCGAACAACGCCAATAATTATCTGAACCAAAATGTAAATGTTGACAGCCTGGTAATGGTATATCATGTAATCTAGCACCAATTTTTTTCATTGCTGGTGATTGCATAATTTTTATAGATGATTTAATACCATATAATAATGTTTCAATATCTTCATCATTTTCAAAATATTTTGGATCAATAATTGGCCATTGAAATGGATTATTATTTTTTAATTCAACTGTACCAAATGATAATGGCTGAAATAACATTACAAATATTGTAAAATGATCTAAATGTTGTTGAAGAATTGGCTCATAAACTTTTTTATAAATATCATTACGTAAATTAATACCTTCTTTAATACCACTACCTTCATCATTTGCAAAACTACCTTGTGTAAATATTAATTCAATATCTGGAAAATTTAATGGATTTGGTGAATTTGGTGTTTTTATAAATGCTAATGCTTCAACACCACCAATTGATGTTAATTTACCATTTCCATTAAATAAATCAAAAAAATCCCGTACAGATACATCTTTTGTATAAAATGATTGACCAGTTGTATTTACAATAAATGTTGGTCCAAAATGACTAATATGATCATACATTGTTCTACCAACTGGTAAATCTTGTATTAATGGTATTTGTAATGATTTTAAATGCCAAGCTGGTCCAATACCAGATAACATTAAAAGTTGTGGTGAATTAAAACTACCTGATGACAGAATTACTTCTCTTTTAGCAATTATTTGATATTTTTCTTTTTTATAAATCATTTCAACGCCATAAGCAATTTTCGTATATGGATCAATTAAAATTTTTGTAGCTCTTGTAAATATTTTAATATGTAAATTTTTACGTTTTCGTATTGGATTTAAATATGATCGTGCCGCACTATCACGTTGACCACGTAATATTGTACCTTGTACATATGATATACCAATTTGTGATTTACCATTATAATCAACATTTGATAAACCAGCTTCAATACCAGCTTCAACAAATGCATTTACCATTTCGGTACGATGTGGTATATCCTCAACACTTAATAAACCTGTTCGACCATGATATTCGGAATATTCTAAACCACGTAAATTTGCTCTTTCAATTTTTTTAAAATATGGTAATACATCATCATATGACCAGCCAGGATTACCAGCTGCAGACCAACGATTAAAATCATTATGATTACCACGATTATAAATCATATAATTAATTGCACTAGTACCGCCAAGTACACGACCACGTGGCAAATATGATATATTATTACGCATACCAAAACATGATTTCTTTTGTGGTACCGATTTATAACCCCAATTTGATTCAGTTGATTGTAAATATGCAACAGTTAATGGTATTTGATTAGCAATATTTTCAGTACCACCAGCTTCAATTAATAATATATTCCAATTTTTATTATCTGATAAACGATTTGCTAATACACAACCAGCTGGTCCACCACCAACAATTATAAAATCATATTCTGATAAAAATGGACGATCTACATATATATAAGAGGAAATGTTTCACATAATTTACTTACATTTATTTAGATTTTATTATGTAAACTCACTTGGAAATGTTGGATCATAATATTCAAATAAATTTGTTAATCCAAGTGTAAATATTTGATTAATATGATTTCGAGGATCACTATAATGATTATTTGGAAAATAATTTTCACAATTTAAATTTTTTAGATGAATTAAAATTATATTTAGTATAATATGAAAATGCATCTTAACTGGTTAACAATTATAAATGAAATGAATTTGTAAAAATTAATTTTTTGGTAGAAAAATTGTAAAAAATTTAAATTTTTTTGGTACATTAAACTGATATACTTTTATTTACATATTTAAGAAATTTAAAAATGAAATAAATACTGGTTTCTTTAACCGAAATATTTGTAAACTTGTTTATGGGTAGAAATTGAAAGTAAAATATATATTAAGTAATAAAAATGATGTTTATTTACTTTGCGTAAAAGAAAATTGTAACTTAATATATTTTTAAAGTGAGCAATCTTAATGTGCAGATTTAAATTACTCATTAAATTTTAAATATTTTTTTCAAAATAGTTAATTAAATCCAATAAACTATTTAGTTAACCTAACAAAATTTTGAAATTGTAACATAAAATTTTTAAGCTTTTTGACAAGATCATAATAGGTTTGATTTCGCACTTTGCAAATGTAAGTTTAAGTCTAGACAATAAAAGTTTACATCACGTGTAGAAATTTGTATTAATGTTTTTATGCATAAACATATAAAATTCAAGTGCAAAAATACCAGTTTCGTTTCAAAGCTTTTATGCTCTAACTTTTGGTAGATTGAATATTTTACTTTAATGATCAAATTTCTTGGTAACAAATTTCTTGGCAACATGTTATTGATTTTAAAACACATTGGCGCGAAAATATAATTGATCTAAAAATTTGAAGCAAATTTTAATTTCATGGCAAACTTCCACAAAATATTAAATATATATTTGGGTCATTATAATTTAAATAATTTTAAAAAATAATCATTTTAATTTTCAACATTCTCATATTTCAAATTACTATCAATTTTCTTAATGAATTAATTAATTTGTATAAGTATACATTTATACCATATATTTAATTATGTATTCTAGAGCTTGACAAATTTAATGAGTTTCAATCAGTTTTTATATTATAAACTATATGATGTAAAATCATATAGTTTATAATATAAAAAATTTGATATAGTGATTCATATCATTTAAGATAGTTAATTTACGATATATACTTACTATATAATTTATAAAAGCTTTTAACTGGAAATATAATAAAGTATCAAAAAAAAAATTCAAATTAAATTTTATTGTTTTTGAACTATAATATAAATTCTTTGGAAAAACATGTTAATTTTATTCAACTTTTAAAGCTTTAAACACAAAATAAACTAAACTAAAATAAGAAATGTTTCAAAGAAGCAAAAAAAAAAAACACATTTTCTTTCTTTTATTCTTTCGTTTATTCACCTTTTACAGGTGCTAAATAATAATACGCAACATTTATGTAAAAACGAAAATAGAAGATTGAAGAAGAGGAAGCATTTATAATTTAATGGGAAAAAGAATTTGTTTTTTGTGACCTTTCAATTTTTTCATCTGCTTTAGAATATTTTTTTTTTGTTAAGATTTAAAAATCATTTTGTTAAATTAACAAAATGATTAAAAAAAAACAAAATTTGACATAAATAATTAATGAGTGTCAGAAATATGAGATCATAAATGATGAATTTAGTTCATTATTTTTTTTTTTATTAAATATCGTAAAAATTAACATTAATCATATTCTTATTTTTGATTTAAATTTAAAAAAATATCTTAATTTATTTCCTTAAACTAAAAAAATTTCAATATACACAAAGTTCTAAAACTAAATTACCGCCAACTTGCTTTTATCATATCTGCTGCTTTTTCACCAATCATAAATGACATTGCATTTGTATGAGCTGCTGGTGCAGCTGGTATAATACTACAATCTGCAATTCGTAAATTATTGATACCATGAACTTTTAATTCATGATTAACAACTGTTGTTGGATCACTTTCTGGTCCCATTTTACAAGTAGCCACCTGATGATGTAGTGATCCAGATAACACTCTAATTGCACAACGCCAATAATCATCTGAACCGAAATGTATATTTTCACAACCAGGCATTGGTATATCATGTAATCTTGCGCCTAATTTTTTCATTGCTGGTGATTGCATAATTTTTATGGATGCTTTAATACCATATAATAAGGTTTCAATATCTTCATCATTTTCAAAATACTTAGGATCAATTCGAGGCCATTGTAATGGGTCACGATTATGTAACCATAATTTACCTACTGATTTTGGATGGAAAAGCATTATAACCATAGTGTAATGATCTTCTTTAGAGAATTCAAGTGGTTTATAAACTTTATTATAAATTTCTCTTTTAAGATTAACACTTTTTACGGTACCAGTACCTTCATCAGATGCAAAACCACCACCTAATAGAATTAATTCAACATCTGGCATATCAGCTGGTTCTTTAGAGTTTGGTGTTTTAATAAATGCTAATGATTCAACACCACCGAGTAATGAAAATTTACTTCCTTTGCCTTGCAAGAAATTTTGAATATCATCAAAATTAGCTTCTGCAACACGAACTGTACTTCCAGTTGAATTTAACATTATTGTTGGACCATAAAAACAAACATGATCATACATTGTTTTACCAACTGGCAATTCTTTAATAATTGGAATGCCAATTGCTTCTAAATTATTTGATGGTCCAACACCAGATAACATTAATAATTGTGGTGAATTAAATGATCCTGCAGATAAGATGACTTCTTTACGTGCTTTTACAGAAAATCTTTTTTTACGATTTAAAAACTTCACACCGTTTGCCGTTTTTGTTGCTGGATCAATTAAAATTTTTGTTGCCTGTGAATGTGTTATAATATGAAGATTTTTTCTATTCCGTATTGGGTTAATATATGCTTGTGCTGCACTACATCTGCGACCTTTACGTGTTGTACCTTGAACATATGATACACCTAATTGTGACTCACCATTATAATCAACTTGTTTATAACCAATTTGTTGACATCCTTTAACAAAAGCATCAACCATTGGAGTTTTATAAATTGGATATTCAATATTTAATGGTCCACTGTAACCATGATATTTTGCATCTGATTGCTTTAATGTTGAATGTTCAGATTTAATAAAGTAAGGTAGAACTTCTCGATATGACCAACCAGGATTACCAGCTTCGGACCAACGATCAAAATCACGACGATTACCCCGATTATAGATCATATAATTAATTGAACTTGAACCACCAACTATTTTGCCTCGTGGCTGGGCACATTCGTTGTTATACATACCAAAACAAGATGTTTTTTGTGGTACAGCTTTATAGCCCCAATTAGATGCTGTTGATTGTAGATATGCTGCCATCATTGGTATTTGATGAAAAATATTCTCAGTACCACCAGCTTCAATTAAAAGTACAGTATGATTTCGATTTTCAGTTAAACGATTTGCAATAACACTTCCTGCCGGTCCAGCACCAACAATAACAAAATCATATTCGGTATAAATTTTTGGATCTAATTAACGATATATAAAAATAAAAAATTAATATAAATATATTTTTTTAATTAAAATTCGTTAAGGTTAACGTACTTCCAATTAATTGCATTTCTGTAAAATCATGAATACCGATCCGGAATATTTCATTAAAATAAGCACGTATTTCACTTTTTATTTGTGGTGATATTAAAAACGAATTTAATTTTTTGATATGACAAAAACTTATAATTAGTAAAAATGTAAACTTAATATTCATTTTATATTTTTTCTTATTTCGTACTTAATTGATTTCCGAAACGATGTTGTTATATTCACGGTCAAACTTAGAATGTGAACAATTTTTTTTTTGGTTCTAAAAAGATGAAACTGAAAAGATGGTAAGAAAAATCTTGTTTTTAGAATTTTTTACACTTTTTCGCTATTCTTCTTCCTGTAGTAAATTTTTTTGTTCTGTTTGTTATACATTGAAATAAAAGATAATTTTGTTAGAGAGTTGTTTGTATAGTTTCCAAGAATATCAGGTTTTGATTTACATTCTTTCATCAGTCAAAAGTTGATGTTGCGCTTTATTACGTTTCATGTAGAGAATATTGGATGTAAATAAACCTATAATTTCATGAAAATGACTGCAAAATAAGTTTTTTTACATTAGATGATTTTTGGTTATATACTTTCGAGTCTCGATTATGAATTTACATTTTAATTAATACTTAATTTTCATTAGACTAATCATCTAAAATTTGACATTTTGTATTAAATTATCAAGTATTCAATGTCGAGATTCGATAAATATAACTTTTATTTTGGTTTATTTTTTTTACTATTTGATAACAGAAAAATTATCTAAGATTTTTAACAATTTACATACATTTTTATTTAATTTAAAACACTAATAAATTTTTATCACAAAATGTTAAATTTTTCTAATTAATTTGTAAATTCACTCCGTTGATTACTTATCGCTTCGAAAATTCTATGCGAATGAATCGTCGACAAAATTGAATCCAAAGCGAGTTATATCATACCGAACTTATTCGCTAATTCGATGGCGAGACATTCGTCCACTCTCTAATTTGATAATTAATTCGATGGCGAGACTTTCGGCGACTCTCATCATACCCAACTGTCGATATCGAGACGAATCGAAAGGCATAAGAGCCATTATACAAAATCCGTATAAGTAATCCTCAAATTATGGGTAAAAAAATTCAGATATAAATAATTACCGAGTTTAAACCGACATAAATTAGAGACTATATATTATTTCAATTTTATTTAATTAATTTTCGTAAAAACTAAAATTATAATTGTATTTTAATTCTAATTTTAATTTAAAATGATATTTTATACTTTACTTCCTTAAACTAGAAAATAAAATGTACAAAATATTAATATTTAACTAAACTATCGCCAACTTGCTTTTATCATATCTGCTGCTTTTTCACCAATCATAAATGCTATTGCATTTGTATGAGCTGTTGGTGCAGCTGGTATAATACTACAATCTGCAATTCGTAAATTATTGATACCATGAACTTTTAATTCATTATTAACAACTGTTGTTGGATCACTTTCTTGTCCCATTTTACAAGTAGCCACCTGATGATATAATGATCCTGATAAAACTCTCATCGCACAACGCCAATAATCATCTGAACCGAAATGTAAATTTTCACAACCAGGTATTGGTATATCATGTAATCTTGCGCCTAATTTTTTCATTGCTGGTGATTGCATAATTTTTATAGATGCTTTAATACCATATAATAAGGTTTCAATATCTTCATCATTTTCCAAATATTTTGGATCAATACGAGGCCATTGTAATGGATCACTACGATGTAACCATAATTTACCTACTGATTTTGGATGGCAAAGCATTATAACCATAGTATAATGATCTTCTTTGGAGAATTCAAGTGATTTATAAACTTTATTATAAATTCCTCTTTTAAGATTAACACCTTCTACTGTACCAGTACCTTCATCTGATGCTAAACCACCACCTAATAGAATTAACTCAATATCTGGCATATCAGCTGGTTCTTTAGAATTTGGTGTTTTAATAAATACTAATGATTCAACACCGCCGAGTAATGAAAATTTACTACTTTTGCCTTGTACGAAATTTTGAATATCAACAAGATTAGTTTCTGCAACACGAACCGTACTTCCAGTTGAATTTAATATTATTGTTAAACCATAAAAACTAGTATGATCATACATTATTTCACCAACTGGCAATTCTTTAATAATTGGAATGCCAATTGCTTCTAAATTATTTGCTGGTCCAACACCAGATAACATTAATAATTGTGGTGAATTAATTGTTCCTGCAGATACGATGACTTCTTTACGTGCTTTTACAGAAAATCTTTTTTTACGATTTAAAAACTCCACACCGTTTGCCGTTTTTGTTGCTGGGTCAATTAAAATTTTTGTCGCCTGTGAATGTGTTATAATATGAAGATTTTTTCTATTCCGTATTGGGTTAATATATGCTTGTGCTGCACTACATCTGCGACCTTTACGTGTTGTACCTTGAACATATGATACACCTAATTGTGACTCACCATTATAATCAACTTGTTTATAACCAATTTGTTGACATCCTTTAACAAAAGCATCAACCATTGGAGTTTTATAAATTGGATATTCAACATTTAATGGTCCACTGTAACCATGATATTTTGCATCTGATTGCTTTAATGCTGAATGTTCAGATTTAATAAAGTAAGGTAGAACTTCCCGATATGACCAACCAGTATTTCCAGCTTCGGACCAACGATCAAAATCACGACGATTACCCCGAGTATAGATCATATAATTAATTGAACTTGAACCACCAACTACTTTGCCTCGTGGCTGGGCACATTCATTGTTATACATACCAAAACAAGATTTTTTTTGTGGTACAGTTTTATAGCCCCAATTAGATGCTGTTGATTGTAGATATATTGCCATCATTGGTATTTGATGGAGAAGATTTTCATTGCCGCCAGCCTCAATTAAAAGTACAGTATGATTTTGATTTTCGGTTAAACGATTGGCAATTACACTGCCTGCCGATCCAGCACCGACAATAACAAAATCATATTCGGTATAAATTTTTGGATCTATTAACAATATTAAAAAATCAATTTAATATTTATACATTTAATTGAAATTCGTTTAGGTTAACGTACTCTCAATTAATTGCATTTCAATAAAATCATAAATACCGATCCGAAATATTTCACTAAAATAATCACTTTTTTTTTGTGGTGATATTAAAAAGGAATTTAATTTTTTCATATGACAAAAACTTATAATTAGTAAAAATGTAAACTTAATATCCATTTTTGATTTTTATATTTTGTACTTTACTTGCGAAACGATGTTGTTATATTCACGGGTAAACTTTAAGTGTTATATTTTTTTTATCTATAAAAAAATATGCTACTGAAAAATATACTTATTATAAAATAATCTTGTTTTAAGCATTTTTTTGCTATTCTTTTAGTAATGAAATTGCAAATATCAGGTTTTTATTGAATCAATAGTTGATAGTGAATTATAATTTATAGAATTTATGACAAAGATGAGGTTATAGTCTAATTTTAGATTATACGCTTTCGAGTCGCGATTATGAATTATGATTCTATGATACTATACATAAATAAATATGTACGTAAATTTAAAAGTTTATTCTATTTTTAGATTAAACATTTTTCGAGTCTCGATTATGAATTTTCATTTTATCTAATGTAATACTAAAATTTTACTAGAATATTAAAAATTTGCATTTGATTATTCAATTTTGTTCATCTGAAAAGGAAAATTTTCTTTTTTTTTGTATTCTGAAGAAAAATCTGTAAATAATATTTAACACTTTTTCTGTTTCTATTCAACTATTATTGATATTCTCTTTTATCATACTTGCTTATTGTTTTTCCCATTGTAAGATTGTTTATACCACTTTTCATTCCAATTATATAGCATAAATCTTTTTTGTATTATACTTAATTATAAAACAATATACCTACTTGCTCACTATGTTTACCTTTGAGCATAAATTCTGTTTCTTTTAAAACATGTTTTGTAATTTAATTAATGCTAACTGTTATTCATGTTTTTCATCTGCTATTATATTATTCTTTTTGATTTCTATTTCATATTAATTAAAATATCAATAAATAAATAGAGAGGTATATACATAGATACAAACTGGAATTTTAATCACGTATTATAAAATGCGAAAAAATTTTTTGTTTCTTTTCGAGTGGAATTTACATAAAATTATTGCTCTACTCTTATATGTTTGCGTTTACTATTTCATTTATAGTACCTATATATAATATAGTATAATTGACAGTTGTGTTTGTCTGTATTCATCGTCATAAAAGTTCATCTACCTTTTTTAATTGAACAGATTTAGTCTCTGCGAGCTCTAAAAAAGGATATTTCGAATTTGTTTATAATATTTATTTGTTTCTGTTAAAATTTTAAACTGGTTCTCAAATATGTAAATTTTAAAAATATATTGCACTATGTTTTTTTTTAGCAAATTAACATTTTAGTTTTTATCCGTAATATTTATATATTTACAAATGATTAAAAAAAAATTAGTTGGTTGAAATTAAGTTTATAAAATATTTGAAAAAATTGGATAAAATGAATAACACTTTATCATTTAGTCGATCAAAGAAATTATCTATGCGATTTACCATTACCAAATCCAGAAATTCCTTGCTGGGAGAAAACTTCTTTGCTATCAAAGGAATTTATTTTGAATAAATCTTATATAACAATTTTTAGAGAGCACTTATTGTCTGATATGCAATTAAAATTTTTGATTATTACCATAATTTCATATTTTCAAAAATGTAAATAAAATTCTTTCACGTTATTTCAAGTTCATTAAACTTGAAAAATATTTACAATTTTCTACCAAAATTTATCTTATTTATGATTTCATAACAGTTTGAGAACAACTGCTGTAATTTTAATTATATATTTTATTTTACATAATTTTTACTTAACTTGAATTATTTAAAAATTGCATAGCCTTAGGAGTTTTGAATAATTATCAAATAGATTTATTATATGGTACAGTCTAAATGAAAAATTTATGAAAATGAAAAAGTTTTTATTATTCTACGTGTAGTGTATGTAGACAGTATGTATGTATGTAACAATTTAATTGCTTTAAGAATGAAACAAAAATTCATTTAAAATCTTAATAAATTCTATATTTTCTACAAAATTTATGGACACATTTCAGAACTAGTTTTTCGCATTGCATCAGATAAGTGTTTTGATTGAAATGAAATTGACTAGTTGTTCTATTTAATTACAATTTTATTGGATTAAATAAAAATATATTAAAATAATTTATGCAAAATTGTATACGTAAATAATTATAGGTTTACATTGTTTTAGAAAATAATATTTAATTACTTTTATCATTTATAATACATATAAGGGTATAGAAATATTAGAATTTAAATAGAAAAATACTTCTGGTTAGCAATGAAAATTTGTATTTGGTATAATTCACTTCTAAACCTATAGTATGAAAATGACGAATGAAATGAAATTTTCATAACAAATTAATGTACATATAGTGATAAAATTCCATTTCTAATATCATTTTTCGGTACGGAGTTGATACTGAAAAATGTAAAATATTGTATATGTACATACCTACCTATTTTTTTGAAACTTTACATTCAAATTTATCAGATTTAAATTAATATATCAATTTTAAATTATCTTATAAATCAAAATTTTATTATTTATTTCTTTTTCGCAATCTTTCTAATCAAATAAAATTCAGTAGCAATGCGGTCAAATATACAATTTCGCATTATTAATATTACTTAGTATGAATATTAAATTTTTAGATAGCCTTCCATTAAATTTAACACTCATTAGTTTTTATAAAGATAATAAGTCAAATTTATTTTATTTAAATGTACAGTTTTAGTTTCAAGGCTCCGAAATAGAAAAAAAAAACGGATGCCCTTTAACAAATGCCGGACAAAAATATCAATTAAAAGTGAGACAAAAGTTTGACAAATTTTAGTCTAATTTTTTAATGTATAAATATTTAAGGTTATTTCCGACTAAATATTTAACTAAAATATCTTTTTTTTTATTGGATATTATACCACATTCGTCAAGGTAAACTAAAAAAATGACAAAAACAAAAGTGAAATATATATGATTTTTTTTTTTTAGAAAAAAAATTTAATGTTAAAATTTAATTTTGTGCAAAAAAATTAATAAAAGTTGAAAATACTTTGAACCGGCCTAGTATTGTCGAAATTAATGCAAAAAATATTTAAAAATTTTT
Source organism: Empis stercorea (assembly GCA_949752835.1). NCBI lineage: Eukaryota > Metazoa > Arthropoda > Insecta > Diptera > Empididae > Empis > Empis stercorea. The sequence continues at coordinate 8,149,107 of OX457087.1, forward strand.
TTTTTGATTAATCACAATTTCAATGGTAAAATTCGATCATCCAAAAATTCGATTCCATAAGTGACAAAATTGATTTTTTAGTTTAATAATTTTATCATTTTTTTTTTTTGTTAAAAAAAATGTGTCAAAAATATGGAACTTTGGAATTGTTGTACTAAAAAAAGAATGAAAACCAAATTTTGTAAATTTAATTTTTTGAATAAAAAAATCTTTTTATTTCCTTATAAAAATAACTTAAATATATAAAAAAATACTTATAATACAATTTATATTTTGTTCAGACATTCAAATCATTTAAAATATTTCTACAAACATTTCCATATTTAAATTTATATATGTATATAAATTTTTATATATGTAATCTTAAAAAATACAATTTTAGTGAATTTATTATGGTTCCTATCTAAAAACTATAGAAAAAATATATAAAATATAGATAGAAAATGAATATAGAAATATATAAGTAGATAGATTTATAAAAAAGCCACAAATAATTCTACAAAACAGAATTATTTTTAATTTAATTTTTGTTTTTTTAAATTTGAAAAATTCCCCTAAATATTTATTTATTTAATAAAACCATAATCTTTTTTAATCATATCAGCACCATTTTCTGCTATCATAAATGTTGGTCCATTTGGATGACCAGCAATTATTTCTGGCATTATACTAGCATCAATAACACGTAAATTTTTAATACCATGTACACGTAATCGTGAATCAACAACAGCTGCTGTATCATTTTTAGGTCCCATTTTACATGTACCTGAATAATGATAAATTGTAAATGTAAAATGTCTAACATAACATTCCCAATATTTTCTAGTTTTATAACCATATCGTAAGCAACTTTGTATCGGACGTTCCCATAATTTTGCATTGATTTTTTTAAAACCATCTTGTTCCATTAAACTTATAGCTTTTAATAAACCACGTACAGATATATCAACATCATATGGATGATCAAAATAATTTGAATATATTAATGGATATTTATATGGATCAGTACTTTTTAACATAATACGACCACGTGATTTTGGTCTTAATATCATTGGAAATATCATAAATGCATCTAAATTTTTCTCTTCAATTTCACGGAACATTGTATCATAGATAATTGGTTTTAAACCAAATGCCCGACTAATAGCTGGATTTGCTGACATTGAACCACCAACCATAAATAATTCAATATCTGGCCAACCATCTGGATTTGTTGGATCATCTAATGAATAAAATGATATTGATTCACATCCACCAGGTGAACCATATGGACCATGATGATTCATAAAATCAGTTAATAATAATGGATTTGCGAAATCTTCAAAATGTAATGATGATGCATTTGTTGAGAATGTTACAGCTGGTGCTGTATGATCTTGTAAATTAAAACCAACAGCTAAATCAGCAATAATTGGTTTAACACCAAGTTCTTCTAAATGTTTACGTGGTCCAATACCAGATAACATTAATAATTGTGGTGTATTTATAGCACCAGCTGATAATATTACTTCTTTTCTAGCTTTAATTTTATAACGTTGTCCTTGTATATCAACAACAACACCATATGCTGTTTTTGTTTCCTGATTTATTAATAATTTAACAACATGGGCAAATTTTTTAATATTTAAATTTGGTCGTTTACCTTTTAATGGATATAAATAGGCACGATTTGAACTTGTTCGTGTTGAATTTCTAGTTGTTGTATGTAATTGTGATACACCAACTTGTATTTTACCATTATAATCACGATATGGTAAACCATCTTGTTTTGATGCTTCAACAAATGCTTCAGCAATTTTTGAACGCCAATTAACATATGATACTGTTACTGGTCCACCACGACCAACATATTCTGGATCAGCATCTGGTACACTACTATCTTCTAATTTCTTAAAATATGGTAATATTTCTTTATAACTCCAACCTGGATTACCTAATGCTGACCAATTATCATAATCACGTCGATTACCTCTTGTATACATCATATAATTTAATACACTTGAACCACCCATTACTTTACCACGTGGCCAATTACAACGATTATTATTCATAGCTAAACATGCCTTTTTACTTGGCTGTGTACGATATTTCCAATTCATTGATCCTAATTGTAAGAAATGTGCTACAATTGGTATATCCATAACTAAACTTTCATATTGACCAGCTTCTAATAATAATACTTTCCATTTTGGATTTTCTGTTAAACGGGCAGCTATTGTACAACCAGCTGTACCAGCACCAACTATTATAAAATCATATTCAGCTTCCATTGGCTGATTATCCATATTTTCCAATCGTATTTCTTCATCGCCACGACGTAAAAAATCTAATGCCGATAAGAATATATTTTGTGTTTGAATATATGTTAAACAAATTCCGATAAAAATTATAGCAATTTTAATTTTCGTTGATGACAACATGATTCAAATTTTTTTTTTGGTTATTTTTTCAAATTTAAGTACTTAAAAACAATTTCGTTTTTTTTTTGTTAAATATTTTTTTATTAATCACTTTTTTTTTGGTTTCTTAATGAAACAAATTAAGTTCATATTAAATTAAAAAAGATCACTAAAAAAAAATTTACTGTCCTTATTTCTCGTTTATCTTGTTAATTTTTTTTTGGTAAAAATCACTTTATTAATTTTTTTCAAATTTATATCCGTAAAATTGAAAAAATTTAATTAATTAATTTTTTTTTTTTTTTAAAACTTGATCGAACCTAAAATTAATTCTTTTATGTAAAGATGATTTTCTTCTATCTAACCCCGACCACTCGAAACCAACTGATCACAACGAATGACTTGACTATTAAAAATGTTGGTTATTATATAAAATAAAATTGAAGTTCACATATTAAAACAAATATATATATAAAGAAATAGTGTTTGCTGGCTAGAGAGAAAAAAAAAACGGTTTAAAAAATATGTTTTATGTTTTATGCAAAAGATATAGTTTTAAAAATACATAGATACAATTTACACTTATAAATAATCAAATATAAAAATTTTCTGGTTACAAGCATTAATTTAAAAGTCTGAGAACAGTAACGATATCCTTAAGGTTAACAGAAACTGTAAGTAGTTTATGGTGCTCGCACTTTTTGGTATATAAAATGAAAATGCATGGTTTTTCCCTTTCCACATTTTTCATTACAAAAATTACAGTTTTTTTTTTTTGTTAATGGTACAATCTTTTATGATAAAATAAATTGTCTTAGGCGAGATGGTTTTTCAATGTCAATGCCACCCAAACAAAAAAAATAATCATATTTATGCTTTCTTATAAAAAAAAAAAATTCGGTTTTTGATATTACAGCATAGAAAATATTTGTTATGTTTTTTTTTTGTTTGAAATTTGTATTTTTAGATTTTACTTTTATTTTCCTTCTTTTGGATTTCGGTTTCATTTTTTTTTTTATGTAATTTATTTTGAGATTTTTAAGTGTGTGCTTGATTTAATTGACCTTTAAGTGTTGAAATATAAAATAGTATATGAAAATTAAGAAGATAAAAAAAAAATATTTATGTTGTTATCAAAGATTTGTAAAAATTTAAATAAAAAAAAATAATATGGGAATTTATTTATTTAATGCTTTACTTAAAATGACAGGAAATTTGGAAATTACCTAAAAAAAGATAATCTAATTTTTGTATAGAAAATTTAGAAAGAAATTTTTCTTAAGATTTATTTTCATTTATATTTTTATTATGTGATTTTAAAACTGATGGATGATTTTTAGTGCGTTTTTATATAATTGGCACAATTTATTGCTGATATGTTGCAAAAAAATTTGAAAAAAAAAATATTTTTTGCAAGATTTTCCTCTGAAGAGAATATAAAAATATTTTTAAATTAGTTTATTTTATAAATAAAAATTTCGCAGAAATTACTTTTATTATTAAAAAATTTATGGCCGGGATTGTAACCTATAAAATATTTGTGGGAAAATTTATTAAATTATCAGCATTTTCAGAAATTATAATTTAAAAAAATAGATTTGAAAATTATTATAATTTTAAATTTATATTTGGGAAAAGATCTAAATTTTTTTAATTTTTTTCTATCAAATTTTGATTTTACGAATTTAATTTTTTTTATTTAGAAATTATTTATGAAATTCTAAACAAAATTAATACAAAAAAACACATTTCAAAATTTGCAATTTAAATTATGATATTTTACAAAAAAATAAATACTTACTAAATCATTTTATATTTGCCCAATTTTAAAATGTTTAATTAACTAACAATAAATCTGAAATATATAAATTTGCAAATTGTGGTTTATAATTGCTAATAATCAATCCAATTAATATATAATTACCAATGAAAATTTATGTCTTAAAGTAAGTATATAATAAAATGGTTAATTAAATTGTTTTTTTCTTAAAATTATTTAAGCTTTTAATTTTGTGGTTATTCTTTATATAAAACATTTCAATTTCCAATCAAATTATTCTTGTAAATTTTATAATATTTAATCACAAATTGTGTGAATTTTTCTTATAAACAATTTTTCTTTTTTTTTGGAATTAAAGTCAAGGTGATTCAGGTTGAAATAAATAAATAAAAAAAAAAATACTATTTAAAAGAAAAAAATTATATGCTACACAACAGCCACTGATTTTTCTATTGAGATAATTGGTAATTCAAAGTTTAGCTAAAAAAATTTTAATATCTAACTTCTTTATGGTTGACAATTTAAAATATATTTAAGATAAGTTAAAATAATAGCAAAAAAAAAAAAAAAAAAAACTTAATTTTTATACTAAATTTGGGTACCCACTTTTAAATTATTTATTATTTTTCAACAAATTAATAATATATTTTGAATTTGTGACAAGTTATTGAACTTAAACAAAATGTACTTGTCTTTGATTATTTAATTACATTTTTATACAATTTGAAATATAAATAATTTTTAATTTGAGCTTATACAGAGGAAAATTTAGGACGAGGTTGAATTGAATTTAACATTGTAAGAAGTTTTCAGTTAAATTCTTCATTTATCTTTGTAAGTTAAATTAAGTTGTAATTCAGTGGATATAATTTTTTTTTAAAAAAAATTTGATATTTATCAGTCATTTTTGATAATTATACACACAAATTACTTTTAATTTAAATTTTAGGTCCGCTTCATTAATTTCAAATTATGGTAAAATAAAATTAAGAACCTACGTTTCAGATATCATTTCATTCTATAATTTTCACGAAATTTATTATAATTTATATATGATCATTAATTATTTTAATTCATCTTCATTATAGCAAAAAAAATTGTTAATATTAAGTAACTTCTAAAATTATATTAATAATTTTTTTTTTTTTGATTTGTTTTAATTTGTCTTTATTAATTACGAATAGAGATAATCAGAAATAAATATAAGTTGAAAATGTAATTGAAAATTATTTAGTTTGATTTGAATTTTGCATATTTAATTTAAAAACTTTACTTTAAATTACATAAATTCAGAAAAGTAAAAGAAATACTTGTACTTATATATACCTAATTTATTGTATAAAAGCAGATTACTTTTTACTGGCTCAATTACAATACAATATACAATAATTCATAAAAGTTAAATAAATATTGTCGGATAAGAACCGAAAAAATTTAACCGCAAAAAGATCGGAGCGCAAAAAGACGTTTTTTTTATAAGAACTTCTAATATTTTTCCATTTGAATTAATATGACATACATATAAAAAGGATATTTTCAGATTAAAACCATTTTTTAAGAGCTCAGCTCATTCTTGTAGTATCATTACTCCTGAAAAAAATTACTTACAAATTTTTGCTTCTCACATAACCATTTTAATTAATCAAAATTAGATGAACCAAACTGTTCCACATTAAGTATTTCAAAATCTTCCTTTGTACTTAGCGAAGACAGCTCGTCTAACTCCCCATTGTCCTTACCTTCAGGGGCGTAGTAAACTTTCACAGAGTAGTGGTATCGTTAAGAATCTAATGTTTGTCTATGCGAGGCTTCAACCGCCACGATTACCTAATCTAAGTATTTTAAATAATTATTTTCAACTATATACTTAATTTTTGAAAGTATTTGATTATATTTACGAGCTGTTTTCTTATGACTGATCCCAGTATGTATTTTAATCATCTCTGGTTTTCTGAAAACTAATTTGTGCAGACAATTTGTGTATTTTCCAGAACAGGTTAATAATTTTTTTTAGTATATTCAATTTCAATTTGAATTTATTACCAAAAAATCATTATTAGCTTTTATATTATATAATTTTTGATTAGATTAATTAGGTAATTAAAATTCATTAATTACAATTATATTAGCCTACCAGATAATTATATATAAATTATGTGAAAAATTTTTAAATCTAAAATTCTTATAAAAAAAATTTTATTACTTCATATTTTTTTTAAGAAATTTATAAAATTCTAATCTGTAATTCTTGGTTAATTATACTCTTCCACAATTTTTTATTTAAAACGTATATATTTTCTGTATTTGCGTCATACATTTAAATTACTGACTCAATTTTTGTAATTATTTATTAACTATATTTTTATTAATTTATTTATTTATTACACTGCCTTGAATCGAATTGAATATATTCTAAAGAAAGAGATTCTTCTTTTGGTACATCAACGATTTTCATCATTTCAATTATTATTATGAGTAATTCTGAAATGTGGATTTCCATGAACTAAAAATCAAGTTACCAAGTTAAGTTACCATAATATTAATTCTTTAAGTTTTATTAGCTTTTAAGATGTGCAAAAAAACTTTTGCAAAAAAAAAGAATCTGATAAAATGAATATTAAATTTTTTTGCAAATTTTTTTTAAAAAAAATTCTTATAGACTGGTTTTTCAAGATTTCTGTTGGATTGCAAAAAAAAATTCTAGACTTTTTAGTAAGTGTTTTCTTTGTATCCTGCTGTTTGTCGCAGTTTCTGATGAGAAATTATATTTTTTCTACATTTTAGATTATAACAATAATTTTAATATTCTTATTTTTTATGTGCAATAAATAAAGAATATTTATTTTCAATACAATTAAGATTCGTTAACATTTGTATTTCGAATACAGATTCATTATATAGTTTGATTACAGGTTGATTATAAATCAGTACAAATTAAATGTAATTAATTATAAAATAATATTTTACATTAATTCTACTTTTTAGTATAGAGAATCATTGTCCATGTATAAATTTACGACATAGGAGTGTTATACTATAAAAATTATTACCTGATTTCAACAGCTTCACCCATATTAAATTCGACAAAAATAAGTATATATATTAAATTTGAAATTGTCAAAGCACAAACTCACATAGTGTAAACAATTTCGTATAACTTTTTTTATGCTAAAAAATTTGCAAAAAATTTTTATTTTAAATTTGACTTTTTTTGTAGATCATCATATTTTAAATATTGTCCTCTATTAAGTTCATGGACTAAAATATTAATAACATTGCTGTAGGTCAATTAGAAATATATTAAATTTTCCACTTTTTAAAACTAGTTAGTTTAGTTCTGGAAAGTAGAATTTATTTTAGGTAAATAGTATATAATATAAATAAAAATTATGCGTATAATATTTTTGAATTGATATTCATAATAATCATAAATTGTAGTTTCCGTATTGACTGAGTCTTCTAGTTTATCAATACTCAATCGGATAGATACATTACTTAATCATTTCAATGTACAATTAAATTATATTCAAATTTTGAATAAAGTATCAACACTCATCTGCATTTTTTCAGTTTTTAAATGTCCTCTACAACATACATAATTTATTATTATAAAAGTAAGTTGCCATCAGCAAAGCTAAATTATACAATTAACACAAATTAACCAACTCATCCAAATATAAATATTAAAACATATTAAAATGAATTTCTATACTAAAAAATATTACCTATATTAATTTTCATTTTTTTTCTTTGGCTAAATTAGAACTAAAATCTAGCTCTAACATTGGCAACTGACTTTTTCATTTTAATTAATTGCATAAATATTTTTATGTATAGGCTAGGCTTGCAAATAAATAATTAATGAAATATTTGAATGAAAACAAAATAGATTGATTAATTATCTGCTTAAATTAAATTAAAATATTTGCAATTTATAAAATTTATTTAATTATTTAAAAAAAAAAATCATTAATAATTGTAATTTATTAAAAATTAAATTTAAACAAAAATTATGATTTTACTGACAAAAGATTTGTTACATCATTTTTTTTAAAAGTTATTTCTTAATAATATAAACTAAAAAAAAAATTATTTTAAGGTTAACTAAAGTACATTATAATCAATAGTATATAATATAAAAAACCATTAGTTTTGATTCAAAAATTACTAGTTTTCAAAAATTTGTAGAAACGGTATATTTTTGAACTTCCGGACTTCCTGGAAGTGACTATATTTGTTTTTGTTAATAATTTTATTATTTGTTTATGAAATCACAAATATTTTTGTATATTATACGATAACAAATGATCATAAATACTTCGTTTAATTATAAAATATATTTTGTAAGAAGCCTTGAAATTTTAGCAGATAATTAAATGCACGAATATTTTTCAAAAATTTCAGTTAAAACATTAAATTTTTTTTTAACTGCTTTTATATTTCACACACGTGCCTAAATATCATTTTTTCAATAATATTTTAATCATAAATAAAAATATATAGTTTAATGAAATTAATTATATCTAAAAAAAATTGAAAATTGGTATCACTGGGCCAAGGAAAATCGTCGTCAAAAACAAGAAATTTTTTGTATTTGAAAATAGTAATGTAAAATTTGTTTTTTTTTTCTATAATTAATGCGCACAATTATTGTAATTTTCCGGTAAATGATCATAAATTGAAAGAAAAAAAGTAATAATTGGTCATTTAAAGGTGGTTCAAAACTTTGAAAAGTTCAACAAAATATTAACCAAGGTCTCTAAATAACAGTTAATAAAATATTTATAAAAAAAATTATTTTTATATCAGTTCGGTGACTTTGAATTGATTTTATAAGGTAAATATGTTATATAGTGAAATTTTGTAGGATGATGATTTGAAATTGTTATGGATAATATTATGGTATATTAGTATTTTTTAATGTGCTCTTTCGCCAACTTCTTTTGTACATAAAAAAAATGATTGGGCGAGATTTCATTTATATAAATATTATTTCATCTTCATTTCCAATCTAGTAATAAAAAAATTGTCATCTATAATATCTCTTCTTGATGGTATGGTTCTCATTGGACCTTGACCTCTCTTTAATGCATAATATACGAAATCGTTTATATTTGTAAAAGTTTTATAATTCAATGTGGGAATTAAAGTATTTTAGTCAATAGTGTAATTATTGAATTCATTCATAATTATTAATCGAAATCAAATTACCTTTACAAAAGTTTTACAAACTTTTGTTTACAAATTTGTTACCTTAATTATTTTTAGGTACGAAATTTATCATTATTGTAAATATGTTAAATTTCTGTCTGTATAAAAAAGGTAAGTAGAATACGTGACTAAAATTAGGGCCAAGAACATTTTTCCGAGCGTTAAGTACGCCTTATCCTATAAAATTATTATATGCTTCTTATAAATATAAATCAAAATTAGATATACTGAGAAATGAATCATTACCGGATGATTGTTATTGCACAATTAATTCCGGACAAATTTTTTTATTATTATTTTATAATCTACTAATTTTATTTAGAAGATTATTTTAAATGATTTTTTGAAGGTCGAACTGTAACCACTATATAGGTATCACGGAAAAAAGTAAATATCGCGAAGGTCCAACAACATCACGCAAATTATCCCAAATATAGTTTCTATAATTGCATTTCTGGCTGACAGCAGCTTATGTACATATATGAAAATAGGAAATGTAATTCGCTAATCAGAGTTCAATTGTGCATGAACAATTGCTCCAAACCACAATTTTGTAATTATGAGAAAAAAAATTTGAGGAAAATATAATGAATTTTTATAAAAGAAAATAATCTTTCAAGGTTTTCAAATAAATTATTTTTTTGATACAAAAAACAAACAAGTTTTTAGATTGATCCCAATTCAATAAATTTTTGATTTTCCGTTTGAAAGTGAATAGGTTAAATTCCAAATTAAATTGAGAAATTAATTTATTTACCGGAAAATTAATTTTTATTTAAGTTATAATTTTTTGATTTACATTTCCGATATTTTTAAAATTAAAATTTGTTTTCTAGTTTGGACAAGTTAATAATTACAACTATACACAATGTAATTTTCAATATTATGATAAATTTTGCGAGATACTTAATACATATGTAAAAATAAGTTTCTTCACTGGAAATTATTTTTTTTGGTATTTTAATCAAATCCATAAAAATAATTTCATAATTTTCATTTCATAATTTTATCAATTTTGGACAATAAAATGATTAAACATCAAATTTTTTTTTATAAAAATTGAAAATTTATGGTATTTTTACCTTCGATAAAAATTTTTCTTTATATATTTACATAATTTGCTAAATTTATATTAATTTTAAAAATTGTGTACAAACTTTCGCTCCATTTTAAAAAATTATTTAAATTATTATATATAAAATATCGAATATCTAATTTTTCCACCCATTCCCAAATATAATAAAAAATTCACTTTACAACCAACACTTACCTTTATATAAAAGAAATATTATTTAAACTATAATGTACCTGTCTCTTTATATAAATTGTCTTTTACCTGTAAAATACAACCTGTTGCCAATTTGAATCAAAGAAAAAATAAAGTTATTTTTATATGCTTTAGTGAGTCAAGTTCAATGGTATATACAATAATTTATTTATTGATTTGTGGAATGATTGGAAAATAATTTTTCGTGATTTTAGTCACGTCAGTGTTGGTATTGAATTTTCAGTTTTTTTAAATATATTATTTATAATAGAAATTTTTAATGAATTAAGTTCATGGTTCAAAATTAAAGTCTATTATTTGTCTTTTGGTTTATTTTTAATTGAAATTTATTTTGTCTAAAATCTTAAAAATCTAGGGTATAAAAAAAAACTTATATAATCTGTACAACAAAAAATATACGAAATATTTACATGTGTGCATCATTTTGATTAAAATTAATAATTAAAATTCATTTAAATAAAAATGATCTTAAATAATAAATATAATAATTAATGACTTCTTTATAATATTATATAATTTAAATCGATAAAATTAATTTATGATTTCAATTTTAATTTGAATTTTTTTGGAAATATTTAAAGAAATTGAGGAAATGGCACACAGCATCATACAAATTTAATAATTGTCCTAAAACGCATACATTTATCACTCAATTAATCATTTATATTGGATGATCTTTACTCTGACAATCATCAATATAAATTATTTCTTTTTTTTTTTTGCGTTGCTAAAATAATGAATTTAAAATGAGTATTTTGGTTCACATTACTCTTATTCCTCTACTATGATGAATTAATACTATTATCGGCTCTCTTATAATCTGGATTTGTTAACCAATCTTCTTTAACTAAATCTGAACCTTTTTCGGCAATCATTATTGTTGGTGCATTTGTATTACCACTACTAATTGTTGGCATTATACTAGCATCAATTACTCTTAATCCACGAATTCCATATACTCTTAGTCGTGGATCAACAACAGCTTCTTCATCCCATGCTGGTCCCATTTTTGTTGTACCACATGGATGATAAATTGTCATTGATATTGTTCTAGCATGACATTCTAAATATGCATCTGTACCAAATTTATGTTTCTTGCAATTTGGTAATGATTTTTGATATAATCTTGAACCAAATTGTCGAAATACTTTAGCATCTGCTACACGTAATGCAATTTTTGCACCTTCAACAATTGTTTTAACATCAAGAGGATCATCAAAATAATTAGCATTCATTAATGGATAATGAAATGGATTATTTGATCGTAATCGTACCCAACCTCTTGATCGTGGTCGTAATAGTAATGGCATTATTGTCCAACTATCTTTATTGGCAATTGGTTTATAAACATCTTGGTATATGGTTTCTTTTAAACCAAGTACTTTTTTTACACGTGCACCATTATCAGAATTAATTGATGCCGGTGCCATATGAAATTGTATATCTGGCCAATCTAATGTTTTATTTGAATATGGTGTATGAACAAATGCTAAACCTTCAACACCACCTAAAGTTGTCATTGGACCACGTTCTCTTAAAACATATTGAAATGTAATTGCAGTTGGATTAAAACGATCCTGTATAATGGCAACCGGTTTATCAACTAAAAATGTTATACCACCCATACCAACATGATCTTGTAAATTTTCACCAACTGGTAAATCTTTTAATACTGGTATACCAATTTCATCTAAATGTTGTTTTGGTCCAATTCCCGATAGCATTAATATTTGTGGTGTATTTATAGCACCAGCTGATAAAATGATTTCCTTCTTTGTTCGGATACGAAATATTTTACCATTTTTAACAAATTCAACTGCAATTGCTCGCATCGTTTCCGGCTCAAAAACTAATTTTGTAACATGAGAATTCATTGATACGTGAAGATTTGGTCGTAACCGGACTGGTCGTAAAAATGCTTTAGCCGTACTACAACGACTTCCACGACGAATTGTTCCTTGTGCTATCATAAAACCAGTTTGTTTTTCACCATTTATATCACGATTCTCATAACCAATTTCCGTACCCGCTTCAACAAATGCCGCTACTAATGGTGTATGCCATGGTGATTCTTGAACTGTTAAATAACCACCACGTCCATGATATTCGGTTTTTGCTAAATATGGATTTCGATTATCTTCAGATTTTTTAAAATATTCAAGAACATTATCATAACCCCAACCGGGATTACCTAATGATTCCCAATGATCATAATCTAAACGATTACCTCTAACATATAGCATATAATTTAAGACACTTGAACCACCTAATACTTTACCCCTTGGCCAATTACAACGATTATTTTTCATACCGAGACATGCTTTTGTTGATGGTTGTGTTTTATATTGCCAATCTAGTTTACTTAATTGTAAATATGCTGCTAATGATGGTACATCAGATATTTCATTTTCATCTGGTCCAGCTTCTAATAATAAAATATTCCATTTAAGAATTTCTGTTAAACGATTTGCTATTACCGCACCAGCTGAACCACCACCAATTATTATAAAATCATATTCTGGATAAAATTTATTTTGATCAATTGGTCGTGATTCGGGATCTAAACGATCATATCGATAAAATGTTACTGCAGCTAATATTAATGGTATTAACCAAAGTCCGGTAGTGACAACGCCAAATGTTGATTTTATTACAGTTGTTATTAAAAGAAAATTTAAAACCATTTTTTATTTATTGAAAGGTTTTTGTATTTTAAAATATAAATTTTGAGTTTGAATTTTACTCAATTTGATATTAATTAATTTTTTTTAATTCGTTATTATTATCCTTTTTTTGGTTCGTACTTTTTGGCTCCGACAATTTCTTCGACAGTACATTGTATTATAGAAAATGTACATAGCTTTTAATGGAGCTTTGATTTTTGATGTATTTTTCTTGTTGTGAAATTAAAAGGATGTTTCTGTGATGTGAATGTTTGATTTTCTGAAAATATATAAATAAATTTTAAATTATTTTCATGAAATATAAATTTTATTTAATAATTTTTTTTTCTTTAATTTCAGGTACGTTCAAAAATATTTTTAAAATTCGACCAATGTTGGTAAGCACTTATTGAAAATATCATAAAATTTTTAATCATTTAGGATAGATTGAAAATACTGGTAAAAAATGAAGGATATTTTAGTTAGAAAGTTGATTTACGACAGTAAAAAAAAGAGTGACAAAATGCTGTGCGTGCCATGTTGCATCGCACTCCAGTGACAACAATTTTTCAGTCTGTTTGCTAAAAGTTACTACTTCCTCTATTAAGATTTCCTTCCTCTCTGCAATTCACTATTTACTGGTTTTCAATGGTTACATGAAACTTTGTATTTAGTAATTTTATTTAAAAGCAGGAATTAGGACAACATTTTATAAAATTTGGCCTTTAAATATCGAATTCAAATCCATTTTAACTTCATTCTTTCGACTCCCCTCTACTCTTTCTTTTTTTTCTTCAAATTTTTTTAAATGTGTTTAAATTTTTAATGTTTAATCAAATTGAAAAAAAAAAAATTGTGTTGTTATCCCCACATAATCAATTTCGAATCTATTAAATATTTTCTCTCTACTCTTTGCGACAAATTCTAAACAAAGTGGGGGAATCTTTTTTTTTTGTTTTGGTTGACTATAAAAATCAATTTTCCTTAATCATTTTACTTCAGTTGCCAATTTCTAATTGGCAAAATGACAAATTTCCGATTCAAATGAAAATATTTTCGTGTCTATAATAAAAAAAATCTATTAACAAGTTTCCTTTCTAAAAAAAAATTAAATTTTGTGTTAATATACTGTCGTCCTTATCTTTGAAATTCAATTAAATCTCGAACGATTTTTTTTGCTGATGCAGACAAGGGTTTTTGGTTATTGGAATATATTTTTTTTTCTGTTTTCGAAAAACAAAAAAAAAATACTTATTAAAAACCAATGCTAAAAAAATTCAGAAATGATAACTTCCCGAAAACCTTCAGCATATAAAATAATAACAACATTGACATTGTGCGGGCATCCAAAGATATTTTTTGTCCTTGAATTGGTCAAAGAGGAAATCATAATATGATTTTTATTTTTTACCATTTCCACAAAAAAATAATACGGTAACATAATTTACATTTTTCTTTTTTTCATCTTTCAAAATTTCAAAAAAGTAAAAGAAAACCAATAATTAAATTCAGTATCCAATTAAAATTTAATAATTTGGTCAAAGTTTTTGTTTTTATAATGGGGAAACGAATAATAATTTTCAAAGACGATCACAAAATTTTTTAAAATTGAATTCCACTTGATTTAATTTTTCTTCGACTAACTAACTTTATGGTTAACTTAATTTTATGTTTATTCAAAAATGAATATACTTGGACTATGTCAAATATTTGAAAAGAAACTTTTTAAGTTACTTTGAAAATTGTTTTGTTGGTTGAATTCGGGTCAATGTAAATTTTATGGTTAATGTGGTAGTGATAAGGAAGATACATATTAAAATATTTGATTTGTTTTTCGGAAGATAATTTTTAAAAATCTAATTTAATAATTGAATTTTTTAAAGAAATCATAAATTTTTTTTTTTGTATATTTTTAAAGGAAGGCTAATTTTTGTATAAATTATTTTATTATGTTTGGGACGTCAAATGTTTAGGCATATAATTTAGCTATCGGTCAAGGAAATTATATTAAGGGACAAAGTATTTGAGTCTAAAGGTCGAATGAAATGTATCAAAAATTGGTACGAAATTATTATTAAATTTTTCCTTTTACTTTTTATTAAGTTTTATTGATTTTTTTTTTAAATTTTTCTTAGAGTATTTAATATATTTAATGTAGTCATTGAATTTAGTAGCTTATATAATGGACATTGATATAGTTTTGATTGTAGTAAGATTCCAGAAGAATATAACAGTTTGGTACGCAATTAATCTTAAAGACTGCAAATTCTTTTTAAAGTGAGTTGGACGAATTTATGTTACCGTTTAATATAAAATATTAGGATATCTTTCATCTTCGTTTATATAATTATCTAAGTACTTTCATAAATTTAAATACTCTGAAAATGTATTAAAAAATTTTTGTATTTTATCAATCAAAATAAATTACATTTTCTATTAGTTTTTTAAATAAACGATTTCTTAATTTATATTACATAATTTCTCTAAATAAGCCATTCAAAAAATTAACATATTCCATTTTATTGCATCGATCATCTAGTTCACCTTGTAAATTTTAGTATATTATATATATAAATTTTGGCAAAATTTTAATCCATTTAATTGACCTACATTAAACCAATAATTGACCTTAATCTAAAATAGAAAATAAACATTTCTATAAATTTTATATAATATCCAATTATGCAATTAAATAAAGAAAAAAACAGCACATTATATAACTAATAATAATTATTTAATAAAAATAATCAACATAAAATAATTTAATCACATCTAACTAACCAGCTTTAAAACATTAACTTTCTGCAAGGTCGTATAAGACAAACGAATTATAATTATTTTATTTTTAATTATACACAACATCGTCACGATCATTTTTTGACCTATAACAGGCTTAAACGTCTAATAAAAGTGAAGTTTTATTTATGTATATTAGTATCGATTTGCATGATAGAATAACAAGATTTACCGGCGATGCGACTATATATAACCGGCATCAAAGCATTATTGCTTTCGGTAAATTTAACCGCCGGCCGATGCTTTTTTCATATACATATGTATACTTAATTGAAAAAAAAGTTTACTGACCTTAAAATTCAATTCCCTCCAAAATAGATAACTTTAATTTTTTTTTTTGTGTTGTGAACAAATTCGCCTAAAAATATGCAATGGTATGATTGAACAATTACTGTCGCGTAAAAATTACATGATGATAGTGATTGCATACATTTAGGTGTTTAATAATTATATTTTTTCATTTATCGATACTCGAAGAAGCAAATAATGTACGATACTCGAAATAATGAAACAAATTCATATATTTATCATTTGCGTGTATATAAATTGAACAGGTTTTTCAATTAAGCTCGAACGTAATCAATTTGTATCAATTTGCTTGAATAAAATTGAATTTATCTGATGTAGAAAAACGAAGATTATTTTAATTTATGTATACGTATATGTAAATTAGTTATTAACAAGTTTACATGTCAATTTGAAGATAAAATGAAAATTTGTATTAGCTATTTCCGCTTTTAAAACATGTCCTGGCAAAATAGGTCATTAACAAATCATAGTGTAATAAATGCCACAGTAATTATGATAAGTAATAAAATAGAAAATGAATTTTTAAACTGTTTATGTCGTAAAAATACAAGTTGTGAATTTAAGTCAAGTGAATTATTAGTAATATTAGTAAGTGAATTAAGGATTATCCAAAAATTGCAATGATCATAATTTATAATATATAATTTAATTGAAAAAAATTAAAATATATTCTATAAATTTTAATTTTTATTATATAAATTTTCATATTTTTTTATGATGAAATAAAAATTTAATTTTGAAATATATATTTTGTGTACAGTAGCATAAAAAGTCAATTGACTGGTAATAAAGGAAAAAAAAAACAACTTTTAATTTTGCCGTGTCGTTACAGTCCATTTAACTGACAGCTTTAATTTTCATATTAATTTAATAGCTTAAAACAGTTTTCCAAATGTAAAATTACAATTTTGTGCATGTTCTTCAGTGAAAATTTCTTAATTTGATTGCAATATTTTGAAAAATAATAATATAAATTTTCAAAATTTATGTACGTTTGTCTATTATAGAAGATTTAATAAATAAATTGCAATTTTATTATAAAAATTACAAGAAGTCTTGATTGCAGTTAAGTATATTATTATTATATTCTGCGTAATAACTTGTGTAGTTAGGAAATTCATATAATATATGTAATTATGATGTAAGAAAATCTATAAGAATGGAAAGGATATGAGTTTTTCTCATGTAATTATAGTAATTATTATATGTGGAGTTATAGATTTTCACCCGTGGTTTTGTAATAATATAATTATTTGTATATAAATTAATATTTGTATAGTAATTTTATATGAAACAGGAAATTTGGTTTTTGTTATATATATTGATAATTAATTATATAATTTTATCTGATTGAACTAATTTCTATTTTATTTTCTATATATTTCAAATATTAAATTTAAACAGATGAAATCAATGAATATAAAATTATTGTTAAAATGAGGAAAATCATTATATAAAAAGTATATTTAATTTCAAAAAGAAAACTTCCTATATTTAAATTTATTCACTACAAATTTTGGGTGCTATAATAAGTTAAAAAAAATGTGTTCAATTTGTGATCGATCGAAATATATCGTTTTCACTTTTAATTTTTGTCCCAAACTGTGTCCCAAACTTTGTACTACTTATTAATACTTTATTACATCTTCAGAACTCTAAAAATAGAGGATATTTAATATTGTGTAATATCAAAAAGAAATTTTATTAAATTATATGATTTTCATACTAATAATTCTCGAGTATCGATCTTATATATATATTGCACTCATAAGTTTCTATATTATTTTGAAATTGAATTTATATATCAAGGTTATAAAAAAATGACAAAGAATCATCATAAAATATAATAAATACAAAAAAACTAATAATTTTCCACTTGTTAACTTTTAACCTAAGCTGATTATTTTTTATGATTTATTTTGTGTTTTATTTTGTGACCTTGTCTAGGATTGTAATTTACATAAAGGTGTAAACAAAATATAATACAAAAATCTTTATAAATGTGTCAATTTTATTTATATTTATAACCACAAAATGTTAAAACACAAATTATAGGTGAAAATTATATAGCAGACATTAAGTACAATAACACAATTGATTGTTTTATTGTAGTATAAATATTTTGTAATAAAATTTTCACTTAAAAAACATCAACGAACTTTTGTGTAATGCAAATATATGTAGACTTGATAAATTAAGGTTTCTGTCTTAATATTCGTACAAATAAATGAACAATCTTTTAATAATTTAATACCAAAAATTACTAAATAATAAAAAGACTATTAAAGAGAAGCGTAAAAGAAAGTTAATATTTATGGAGGTAATTTGAAGGTTGCTTAATATTATATTTTTATAGTGCGGTTTGTATCAGGAGCTTTGGGGAAAAACAACTATGCAAATATAATGCAAATATAGTGATTTAATGGCGATACTAATAAGATATTAATTAATATTGATCAATTAACATAATATTGGTCAAGTAACTGGTCGAGTATCGAATCAATAAATCTCCAAAAAATATATATTAATATATGTGAAAACAACTAAAAGGTCTGTGGAACAGATAAAAAGATTACATTTGATGAATAATATTCGAGTATCGAATGTAAAATAGCAAATATGATGTTTCTATATAATTCGTATAAAATACGTAATAATTTCGCATTCATTAATTTTTGATAAGATTAATAGAAAATCAATAATTTTAATATGCATTTTTTTTTAGTTGTGACATGGAATCTAAAATTACATAATATATGTATATATAAAAAAATTTCCCTTCATTAATCATGGTTTACCTACTGCAAAAAGATTAAAAGAAGGAAAAAAACTTGACTAACTTGTATACGAAAAAAAAAATCATCATATAATTTTGGTTTTGGCTCTGATGATGGTCGATGTAGTAAAATGTAATGTGGAGAATGTCTTGTGGGATAAACATAAAATATTAAAAAATTTTGTGTAGTGTTTTTTTAGTGAAATTAGGGGAACCTTTAGTGCCGTCATAATAAATATTATTTAATGATTTTTTTATTGCATATATTTATGTAAAAGAAAAAAAAAATTAATTAAATAATTTTCGCAAAAAAAAAACAAGAAGCAAAGTTATATAAAATTTATCTTATATTATGGTTCATTAAATTTTTTTTGCATTCATAAAATCTTTTAATTTAATTTTACTTTAAATTTCAATTGTAATAATTAAAAATTAAAACTGTCCATAAAAATATATTTTTTTTCATTTCTTTTCTTATTTTTTTCTAAATAAAAATTAAATCATAGAAAAACTATTTTTGATGAACTTGTCTGGGGGAAAAAAAGACTTTCATTAAAAGGTCAATAATATTTTTAAAATCAATATTTCTCATTAATATTCAAATATTTATAAGATTTTAATCTAATCAATTTATTATTCAAAAATTGATAATTAATAAATTAAATTTTATGAGTATTATAAACAATTAATTATTTAAATTCTGTTTTTGTTTATAATATTTATTATATGCCTGGGTAAAAATTTATATACTACATACCAATATGTACTACTATTCTACTATTCCCTATATAATATTTTTTGTGTATGAAATATTTAGAAGCTCGTTTTTTTATCGTTTCTGGGACTAATAACATTGCACACCTCTATTAGCTCTTACTTCATAAATAAATAACTATGTAATATTCGAAAAAGTTTTCTTCTTTTTACTATCGATTTCATATGATTCATTAGTCAATATTTTTATAATATTACAAACAATAATAAATTTTAAGATATTTTATTTAAGTATATTTGATTTGATTAGATAAATTGTGACAGCTAAAGTGAAGATATTAAAGTATATATTTAAATATCCCTATTTGTTCAAATGAATTATTATACATGAATATTCAATTATATATTATAGTTCATTTTCTTAAATACAGTTTTTGTAAATCGAAAATTTTCATTCCAATGTCCAAATAAATTTGATAATATTTTTCCATTTTCCAATTATACATCGATTGAATTATAATATCAAAAGAAAAACATGTTTTTCCAGTTGTTAGATAATAATTATTAAAAACAAATTTATATAATTTTTTTGACCGACTAAAATTTATTTGCGAAATTTATTTATTTTTAGTTTAATTATTAATCGAGTCTCGAAAGATAATTACCTTTATATGCGAAATATTAATTTCAATATTATAGAACAAGTCTCGAAATCATTTCGTTTTAAAATTCTAAAATTTAAATTCCTGAACATTAAAACTAATAATGATGTGAAATTTTCTAACGATACTCGAAATATTTTATTCTATTAGAGTTATATTAAAAGAACATTTAAATATCTTTCTTTCATTGAAATGTATCATTAATATTTTTAATTTATTTAATATATTTTCAAACGAGTCTCGAAATGATAAATTCATTTTATTTCTGAATTTATTTATCTTACAGATTTTTCTAATTTAATATTCTGTGTATTTTTGATAAAATTATCAAGAAAACTTGTTTCTGCCTTTACATACATTTCTGCATTTAGTATTTATGTGTAGTACTATGTGTAGTAAACATTAAAAAAAAGTATATTGAGTGATATGAACAAGAAAATGACAAAATAGTTTTACAGATATATTAATATAAAAAACAATTCGTACTTATCACATTTTTCTAATATATATTCAAAATCCAAAAATTACTGCAATTATTAATCCATATAAGTTTTATTTTGAAAAAAATATTAATCCATAATTTGAGAAATTAATACATTTTTTATGTAATAAAACAAATTTTCAATTTACTAAAACATAATTTACAACTTTTACAAATATTTTTTTTTCACATCAATATTTTTTTAATTTTCACTTATGTCACAAAACTATTTTTTTCTTTTAAAAAAATATTATTTAAATTTTTTTTTATTTACATATTTTCTATTTCATCTTTTTTTTTATATAAATTTATTGACAATTTTTGTTTTTTGTATTTATGCTAGCAAAACTTCGACTTCCTACTTCAAACGCGACTAACAGACTGTTTAAATTTTTGATGTGTTTACTAAAGTTGTTCCAACCAAAACAAGCCATCAAACTAAAAAAAATAAAATTGAATCAGTGTTGGAAGTTTTTTTTGTTACCACTCTCTTTCGCACCTTCCATGATTATATTTTTCATTGTTTATTCTGTACGCTAGCATATATATTTATTTTTTTTCAATCTTATCTCGTAAGCTTTCTATAACTATTTATATTTTTCTTGTAAGCTATTTTAAAGAAGAAATAAGTAATCCTTTTTTGCGGAGGGGTTGTGTTTATTTGGGAAAAAATGCGTACACATATTATAGAAAATATAAAGTTAATGCACGTATATGAAAATATTTGATTTAGGCGGAAAAAAAATTAAAAGTGTTGTGATATGTTGACAAATATGAAAGAAAACTATTTTCGTTTTTTTCTACTGTTTAAGTCGTGGTTCACATATTATAATATTCAGTTAAATGCACCAGCTGAGATGAAAATCTCATTTACAGGTTTTTCTGCATTCCATCATTTTGAAATTTTTTATTATATATTTTTATTTTATTTTCATTTTATTGGGGACTTCTCTTTGCAATTCTTTTCGATTACGTAGTCGGTGTTATGACTTGTTTTTTTTTTTTTTTATGACCGAATAAATTTAATAAAAAAAAACAGAAAGAAGACAATTTTGTGTTTGAAAGTCTTGCATTTGGTTTTTTTTTTTGCATTTTAAAGAAATATAATCGAAATTTTCTGTTTTGTTTATTTTCCAGTAAAATGCATAAAAATTGTGATTTTATTTTGTTATAAAGAAAATGTGCATAATGAAAAAATGTAGGTCAGTTTGGGTTTTCTGGTTTTTTAATATGTTTTTTGTTTTTTAGTCACAGGAGAAAAATTATAACATTTTTGGGTAATTATAAAGAATAAATTATTTTTAAAGCATCAGAAAAAGACTATAAAATTGAATATAAGAAACAGGAAAATGTAAATTTTGTTTATAATTTTTATTTGTTTATGAATTGTTTGTTCGTTTTCACTGTCGAAATTTAGTAAATTTAAATTAAACAGTAATGAGGATCAGAAGATTATCTTTCCTGTAGATTAAATTCAATTGATAAAAAGTGAATCAGCTGGATTATGGTTAATCGGTTGAGATAATAATTGGGCCAACTAGTGACTTGATATAATTGGGCCAAGAGGTACTTGATATATCGAGGAATTATTATGTATGATACTGTCTTGATAGTAAATTTTTGTCAAAGCACCAGGAAAACTTTACTATCAAGACAGCATCATACACAATAATTATCTTTCTGAATAATACTATTAAGTCTTTAGAACTGTCTCAATTACTGTCCTTGACATTTTGAAGACAGTTAATCAGATACGTCCCATACATTGCTTAATAATATCCAGACATTATAATATTTATAAATTTACTATCTTGACAGTACTGTATACTCAAGAAACCGAGTTAAATTTTACAATATATCAATAACATAATAAAAATTGCTCCATAAATAGTTTAGAGGGCTAATTCATTGCTTTCATTTTTCATACATATACTTATAATCATGCATATTAATTAATTATTCAAAAATTATTTAACAATAAATCATTTCCTGACTTTAAAAAAAAAAAACCCATTTTTTTAATAATCACTCTATTTAAATTTCAAATTCCAAAACTTTTTTTTTTCTTAAAAAATTTTAATCCATAAATTGTTTATTACTTAATGTCAATTTATTAAAACTCTCAATTACCTCATTACAAGAAAAAAAAAATAGTATAGTTAACAAAAATTATGTAATTTAAAAAAGCAAAATGATATAATTACTATGAGCTTTTACAATGCTCAAATGACTGGATATTATCTCGAGGAAAAATTTTTGTACTATAATAGCAATTATGTTATTAGACATACAATAGTCAAAAAATTGTTGTTTTTTTTTTTGTTATTTCTTTTGGCTTTTCTGCTTTTTTTGCTATACAAATCTATTTTACAAATTGACGGCGGCCCTCATCAAAAATTAGATATAATAAATTGTTGTATATAGTATACTGACTTTTAATTTTTCTATTAACATTTTTCTATTTTACTTTTTGTAGAAAATTATATATTATCAAAAAAAAAAACAATTTACGACAATTTAAATTATGATTTTGCAATATCTCTAAAATTGTATTATATATATTTAAGTTTTTATTTCGATACTCGTTTAAAGGTTTCCAGAAAAAAAAATTTATTTACAACAATTCAATTTCAAATTAAATCGTTAAAGATGAAAATCGAAGTATAAATGGTGTTTTTTTTTAGTGGAAGAAAAGTTAATTTTGGGAATAATTGTTGAATAATTTGCGAAAAAATATTGATTTTAACACAACAGAAAAAATAAATTTTTGACTCTAAGTAGAAGATTTGCTAGACGTGTCAGCATTTTGGTATATCGAAATGATTAGGTTAAAATTTTGCAGAATTTTCATTGTATATTCGAAATATGGTTAGGCAAAAACCTTCCAATAAAATCATGTTAAAATTTCATTTGAATTTTTTTTGCTTTAATAATTAGTTGCTATCACATTTTGTCTAGTTCTTAATTCTTAGAATTGTTAGAAACTGATCGTGCAATATTTTTTATATCATGCAACATTTTTTATATCATGCTACATTTTTTATATCATGCAACATTTTATATATATATATAATTCTTTAAATTACCTTTTTTTATATGAAATAATTATATATTAAAAGTAATAATTGAAGTAGTTAGCTAAAAGCTCATCAATAAAATAATTGACAGTAACAGAATAATGTAATATGATCTAATTAATGTCATAGGACATGTAAGAGTTTTAAAATATTACTGTATACTAAGCAGGTGAAAATTTCATCATGTATAGAAGAAAATTTTCTGAAATGATTTTCAATATTTTTTTTTTTGCCTATCATGTAATAATATATTTCTATAACAATTTTCAAAAAAAGATTTATATCTTTAAATAAGTATATATAAAAAATATTGTTAAATGTGACGACATATTAAGAGTCTTTAACTTGTCTTTGAAGCGTTTTTAATGGTTCATTGTTTGTGCCAAAGTATATAAATATAAAAAAAAATTATAAATAAATTCATTAAAAGAAAACATTTTTTTTTTGCCACAATATATCATAAATAAAACTCGGAAATATATAATAGTTTCTTTAAACTGAAATGAAGAGTTTTAAATTTTTCATTTAATTTTTCTTACATTTTTTGTGTACATCAACGTATGGTAAGATTGCATCATCATCATTACTAGAAAAAATGCTCTAAACCATGCAAATTATAATCATAGTTTTTTCTTTGTTTTGGTACACATAAGTGTACAATAAAATGGAAATGTGATCAGGAAATTTGTTTTTTATTTAGATTTAAAGATTTTTCTTAAAAAGCCTTGAGGGGGAAAATAAATGGAATTTTTAGCATCAGTGTTACACGAGAATAAGACAATTGTTAGTTTATTATTATTATTTACTATAAAAAAAAGGGTTTGAACGATGTCTATTTGATGCACATGATGATGATGATGATTGTTGTTAATGGTGATTCGAAAAGAAATTTCAAAGAAAAATATGTAAAATTGTATTTAGTTTATTTTATATGTTTATTTAATGGAATAAAATAATGTGGGTTTTTTTTACTCGTGGGTGCAAATTCCATTTAAAAAAGTTTTCATTTATCTAAATATGCGATTTTAATTTGTACCATCAGGAAAAGAGAAAATAATTTCCCTCTTATCCTACTGCACTTTAATTTTCAATATTTGTATAATTGGTATTTCCATATTTCTATCTAATAAGTGCCTAATGCGCTTTAATTTTTGTGTATTTCTAAATGGGTAATTGGTAATTCCCAAAAAACTATTGAAAATTTTCATTGTGGGATATCATAAATTAAAGCAGTAGAGTTTTCTTACATTTTATGTTCCTCTGACTGTCAATTTCAGATTTGAAAGAAGAAATGTTTTTGGTATAATTTTCTCAAAAACATTAGTCAAAATTTCTAACAAACAATTTTTATATATTTGAATAGTCCATTCAATTTTCCAGTCCTCTAAATTTTTAAAATACCAAAAAGTTAAAGTCTTCTGAAAGATATTTTAACAAATTTTTTTTTGACATGGTTAAAAATTGTGCAAATATAAATTTCAAACTTTTGTTGTCGTTGAAATGCCAAAAAACAAAGATAGTTAAGTTATTTCAGATTGTTTAGTAATGAATGATTAACTTTAAGATACTTTCTACAAACAAGAAATTTTTGTTTTCTGAAAAATATATTTTTGTTGTTGAACTTAGAGTTTAAAAAAAAAAATTGGAGTTAACATTTTGTGGAACAAATAAAAATATTATTTTATTGAAATCTTAAGCAATTGAACCATTTTTATGGCACATTTTTGCAGTATATTCTTTCCAATAAATTTTTGATATTGTTCCCACACTTTTGTACCTCATTTTTTCCAAAATGACCACATTTTGACCAAAATGTAATATTTGTAGAGATTACCCCAAAAACATAGAAATGACAGATTACATTTCCTTGAATTTTTGTAATTTTTATAGCCTTGTGAATATTTATTTAAATTTTAAGAGCTTAGACTTAAAACTGTCAACTAAAATATATAAAATTTAATGTTGCTTTGTAGTAAAAACAATACATTGTTTTTTTCATAAATATTTTCAAATTTTTCTATATCACCATGTATAATTTTTTGTGAAATATAAAATGAAATCGAATATGTATAAAAAGTTATTAACGTCATTAAAATTAAAATGCATGATTTCCGGACATCCCAACATCAACTCTTTTTTTTTTAAAGCTTTGCAACTTTAAAATTTAAATCAATGATTGTAAAATTTTTTTTTTGGTTGTTTAAAAAAAGAAAGAAAGTTTTTTTTGGTCAAACTGAAAATACTTATATTTAAAAAAAAAATATTGATTTAGTTGGTTATACTAATAAAAAGGGTTCAGCAGCATAAATTATTGAAGAGCTTGCAACGATAAATATAAAATCGGAAGAGAAAATAAAATTCAATTTAAATTAATTGAATTTCCGAAATTTTTCATTGAAATTATTTTAATGGATATTTAATTAAAGTAACATTTCGATCATCTGTTCTGCTGCACAAATTTCTGTTAAATTGTTATTGAGAAAAGTAATTTTCCAATATAATACATTCGTAAGCCATCATTGATTGAAAATTAATGTTTTCCCGCTTAAAAAAATTTATCTTTACTAAAATGGATGAAATATTTCCATATTGTAAAAGGTGATAAAGATTTGAATAACTCTTAATTATTTGAGTCTTTGTTTCTAAGTAAATTGTAATTATAAAAATTCACATTATATAATTAGTTTCTTATATATACAAAAAGCGAGTCTCGAAAAAAGTATTATGTTATATATGAATTTTTTTTTAATTGCGATTCACTGATTTTAGACAACAACTAATAAAAACCAAGAATTTATATACAAATAAAAGAAAAAAAATCACTAAAATAATTAAAAACTTTTGCGTTTTTGTTCCAAAGAAATGCACCAGCGATTTCCTAAGATGGTATACATAACATTTATTTAAATAACACGAGTATAAATCTTATGAAATCATGTTAAAATAGATTTTTTATGTAGGTACTACTTTATTACAATTAAAATTATACATGCGATAAAAAAGATTTAGAAGATAAAAAAAAATGTTAATGAGTATTAACTGAAATTGTAATTTTATTGTCTACAATTTAATGAGAGTTTACTTTATATTTTTTTATAAATTATGTTCATAATATCGTATTAAATTTCATTTAGTTAACATTAAAAGAATATTATATGCTCAATCAATTGAAAATATTATATAGTAAAAAAATATAAAAGTCAAGAATTTTAAATCATTTTTTTTTCCTGGTTGTGTGAACTGATTTTTATCTAAAATTTAATTATCTAATTAATAGTTTTTTATCATTTTTTTTTCCAATCGAAAGGTGTTAAAATTTTTACTTTTATGTTTATAGTTTGGTGATATTTTTTACACTTGATTGATTTTTCTATTAAAATAGACAAAGAAAAATTATCACAATATTTTATGATGTATATAGTTTATATTTTAGTACTCAACATAGATAAACAAACATATACTATTTTTTCTAGATGTTAAAAATGATGAAAATATTGTTTTTAGTTATCGAGAATCGAATAATTTTAGCTTGAATACCCGGATTGAGACATTTGGGTAACCATTTCTTGACGGATCTTTCGGAGGCTGGTACTTGGGAGATATAATATTCAGCAGTCGGTGGCGGTGTACAACGGGCTTCTTTTTTTTGGCCTTGCTGAGTGAGGGACTCGATCCTCCAATCAATGTTACATTGAATACCATTAACAAAAATCTTCATTCGATTACTTTTTATTTCACTTATTCATATCATCCGTTTGTAGTAATTATAATTTTAACATTCTACATTTCTAGATATTTTAAAACATTCTACATTTCTAGCAAACATTATTGATTATTGATAAGAAATAACTAAATTTGCTCTTCATAAATTTTTAAATTTGCTTAATTATTAAAAAGAAATTCCCATAACTTTTAGATATTTTATAATCGAAATAATAAAATTATATTTAAATCAATAAAAATATAATAAAAACCAGACTATAAAACCATAAACAATTTTATTTATACAAAACGAACAAAAATATTATATTTCATACAAAACATAATAAATCACTTTCTTTCTCTAAACAAAAATCTATTTTCGTGGACTTATACACATAATATAATATTTTCTTCCGTGGTCTATTTATTTATTTTAATTACGTAATAAAATCTACATAAATATAAAATTTTATGAATTTATGTAAATTAATAATATAAATACCATTTTTTGATCTCACACCAAAAGTTGGAAGTAAAAAAAGAAATGCGATAATATGCATTTATAATTTATCTCCCACACACGTATTATAGATTGGAATCTCCGTTTGATTTAATATTTTATAATCTGCTATAAACGCGAATCTGTGTATACAAATTATTTCGGTTTTAAAAATTATTATATGTGTATATATTTACTAATTTAATCGTCGAGTCTCGAAATAGTATTTGATTTTGAACAAATGAGAAAATTGATTTCAATATAAACAATCGGTCATTTAAATAATATATTATTATTTTTTGATTCAAATCGAGTCTCGAAGTGTGATTCGGAAATGGATTAAGGTTTTTAATAGTAAAACATGATTTTTTGTGTGTAGGTAGGGGAGAGCCCCATACAGTGACACACTTTTTTTTCAAACGAGTATAACTTTTTTTTGGAAATAATGTTATGTACTTATATTACCTTAAAAGTTTCGTTGAAGAGTTCTGAAAATAATAACAAGGCAAAAGGAGTTAAATTATTCCTGTTTTCTGAGTTAATAACATTTTTGTCAACACACCTCTATCTGTGTCACTGTTAAAAATGGTGCCATACAGTGACACAAACAGTATCCTACTATGACACACTGGTATATTTCAGTGACATAAGTGATAATTTTATAAAAACTTTTCATTAAGACATAAACTATTTATAAAAAAATAGTTTTATTGAATATAATCTATTTTTTATATATAAAAATTCCATTTTTTGTTAGTTTTAGACTTCACATATATGAGATAAATTATTATAATTATTTAATTAATTTCTCTGAAGAACTAAAAACAAAACGAAACGAAAAATAAAATGATATAATTCAAAATAAAAATATTTATAGAGAAATATTGTAAAATATAGAGAAATATTTTAATTTTCCTTTTGTCACTGTTCGAACACTGACACTGTGTCACTGGTTGAAATTTTTTTTTTCTATAAATGTATTATTTTTTAATTTTATTTAAATACCGAATTAATTTTATTTATTAAATTTATTAATATTAATATCTATATTTTATGATAAAATCTTAATATTTACAATAACCACTTCCTTTAAATTTTTATTTAAAAAATACAAATGTTCAAAAATTTTTTTCTTCACTAGAAAATATGCACTTTTACTTTTTTGCGATGTTATCGCGACTGCACCAAAAATATAAATGAGTCAAAAGAACGAGAATAACAAATAAAAAAATTATGTTTAAGGACTACATGTTTAAATATTTGAATGTGTCACTGTTTCAAAAAAAAAATATTTTAAAAAATATTTTGAATGTGTCACTGTTTCACCTGTGTCACTGTATTGGGCTCTCCCTACTTATTTTTTTGCTGGAGTTTACAGAATCTTAATTATACTTACATATTACAGATTTTAATTACTTATTTATTTTTCTAATTTAATTTCAATTCTTTTTTTATAGTTTTTTATAATTTTAAAAGTAAAATTCGATATAGTTTGATTTCCGTGCAATGAATGACATAAATTATTTTAATTTTCCAAGTGTGTTCGGAAAAAACTTATATTTGTATATATAAGAAATAAATTAATTCCCTAAATAATCAATTATTTAATTACTTTTTTTATACTGCACAATAATCATTATGTTTACAAAATCTTATATCATTTTTATTTATTTGCAATAGAAATAAAGTTTATTAAGCGAAATTAAAAAAAAAACGTAATAATTGAAATGTACTCTAAAAATATTGCATCAACACTTTATCGATTACTCTCTATAAGGTTTTCACTTTCTTTCTTTTAATCGGAAATATATTTGTTATTTCATAATATATATAAATAAATAAATAATATTTATTCACAATTTATTTATTTTTTGGTCAGTTTTGTTGTGTTAATTTAGTGTAAATATATATTATTATTATGGTATTCATATTAGATATAACTCGTAGTAGGTTAACCTACTTATTTTTTTTTTAATGTTTAATGATTTGTATTTTATTAGTGTACATTATTATGTCGATGACATAATATAAAATAATATTTAGTACAAAAATACAGACAGCACATAATATAAATCTTTTCTTTCTTTATCTATTTGTATGCTCTGTGAAAGCTAATTGCATTTCACAATTACATATTCATAAAGTGTAAATTTAATTATGGTCAATTTATAAAATTTTTTGTATGGAAAATTTAATTATATTTATTTTATTTACGGAAATCGATTTGTCAGAAATGTCAGTTTTATATTTCGATATTGTTTGCAATTTGTTTCTTAAAGGTTGAGTAGTAGTAGCAATAAGCTTTGGTAGTATGTAGTTTTATTAATTATTTATTCGAAAACTTTATTCAGAATTAAATAGGTTTGTAGAACTACATGTAATTTGATCGAGTCTCGAATTTTGGATATAAATTAATAGGTTTTTGTTTAAAAAGAAGTTGTACTTTACCAACTCTTGAATATATACTATGAAATATTTGATTTGTTAAATTAATTTATTTATTGAAAATTGTTGGTTAAATTTTAAATACTTAATAGAATTTATATATTAATATGAATATATCCTGAAAATCGTAAAAATATTATTTCCAAAATGTTACAGAAAAATTAAATTTGATTTTAAAAACAAATTTTATTATAAATCTCATCTATTATAAGTTTAATTATTGGAATAAATGGGCGAGTCTCGAAAATGTTAAAAGAAAAATTGAATAAATATATAGCTATGTTGATCTTTATTTCCGCATTATTTTCTTCACAAATTGACACAAAATAACTAATTAGTAATAAATTTTTATTTAAAAATTTAATAAAAACAGTTTTATAATTATGAGTCATTCATATTATTCCAATATATACTCAATATATTTTACCATAAAAAATATCAATTCTATTATATATAATTTCCCCTAATATACAATATAAATGATGCTTAAATTTTTCACATATAAATATGGTAAAATTGAATATTATATATTTTATATTGGTAAAAACCACTGTAACATTATTTTTTTTTTTAAATAATTGAGCACATAATTTTGAATGTTATAAAAAAAACATATAAAAGAAAAATATAAATATATTGAAATTTTCTATTTTGTTTGGCTCGCGCTAAACAATTTTTTTACAACCAATTATGAAATATATTCAATTTAAAAAACAAAATTACTACACATTTTTTACTATATAATATTTACATATAATAATAAGTAATTTTACTGCTGATGATATCATGTAATAATTTCTATAACAATAGTAAATTTTAGAGATCTTTTAGTACGTGCAATTTGACATGTTATATTACCCGTTCATCACAATAAATCTTATTAATTTCTGTGGTTTTCTATATTTTGGATGCCAAGTAAATTTCTTTAATTTTCATTTTTACACGTCGAAGAAAATATTTTTGGTGTTTGTTTTTGTTTTTTTGTGGTGGCTCGCGGTTGGATTATTTTGTCTGTTCACAAATCGGTAACTAATTTATGTCACCCAAAAAAAAAAAAAGTAAACACCAAAATAGAAAGAAAAAAGGCTAGCAAAAAAAAAAAAAAGGTTTTGTGGGTAAAATTTCTTTTAAAGATCTTAATTAGCTATAAAATGACAAAATACCAATATTTAGAAAAGGTTAAATCGGATTTTTTTCAATGTAAATCTTGGGTTGCAATAAATAATTTGGACAAAAAATTAGTATAAAGTTATTTTTTGGGTTGTGATAATTCGATTAACCATTTCACTTGGGTTTTTTAATTATGTATTTTAAATTATATATGGTCAAATTTATAATAGAGTTGGTTCTTTGAAGATGTATAAATTAAAATAATTTTTTTTTTTGGAAATTTACAAAGTGAAAGTATATTATAAGATATAAGAAACAAAATAGGTACAAATTCACCATTATCGATGTATAAAAAAAACGTAAATAAATAATAAATTTCAATTTGGTGAATAGATAAAGAAAAAAGGTGGCTTGCTTATTTGTCTGTTTTGACTATTGTGTACATTAAAATTGGGCAGATGACCGAACAGTGTGAATGATGAGTATAACATGAGATTTTTTTTTTGCTTGTTATTATGCGTAAAATATTGTTATAAATAAAAATTATATTAAATTCCGTAGTTTTCGATAATTACTGTGAGTTATTTTATTGTTTGGCAAATTAATTTAAACAATGTTTTGGTTTTCACACGATTTGTGTATATATATGAATTTCCTACCATCATGATTACAAATCTGTGCTATATAATAAATTCTTCGTTAGATATTTTTTATATTATAATAAAATAAATTACGTATTATAGTCTGTCAAAATCAAATAAATTTACTGTAGAAATTTTTTTTAATTAATTTATCAGTTTGAAAAATAAAAAAAAAGGTAGGTTCGAGTATCGAATGCTTCTGATTGTAATAATTAGTAAATTATTGAAGTTAAATCAGAAATATGAAGTTGATTAACCTACGAACTAGTAACTGAATTGAAATTATACTATAATTACTTATTTTATGTTGTATTTAAGTGTAAATTTATTGTAATGATTGTACATAATCTACTTTAAATAATTTAGTGGTGAAATGTTAGTAAAAAAATTTTTGTATTGAAATATGAGAAATAAATTATAAATAAAATAAATATTTTTCAAGAAATTTTCTATAAATGTAAAAGATTTAAAGTTCGAGTCTCGAATTCTTATAATTTTTTTTACCAAATTTAGTCATTCCACACCACAAAAATATCCTTTTTACGTTGAGTTATTTTAATAATTTTTTTTTTTAGAGATAAAGATAAATTACCCCACTTTATACTACCTAACATATAAAATATTTTGAGCCATGATATTACGAAAGAGTGAAAATAAGCATACAGTCATTTAATATTTATAAGAAAAGAAAGATATAAAACTTAAAAAATATCACGTAAATCTTAACTTACTTATTGCTCACGTAAAAAAAGATTATTTAATACAAGAAATTTTCGTAATTTTTAATTACAAAAATGGGTCACGTTCAATTGAAAATGATATTTTTCCGCAAATATTAAAAGTAACATATGTATATACACCGTACATACATATACAAAATTATTCAACATTTATGTATAGTAAATCTGTTATCTGCAAAAATTTCCCATATATCTTGAACAATGACAATGTTTTTTTTATCTCGTTTTAATTTTTTATGATCATGTTATGCTGGGAAAACTTTACACAGTTTTTCACTTTTTTCAATAAATGTTTACTGAAAAAATATATTATAGACATTATATAATAAGTTTCAACTCAAGTATTTAAGTCCATAAATAAAATTCTACAAATTTCATATTTGTACAAAAAAGATAAAAATAAAAACTATATTTGATTTCACTTTATATCAAACAATAAAGTACTTTACTTATTTAATTTTGATAGCAATCAGGAACACTTAAATAAAAACTATGACAAAGAAATTTAATTAACTAATTAAAAATAATATACTTATTGTCCATAACAGAACAAATGCCTATTTAAAGTTTTTTATCTCTTTGATTTCCTATAAATTTAATATGTGACGTAAATATTGAAAAAAAAAAAAAAAATCTTGACCATGATGGCCTACGGCAAGGTAAATTTATTTTTCTTTATATTATTGCCAACAGGTGCGAAAAGAAATATATTATTTTTTATATTGCAGAAATGTGAAATGGTTAAAATATATGATAAATGAATTATTGATGAAATTGTTTAGATTTAGATAATAAGGAAATACCAATCATGTAACTACATACTCTATTGTCATAAAATTTTATTACTGTCATTAATTGTCTGAACAATTGAAATTATTTTAAAATGATTTTTTTTTATCCATGATCAGACTATTTAGTTATTCGAGTCTCAAATGAAATAAAATTTCATTATCGTATTAAAACTTTTCACGTATTTGAAATACTTCATGTCAGCTTTTTAATGGCGCAATATGTATTATAGTTTTCGAGTCTCGAAATCGAAATGGTGTTTTTCTGAAAAAAAAAAACAAAACATTTAAAGTATAATTTCAAAGATGATTATTATTTCTAATATATTCAATACTAAATAACCTCAAAATTTACTGAATCATTAAATAGAAATAAAAGTTTTAATATATATTTCTTGGTATTCTGTAGTAAAATTACTATATACAAATACTTATCCTTAAAATAAACAACACACCTACTACGTGTATATAATTTATGAATAAAATATATAAATAATATATTAACATATTTTTAGGTGTAAAAATTTCCTTTAATCATTTTAGGTGGCAATAACCTTTAATATATTGTAAATATTAAAATAACACGCAGTGTTAAAATAAATTAAGGTTGGAATTCTATAGTTGTATTTTTTTTTATATAATATCGATTTTCTTTTCTCTAGTATTTCTTTTTAATTGGATTAACAACGTTTTTACACATTATTAAAAATCCTTTTTCAAGATATTTTTTTTCTACCCAAAATTTTTTTTTCTTACATATATATAAATGAATATCAAGTTTCTAATCCATTAATTTTTCTTGTCTTTTCGTTTACAGGTAAGAAAAAGGATTTGAAAAATGTTTCTTTTTTAATGTACCTAATAGAAATTGTAATACTTCCGCAACATTAATAAATAATTCAAATAAAATTCTGCAAAAAAAACATATAAAGGTTTGTTAAGGGTGAGTAAATCCAGAATGAAAAAAAAAATGAGTATTTAATCTTTCTTAATAAACTTAATAGAATTTATTTACAATGTTATTAATATTTTCTAAATTTAGATAAATAACATTTTTTTTTTAAATTATTTTATACAATATTTTAAATATTATTCAAAAAAAAAAAAAAAATTTACAAAATCTACAAAAACATTTTTAAACAGCTTTGACTAGCCATAATTTTAAAAAATAAAATAAAACCATACTTAGAAAGAAAAACTTAACAAGAAAAATATTTTCTCCATCACAAATTTCTTTAAAATAATTTTTCTTGATTTGGAAATTAATTTCATTATTCGATTTTATTGTTAATTTAAGTAGGTATATATAAATAAAATTTATTATGAGTTCCTAAAAGTCATTTAAATACTATTCCTATAATAATTTTCATCATTTTCGTTTTTTCTTTCTTACACCCCAATCTTCTTTAATAAAATCTGATCCTTTTTCACCAATCATAATTGTTGGTGCATTTGGATTACCATTAACAATAGTTGGCATAATACTGGCATCAATAACTCTTAAACCTTCAATACCATAAACACGTAATCGTGAATCAACAACAGCTGTATTATCCCAATCTGGTCCCATTTTACATGTTGATGTTGGATGATAAATTGTAAATGTAAATTCTTTAATACAACATGCCCAATATTCGTCAGAAAGGAATGGTAAATGTCGACAGCCTGGTAATGGTATTGAATGTGGTCTTGAACCAAAACGTTGAAATGCAGCTGTACCAGAAATATTAACAGCTATTTTAATACCTTCGACTAAAACATCAATGTCCTCTTGATGGGCAAAATAATTTGGTTCGATTTTTGGTTGTTGAAATGGATTACGACTATGTAAGCTAACACGACCGGTACTCTTTGGTCGTAGCAGTAATGGCAGAATGGTCCATGTTTCTGAACGTAAAAGTGGTTTGTAGACAGTATTAAATACACCATCACGTAAATTTAATATTTTTTTTATTTGATCACCACCATCTGAATTAACAGAACTTGGTGCAAAATGAAATTGTATATCTGGCCAATCAATTTTTGGATCTTGATATTTTGAATTAACAAAAGCAACACCTTCAACACCAGTAAATGTCATTGGACCTTTTTCTCTCATAATATATTCCAATGATACAGGAACTGTTTGAAAGCGTGATCGTGTTACAGTTAGTGGATCATTTATAACGAATGTCAGACCTCCTAATCCGACATGATCCTGGAGATTATAACCAACTGGAAGATCAGAAATTACTGGTATACTTAATTCTTTTAAATGTTTAGCTGGACCAATACCAGATAACATTAATAATTGTGGACTATTTAAGGCACCAGCTGATAATATAACTTCCTTTTTGGCGTATAAAGTTTGTTTCCGTTTATTTTTAACAAATTCCACACCATAAGCTTTCTTTTTCTTATCAATTAATATTCGTGTTGCCTGCGCCCGAACAATTATATCTAAATTTTGCCTTAATCTGACTGGTCTTAAAAATGCTTTGGCCGTACTACAACGTGAACCACGACGAACTGTTGATTGTGTCAACATAAAACCAGTTTGTTCAGCACCATTAATATCACGATGAGGATAACCCATTTCCATGCCAGCTTGAACAAATGCTATTGAAAGTGGAGTTCGCCATGGTGACTCTTGTACAGTTAAATATCCACCAGTTTCATGATACGGTGTTTTAGCTAAATACGGATTCCGTACATCTTCAGATTTCAAAAAATATGGTAATACATCATCAAAACCCCATTCAGGATTACCTAAACTTTTCCAATGATTATAATCATGTTTATTACCACGTACATAAACCATTGCATTCAATACACTTGATCCACCTAAAACTTTACCCCTTGGCCAAAAACAACTATCACCTTTCATTGCTTGACAATAAGCCCGATTAATTGGTGGTGTTGTTTTATATTTCCAATCTAAATCAGTTAATTGTAAATAACCAGCTAATGCTGGTACATCTGATATTTCAGTTTCATCACCACCAGCTTCAATTAACAATACAGTCCAATTTTTTATTTCAGATAAACGATTTGCTATTACTGCTCCAGCAGATCCTCCACCAACTACAATAAAATCATAGCGACTGCGGATCTAAAAATTATTGAAAAAGTTTAATCAAAAAAATTTCAAATAAAAAATTAGTATATAAATTTATACCTTTAATGGATCAGCTTCAATGATTTTTGATTCTGGATCAATATTTTGATAATTTAAATAATTAACACCTATTGCTAAAAGTGGTATCATACCAAGCATTGATGTAATAAATGTAAATGCCATTATTAATTTATTATTTCTTTCTCTATAATAATTTATTATTAAATCCACAATTCGGGATCTTTTTTAATATTCCTTTTATTATCACTTGTTAAAATTTTTGGTGTATAATTTCGTATACCAGGACGGGCTTTTTTAAAATTTTCTTTAGCTTTAACGTCCTCTTCCAATATATCTAAATATGATTTAATATATAAATGATGATTTAAATAATCTTTTTGTTTATTTGTTGATTTTTTTGTGGAAGAGGAATAAGCTGATAATGATGAACAATAACACGATGTTTGTGAATATTTTGTAGCTGATGATGGTGAACGTTTTGCTGTTGTTGTTGATATATTTTGTTGATTATTTGAATTTTCTGATGATGATAATGAAAATGATGATTTTGTTTTTGATTGATTTGAATTTGTTATTAAATTTGGTATTTTTTCAGTTGATAAATTTTGATGATTTCGATATTTAACGTAATCAAAAAATGTTTGTTTATGATGATGATGATGACGATGTTGATAATGTAATTCGTGATTTTTATGTGTTTTTTCTATATTATTTTGATAATTATAAAAATTTGTATGTGTTGAGTTTTTTGATTTATCACAACTGTAATCAGATGAACTAGATATAGAATTATGTTTTGTATAATTGTCATATGAATTTCGATATAATAGTGATTTCTCTTGTCCCATATTTTATATTGCAATCAGGGGGATTTGCTGAAATTGGAAAAGTATAATAATTGAGAAAAATATATAATTAAAATTGGAAGATAAAATCGATTTTGTATTATAAAAATCATTCAACAAAATTATAAATTTCAGTGTGTTATTTGTCAGGAGAATTAAAGTCAATCTACATTTTGACACCTAGTCAGAGAAATGTACAAGCAACAACGTTGGTGTCATTAATAAACCAAGTTGGTGTCATTTATGCTTTATATCAGATTAATATACTTTCCCTAGATTTTTTATACACATAAATAATGATAGACTATAAAACTTGTTATTTAGTATAATATGGCGCTTATTTTATTACAAATTTTAATTGACTATTAATGAGTAATAAAAATTCCAAGTTCACCATACCTTTATTTACTACACTAATATACTATATGTTACATTTTAAAATTGTAAATATTTTTCAACTTGTCAATTTTATATTTCGAAATATATAAACTAATAAATGATATATATCAATAGCGAAAGTAATAACACTATCTCAACATTTAATATATATTTAGTATTTATTTCTTGATAATTTATAAGGTTGGGTACAAAATTCCGATGATTCAAATTTTCGTCAGACATTAACAATTTTGAAAAAAAAATGTGTAATTGTGAAAAATTTATCTAAGTAAAAAAATAAAATTATTCGACAGTTTATTGTGAATTAATTATAGTTGCTAACTAGAGACTCTTCAATACATTTTCTGTCCAATTTTATGTAACATTCGTTATACTATATACTTTTTTCCGCATACATAATACTATTAGCTCCTAAAATTAAAGCATTTTCAATACAAATTGATTCGTTTTCAACTCAAATTATTCGTTTTACAATTGAATTTTAACTAATGGTAATAAACTAATAAATAAGTAATAAACATTTGGAAACTACTTACTAATGGTTTGGAAAATGACAAATTTGAATTGTAAAAAGACAAATTTGACATGAAAATTCTATATGTTTATTCATGTTTAAATTTTGTTATACTATTTCAGTTCCTGCTTACACGAACATTGTACATTTTGGATTATCGGAATTTCGATATTTTGAAATTAGGATATTTTAAATTTCGTACTATATTAATCGATACAAATTCTCGATACAAAATTTATGTGCGCACGTATTATGCCAACCGAAAAAACATAACTAGTTATTTTGATATTAATAGTTTGTGTTTTTTTTATTGCAAGGGAATTACATTAAAATAGATTTTTGTGCACTTTTAGGGGGAAAGTGTTGGAATTAAGAGATGTATGAAAAAAAATAACCAACAAGTGTCAATAACCTGAATTTCTAGCAGCATGTTCACAATGTTGCAATTTGATATAATACTAGATTATCATAAATAAAAGCATAAACAAAAAAATGTACATTGATTGTGTATGGTGGTAAACTTTATATAAAATTTTAGACATAAAACAAGTTTTTCGGATCAAGTTTTTCGAATATACCAAAACTGAAAATTTTCATTAATATTTATGATATTCAAATGGATTATATCCTTTTGTTTTTTTTTTTATTTTGGAATAAATTATTTTAGATTTTAATTCTTATAAGATTTAAGATTTAAATTTATAATAGAAAGTTTTTATTTAATTTACTTATAAAAGATAAATAAATTTTAATTATAATTTTATGGTGTAAAAAACTCATTAATTAAAGTAAATTTTCACAAAAAAAAATTAAATATTGCATGTTACTGGAATATAAAAACTGAATTATAGTATGTAATTTTATGTTTAAGTATAAATTAAATATTTGTCTTATACTGACAGTTATGCATAAACAAAGGAATACAATTTATGTGCAATAGTATATTAAGGTCTGGTAGCTTGTGAATTAATTATAGTTGAAAACAGTAGAATTTTCATAATTCTTCGTTCAAAATAATTTATAATATTTTTATAGTAATTTCAAGTCAAATTGGTCTTTTTCCTTATTCAAGTTAGTCTTTATATACTACTTAAAGTTATCTTTTTCTAAAACAAATACGATCGCCTTGAAATATGTTGGAAAATGACAAATTTTACCTACTACAAAATTTTATATTTTAAACATGCAACAAATTATATATTCAACTGAAATTTCATTCTATAACAAATTTTCAATTAATTTTTATTAAATTTTCAACACATTTTTCCCACCAAAAATAATAAAACCACAAGTTTTGTTTTTCGTTCTCAATCAACTTTTGAAAATATTGCCAAACAATTTTTAATATTATATTCCAATAGTTAAAGGAACATTAAATTGCAATATTATTTTTAATATCTGGTTTCTAGCTTTAGACAGAGTAGTTTTATGTCAATTATTTCACATTTATTATTTTTTAATGTACTTATTTTTCGTACTTGTAAATAAAATTGTAATTTTAACAGAAAATTTATAGTATTTTTCTATATTTTTATTACTACTTTTTTGTACACCATAAATTACGTAATATATTTCTGTAAATTATGCTTTAATTACGCGTAAACTATATACGTGTATACTAACATTTTGTGCGTGATGAAAATTATAGTATCTTATATATATACTCTACAAAGTTTTCTTATATTAATTGAAAATTTTTCACTTCAAAAACTTCTTCACCGTTCAAACTAATAAATAAAACTGAAAATATTTTTATAAATGATTTTTCTTTAAATAATAATAATAATAATCAATATTTAACACACAAAAAAAAAACAAGTTGTAATTATAAAAAAAACATTTTATTTCCCCTATCAAATTTATCAAGTTTTGTGTGATTTTTTAAAGAAGAAGCAGAAAAATGTGTTGAAGATGACCAAATAATTTTTTTTTTATATTTACAAATTGGAAAGAAATTGTAAAAAAATCAACAATAAAAACTTTTATTATTATTATTTCCTGGATTAATAAAATATTAAAATTTAATTTAATTCGGTTTTTTTTTTTTTTACTTTTTTGTTGAAGAAAAATTAATATTCTTTCCTATATTTTATAAGATTTTAGTTATGGAGAAATTTCAGATTAATTTATAAAATAATAATAATTTTTCGGGAAATAATAATTATTAATGGAAAATTAAATCATTTTTTTTTCTGGGTACTTGACGATATTTATACTTTTTCTATCATAGACGAATGGCGATAGATTTTTACAAGAAATTAATCGGTGCTTTTTACAGGAAATACATCGGGGGCGCCTTGACATTGAATATGCAGTCATTCTCATTAGGTCTCCGAAAAAACGTAATTTACCATCCGGGTATACATATTGTCATTTCGATTAGGCATATTATATAGAAAAAGATAAAATTATAGTATCGAAAATTTAATGTCATTTTATTGGGTCATTTATTGAAAACAGAAAAATTAAAAGTGACATAGAATATCCTTAAAAAATCACCAATCAATATCGAAACAAATATAATTGAATACCAAATTATCGGATACTCAATGAACTAGTCTCGTTCCAACTAATTGAAGTTATTTAGACCAAGACCAGAGTGCCTTAATTTTGTAATGCAGATGGTATCGAAAAATTAATTCGGCACTTAACAAACGACAAATTTTTGGTAGTTTTAACAACCACAAAAAGTTGCTGGTGATTGTAATGTGGAAAGGATATGAAATTTAAAATAAATTAAAAATTTAAATCAATAAAAATTTTTGAATCAAATTTTGAAAGAAAATTAATGCGAAAATTTCTTTTACAGAATTTCACTTCTCAGTAAAAGTTAATTTGAAAATATGATAATATAAAAAAATACTAATTTTTCACTCGTTCTTAACCAATTTTCATATCTTGTATATTATACATAAAAAAAATGACATTAAGTACATACTTAACTTAAGTATTGCGCCTTTTTTCCATTCCTCAAACATAAAAACCAACATTTTTCATATACCAAACAAAAATAAATAAATGTTTTTTTTTTCTTTGGAGGAAGAAAAGATAAGATAAAATAATTTTCATGTTTACAGAAAAAAAAAATACAAGATTGTGATTTTTTTTTTCATCTCTTTTTGTGATTTTTGATGAGATTTTTTTATGATTGTTTAGTTTTGTGGTTGAAATTTTTTTTTCCTTCTCATTTCTATATCAAATTGCATATATGATGATGAAAAAGTACATATACTTCACTTTATTGTTTGTGATGTGATAATTTGTCGTCTGATATGTAAATTATGTGTTTTCCTTTCGTCATTTTTCAAAAGAGAATAATTTATGTACTGTTTATGTTTATGTGGAGATTCTATGACATTTTGGTATATAAGACGATAGAGGAAATGAACTATAAATAAACTAGATTATTTCTTGACAAATGATTTGGTTTAGGAGGGAAATTCCTTTTTTATTATTTATTATATAAATTTTTATAAATCAAAATCATAAAATTCAATTACGAAGATTAAAAATGTTTAAAAATTTTAGTTTTTCAATATTTTTAACATTTCTGTTTAATTAAAATGAGAATTTTTCTAGAAATTTAGTGAATTATAAATGATTATCATAAATCAGTATTCAAAAAAATAAAGTTTTCACGAAAATTTTAAGGAAATATTTGTGATGAATAACACCAAACGTGAATAAATGAACTAAGACGTTTCTCAAAATTGGCAAACGGAGATGAGATGAAAATCCAGTGACTAATGATTTAAAATTACATATATCATGTCCAAATTCTTTTACTGGGATTTCCTTAATTTCAGATTCTCCTATAAAGTCAGAGCACTATCCAATCCTTTGCACGAAATTTTGATTGTAAAATTTAACAGAAGAAAATTTCTTTACCACCAATTTTCTCTAACTCGAATATTTTCTCAGCTTTATTGCGGTTTCTTCGACTTCAGAGGAATTTAAGGTAAATCTGCAAGAAAATGGAGTGACTGTATCCGATTTTTATCGTACAAATTCATTTCATCTTTTATATATATTTCAAATTCTCTAAACATTAATGAAAACTATTACAATATTAAATGTTTAACCGCAAAATTATCGTAATCGTAATATTTATATTATATATGGGCTTTTATATTATATAAACCTACTAACCTAAAATATACAATTTTATCCAACAAAAAATATAATAATGTCATAACAAAAAAACAAATCCTTATAAAACCACAATTCTTAAATGTCGATCAAAATTACATCACAATTTTGAAATACCAAACGAAATTATTAGATAAACCAACAAAGCAATATATAGAGGAAAAATTTTAACCAAGGCACGCACCGATTGTAGTTTTTGATGTTAAGTCATCTAAACAAAGTAAATAATTCATAAAAATCATGCACGCAAATTAACAATGTTATCTATGTAATGTATAATAGCATTAAAAAAAAATATGTAATCTTCCGTAATTATTTTAGATGATGAAGATGACTTTTTGTTTTTCAGTGATGTTATAATAATAAACAAGGAAAATCTTGTAAAAATACAAAAGGTATAAGACAAAAATTTGAAATTATGATGTGATGATTATCATAATTTATTATAGCAAAAAGTTAGTTTTTATATACGAGTGAAATTATTAATTTAGATCATATAAAAATTAAATTATGTCCCACAATTTTATTTTAATTTATATTTTATTTCACTTTTGACAATTAAATTACTCATTTTTTACACGGTCAGTAAATTTTAACGTTAAATTAAATTAAATTAATATTTTTTTTGTGTAATTTAGTAGAAATATGATAATAAGGAAAAGTGTAATTTTTTTGCTTTCCTTTATTATTAATTTTAATTTGAGTAAATATAAAAAAAGTTTAGTTTTTTGTCGCAAAAAAAAACAAAAACTCGGAAGAAGTACTTGTAAAATGTTATTAACATGAAAATTTTGTGGTTAAAAATTTAATTAAATGTTTGTTATACTAGTATATGTATACCACATGTGTATCTATGTTTTCAGTTTAGCATTTTGAAATATACCAGTAATATAGGTATATGACGATAAATAAACTGAACCACAGATATTAGATTACATAAATAAGGACATTTTGCATTCAACGATAATCAAAATCAATGTTAATATTGAAAGTTTCATAATTTTGCTAATATACTTGTAAGTAATTAAATATAATTATATATTTAAAGCTCAACAAAAATGCGATTTGATGAAATTAATGTAAATTTTTGCATTATTTAAGGTTATAAAATTACACAAATTTTATGATTACCGGAAAATGCATTTTGTTATTTTCACGCAATTATCTAATTGATTTTCTTTTCGTATTCATAAGTGCGTGGAAATTATTATCGGAAATAAGGAAATTTTAGTATAATTTTATTGCAAAATAATTCGAATTTTACAATTGAATATTATTTAAAGAATGTAATTTGTAATTATTTAATAGTTTTTTATTATTATTTCATTATCATTCGTTTTTCAATAGTAAAACATAATTTCAATATCAAAATTGTATAAAATCAAGTTACTGGCTTGAATTTTATAAAAAAAATTGGAAGTCTTTTGTTTTTATTCAAGCGAGTAACTTGATTTTATTTATAGATAATATATATGTACATAGTTTTTTTTAGTGATATTGAAACCAATTCGGCAATAAATGTTGCAATAGATAGAAATAATTTAAATTTGAAGTAAAATTTAAGAAAATGACATTTAAAAAGAATAAAAAATTTTGAAAACGTTTTGAAATTTTCGTCGTAGAAAATGTGTTAATTTTATGATAACATTGAAATTTGTTAAGGTTTAATTGATTCGTGACTTTATTTATTAACAATTTTAGACTTGAATATTATTATGAATATTATTGCAATGGCTAAACAATAATATGAAATTCACTCCTGGGATATTATTGCTAAAAGATTTCAC
Source organism: Empis stercorea (assembly GCA_949752835.1). Taxonomy (NCBI): domain Eukaryota; kingdom Metazoa; phylum Arthropoda; class Insecta; order Diptera; family Empididae; genus Empis; species Empis stercorea. The sequence goes on from OX457087.1 coordinate 8,194,000, forward strand.
TAAATTGAATAGTAAAATAGTACAAATTCAGAAAGATTTTTCAGTTCTCATTTTCATCCATTCAGTCTCAATTTTCGTTACATTATTGTCAATTATATAAAAGAAATTTCAAAGTTTATATTCTTTATTTAAATTTGCATTGTATACTTTTATAGTATATTATTAAATTAATTTTATTATCATTAAATTTTCCTTAATTTTTATCTCAAGATATTTTATTGTCAATTGAAAATAAAGTTACAGGCATTTTTCATTCATTAAAATGGGAAAAACCATAAAATTATTTTACTACTTGAATCATGTACACAGTATTAAATAACGACATGCAGCTTTCTGTATCTTAATCAAATCAGATTCTTCATACGCAGTCTTGCATTTGTCAGCAAGACGTTTATTATATTAACAGCTGCGCCATACGTAATGGAAAAATATAACAACAAAAAATTTACATTACTACTTTCACCTTCGACGAATTGATCTGATTGCTTAAAATATATAAAATAATTTTATTTTTCTTTCATTTTATGAATTTTTGTGTTCACTACGTGGTGGTATTTAAAAAAAAAACTGCATAAACTTTTCTTGATTTTATGCTGAGAGAATATGAAATTATTATGTGTTGCTTTTTTTGTTGTGTTTTACCAAAATAATAATTTCTTTAAGAGAAATTAAAAGTTTTTTTTTTTTTCGAATTATTAATGTTCAGTAGACCAATTCGTCTATTAATTAAAAAAGCTATAGAGAAATAAATTTTATTTTTGGTGTTTTCGTTGAAAAATTTTTTTTGGAATATATTACAGGAAAATGTTACGCAAAGTAAACAAAAATAATTGTTGTTGTTTGGACTTCAAAGGTGAAAATGTTTTAAAATTATGGTTTTACTAAATGTGTCTGTACTTAGGTAACAGTTAAAGGCAACAAGCTTGGTTAAATTAAGACAAATGACCATCTAAAATTTTCAAGAAATTTAATTTATTGAAGAACATATTAATTTAAAGATTTGTATAGTAAATCTACGTTAGGAACGGTGTGGGTAAACAGTGACTAGAATCTACTCTTTTATATAATAAAATTTAATTATCAACAATATCTTCCTAGAATTTATTCAGTAAGAATTATCGACCTGTAGTTAAAGACTAATTTGAATTTAAACCATTAAAATTATGCTACTTATTTCTTTCTAAAGTTGCAAATCCATTTTACGTAAGGAGCGTACTGAATATTTTACCAAACCCCCAGTATTTATGAAACCTTTTAAACTATTTTTCATATTTACTTTTGTGCCTTAAATTTAAGACTATAGAAAATGTTAGGATATTTAACATTATTTATAAACAAATTCTTACAAATTTTTTTAGCTCGAATTTCTGTCTTAATATTTTCCAATTTCTGTAATTATTTTTTTATTACTAAATGACTAATAAAATATATAAAATTAAATTACTTAAAATTTTGTAGACAATTTCCTATCATAAAATAAAGTCAAAATCAACAATTTTCTATCATAAAATTTTTACAAAAATTCCATAATTAAAATAAAATAATTTATTTATCTAATATAATAAAATTACATATGATTATGAAATTTTATGTTATTTTTTTTTTTTATCTAAATGTGCGTTTTAGGAAGAAGAAAAACCGGAATATCATATATATAAAAAAAAAATATCGAAAGTGAAATTTATCCAATCGTGCATTTACTGGACATTACGTAGTAACATAGTATATCTCTTCAAAATCACGTATATAAATTTTTACATTTTAATATTTCAATAAATATTTATTTAAAATAAATATTTGTAAATATTAAACAATTTTTATTTTTTTTAAACAAATTCTCTATTATAAAATTGAAAAAAAAAATTCAAGTAGCAAAATGAAAATAAATTTGTGCCTAATTATTTTTAAAGGTCATCACTACAATTTCTGATGGGTGGTAAGTAAAATCAAATCTATATTTTTTTTTTACCTATAAAAACTTTTAACTGATTTTATTTTTCAGTTAAAAAATTTGTTTGTTTAATTTTTTTATTATCCGAGAATTTGGTGACATTTTGACCATGTATAAGAAAATGAAAATTATTTTCGTCGTTTTGTGGTTCACTTTATTAAATTTTTTTCCAATTATACTTGTAATATTTTTCTTTCTAATAAAATTTTCACACTTCAATTCAACACTCTTTTTTTTTTTTTGTGTTTATCTCGACAAATCACACTTTTTTTTTAAATATAAACAACGAGTTTTTTTGGTTTTTGAAATATTTTTTTTTGATATTTTTTGTAATGATAAAACTTTTGTTTATACAACAAGCGCACTGCGCTGCTGATGATTTTACAACTTAAACTAAATAAAAGCCGAAATATTACTGTTCGCTTTTGATTGAGGTGCATACCATTTGCTGCTGGTTGAATATATTATTTAATATATTTTTTTTTACCCACCACTGTTTAACTACCAACACAATCTTAACCGAGTCGCTTTTAACTTTTGTTGTTTTTAAATGTTATGATCGTTAGTATATAATGTTCAAATTTATGACTGAGTCTTGCTACAAAATGAAATTAAATTGTATATATAAGAAGAAACAACATAAGGTAAAACTATGATCGTTTTTATGTAGTTAATTATATATTTTATTTTTGCAGAAATATTATCAATGTAGCGCCAAATTTTATTACTTTTATTAAAAGAGTATAAAACGTTTTATTGCTCTCAGTTTTTGCAGAAGTTTTTCTGCAAGAAAAAAAACGTGAATAGTTGTTACAAATTATTTTATTAATTGAACATGGTTTGTTTGTTTTCTAATTAATGTAAATTTAAAATTTTTTTGAAAATATAATTATTTATTAGCAAATTTTTTTTTTTGCTCAACTTTTGATGTCTATTTAATGTTTAATGAATGATGGGTAATAATTATGAAAAAAGATTGATTTTTTTTTGTTTCACTTTTATGACTTGACTTTAATTAGCTGGTAAGATAAATTGAACATTAAAATTTCTTTTTGAATTTTTAAATATTTGAATTCTACTTTTAATTAGTCGTAAGTTGTGTCTTTAATTGAATTTGTTTTCGAATTTTTTGTTGATTTTCTGTAGCTGGTTAAACTTCTGAATGATATAAATTGAGCTATTTTTAAAATGCAATAAAATATGTTATTGATTATGAAAGATTTTAGTCTTTAATTTGGTATATAAAACATAAATATCAGATAATTATTTCCAGATTTTTGAGGAAAATTTCGATAAAATCTATATTTATTTTTTCACATTTTTGAGTAAATTAAATTATCATAATTCTTTTGGAAGATTTATTGGGATCTTAATGACTTGTTTATACTTAAAGTTTGTCTTTTTTCAAAATAATAACAAACCATTTTGGAAAAGGACGAATTTGATTTGGACAATATCTGAAAATACGAAATTATTCCCATAAAAAAAAGAGTGATTTCTGTTACAACTTTTGTGTGATTGCTATTTTGAATGTAAATGAAAATTAAAATACGAAATTTATATATTTAAAAAATATGAAAAATTAACATAAATTCTAACTAAAACAGGAATGCTTTCATTTATGGTACCTATTTATATGCTTCTTCAAACAAATAAAAATTTTCCAAATGTTTTCGTATTTATTTAATATTTTCCTTTTAATGGTTTGAAATGGAAAGTTGTAATTCTACTTTTTAATGTAATATTAATTTACATGTCGACAATTGAAAATTGACTCTGTGCATTATTTTTTGGACATTTTATTTTCATGTTACAACAAAAAAAAATTAATTTAAATGTTAATTCAAATGTACGAATTTTTTTAATATCATTTTCATAACCAGAAATTTGCGCGTTAGAGGGTATAAAAATTGATTTGCCATTGAATTTATAGTCGAACGGAAATTGAGACGAAAAATGTTTTAATAATATTTAAAATGGTCTTAATATCATTTTTAGACACTGTGAGAAATAGTTAAATGATTTTTGAATGTTAAAAAATGTACAGGACATTTTTACAGATACTTTACAGACACTCCCTGTACGGAAAAGTTCTCAAAAAATAAATAAATTATACAGTTCCTTTGCTAATAAAATCTTCTTGTTGAGTTGCTTGGTGGTTATTTTGGGGTTTATTTGCTTCTTTAAGGTCTGCACAGTATTTCTCTTTTTCATCCTTTGGACCATACTCTTAGTTGTATGGCTTTTTCCGGCCACATCTCGTCCGATCTGCAAAATTTTTTTTATTAAGGACCCCCAATTTTTGGAACCCTAATTTGTTTTGATTCATGTTTATAACATGCAATAATTGCACAAAACTAATTTATAAGGTAATTAAATTTACATACTACAGAGAAAAGTTCCTGGCCTAGTAAATCACGTTTCTCAATTTTGAAAACTTACAGTCCTTAGACAGGTACAGTCCTTAGACAGAGTGTTAACATTCACGGAGATACAAAGAACAGATGAACGATGATTTTTCTGCTTTGAAAAAATGTAAGTAATTACATAAAAAATGCTCACCGAATTTTTTTTTTTGGTCAAATTCACTCTAATTGAACAACATTTCTTTAAGACGCTAAATTGTTAAATTCATTTCACTTTCTTTTTGGTTGTTGTTACATAGATAAAATATGATTTTAATTATACATAAATTTAATTTTTTTTTATTATTATTTTTTTCTATTTTAAAGTCATGAATTATTACTTTTTAAATATGATAATTAAGTGTCTTAAAAGTAATAACAATTAAATTTTCTATATATAAAAGAAAATTAAGATTTAAGAAAAGAAAAAATTAAAATTGTAAAAAAACAATCATTTAGAAAATTATCTCAGTAATCATTCATCATCTCTGAATAGTAAATAAGATTAAATAATAATTTTTTTTCATTTACAATTTATAAATATAAAAATTTTTATAATTGTAAACAAAAAAAAAATTGATCCAAAAATTACGAAACATTAAACAAAAAATTTGTTAGAAAATAAATTCAAATTTGATGATCAGTTTAAGATTTAAGTCACACTTTCATTCATATTTTTATGGTTAAGATAATAAATTTTTGAAAATTTTTTTTGGTTAGCATATGTACGCTAATTGTTGTTGATAAATGAAGGTTTGTTTACCATACATTATTATTGACATTATTATTTGGACTTATACATATATGTACTATATCGATTGTGGAAGTCATTACCAAATTTGGGATGAAATTTTTGTTTTTGTGAAAGTTAATTGTGCATTTAAATGGTTTTTGGAGAAAAAAAATAATATCAAATATTGTTAGGAATTTTTATAGTATGTTTGAGTATTACAAAATACATATTATACTTACTTGAAGTAATAAAATAATTTAGAATTTACTTATCAATGCAATAGGGAAGTAGTTATGACAACACGAGTAGATAAGTACTGTCACAGGATTTAATTACTGATTTTCTAAATAATTTAATTTATTTTTCAATTATTTTAACAGAAAAATAAAACATTTACCATAATTTACATGTCATTAACCTGTCACAATTTAACCTATTTAAAAATCCTTTCATATAAAATTGGTTGAAAAATTTTCCTTTACATTTTCTTACACATACATATGTACACATATCGCATAAGTGTTAAAGTGTGTCAGAAATTTGTTCTATAAAATCGGCTGATGAATATTCTAAATTAAATTTTTCTCTACTACTTAATCACGACTATATTACTCTTGTATCATTATTAATATATTTTGCTTGCTTTTTAATCAGGCGCGTTTATGTGTAATTTTATTCTTCGCTTTTTCAATAAAAAATAATAATAAATAATTATACTTAACCACCTCCGTTTGCCATCCTCTTTTTCCACTCACTACATAAAATTTTGTTATCAAAAGAATATAAGGTGGAAATATTTAGGTTAATGTGTGCAGGGTGTTTATTATACACATTTATATGTATATCAACAAAATCAATTATAAACATTTATTTTTTAATACACAAAATCTTAATGCGGTAGTAAATTTAATGTATTGTGCAAAAATATATTGTGTAGCTCAGCATAATTTTTTTTTTAATATAATTTCCGTTCTATTATTTTGCTAAATTTCAATAGAAAATTTATCAGTATATATTTTAAAATCGACTATCGATCGATACTTTTTATATATGTACATAAAATTTGACTTTGATGATATTGCTTTAAGTTTAATAAAAAGCAATTTTACCAATATAGTGTGTAAACATAAATTCATCTTAACTTAATTTAAAATTATTATGAAATGTTGTAAATTTTCAAATTTCCTACTTTCATATATATGTACTTATATATTAAAAAAATATATAAGTACAAGAAAATTTTTCTAATGAGCTTGCGTAGACTATAAAAAAGTAAATTTATAAAGGGTTGGCATCATTACTATATAAATAATATAAAGTAGAAGGTCATAATCATATTAACGATGACGCAATGAAAATAATTTCGTATACAATTCTAAAATTATGTAAAATATGAAAAGGAAATTTAATTAACTTAATATTTAGTATATACTACATAAATATTAAATATGTTTTTTACATAATTTTATCCTGAAAAATATTCATAAATCGATAATATAGTTCCACAAGAGAATTTACCCTTATCGAATTCAATTTCATAATTAAGTTTTCGTTGGAAAACTATAAAAAAATGAAACGAAATTCATTCTATAATTCTAACTACCCTTAACCTTAAAAAATGAAATAATTTTCTAAAATCGCGTGATATTACATTAACTATTCAAAAAAAATTCAAATGAAAATTATTTATTGACATTATGACGAATGTAATTTTATTTGAATACTACAAACAAAATAATTGTTGACTATATTAAAAGTTTGAAAAATTTATATACCATAAAGCAGCAACTGTTGATCATGACAATGACAACTTAATTGTATAAAAAAAAAAAAATATTAATATTTTGAAATTTTACTCTAACTCCCTAAAAATTTCAACGCGCTGCTACTGACATAAAATCAATATTTGTATACTTATTATAATATAACAAATTTTCCTATATGTGCGCTAACTTTTCAATTTGAATTTAATGTTTAACTGCACCTTTGTGGGCAGAATGGAAAATGTATAAATGGGAAATTTCATGTTTTTTTTTTATATATGTGGTAAATTTACGTGACTCTTATTTAATATGAAAAGTAGTATTTCATTTCGTTTTCAAATTCTTACAAGAAATAAAAATACATATATAAAAAAAATCCAACAGGTTGGAAATTTAGTTTTTGAAATGTTGTACAATTTTAACCACACTTAGTCCAATAAAGTATCATAAATAATTTTTCTCTTTTTCAGCTTTTCCAAACTTGAAGGTTAAAAGGGAAATAAAATATAAAATTCAAGAATGTCTGGTATATTAAAAATAGTTTAAAAAATAAAATCAAAAGGATTTCGAATCGGTTGAATTTTTTTTGATATTTCGACTCGGTTGAATTTGATTGAATTTTAATTTGACCAATATTATTTAATGGAAAATATTTTATCTCAATTTTCGTTTATAGATTTAATATTAAAAATTTCCAAAAAAAAAATATATTGAACACATTTAATTTATTCAAACTGGACAGGATATCCTTAGAAGAAAATATATATATATATTTAAGTGTTTCCCAAGAATTTGAAAATATATTTGCAAGAATTTTGGGAAAAAAATATAATTCACCCTCGTAATTTTTCTTTTCTTCAAATTATTATTCACTCGTAAAAGAAATTATATTATGACTAAACAAAATATTAAAAAAAAACATATAAAAATATCCACCCTATTTTATTTTATACTCGTATATATAAAGAAAGGACTTCCTTTTTTTATTCCGGGGTAGTAAATTTTGTTATGTCTTTTGTGGCGCCTCAAGGATGTGATGATTATATAATATTTTATATATTTTCTTGCCCTACGAGTATAATATTTATTTTTAGAGACTATATTGTTTTTCGATTTTACATCAATCCGAACAAAAAAATTGTTTTTCTTTATGTCCTTTCGTGAGTAAACTTTGTAAAAAAAAATTGAATGGATATAAAAGGATATCTTTAAGTTAAGTTATTATGCTAAAGTTTCCCTTTTAAAACTATATAATACTATTCTTGACTATTTAAATATTCATTTTCGGTAAACATAAAAATTTCAATAAAGAATAAACGACTTGGAAGAATTTCAGGGCAAAAAAAAAGGATATATATACATTTTTTTACATGACTTAAAATTTATCTACAAATAATTAATTTTGAATTAAAAGATTATATTACATAATTTATTTTTGTTTTTAAATGTTAAACTATGAAAATTTAATAATTAATTAAATTAATTTTTAAATTTTTCTTTATTTTTTCAGGTAAGAGAGAGCGTTTTTTCCTAATTTTATTGAATGGAAACAAGAAACTTGAGTTGAATTTTGATAATTTTCACTCAAAATGGTTTGAATATTTGGTAAATTGCACATAAATATAATTTTTTTTGTCTTGCATAAATTTAGGCGTATAGAAATTTATTGTTAAACGATGGAAGGTATATAATTATTTTAGGGATTTTAATAATCGTTCTGTTAATAATGTAAATTTAATTAATTCTAAGCAAAATTTGTTATCAGAGCTTAATCATGATATTAAATTTTTGTGGCATTTATCAATAATTTTATGTAATGTGTCAAAATAAATACTCTTTATTAGGATAAATCGAACAAAACCCTGAATTTAGCATATTATAAATTGAAATTTGGTGATAAATTATTGAAAAAACTATGTTGTCGTAAAAGTGTGACAGTGTCAGTATTCATTACGTGATATATTACTTAAAAATCTTACTTAATGGGAAAGGGTTGATACTCTGTATTATTTTATTATCTCGCATTGATTTATTTCCAAAAATTTAATTTTCGTAAAATATTGACCGATGATTTACTAGTTTGATTAACAGCACTGCCGACTAACTTGGGTTTATTACAATAAAAGTACACTTCAATATTCGAAAGAAAGAGATAAAAGTTCAATACAGATAATAGAGACTATACACTAGTATACGGAGACAATATTTACATATATATTATGAGTATCGGACAACAATGGCCTTTGATATTTTACGACAAATACGAAAGTCCTTTCAAAAAAATATATGAAAATAATCCAATTAAAATAAAATTTTCTGTTTTTTATAAAAAATTAATTTTTTATTATTTTCTTAATTATTATTGATTTAACTTATGATAATAATATTTATTGAATAAACTTTTCACATAGCACATAAAACATAAACTATCTAATTATACTTAGACAAACTTAAATTATGATGGTAACAATATTTCATTAAAAACTACTTGTACTTAAAAAAAAGACTTGTGACAAGAGAAAGAAAAATACATTAAAAAGAAATAATAATCAATAAAACTTATTAACAAAAGAAGCACAGCTAAAATAAAAGTCCTTATTAACTTAAATAAATAACCAACATGACGACAAAGGAAATAACAAAAAGAAATTTTCTTCCTATAGAAAAACGAAATTGCGTCATTCAAAAGAAAATTGACAGAGGAAAAAATTTATATTACATCATCATCCATAATTCGTCACAATTGTAATATTACTACGTCTAACTCTTAATACAGATTCTCGGAGCCATAATTCTTTAACCATATCTGCACCTTTTTCAGCAATCATTACAACTGGTGCATGTATATTACCATTTGTAATTGTTGGCATTATACTAGCATCAATTACTCGTAAACCTTTAATACCATATACACGTAATTGTGGATCTACAACAGCCATTGGATCACTTGGTGGTCCCATTTTAGCTGAACATGACATATGATAAATTGTCATTGTATATTGTCGTATAGCACAATCCCAATATTCATCTGTAAATAATGGTAAATGTTTACATTTTGGTAATGGTTTACTCCAAAATCGTGCACCAAAACGTTTCATTGCTTGTGTTTCACCAACAGCAATTGCTGTTTTAACACCTTCTCGTAATACATTCACATCATCTTGATGCGTTAAATAATTATGATAAATTAATGGATAACGTAATGGATTCTTTGAATGTAATTTAATAACACCACGACTTTTTGGCCTTAACATCATTGGAAATATACCAAATACATCACGATTATTTATTTCACCAAATACTTCATTATAAAATTCATCAGTTAAACCATGAGCATTTTTAACTTGTGTACCACCATCAGATGGTGTTGAGGCTGATGTCATCATGAAATTTATATCTGGCCAATCATCTGATGAATTAGCATATTTTGTATTAATAAATGCAATTGTTTCTAAACCAACACTACTCGTCAATGGACCATCTTCTGTTAAAGCATACCGTAAAGCTGTATTAGCATTTACCATTCGACGCATTACAATTGAAATTGGCTGATCAATTAGAAAAACTAATCCGCCGACAGCAATATGATCTTGTACATTACGTCCAACACCTGGTGATTCTTTAATTATTGGTATACCAACACGTTCGAGTTCTTCACGTGGTCCAATTCCCGATAACATTAACAAATGCGGAGTACCAACTGCTCCTGCTGATAAAATAACTTCACGTTTAGCAAAAACACGATAATATTTTCCATTTCTTATATATTCAGCGCCAATTGCACGTTTCGATTTTGGATCAATAATAACTTTTGTCACATGTGTGTACAGGGCAACATGTAGATTTTTCCGATTCCGTACCGGGCGTAGAAAACATTTTGCTGTACTGGCACGTGCACCACGTCTCATATTCAATTGATAAAATGCAAATCCAGTTTGTTGGGCACCATTTACATCAACATGATCATAACCCATTTCAGTACCGGCTTGAATAAAAGCTGGTGCTAATGGTGTATTGTAAGGGGAATCCTGAACAGTCCATAAACCACCTTAAAGACAATACAATATTTATAGAATTATTTACAAAAAAAAAAACAAATTTGATTAATAATTTACCTGTTGAATGATATTTTGTATCCTTTGCCAAGTAGGGATTCCTTTGATCTTCAGATTTTTTAAAATATGGTAAAATATCATCATATCCCCAACCTGAATTACCAAATGATTCCCATTGATCAAAATCACGTCGATTGCCACGAACATAAAGCATTGTATTCAATACTGAACTACCACCAATAACTTTTCCTCTTGTCCAACAGCATCGATTGTCCTTCATTGCTTGGCAAGCTGATTTTTGTGGTTGAGTTCTAAAAAATGATTAAAAAAAAAAATGAAATGTTAATTATGATTTTTGAAGTTCAGTGCTTTAAGGTTTAAATTCCACAAAATCTATAATTGCGGCAGTGAATCATTACAATTTTCGAAAAGTGTGCTATAAACAAAAAACTTTCTGTTTTCTATTTTAACTAACAACAATATTTTTTTTTTTATTTTGCATTATTTTATTATGTTTGCAAATCATTAAATTTTTTTTTGCTTTAACTGAAATCATTACATTCATTTTGTTTTTTGAGTCTTTACTCATCTTTTATTACATGGTAAAATTATAATTTATGTAAAATAATGTTTATACATATATTATTATGCTATAACAGATTATGTGGGAATGTTAAATATATTATAAATATCATGTAATTATAAAAAAAAAAAATTTAAAATAATAAAAATTACTTTAAAAGCTTGCGATAAAAATAGTAAATAACAAAAAAAAAAAAAAGTCGGTAACTATTTAAATTTATGATAGTTTATTAAAGATGAATAATGATGTAAAGTCTACTGGCATATGTGTCTGTAAAATATATAGAGTACTTAGTAATCAATGATTATATCTTACAAAATATCATTTGATATATTTTCGGGTTCAATTCATCTTGCAACAGTTCAATTTGGTTGTACCCGAAATCAAATGTTTCCTTTATAAAATCAAAATTGTCAAAACCCCAACTATATTTCCAAAAATGTGTCTGATATTTTGCTAAATGACAAAGTTTTCCAGAGACTAATTTAACCATAAAAAAATTATATGTATAAAAAATTGTATTCTGTCCTAATTGTCCTGCACAGGAATTCTAGTTTCTAGTAAACGAAAAGAAAGTCCCTCAGAAAAATCTGATGTAGTCCCGCGTTAAAATAAATTGTACATGATTTTTGTACGCAATAAAGAAATTGTAAGAATTTACTAATAATAGTTAAAAATTTTATTAAAATAAATCATTAGCCCCTCGAATGTTTTTAAAGATTTTTATTACACCATATTTTAAAATCATCTTAACAAAAAATTCATTCATTCCAGTTGGTAAAATAATCAAATTGCAAGGTCAAACTTTCGAAAAACGACGAAATTTGTAATGTATTATGCTTATTAACAAAACAAGTTTTCTCACCCAAAAAAACCGGCTTATGTACGATGCAAGCGTTAACTAATATAATTGAAAATCTACATAAAAATGACATTCCCTTTTTTATCATAATTCAGAAAAACTATTCAATATGAATTCAATAAGATACTTTTGGGGTCAACCTTAATTTGGCATCTTTCAGTGTTTAATTAATTTTATATTGAAACTTGGTAAACAAAAATCTTTTCGATGGATTTTTCTCGTAATTTTTATATATATTTTATATTTACATGAAAAAAGGGCTTAATGCTTCAGTAATAGTATACCATAATATTAATTTTATATAATTTATTCAATTTACTTAAATCTATTTTAAATTACCTCTAGCTAGGAAACTTACTCATCTAGTTCTAATATGATTTATGATTTCTATATAAATTATGATTTTTTAATTTCACTTTCATTTTCAAGTACGTGCTAATTATTGAGTGCACAATGCAAAACAAAATCATAACTAACAAGTGTATAACAATATATATACAAAATAAAAATATTAAAGTTTACTCAAAACAACTAAAAATTATTTCAGTATATCAAACCCAAAAAAATTTTAAATTACATATTAAAATTCAATGGTTAATTAATGTTCAACCTGTTAATAAGTATTTCAACTATAAAGCGACTAACAAACCAAAAATTTCCAACTTATAAATTCTAAAATTTTAAATTGTAGGTTTTTTTTTTTATACATTTCAATTTAATTTTATTTGTTTTTAATTTACCTTAAATTTATATAATAACAAAGAAAGTCTCATAAAAGTGTAACCAACATTGTCGAACTGTGCTCTAAATAATATTTTTTTTTTGTTTACCAAAATGTGAAAATATGTAATACTATGTATATGCTTTTAATACTATTTGGTAATGATAAGTTAAATAATTTTTGTCAGACCTTAAAAAAAATTTTAATTTAATTTAATTAGAAAAATATTTCCTTTTATTTTTATTTTCAATTTCAGTTTTTTAGTCACAAAAATTATCAACAAAAATTAAATTAAAATTTCAAATATTGTTTAAATATTATATTAACATCAATATATTAAATAATTTCAACTATAATTTAGTTTTCCCAGCCCGAAAATGAAATTATTGAAAGATAGAAAATCATGGTTGACCCTATGACAAAATTATTTATATTACGCATAGAAGATAAGTTACATAATTTTTTTTAAGCTTTTAAGTGTTTTTTTGGAAAAAGAAAAGAGGAAATAGAAAAATTCACAAAAATAAAAATTAATTTGGCCTTCAGTTTTGTCCACTAAGAAATTGTTTTAAAATTTGTTTTTTTTTTATAATTCATTCATTCAAAATTTTTAGTTTACAAACAATTTAGGTTATTTTCATTGTAAATATTTTAATTTTGAAAGCTTTTGTTTTTATTTGGAAAACTTTATGAAAGAACATTATTTTGTTTTTCTATTTAATCATCATGGGGGAAAATCCAAAAGTACTTCTCATATTATAATGTGATATTACAAAATTTATTTGATTAACTATTTAAGTCAACAAAATGAGTCAGGGGAAAAAATAAGTTTATTAATTTTTTTGGGAAAATTTGGACATTATTATGGGAAATTTTTAATTTTCAGTAGATGGAAATGTCTAGACACAATTAAAATTTACTATTACTTAAGAAATTTTACGTTTTTAATATCTTAAAGTCCAAAAAGGTGTAGCAGAGTGGAAACTGTGACCGCTTAAATTGAAAAAATTCACATTCGGTTTCCTTGAATTTGGAATGGAATTTATTATTATTTCATTATTTTAGTGAAGAATTTTCCTGTCCAAATTGCATTATTTCTGCAATTCAAATGGATCTTTTTCGAAAATAAAGCTGATCCTGATTTGACAATGGACAAATTTGATATGAGAGACAATAATTTGAATTGTAAAAAGACAAATTTATACTAAAAAAAATACTGTGCCACCTATTACTCTCGGCTCGGTAAATTCATCGTCCAAATCTAATCTTTTTTGTATATTTTTGATCCCCAGTGTACGTTCACCTTTGATACGTGGTTAAATATCCGAAGATTAAAAAAAAAATGATAAAATAAAATAAAAATGATTAGGATTTAACCCCAAAAATAATTTTGAACTCGAAAAGTTCAATCTAATATACCAAATTCAATAAAATTTACATAATATCCGTCAAATTACCCTTAATAAAACAATGTCAAAGCTATAATAAAATTTATGTTAAACATATAGAAATTGCATATATTAAATTAATAAAATAATTTTCAACTGAAATAATTTCTAGGGTTTCATTTACACAAAAATTACACAAATGACATAGTAAGGCGGCATTAAAAAAAAAATATGCATAAGATAAATTTCCTTTTAACATTCAATGTTTCAAAGTTCATCGCACACCATTCAAAGATATAAAAAATTAAATAAAATGCATACAGTTGTAAAAGTTGGCCATTACAGATGCATTCGAAATCAAGTTTATAAACAAATAATGTAATATTTTTTTGTAAATTGGGGCAAATAAACCAGTTAAAAAATTACATAAGACAAAAATTAAGTATTAAACAACATTGCACATTTTTGTGTGACGTAATTTTATCTACATATTTAAAATGGTAAAAATGCATTTTATTATATTACAATAAAATATTTTCGAATGAAAAAGTAACTGGATAACAAAATTTTTATAGTATTTTGAGAAAAAAAAACTGAGTTAATTTTTTAGTTTGTCAGAAAGATGCAGTTTTTTTATTAAGCTAGTTGAATTAAGCTTTATTTGGTGTGAGATAGTTAGTAATTTTATAGATGGAAGTTTATGTAAACCGGTTGTAAGTCGCTGTGTTTAAATATTAATGAAAGTTTTCAGTTGCAAAATTGTAATTTTTTGCAGAAAAATATGGCAACATTTTTCTAAGTTTTTTATTTAAAATTAATAATATAATTTAATTTAAAAATTTGAAATGAAAATTTCGAGAAATATATTTATTGTAATTATGCTTACAAAATCTATTATATATCTTTGATTAACTTTTAAAAGTAATTGCTAATTACTAATTGAATTAATTTGCGAAATATTATTTACACTAAAAAAAAACTACAATTACTAATTTATCATAATTGTAATTAAATTTTAACTAAAAATATCTAAAATTAAGGAAGTTATAAAAGACTTAATCATAACATAACTAAAATGTAATCAATTACCGAATCAATGTTAAAATATCAATTTCACACTCTGTTTTTTTTTTTTGCCCACCTCTAAACAATTTTGTTTTTTTTTTTTGTTAAATTGAATATTTCACTTTATTAACCCAAAATATTTCTAACACTTTCGGATTAAATTGGTCTTTTTACAATTAAAATTCGAATTTTTATAATTCAATTTTAGTCTTAGCTTTTTTCCCAAATCAAATTTGTCCTTTTCAAATTAAATCGTTTGGTTTTTCTCAAGACAAATTCAACTTTTTCGAAAGACTCATCTTAATTTTGGTACAAAGATAAATTTGAAATGTAAAAATATAAATTTAAAATGAACTATGACTAATTTCAATTGTAAAAAGACGAATTTTGAACTGAAAATACTATAAAAATAGATTTTTATCTCTTTGCCATCAAATCAACATCAGGAAAATTTAATTGTAGCCATAAAATATAACAATGATATTCAAAAAAATTTTTTGCGAAAACAAATATTCATTTTTTTTTTGTCGATCTTATAGTTTTTTTTTTGTGGTAGACGCCACTAACACTCTTTAGCTTTAAAGTGTGGCAAAATTATACTAGCCGGGAATTACTATTAGTATATCAAATTTTCTCTGTAGCAAAAATAAATAAATATTATAATTGCAATTTACTTTAATACTTATTTACTTTAAAGGCACAGACAAGGCGTGTAAAGAAATGGGTGAAAATATTATATTCAGGTTTTTTTTGGAGTTTTTTTTTTAATATTAAATTTTGGCAAGGTCACCGGATACACGTATATTATATCAAATAATTGTTAGCCATTAGATGATGATCAGCACGAGGTTTTAAAGATAACCCAAAACAAATTAAAATGAAAAGTTAATTTAATTTTTAGATGATGATTAGATGGAAAAAAACTATTTTTTTTTTTGTTGATTAATAATGTGAATTTTTTTTTTGATGTTTTTTTTCGTAGTGATTCGAAATTGGGACAAGAGATATCAATCAAAATTAATTTAATGGGAGTTTTTGGTATTTAATTTTTTTTTTGGTAGAGACCTTGGGTAAGAAAATATTAGGTTAAATGATTAAAATCAGATAGAGATTACTTAATATTGTTTGAACTTGATAATGAATTTTAAGATTTATTTTAATGATTTTCAATTGTAATATTAATTTTATCAAATTAGAGAGTATAATCTGAGTTTTAAATGAGTAAAAGTAGTAAAAGTCATAGTAATTTTGAGACTATGCTGAAAGTCAGATTTTCCAGAGATCGATATTGCCGGCAACAGTTGATCTACTATTAAAAGCCAATTGGCCATTAGTAGAATTATTGAAAACCATTCACACGTAGATCAAATAACTGGTGTTAGCTAGTTAGCAATTAAAATACTGTCCCCACTCCATTGGGACTAATTTTGTGTGAAATCAATAAAAAAATTAGTAGATCCCAAATTTCAATATAACAGAATGTCGAGGGAACATCCATATCGAGCTGTTCAGCCAGAAATAGAAGAAGAATTGCATAAATATTCAGTTTTACCTCGATTATTTACCAAAATATTTTTGTAATTTTTGTACATAATATGGAATTTAGATCGCGAAAATATTTTTTTAGTAAACCATAATAACAAACTATAAAATTGAAATAATTTCTTATGATAATAATCAATTATTTTAAATATTTAAGTGACCATCCAAAATGAATTTAAATTATTTAGTTTTAAGATATATAACAATTAAAGACAAAATCTTTACATCATCATTTAAACATCGACAATTAACGATGTGCCCATATAATTTTTTTGTAAAGAAATTTTGTCAGTAATTCCATATACTAAAATTTACAGTAAATAATATGGAAGTAGGTTTACGTGACTTAATTTCCATATATCCATACAAAAGTGAATATTAGTTAAGTAATCAAACAGAAGAAAAGAAGATTTTGGCTACAAAAATAAAATATATTTTTTTTTTTTTTAAATTCAACATGGAAACTAAATCGAAAATTAAAAAAACTGATTTTTTACTAACAATTGTCAAAAAAACAACTTACCGGGTAATCGAACTCATTTTAACTTAATAATTATTCATAAATTTTCTCTGTTTAATATTTTTTAGTATTTTTACATTAATTTTTAAGCTTAAAAATTTTGTAATACCTTTTACTGTCTAGCTAAAAAATTTCTTACAAACAAATTGCAATTTTTTGGTAAATATTTTGAAAATTAATTTACAATGATTTAAAATTTACTTTCATTTTCAATATGATTTTATTTTTTTCTCGTGATTATTTTAGTAAATATTTAAAATTATATTAAATCACAAACAAATTTTCATAATTTCCTCAGTTAATTATTTTGTCAACAAAACTATTTAATCACGGAAAATTATATTATTTTATTTTATCATAAAATTGCAATGTTTAAAAATGTTTATTTATTTTATAAAAAATTTCATTCAACAAAATTATGGTAACCAAATGTAAACATAAATAATATACATAGTTAGAAATTCTGTAGTAACAAAATATTTTATGCACATAGACAGAAAATCACATTTGTATATGCGTAATGCATCGTTGCAAATTTCAAATAAAATATTTAATTTAGCATTGTAGAAATTTTTTTATATATAAGATGATATGACAAGTTAAGGAGTGAAATGATTTAAAATTTAAATAATCAATTAATAAAAACAATTTTGTATTGTACATATAATAGGAAAATAAAGATTTCACTTTTTAACAAAATCAAAAATGGTTCGTAAAATAATTAAATTTTCAATAGACTTTTACTTCCATTTTATAATTAAATATTTTTCACATTGCAATAAATAGTATTTTTTTCTTAGTAATTTTATTGTACAAATTGAGTGTTTTATGTTTTAATTAATTAATGCATCAATTAACAAAACTGCAAAAAAAAATATTATTGAAGTTTTTCACTTTCAATGTTTTTGTTTTAGTATTTCGACAGAAAGAAGTATATCTACTACAAAATTATTGGTATCACACT
This sequence comes from Empis stercorea, assembly GCA_949752835.1. Lineage (NCBI taxonomy): Eukaryota > Metazoa > Arthropoda > Insecta > Diptera > Empididae > Empis > Empis stercorea. The sequence goes on from OX457087.1 coordinate 8,212,552, forward strand.
TCAACCCAATTAAACAAAATTAATAAAGTTACTATTTTTAATAGTATTACATAATTTTGCTATACTTTCATTTAATTACAAATAAAGTGATCATATAACCTGGAAAAATGTCACCCAAAAATTGAAAATGCAATAAAAATTTGTAATATAAAATAAAATATAAGAAAAATCTTCAATATTAAATTTCCCACTATTAAAAATTTCCAATTCACATGAAAATACAAAAAAAAAAAAGATTAGAGAAAATGATGAAATAATTTAAATTTCGATTTGTTGACAGATATTTTTGAATTGGTATTTTAAAAAAAAAAATTTAAGGTCAAACACAGATTTTGGTTATGCAACAAATATAATCTGCTATGATGCATCTATACTTAATTTTTTTGACTTTTAATTAGTTTATTCATCAAAACAATTTTATTAAAGTTGTTTAAAAAAAAATAAAAATCACAACATTTAAATGTGAATGTGAATTTTAATTTCTGTGAATTTTAATATTATGATTTTTTTTTTCTGTGAATTTTAATTTCGTGGCCCTTAATTTTACTCATAGTCATTTACAATGTGAAAAAAAAAACTACCAAGCTAAGCCCTTGACGTAGTTTTTAAAATAAAAAAAAATTATAATGATGGTAATTTACATTATAGTTAAATCATTTTTTTCTGGTTTATGTCTGATGTGATGGTTTTAATTGGATTTGTTTATGGTTTTTAAAGTAATTGCTTAGATATGTTTTTCTAGGTAATATCTATCTAATCTAAAAAATTAGTAAATAAAAAGGGTCAAAAAATTTAGTTATTTGATGTGTATGATCCATGCTACGTTAAACTTTAAGGTATTTGAGTATTTAAATGAACGGAAATTATTAAAATATTTGAAAGTTTTTAAATGTTTAACATTTTAAGTACCATAGTGATTTATTTACTCGTATTTATTTTTGACAATTTTGTCTAATTTTGTGAAATATATACTGTGTGGGATTAGTAAAACACTTATTTATATTATTTGATTGGTTAAATTTAGTATACTCTTCTTGGGCTTCGAGAGATTACGAAATTTAATCTCTCATCAATCTTGAACTAAAGTGACACTACTAAATTTTGCAATCCTTCGAAAATATCCGACAAATCGGACTAATTTCCAGAGAATTTGTATAAGTAATCAATTTGTTTGGAATGGTGGTGTCATTTTCCCCGGAGATTTGTGGATTAATTTTCCCCGTCGAACAAATAAAAAAATTTGTGTACTTAGTTAGGATTCAATTGCTGGCATGCATATAACCGAATCTAATTTATAACCAAATTTGTTGACATATCCAAAATGTATGTAATTTCATTTCGAAATTAACTTTTTTCGCATATTTTTCTCTAAAAAACATTTGAAGTTATCTAATTAAAAAAAAAAAATATTGAAAATATTTATTTTTATTTGTGACCATAGACCAGAACTAAAAAAAAAATATAGTAAAATAGTTAAGTTAATTTTTATATTCATTTTATATTTAGGTAATTGGAACTTTTACTGATCAGTCAAGCTTAGAAATTTTTTTTTTTTACTATAATTTCGCAAGTTTACTAAATATAAAAAAAAAAATTTAAACCTATAAAAAGGTCATAATTATCCCAATAGGTAAAAAGAATGTAACCTTGTTCGAAAAAAAAATCATTTTAAATAATTTAGGTACTAAAAAGTTATACCTCGTATCGTATACCAGCAAACTAGTTTTATTCTGAACTTAGGGTCAATTACTATAAAAATTCAAATTACTACTTGACTTTATGTAATTCCATTGTTTTTGTTGAAAAAATATGTAAATAATGTTTTTTACATATGCGCAGCATTATACCAACAATTTTCCTTATACATAATTTTTCCCGTACACGTGTAATTTTTTAAGACGACTTCAGTCTCTGTGTGGGTTTATTAAAATTCATATTCAAAATTATGAAATTACTTAAAATTTATATTTTTTTTCATCTTATTGTTTAAAAACATAAACATCAACATTAAAAATTTTTAAAAATAAAATTGTTACTATAGTTTTAGTTTAATATTTTTAATTGAAATATTAAATTTCACTTGTTATTATTATTATGTTATTTTATCTAAATAATCAAATCATAATATTATTTATGAACTTGAAAAATTATCTATTGTAAATTATGATACGCATTCACGATTTAATATTATCGTAAAGAAATTGTTATAAAATTATTTTTTAGAAAAATAAAATTTCTCCTTAACATTTATGACAACATTTTAAGCCGCCAAAAACATAAACATATATGTATATGCTTCTTTAATTTCCGAACAAAACAAAATGAAAATTATGTCTACAATTATTATTAATTTAACTTACAATTTCAATAGAAAATTATACAACCATTTAATATAGCCATACAGAAATAAAAACAAATTTTACAAAAAATTAGGGAAAGAAGAAATGACCACAAAATATATAAATATTTATTTACATATATTTATACATATTCATATATTGTAAAGAAATTTTCGATAATTTCATAATAAAATATTCATATATATTTATATGTTAATAATCTTTTGTCAACAAACCTGTATTTCCAATCCATTTTACTTTTATGCAAATATAATGATAATAATGGTACATCAGATATTTCAGTTTCATGTCCACCAGCTTCTAATAATAATATTTTCCAATTTGGTATTTCTGATAATCTAGATGCCATTACTGTACCAGCTGAACCACCACCAATTATTACAAAATCATATTCACGATGTATTTGTTTAACATTAAATGGTCGATTTTCAGGATCAAATAAATCATAATTATAATATGCTATAGATGCTATTAATACTGGTAATATTGATAATTTACCAATACCAATTAATGTTGTTGCTGTTTTAACAGCACCAGCTATTGCTAAACCTAATGCTGTTGCACCAGTTGCTGCAACACCAATTGAACCAGCTGATGCTTTTGTTGCTATTGGAAATAATATACCACCTAAAGCTGGTACTAATCTTAATGCAGCACTAATAACTGGTAAAACCATTTTAATTTTTTTTTTTGTTTTATTTTTATAACAAACAAATTTAACAAAAAAAAAAATTTGATCTTCGAAAAAATTCGAAATTAATTTCGAAAATTCGAAATTACTTTAAAATTAAATAAATTCGATATTTTATCAGTTATGACTTAAAAAAAGTATTTTTTTTAAATATTTCAATAAAAAAAATCGTTCTTTTCATATTGACTGTTTTTTTTCTCATAAAATCATTTTTCGATAATCACTATTATTTTAATATAAATTTTACAAATTTTAGATTAAAGATGTTTAAATCACAATTTTAAAGTTGATAAAATTAAAAGTAATTAGGAACTTTTTAAATAAATTGAAATTGGCTATAAAAAATATTCCAATTGTTCAGTCAATCGTTGCAATGTTTCCCAGATAATTTTTATATTTCAACAAACAACAAAAATATATGCAATAAGAAAAATTTATGGATACGTGAGTGACGACTAAAACGAACCGAACATGTCTAAAGTCTCGTTACTTCTGGTGCTCAATCCAAACAATCTAAAAAAAACCAACATCAAAGAGATTTTCTGTTTTTTGTTTTTACATATGTTGCCAGTTGCCTTGCCACTACTTTAAAAATTACCATTTTCAACAGCAAAACGAAGTGGTGGTATATACAAAGTGAGCAGATAAGGAATTATTTATTATGTATATACTCTCTGAAAGTTAACTTGCATTTTTGAATTGGAAAATATTTGTTTGCTATTTAAGTAAAATATTAAAAATAAATTTTAATATATTTTCAAAAAAAAAAAAAAAATTTGATGACCTCTAATCAAAAAATCATTGATTCAAGAGATGCAAGTTTATGCATTTTTATATAATAAAACTTTCTCTAAGAAATTCAGTTTATTTATTTTTTTAAATATAAAGAAAATTACATCACAAATTTAATATTTAGAGCATTTCGAATTTATTTGTTGGTATATATAAAAATTGAATTATAAAATTCTACTAAAAATCAATTTTTTATTATTATTTTAAATTTTCGAACCAAAAATAATAATGAAACTTTTCACATTCAAGAGTAATATAAAAATAATCATATAAATAAAATATTTTTTGGAAAAAAAAAGGTGTGAAAATATTTATTTAACAATTTTTATTAATAAATATTATTGTCTATTTGAATTGGAATTGCAAAGAGCCATTGGCCGGCTAATTTTGGTAATTCTATCCGAAATATTAAAAATACGCTTAACCAAAATAATTATATAAGTTTTTTACAATTGTAAATGCCAAAAAAAAAAAAAAATAAAAAATTTCATAATAATCTTTTTCAATATTTTCCTTAAAATAATTTTTAATCTTAAAAATTTTTTTTTTTTAATTTAAATATCGTCTCGTAGTTTTATTTATTAAAAATTTTAATGCCCAGATGATAACATAAAATTTCTGTTGTATAATTTTATAATTTATTTATACATTAAATTTATTTTTTATTTTAAATTTATAGATGATGAAAATTTATTGATTTGTCTACCTAAAATGTTAATTAATTTAAAAAAAACAAATTTTTTTGACAATTTAAAATCAAAATATTTGAATTTTGCTTTAATACTTTAAACATTTCGAAATTTTGAAAATATAATAATATAAAAATCAATATTTAAAAAGTGTTTATTGAATTATTTATAATATTATTTATATGTATTAATTTTTCTTTTAATTTATAATTTGTAATAATTAAGTAATTTAATTATTTCACACATAAAATTTAAAATTTTTATTTTGGAAATTTATTTAAGGGCCTATCATCTGCTTGAATGATGAAAATTTTGTAATTTGATTAATGATTTTTCAATTGATATGATAATAAATGATTACACCTCGACCTAATAATATCAACATTTGATTTTTCGCAATCAATTGGAGTATGGCTTAGGAAAACGTGCAATGAAAAGAAATAATTTCATTATACGAGCAGTTGATAATTTTCATGTTCAGAACAATTATGACATTTGTCCCAGAAAAAAATTTGTAACCCATAATTAAATTTTTAATCAAGGGTACAACAATTGAATCTGTGTTTTTAAATATAATTATTTTAGATTGCACGACTACAAGATTCTGTTTTTTTAGTAGTAAAGTTCAAATTTTCTAACATATTTTTTTTTGGTATCATAATTAGACTCATAATTATTGATATTTTAAAAACTAATTAAACTCATAATTGATATTTTATTTTTGGGAATAAAAATTACATAATTAATTTTATTATTATGTATTTTAAAATACTGAAATAAGTTAATTTGCGTACAAAAGGTAAATTCTTAATTAGGTTGTGCAATTTTTTGTACTTTCAAATTAATGAAATTATTTATTATTCAAATTCAAAAAAAAAAAAGTGTTAACCAATTTTTTTACTACCCTACACAAATTTAGATAAGTAAAAGTTTATTTCTAATTATTTACTATTAAAAAAATAAACTAAGTTACTTATACTTAAAAACAAATTTTAAATCACTTTTACTAAGTGAAATTTAATAACTAAATATTTTTTTCTTATTATTGATTATACAATAAACTTTCTTGTTATTTTATTTAAAAATTTGTTTTAATATTTTTTAGGGCGATTATTTTAAATAATGAATTAAGTAATAATTAAAAGTGAAAATTGAATATTTTAGTAAAAAAAAACCAATTTTAAAATTTTTTTACGTGACATTTAAAAGGTGCGCACATTTTCTTTACACAATTTTTAAGAATTTTATGTAATATTTATGTTATGCATTTCGTCTCTGACCCTGACATTTTAATACATAAAATATGTAATAATTATTATTTAAAGTATTTTTTTTAAATAGAGCAAAAGTCAACAAATGTAATCAATTTAATATAAGTACCTAGTACCTTAACATATTTTAGTGTACCTTTAACATATGTAGTACCTTAAACATATTTTAGTACATACTTCGAGAAAGGAATTATACTTTGGAAAATTTAAATTAATTAAATTTTATCCATTCAGTAAGTGTTGGGAAAAATGAATTTATAAACAATTGAATTTCCATTAAAAATAAATATAACAAAATTGGAAATTTTCTTAATGTACATAAAAATTGTTTTTTTTTTTAAATTATTGTAACTGACATAACAATAATTATTTATCAATTTATCATTTTAAATGCCAATTGATCAGAAGCAGAATTTCCCTCCAACCAAAATCTTTATTTATTATTATTCAATCCATAAATAGTGTTAACTTTTTTCGAAAAAGTAAAAAAAAAGATTTGTATTTGTTTTGCCAAAATATTTTACTTAAAAGCATAAAAGCTCAACAGGTACACAAATATTTTTTTTTTTGAAAATATAATGAATATATAATACTTAATAGTAGTAGAGCATCACCAAAAATGGAAAAAAAAACATTGGAAATGTATTTAGTGCGTTACTTGAAAATAAGTATAATTACAATTATTTAACATGTGCATTAAAAAATATATACCTATTTGTATTTTGATTATATTATATTTTTATGTTATTACATATTTTATTAACCACCGGTTTTTTTTTTTGGTTCATTATGTCAACGAATTTAAAACATAAAGTAAAAAATGGGAAAAACTATTACAAAATCATTTTTTTGCCAGAAATTTGTTTTGTATAAATTTTTTGTTAAGTAAAAAACTTGAAAATTTTATATATAACAAAAATTTTGACCCTCACGGGAAATTTTTAAATGATCTAAATAATTTATGTCATTGTTGATAAAAGCATGAATTTTATGTTTTAGAATTAATCGGAAAATATGATATTTATTGAAAAGTATATCCAAAGATATAAACTTTCAATCAAACTAAGAAGTCACTTAGTTAAATGCATATGTTAAATGGCGTCAAAAGACGCAAATTGAAATTTCCCCACAGATAATCAAAGGGTCATCAATTTAACCAATCATCAATCAATAACTAACAATCTCTTTTACATCTTAATTTAGTTTTTAATGCTAATGCCACTAACGTTTATTCGACAATCAAATTTAATTAATATAGGAAAGGGTTAAATGGGGCTTATACTTACTGATCTTTGTAAATCACATCCATTGAAATATAAAAAGTGATAACTTAATCAAATTTAATAAACTTACTACCTGCAACACAATATTTTATACATAAGCTAAAATTGACCTAATTACTTGTTATTAAATGGTCTTGATTCATATTGATTTCAATTTATGAATCATACTAATGATTAAATAATATTATAGTACATAATCCTATATTTATATAATTTATTTAATTTATGTATTAATAATTTTTATTTAAAGTTTGAAAAGCTTTCAAAAATTCATGGAATTTCATCTTGGGAAGTCTTAAGTCATTTTTAAAGTCAATTTTGTTTATTTATATGAAAAAATGAAGTTTCATTGATTCATAGCAAATATTTGATAAACTAAATGTCTCCCGAATGTCTAGTAAACTCTTCATTGTGTGGAGGAGTGTGTGTTTATATAATGATTTTTAACTGGCCTATAGCTATTTTATTATTTGATTATGCAAATCTCAAAATATTAATTCAAAAGTGAAGATGAGCTTACATATAATATATATACCTACATTTTTTTTCAAATTGAAATGATATAAAAAAAATGATTCAATCAATATTTAATAATTTAAATAATATTTGCTTTTTATAATTATGATTTAACTAAACCATGAAAAAAGGAAAATTAATTAACAAAAACTTCTCAAAAAAGTTATAAAATTTATAATAAATTTAAATTATTTAACTTTTTAATAGAATAAAATAAAAGTTCAATTATATTTTCATTTCAATTATCCACAAAAATCATATTTTTAAAAGACTTAATATTTATTCGGCTCCATATCTAATTGGCCCTTAATTTTACTATACATATATTTGCTCCAAAGAAATGAATTTCCGGTTATAGAAATGAAATTGACCTACATAATTTTTCTTATAGATAACTAAACACTTAACACCACGTAATTTACACCAAAAATGTAAAAAGTATTACAATTTTTATTATCAATTATTTTAAGTCAAAAAAATATCGAAATATCCACTACACTAAATCAATGTAATAAATAATACATAAATTGTAATCATTATCTTTTATAAAATTTAGGTAATTTATGTTTATGTAATTGATTAGTTAAAAAAAAAATAGTTGACGATATTTTTTTTTTTAATTGATTTTTCACACTAAATAAAACATAAAATATAATTTCTCAATAAGAAGGTGGGAAGGGTTTTTTTCCAGATAAAATTATTTTATATATTTTTTTTTTATATTTTGTAAATATAATGAAATTGGCAATAAAATTCAAAATGAATTTCCGGATTTTATTATGTATTTAGTTCAATTATGAATTAATCAATTAATTTACAGGAAATTATTCAGAAATTTATTTGTTAAAATTGCAATATTTTACTTTATATTTATTTATGTAATTAATTTGTCAGAAAAAATAGTATCAATTTATGAATTTTTTAATACCAAAAACTGACTATATTTGTTTGCAATAAATAATCATCAAAGTGCTATAATTTAGTGGGTGACATATGAGCTCTCCACGAAGGGTAAATGAATTACAGAAAATAACTGAATCTACACGAGAATTTAAGGATATACTAATAATCATTTTTGTCCAAAGCATTTCAATAGGAATATATGAAGAAACAATAATTTTCACAGAGAAATTTTCATAGAGTAATCTATCTAATATAAATTTAATTTAAAAAAACGGAAAATTGAAAAAAAGTAAATATTTTCCAAGTTATTTCCCAAATAAATTTAATTATCAAAAATAATTAATTTATAATTATTTAGAAACTCATGTTTTTTTTGGTAAATTTATGCTTAGTGAACTTTTATAGTTTGCAATATTTTTATAGCAAATTGTGTATCCCCTGTAAAATGGTTTAAATCTTTGCTAATTTTTGGTATATGAATTAGATTACATTTCTGATGAGTTAAATTTTGTAGTAGAGTGAAATTTTCAAATTGAAATAAGAGTAAAATTTTGAAAATAGATTGAGTAAAATATGTATTTGTTTTTGTTTACTTTAATATTCCAAAATAATGATAATTTTTATTATGTAAAAATTCCATTTCAACCGGCAACAACACAAAACAAAATCTCAATATGAGAGATAAACAAAATATTCTAAAAATATACTATTAAAAACAAAAAATATTTAATAGCACCAGAAAAATTAAAAATGATAATGATTTAAAAGGCCATTAGGTTAGACAATGTGAAAGTAAAATACTTATATGATTTAAAAGGAAAAAGCCACGTAAGGTAAAAATCATTTATCTATAATAATAGTAAATATGAAATTTTATTCAAAATACTTGTTTTACAATTCATTATGTTCAACACTCCATTCATTTTTAATAAATTCAGATAATTTTTCACCAATCATAACAACTGGTGCATTTGTATTACCACTAACAATTGTTGGCATTATACTAGCATCACCAACACGTAATCCTTTAACACCTTTAACTTTCAATTGCCAATCAACAACTGAAGCTTTTTCTTCACTTGGTCCCATTTTACATGTACTTGTTGGATGATATATTGTCGTTGACATATGTTTAACATAACATTTCCAATATTCATCAGTTTGATATTCTAAATTTTTACATGTTACCAATGGTAAACGTACAATTTGTGCTTCATTATCTTTAAATGCTTTTGTTTGTTCAAATTTAGCTTGTAATTTTAAACCATTTATTAAAATATCTACATCAGATTCTTTATCCAAATAATTTGGATGAATTTTTGGATGATCTCTATAATTATTACTTGCCAAACGTATTTTACCATTTGAATCGGGTTTTAATAGTACTACAGTAACAAATAATATATTATTTTGATAATTAGCATCTAAAATTGTACGACCAACCATTTCTGATAAACCCATTGCTGTTATATAAAATTGTAATTCAGGACTTTGTTTTTTAAAATAAAAATGATGTGTTTCGATATCGGGATAAACAGCTTTTGGATTTGTACTATTCATATAACCAACAACATTTAATGTATCATGATGTGATAATGAACTTGTACGATTCATTAAATAATTATAAATATTATCTAATAATTCATCTTTTGATACAGCATCAGCAGTTGATTTATTTAATTTATATATTAATGGTACCATAACATGATCTTGTAAATTACGTCCAACACCTGGTAAATTTTCAATTAATTCTATATTATGTTTTATTAAATGTTTATCTTGTCCAATACCAGATAACATTAATATTTGTGGACTATTAATAGCACCAGCCGATAATATAACTTCTTTTTTAATTGGTACAGTAAATTCAGTTTCATTTTGATATACAAATGTAACACCAGTTGCACGTTTCGTTTTATCAAAATTAATTTTTTTCACAAAAGCATGTTTAATTATTTTCAAATTTTTACGATCTTTTGCTGGTATTAAATATGATTTAGCTGTACTAAAACGTCTACCATTATTTGTTGTACCCATTACTTTTGTATATCCTAAATAATTACCTTCGGTAAAATCTTTAACTGTTTTATAACCTAATTCTTTTGATGCTTCAATAATAGCATCACTAAATTTATTATCACTTAAAAATTCACTTGTTACCAAAAATCCTTTATTTTCATTATCTTTAATATCTTTTTCGGTTGTTTGTAAATTTTCAGTTTTTTTAAAATATTTTTTAACATTTTTCCAACCCCATGTTGGATTACCAAATGATTCCCACTCATCATAATCTTTTTTATTGCCACGTACATAAAGCATTGCATTCATTGAACTAGAACCACCTAACATTTTACCTCTTGGCCATGAACAAACATTATTACGCATTGCCATACATGATTTACCATTTGATTCAGTTTTATAATGCCAATCATTTGGTGATAATTGTAATGAAAAATACCAATTTGGTACTTCAGATTCAGTTGGTGGATCACCACCAGCTTCTAATAATAATACATTCCATTTTGGATTCTCAGATAAACGGCTAGCAATTGCTGAACCAGCTGAACCAGCACCAATAACAACAAAATCAAAATTATTAAGACCTGCAAAACAAAATAAATTATATTTTATAAGAATAATTTAACGTGGCTCCTCGAATTCTATTCTATTTTATTCCTATTTACCAGTTTGTGTTAAATTAACTCCATAATCTTCAGGCCAAAGTGTTGGGGGTGAAATGGCACAATGTGATGATAATAATGTTTGAATTAATAAAGTAACTAACTGATTTGCTGGGCCAACACTTTGTGTAGCACAAGTTTGATTTAATATATCCATAATTGAGATTAAAAGAAGTCCAATCACAATTAAAGCTCAAAAGTAACTAAAACTTTTTAATTTTACTTATTGAAAAATAAATTCTTATTTTCGAATAGAACACTATTAAAAATTAAGTGGGAATATGCTGCTATAATATAATGCAATTATCAGTTTTTATATGATTTAATGTAAATATTAATTAAGTGCGGCGAGTAAAAATTTAAATATTGATTAGAGGAGAATTATTATTTTTTTATATTCTTACTTAGTTAAATATTTATTTTAGATTATTTATGACCCGTAGTAAATATTATTTATTTATGTTGATAAGAGAAATTTAATTTATAATTTATTTAATTAATTTTATTCTAAATATTATTTTCTCTTATTTAATTTCAGGTACCATTAATTGATAACAAATATTCAATTTAAATGACTATAGTTAAAATCATAATTGTGGTTTTCATCAACAGGTTTTTGTATAATAATTTTTAAATATATATAATTTTTATTGCATACTTTTAGATGTTTTTATAAAAATCTTTGACTATATAGTACAATTTTTTTTAGAAATTTATTAATTATGAAAGAAAGTTAGATATTATTTAGAATACCCATCTAAATTATTGTTAGGCCAAAGGATTTAAGGCTTATTTGACCACAGAAATTCAAAAATCATCAAATAAGTGCAGTTTTTTTTATTCATTTTTGTTAACATTCGGTTTAAATATTCTTGATTTCACTTTGTCACTATGTTAATTTTCTTCCAAAGCTCCTATTTACTTGAATTCATGTAATGGGGTGATTTTCAATTTTTAAATTATTACCAATTAAACATAATAATAATAATTGACTAAATTTTTCTTTATTAAATACAAAAAAATACACTTTTTTCTAATTTTAATTAATTTATTTAAAAACTTAACAATCCAAAAAAAATATATCATAATTACTTAAGTATAATTAATTTTCCCCTTCAAACCTATATTATAACACAATAATTTTTAAAATTCTCCATGCTTATGTTCAGATTTATCATTATCTTTTGTCCAATATTCTTTAATAAAATCTGAAACACGTTCACCAATCATAATTGCACCAGCATTTGTATTTGCACTAACAATATGTGGCATTATACTAGCATCTGCAACTCTTATACCATTCAAACCATGTACTTTTAAATCTTCATCAACAACAGCTGTTTTATCGTCAGATGGTCCCATTTTACATGTACCAACTGGATGATAAACAGTCATAGATAAATATTTCATATAACATTTCCAATATTCAGCTGTTTTAAATTCATATTCTTTACAACCATCTAAATCAATATCAAGCAATATGCCTTCATTATCTTTAAATGATTGTGTTTTTTCAATTTCCATTTGATATTTAATACCACGTAATATTGTATCAATATCAGATTGTTCTTCTAAATAATTTGCAAATATTTTTGGTGTATCACTGTAATTTGATGTCCGCAAACGTATATTACCAATTGAATTTGGATTTAATAGAACTACATATAATACAAGTATATGAGCTGTTTCACCTATTTCCAATACATTATCAATAATTTTTTGATCAAATTTAATTGTATTTAAATAACGTACTAAACTTGGTGCACCACTAGCAAAAAATAAATGATGATATTCAATATCTGGATATGGATTATTTTTATTTAATGTATTTATATAACCAGTTAAATCTAATGTACCAATTTGTGAAAATGGTCCTTTTTTATGCATTAAATTCATATATGTTGCATCCATAATATCTTTTGGTGTCATACGTTGTGCAGTTGATTCATGTAATTTAAAAAATAATGGTACAACTAAATGATCTTGTAAATTATCACCAACACGTAAATCTTTTACAACTGGTATATTTAAATTTTGTAAATGTTGTTTTGGACCAATACCAGATAACATTAATAATTTTGGTGAATCAATAGTACCAGCTGATAAAATTATTTCTTTATTTGTATGTGCTAACATTTCATGTTTATCATTATAAATAAATTTAACAGATTCAGCTTGTCCATTTGAATTGAAATTAATTTTTTGTACAAATGCATTTTTAATAATATGTAAATTTTTACGATTTTTTGTTATCATACCTAAATATGATTTAGCTGTACTACTACGACGACCATTTTCCATTGTTAAATATACATTTGCATAACCGTTATCAGCACCATGTGTATATTGATTAATATAATTTATACCTAATTCTTTGGCAGCATTTATAATAATTTTTTTAATTGGATCACCAGTACCAGTATTTGATAATTGTAAAAATCCTTTATGATCATCATTATTTTCTTTATTATTATTATTATTATTTAAATTATCTAATGATTTATCAAAATATGGTATAACATCATCCCATCCCCATTTTTTATTACCAGCTAAATACCATTTATCAAAATCATATCGATTACCACGTATATATATCATACCATTTATTGAACCACTACCACCTAACATTTTACCACGTGGCCAATAACAAACATTATTATCAAATGATAAACATGATTTACCATTTGGTTCAGTAAAATAATTAAAAACATGTTCAGTTCGTTGAATAGTAAAAAATAATGATGGAATCTAGAAAAGAAAATATTTATTATAAATATTAAATTTTATTTGTGATTTATATTTTTGTTATACCTCTGATTCAGTTGGTGGATCACCACCAGCTTCTAATAATAATACTTTCCAATTTGGATTTTCACTTAAACGACTTGCTACTACTGAACCAGCACTACCAGCACCAATTACAATAAAATCATATGAATCAGTTAAACCATTTTCTAATGCAATTGGACCATAATCTTGTGGCCATAATTGTGGTGGTGATATTGCACAATGTGTTGCTAAAAGTGTTTGAATTAAAGCAGCTACTAATGTATTAGCTGCACCAACACTTTGTGACATACATTCTGGTGATAATTGTGTCATTTGTAGAGATGATTTAGCAAAAATAAATTAAGAAAAAAAAACTTACTGCAAAAAAAAAAAAGGAAAAACAAAATTTTTATAATCATAAAAATGTATTTTTAGAAAATTTTCTCTTATCTATTTTTTTTTTTTTTAATATAATTTTTTATATTTTAAGTACCAAAGATTGAATTAAATAACGTTTAAGTGTTGTTAATTTTATAAATCATATTAATAAAAAATAAATTTCAATCAAAAACAATCAAAATAATTGACTCCACAAAATCATTTTAACAATATATAAAAAAAATACTATATATACATGAAAAACAATTTCGCTTAATTCACTGTAGAGACTGTAAATTAACTTAATGATGATTCAAAATAATATCAGCTGTAGAATGAATATGAATTTTCCATGTGCTAACAACCTTTAACACAAATACAAATGAAATCTTGGAACAAGTTTGATTATTATAGCGGCTATTATAATTATTGGTGTAACATCAATAACTACAAAATTTCATAATTGGTATTTAATTATAATGGGAAAAGTTCACGTGTTTGTTGCAAAAAAAAAAAAAAACACTTTTCTTGTTTCGTTGGTTTAAGAATTTGTATATAATTTCAATGAAAATGTCTATAAAATATTCTGAAAAAAAATTTTTAAACTTAAATCTCTTAAATATCGGGATAACAATTAAATTAAATTAAATTAAATTAATAATGAATCATGTCTGGCATAAATTATTTTCATTATACAACAATTGGAGCATTACAAAAAATTTTCAATATTTTTAGAATGTTTATTTAAGTTTTATTAAAACCTTTAAGGGTTCAGTGATTCTTTTGGCTTTAATATGATTAATTAATAATTAATTCATCAAAAAAATTAATAAAATTTAACTTTTGAAATAATTGAAATAAATTTTCTTTTAACATATAAATTTTAAACAACAATTTTTTCCATATCTCAAAATTATTATCATAATTTTTATAATAGTGTGTTTTATTATATAAATTACAATCCTAATTCACACAAAAAAATTTGCACATCATTAAATATTTTGTTTTCATTTGTTGATTAGATTAGAGAAGGTACAAAAATTTCACCTCCAAAGTTCAATAAATTATTTTTTAGTTTTTTTTTTTTTGTTTTGTATATAAACTTTTTGAAATTAATGTTTGATAGAGAAATTTAAATTTATAGAATTAATTTATCGATGAACTTTTTTACCCAAAAACACAATATGTATTTAAAAAGTTATTAATAGATCAACAATTAAAATGATTTCTCTGATGGTCAATAAACTAATATTTAATAATAATAATCAATTTTTGATAAATGAAATTTTGTTAAATGTGAAATTCAATAATCGAAAAATTGTTCAGATATTTTTTTTATTATTTTTTACTGATTAAATTTCGAAATTTTTTATCATAGTTTGTGGTATATAAAAACAATTGCTAAAAATAACCACTTTATTTAAATTTCAAATTTATGTCGCAGTTTTTATGTTTATAGAATATTAACTAGGTAATTTAATTACTTAATTTTATTTATAGTATACATAAATAATTTGATTATGTAAAAATTATGATAGTGTAATGTAGTTTCTATATTTGGTACAAATATATAGTAGTGGTTAGGCATAAAATTATACACCTGAACCATTGACAATTCTTTTAAATATAAATTTTACTATAACAAACTTTTAAAGTATAAAAATTTTAATTTAATTTCTGATCACTTTGAATTTTTATAGTATAAAAATATTTCACAAATAAAAAAAAATTCGCAACCTACTTTGCAAAATAAAAAATCACATATATAATAAAAATTAGCAAATAACTTTGTTAATTTTTTTTTTATCGGGAACCACTGTTTGCTCGCTAATATTAACTTTTGTGTTCTGCACAGACAGAAAATCACTTCTAAAAGATCTTTTTTTTAAATAAAAAAACATTTACAAAATTTATTTTTCGTTGTTAAATAAATATTTGTGCTTCGTGGTTGTATATAGAAGTCTTCCTCCCTCCAAATTATAAAAATGATAAGATTAAGCTTTTTTTTTTTAGTGGTGTACGCATTTTGAATTTTGTTTTTTAAAAAAAAAACTGGTTATACGACTTCTATATTAAAAACTAAGAAGTTTCCAAATATTATACCTATATAGCTCATAAATATATTTCAGATAATAGTCGCGGTTGATTATTTGGTATATAAATCACAAATTTGCAAACAACAACAAAAAATTATACAAAACTTTTTGTGTAAATAAAATTTTATTTGAAAATTATTCTATAACAATTTTAATTTTGGAGCTTTTTATTGATAATGTCGATATTCTTCTTTAATCATATCAGCTGCTTTTTCAGCAATCATTATTGTTGGTGCATTTGTATTACCTGATGGTATTGTTGGCATTATACTAGCATCTATAACACGTAAATTACGTATACCATATACACGTAATCTTGGATCAACAACAGCCATTTTATCATTATATGGTCCCATTTTAGCTGTACCAACTGGATGATAAATTGTTTGTGAATAATGACGTGCATGACATGCCCAAAATTCATCACTTAAAAATTTCGTTTCTGGACAATTACGTTTAATATATGGATTTATAGTTGCATTTAAATAACGCATTGGTTTTGTATATGAAATTTTATGGACAAATTTTAATCCTTCTACCTACAAAAATATAAATAAAGAATTAAGTAACACAAAAGGAAAATTGTCATTATCCTTACCAACACATCTAAATCATATGGATCTTGAAAATAATTAGCATATATTAATGGATGTTCAAATGATTTTGATGATTTTAATAAGATTTTACCACGACTTCTTGGTCTCATTAATAATGGTACAATCATATACATATCTTTATATATAACTGGTTCAAATACTTCACCATAATTATCAAATGATACACCAGAACCAAATTTACCAATTAAACCACCATCAGCTGTATAACCATATGCACCCATAAATAATTGTATATCTGGCCAATCTTTATATTTTTTTTGATATTTTGTATTAATAAAACCCATTACTTCACATGGTGGTAAACCATATAATGGACCACGATGATGATATATAAATTCTTTACCATTTTCTTCTGTAAATATATCTGGTATTATATATGATAATGCTGAACCATTTGATTTTGGATTATGTATTAAATATTGTGTACCAGCTGCTGAGACATGATCTTGTAAATTTTCACCAACACCAGGTGAATGTTTAATAACTTTAATACCATGTTTTTTTAAATGATTACCTGGTCCAATACCAGATAACATTAATAATTGTGGTGTTTGTATTGCACCAGCTGATAAAATTATTTCACGACTAGCATAAATTTCATTTGTTTCTTGATCTGTTTCAACAATAACACTTTTTGCAATTTTCGTATATGGATCAATATTAATTTTATGTACAAATGAATGTAACATAATATGTAAATTTGGTCTACGCCAAATTTTACGTAAATAACCTTTAGCTGTACTACAACGTAAACCATTTCGTATTGTACCATGTGATCGTGCGAAACCAGTTTGTACAGCAC
Source organism: Empis stercorea (assembly GCA_949752835.1). Taxonomy (NCBI): domain Eukaryota; kingdom Metazoa; phylum Arthropoda; class Insecta; order Diptera; family Empididae; genus Empis; species Empis stercorea. Next base: position 8,230,400 of record OX457087.1, read on the forward strand.
CATTATAATCACCACGTTTATTTATTAAACCCATTTCACCAACTGCATCCATAAAATATTGTACCATTGGTGAACCATAACGAAAATGTTCCACGGTTATTGGACCACCATAACCATGATAATAATCATTTTTTAAATTTGGATCACGCATATCTTCCATTTTTTTAAAATAATATAATATATTATCATAATTCCAACCTTTATTACCTAATTTTGCCCATAAATCATAATCATATCGATTACCACGTACATAAAGCATTGCATTTAATACACTTGAACCACCTAATACTTTACCTCTTGGCCATACACAACGTTGATTATGCATTGCTAAACAATATTTATTTGTTTTTTGTGTACGAAATTTCCAATCAAATGGACCACGTTGTAATAATGGAAACATTTGTGGTATATCAGCAATTGGTGGTTCATCTGGACCAGCTTCAATTAATAATATTTTCCATTCTGGTATTTCAGATAAACGTGCTGCTAATGTTGCACCAGCTGAACCACCACCAATTATTATATAATCATAATAACTATATAAATGTTCTGGTAATATTGTTTGTATACGATTTTTTGTATCTACTAAATCACTACGATGGTCTAATAATGCTGTACGAAATGCTAATAAAAATAATATACCTGGACCAGCAGTTGCTAAGGTCCGAAGTGCCGAAAACATTCCTTCTAATGTTGGCATTTTTGTTTTTTTTTTTAATTATGATTTACGAGAAAAATTTGAATTGACCGGAACACTGATATAAATTAAACTAAAATTTGAGGAAAAGTTTCAAATGAATAAATGCCGGGAATTAATTTTAATTAAATTATAAAATTATAAAGGTTTCAAATTACTAAATTGTACAGAGTTGAATTTTTATAATTATGCTGAAATTAATATAATTATTGAGGTAGTTGCATATTTAAGTCTCTGGGGTAAATCAAAATTTTTAAATTTCTTCTACCACTCTGAGTTTTTTGTTATGCATTTGGGTTCAATAAATTTATTGTTTTGCTGAAATTTTCAATATTATGTATAGTTTGTTTGTAAATTCAGCAAAAAATATATTAAAAAAAAGTAAATAAAAATCATTAAATTAAATTCATTTTCAGTTTCATTCTCTTATAATTTCTTCTTTTTTTTTTTGTCAGTTTATACAAATTAATTTACCTTATTGACTATAAATATTATATATATATATTTTTTTAAAAAAAATTTTTAACCAATAAATTATTAAATTTTAAATAATAATCACATAATAATAAATCAGAGAGTTTTTTTTTTATTTTTAATTAATTATATTTTAATGTACTTTTAATCCAATATTCTTTAATTAAATCAGCACCTTTTTCACCAATCATTATTGTTGGTGCATTTGTATTAGCACTAACTAATTTTGGCATAATACTAGCATCAATAACACGTAATCTTTTAATACCATAGACTTTTAATTGTGGATCAACAACAGCTTCTTTATCCCAATATGGTCCCATTTTACATGTACCAACTGGATGATATATTGTTACTGTATAATATCGTATCATACATTCCCAATAATCATCTGTAAATAATTCAATATGCATACAACCGGGCCATTTATATGCAACTAATTTTGAACCAAAACGTTGCATTGATTTTGTTTGTGACATTGCTAATGCTAATTTAACACCTTCAATTAATGTTTTTAAATCAAAATCATCTTTTAAATAATTAGCATATATATATGGATAATCAAATGGATTATTACTACGTAATTTAATTGAACCAACACTACGTGGTCGTAATAACATTGGTATTACACTATATGCATCTTTATTACTAATTGGTTCATATACAGCATTATAAAATTGTTCAGTTAAACCATGGGCTTTACGTAAATGTGCACCACCATCTGAATTTGTTGATCCAGATACAAAATGAAATTCAATATCTGGATAATCAATTGTTTTATTTGCATATTTTGTATTTACATATGCTAAACCTTCAACACCACCTAATATTGTTAATGGACCTTGTCCAAATACAGCATATTGTAGTACAGTTGACATTGAATGAAATCGACTTTCAACTATTGATATTTCTTGATTAACCGAAAATGTTAAACCACCAAGTCCAATATGATCTTGTAAATTTTCACCAACATTTAAATCTTTTATTAATGGTATACCATGTTTTGCTAATTCATTACGTGGCCCAACACCAGATAACATTAATATATGTGGTGAATTTACGGAACCAGCTGATACGACAACTTCTTTTGCTGCACGTACATGATAAATTTTACGATCTCTTACAAATTCAACACCAAATGCAACTTTTGTAATTGGATCAATCATGATTCTAGTTACATGTGCATACATTGCTATATGTAAATTAGGTCTAAGTTTAGCTGGTCGTAAAAATGCTTTAGCTGTACTACAACGACTACCACGTCTTGTTGTACCTTGTGCAATCATAAAACCTGCAGCTTTTTCACCATTTAAATCACGATTTTCATAACCCATTTCGACACCAGCTTCAACAAAAGCAGCTGCTAATGGTGTATGAAATGGTGCTTCACCAACTGTTAAATAACCACCGCTTGCATGATATGGAGTTTGTGATAAATATGGATTAGTATTATCTTCGGATTTTTTAAAATAATATAAAACATCACGATAACTCCATCCAAGATTACCCAATTGTTCCCAGTAATCATAATCATATTTATTGCCTCTTAAATATAACATATAATTAAGAACACTTGAACCACCAAGAACTTTACCTCTAGGCCAATTACATCTACCATTTTCCATTGCTAAAATTATAAAAATATAAAATTAGGATTTTGTATAAATTTTTTATATTCAAAATTGTTTTACCTAAACAAGATAATCCAGATGGTTCAGTTTTATATTTCCAATCTAATTTACTTAATTGTAAATAACCAGCCATTAATGGTACATCTGATATTTCCGTTTCATCACCACCAGCTTCTAATAATAATATATTCCAATTTGATATTTCTGATAAACGATTTGCTAATACAGCACCAGCTGAACCAGCTCCTATTATTATAAAATCATAATGATTTAATATTTCTGTTGATGGCATATTAATTGGTTTTGATTCTGGATTCATAATTTCTTCATATTGAAAATATGCTATAGCTGCAACTAACATTGGTATAAACCAACCAGAACTAGTTGCAGCTGTTAAAACAGTACCACCAATTGCATTTGCAGCACCAACAATTGCACTCATATTTTACTTCTTTTTTTTTGTCGTTTGTATAGCAAAACTTCAAACCAAAAAGACAATCATAAAAAGCTTTTTTTAAAAAATTAAATTCTATATTATGATGTTAGTCTCTTTTCCTATTTCTTTTAATGTTAAAATGTTGCTAACAATTTGTATATTATGTTTTGTTGCATGTTGCAATAATTTCTAGAAATAAAAGAAATTATAATTTTTATAAGGTGGGCAAAAAACAAGTAAATTTTTGATTTTGTAATAATTGTAATTGTGGAATTTTAATAACTTTAGGGTCTCTGTCTTCGGATATTGGAGAGGGAAAATTTTGAACTAAATTTCTTGTTTGTTAAACCGTAATAATAATGGAAAAGAAAATTACATAAAAATGTATATTAAAAGATAAATATTTGATAGCTTTGAGAAATACATTTACTAACCGTGAATACATAATTAAAAGAAATTTCTTTAAACAAATTAAAATGATTTTCTGCACGTAGGCAATTTTTTTTTTGTCGGTAGTTAAAACATTTTGTATTTTTTATTAATGGATAAATTAAATATCTATTAATCTTTAAGCGTTATTCTTCTTTTTATTTGGTAATTAAAGCAAATTTTGGGTATTCGGTGATTTGGTAAACCGATTATCATTTTTGTCGGATACTTAATGACCGGATATAAAATATCAGAGCAAATTTTGTTCGAATTGTAAGAAATTTTGGAAATTAATTTATGAAGAATAAACAAAAAGTTATAATTGAATATTTTAATTTTTGAAGTATGAACTGTAATTCTATAAAATAAATTTTTTAAGAGTTTATAGTGAAAATTTTATTTTAACAATTTAATAAATTAAATCAATTTATTCAATTCAAATTATTTCATTTTCTATAAGAATTCGTGTTTAAAATACCAAAAATCAATTTTAAATAAAGTAAAATTCGTGATTTTTGAAATCGTCATAATTTAACACCTTAGTATGAAAATAAATTTGACTGTACTTATGTTTCATTATTCACAGTTTAAATAATATTTAAAAAAATTATCAAAAAATTGTAGACTTTATAGTTGTTACACTACTTTCAAAAAGGAATTTTATCAATAAATTCATAAATTTTTGTCATTTTCATGAAATAAATGGTACACTCACCTTAACAACATATCCAAAAAATAACTTGTATAAATCCAAATTACTTGCAAAATTTCTAATATACCAAAAAATCATGCAATTTCTTTACCAAAAAAAAATCATTCACGATTTACACAGAACAGTTTAAAATTTAATAAAATATCGTGCTAATCGATTACGTTTCAACAAAATGAAAATTTCACTATTTTACTATAAACAGAAAGTTTCCTATATTTTATTATTCCAACGAAAGTGTTAAATTTTCCAATTAGTCGTCCATCACAGATTTAACAAGTAAATAAAAAAAAAGATTATCTTTCATATTTCTTACTAATTTAGTTAAATTCTTATTATTTGTCTTGAAACTTTCGCACAGAAATTTGTTAAAAAAAACGAAAATTTTTCTTTATGTAGTTAAATTATCAAAAGTACAAAGTGAAATCGTTCAAAATTTCAAATTATTTCAAAATTTATAATTAACTTAACATAAAAAAACAAAATTAATTAAACCAAATTTGATTATGTATTTTGGTTTTATGTTTGAAATCAAGTTTATTTTCTTTGATTATTGGAATGTTGCACTTGCACTTGAAATATTATATACTACATATATGTATTTTTCCCGCCACTATTTTACCCGTTGTTTAATCAATATGGCAACACTAATTTTTTAAAACACCATTGAACTTGATTTTTTGTGTTTATCTCTTCATGTAACAATAATTTTTTTATTTAAAAATACATATTTTCTTCTTATGTTTTAATAAAATGTAATATACATAATTTTTTGTTGTTATTTAAAACAGGTTCTTTACAGATTATGTCGTCATAGATGACGTAACAAAAAAATAAATTTAAATAAATTGGCAAAACATATAAAAGGAGCGGTAAATTTTATGAAAAAAAAATTCTTTTTTTTTTTGTGCTTATTAGGCGCGGACAATTTTAATTTTTTGATTATTAAGTTCTAAATATTTTTATGCTGGCATAATTTATATTTTTGCCGTTATGAAAAATTAAAATTATTAATTTATATTAATTTTTTTTTTGAAATTCCACAATTTTTATTTGGATTTGATTTAATTTTAACATATTCACCAATTTTCACTTATTTTTAATTTCTGGGCCAAATTTATAACAAAAATGGAATATAAAAAATGAAAGAATATATTTAAAATTTATTAATTTTTTCTAGGTTATATTATGCATATTATACTGTTATTTAATTTATAAATATTTATATGTATATTTACTCTAATCAGAATCACGTAATTTAATTTTTTTTAAATGATTTTAAATATTAATATTTTATATTATATTTATTAAAGAAATTTCACGAATGAAAACTTTCTATTTGCGATACCGGAATGAAAGAAATTTATATTATTGAATTTCTGTACGTTAAGACGTCTTACAGGTAACTGAAGAGTCAGTTACCTTGGCATTTAGTTAAATATGTATAAAAAGATATGGTAAAGCAAAAGAAAGAAAATTTGTTAAAGGTAGAGTAGAGTTAAAGAAAAATTATTGCGGTTTTAGAGTGGGTAGGAGACATAAAAGAAAACTTTGGATGAGAAAAATTTATCGTTTCTTTTTTATAGAGAGCTTTTTTTTTACTGAAAATTTTTGTGTTGCTGATGAATGGAGTAGAAATTTTATAGAATTTTCTTTAGGCAAATTTAAAGACAGTCAAGTTTTGGAAAAATTAATATGAAATATTTTTTAATATAGTTAATTTATATTGTATATTGTAAATTATTTATACCATTTTTATATAGTTTAACCCTTTCTAATGCAGGATAAGTTCATAATACTATTTGGGGCTTAAAACTTACCTAAAAAAATATATGTTTTTGAAATTAGACTCATCTTTAGTGGAAATTTAGTCCTGGGTCCGGGACATATTTGTCCCAATATCGTTCAATATCGGGTCATATTTATCCCATTAGGGTTTTATGAAGAATAGCATTTCTAGTTTTTCAAAATAATAATATACTAAGTCATATTTTTCATATATTATAAAATATTTACGATTATATCAATATTTTTACTTACTAGTATATTTGAATTAAATTTTTCTTTAAAAAACTCTCTCAACTCACTAATAAACCTAAATTTACGAAATAGAACTAAATTGTCCCATATATAATTGAAATTAAAAAAGATATATGGTCTGATGAACATGGCCTGGAACAATAGTATCCCGACAGGGTCGAAAGGGTTAAATTATTCGTTGTCTCAATTTTTTAATCATTTTAAAAAAAATTAATATTAAAATTAAATTGATTTTAAAATTAAAATTGAATAAACTTTTGGACTTATTTGTTATATATAGATCTGATCATTCATATAGTGATTATTATAGTGATATTAGCCGTTTGACTATTCTGAATGTTTTCAGTAAATTTGAGTACCTATGTAAATTTTACTACTCTTTCGAATTTGTTTTTCAATTTAGTTCCCATAGGATGAACAAAGATGGTAAATTATGATGGAATAAAAGATGATTTTGAAAAACCAACCACATCCTTTACAGAAATTTAGAAAAACTAATCCATCTATTTATATATTTTAATATTTTTTAAATTTTCCTCTACCTACTAAAACTTTTTTTATCAATTTCTCAGAAACCACAATTTTGCATAAAAAAAATGATAATAAATCACTGAAATGATAAATAAATAAAAAAATAAATAAATAAATGATAATAAATGATAAATAAATCACAAGTCTGGTAGTGCTCACAATTCTCTTATTAATTGCTTACGATTCAAATTATATAGTCAACTTTTAAATAAATTATTGTAATTTTTACAATTATATACCATAATAATTTGAATTAAATTATAATTTAACGCAATTTACATTTAAATTCAATTTTATTTAACAATAAGTTAATAATTTTCCAACAATTTATTTATACTATATAATTTAATTTGAAATATGACATTGACACTGAAGATTATAGTTTTCTTCTATTGCAGTTTTCAACGTTTTACATTCAGTGAGCTCTGATCATTGAAATAATTTCCATTTCTTTAATAGCTTAAGCTTATATAATTAGAGAAAATTAAATTTTATAATTTGTATATGAACATGAAAAACACTTAAAAAATAATAATTGCATTTGTAGAGAAAAAAAATTGAATTTGCCTAACCGAATAATGGAAAAACAATTTTTTTTTCTTACAAAATAAATAAAAGTAAAAATTGTAAGAAAATCATTTTTCTTGTGGTAAACGTGACAATTTGCATGGTCTGCTCTATTAAATTTTCATGATTCAATATTATGATTGTCGTTTAAATTGACGTTATTATAAATGCCAATGCACTATGCACCTGATAAATGCTTGGAGGCAAATTTGCAGTAAGTGGTTTATCATTACAAAATTTTTTAAATTTACTTTTCAATTTAAATTATGATCATTTGTCTGCTTTTTTTCGAGTTACCAGATAAAAAATATTACTGTGTTCGAGAATTCACTCTTAACAAACTCCTTACTATTTTTTTTTAAAAGTTATTTTTTTTACAAAATTTTTTGATGAATGAATTTTTACGACCACCACCGTCTGGAGGCGAAATATATACTTATGACTATGCAAATGGTTGTTATTCTTGGGCTTCTAATCGATTTTAAATAGGCCAAAATTCGTGAAAGTTAAAATTAATAATAATAATATTTTTCGTCAATCAAAAATTATTTATGTTTTTGGGTGACATTTACATAAAGAATTTTTATTTAACCTTATATATACTTTATAGCCTGTCTAATTATTTACCATTTATAGTCATCATGACTGGTTTTCGTTTTTACCATTTGATTATTACATCTCATTATTTAACTTATTTCTGAAAGCCGGTAAAAAAATCATTAAGGAGAGAAATTTATTGTAATATATAAATTTGAATTAAGCAATATTGTTATTAGATAGAATTTGATTATAGTACTATATATATTTCTATACTTTTACGAAGATTGAATGAAGAAAATGATTTTTTAATCACTAAAAGTCGACTGAACTTATTGAAAATGAAGATATAATAACGATTATAGTTTCTCTGCAATTTAATTATTCTGGAAAAACGCCATCTATAAATAAATTTCTCAAATAAATAAATTATTAAACCATCTGTGAATAAAATCTTACAACTATTTGTTGTTTTTTTTTTTGCATATTTTTAGGTGGCTGCTGTGCATCAAATAAAAAACGTACAATTGTTGGTGGATGGGCATGGGCCTGGTGGTTAGTTACGGATGTCCAACGTTTATCATTAGAAGTAATGACATTAAATCCAATGTGTGAAGGTGTTGAAACAGCACAGGGTGTACCATTAACTGTAACTGGTGTTGCCCAATGCAAAATAATGAAGGTATTCAATAGTCATTTCTACTACAAAAGTAAATACAAATAAAATAAATTACTTCTATATATTGAAATAAATAAATTTTTTTCCATTAAAAATAAAAATTTATAAAATTTTATTATAGATAAATTAATTTAAGCTTGATTTTTTCATTAAAATATTTTTATATATTTACTTATATATAAAATTTATTATAATTCTTTTTGTAGATTTTAATTTATATTATATAATATACTAAAATAGTTTTTATAGGTTGCAGCAAAAATATTAAAAAAAAGCTAGCTGATGGCATGTTTGGAAATAAATTTCATCTATAAAAAAAAACCTTTTAAATTAATTCCTTTCCTTAAATTTAAAAAAAATTCTAATATAATTAAGCATGAATTAAATATTTAAAATCTAAAATTTGTCTATATTAATTTTCCTAAAAACGAATTTGCTTGTGAATTTAATTTAATATTTTATTATTTAAGCTTAGTATGGTGGTCGAGTGTAATGAAATTTTCTCGCGTGAAAAAATCGTAAAAAAATGATTTTTTATATTATAACAGATGGCGCGCAAAAGTCTCCCGATTATTTTTCAAGTGAAATAATGTTCAGAAATCAGAACATTATTTCACGATGTTAATTTTGACATTTTGACAGACAGAATTTTGACAGAAATTTAAATAGTCGGTAGGAGGTTAGTATAAAATTATTTTTATATTTTATAGACATAAAAAAAATTGAAATGTCACAATATTAAAATGTCAAATTAATTTGTCTAATTTTATCTACAAAAAAAAATTTCACAACTTTTTGACGTCTATTTCACCGGAGAGTTTGGAGAGCTTTAGAGATCGCGTTAAAATTTCATTTCACGCAACCACCATACTAAGCTTTAATTTGAAATACTTATATTTCAGTAGAATTAAAAGTTAAAAAACAATTTTATTTTTTAAAATAAATATTAAATTCGTAGTTAATTTAAAAAAAAAAATTGCAGAGTAAGTTTTTTTGACACATTTTTGAAAAAATGTTTTTAATTAATTTCACTTAAAATTCACAATTTCGGAAATAAATATTTATTATTTTTCAAAAGCTTATTTTATTTTGCTATTAATTAGCTTCTTCAGCTAAAATATTTAACAGAGAGAAACTTTATTTATTTTGTTATCCAAAGAAAAAGAAATTACTTACTGGCTCAAAGAAAGTCTTGAATTTATTCAATAGATGTCGTTTAATATATTAGATATTCTTTTTATTGCACAATTTATTATTTTGAATGTTTTAATTATGTATATTAATTTTTCACAATTTTCAGAATTTTATTTATATTTAATTTTTTTATTTTATTATATTATATAAATATTTCAATTGATCCTCTAATTTTTTTTAATGTCCTTTTCAATGTATATATATATATATAATTTTGGTTAAAGACAAATTATGTTTAGGCTGTAATAATTTATTGCTTTTATAAATTAAATAATATTGAAATTAATTCTAATTATTATTTATATTATATTACTTAAGCTGGTGGAGGCATACTTAACTAAAATTAAAATTGTATAATAGTTGATTAACTTGAACTTAAGTTCGTTTAAGATAAATGATTCAGAGCAAGAGCATTTAATTTGAATGTAAAAATTAAGTATACATTTATATGTCGTATATACAATTTCGAGACTCGAATTGATTTAACTACATATCGGTATTTCTAAAATTGTTGGATGACCACAAACAATATAAAAGAACCTTGTTTGAGAAATCATCAAATTTTATCCTGTAATAGTTCAAAGACATCGAAGTGATCATCAGAAATATTGGTTATAGTACTAAAACAATTGCTGATATTGCAGCGAAGTGATGGTCAATAATTATATTGGTATATGAGGAAAATATGGAATATGTGTGAAATCGAGAGAATAAATTATTTATCTTAAACGCCATCACTGATCAAAAAATCAACTAATATACTTTAATCAAATTTATAATTTTCGTTCTGTGTCCTCCTAAAAAAAAACTTTAAAAAATTTATTATTTTCTTCTTATATTTTGGCTAAATTTTCAATCTATTTTCTTGTATAATTCGTAAAATATTTTAATTTTGTTAAAAAAAAATTGACTTTCTTGTTAAATATTTCATTAAATGTTTTTAACTATAAGTTATTAATTATTTTAATAATAGAAATATTTTAAAAAAAATATATATATGTAAATTAATATTTCTATTATTAAAATTGAAAAAAAGGAAAAAAAAAATTCCATATATACAATGAAATGCAAAACTGGGGGATTATGAAATCATCCTTGGTTACCAACTTCAATAAAAAAATAATTAATTTCGTCCTTGTACAAAATCGAAAAATAAAAAAAATGATGCAGAAGCGCCCTCTTCCGGGAAAATTTATAAAACACTTCTAGTAAAATTCTTCTTACTTATACAATTCAAAATTTCAAACTGTCAGATAAAACCATTTATGTACTATAACTTTAAAAAAAATCCTCCCAAGAAATTAGGGGATCAAAAATTTATGTAGTCCTTGTTTTCAAAATATTTTAATTATGTATTTTTTTTTTTATATATTATTTTTGTATATATATAAATTTTTTTATGTTAAATATTTTATATATATATTTCTTTTTTCTTTTTTTTTTATTTATTTTCTATTTTCATGAAAAATTATTTGAAACATAAAAAATTTTTATTTTAAATAAAAAACAAAAAACCTGTAAATTCATTTTTACACCTGAGTGACACGAGGAAACTTTTAAAAGATTTCCGTTTTTTTATAAATTAGATATAAAAAATTTATTTTAAAATATCAGGTATGAAATTATTTTTATTTTTACAATCATATTTATTTATTTATTTTTAAATTATGTAATTATATTTTGTTTGTGTTTGTTTTTTTATGGTTTGTAGTAATTTTTCTTTCCAATTCAATATTAAAAGTTTTTTTTTTTAAATTAAAAATTTTGTTGAAATTTTTGTCTTTAAAATTATTATTAAACATTTAAACGAAAAATGAAAGAAAATTTACTATAAAACAGAAATTTGTTTGTGTGAAAAATTTCATTTCTTAATTTATAGTTTCATATACTTTATTATAAAAAATATATTTCCAAAACCACAAAAAGCTATAAATTTGCATAAATCCATTTAATCAGACTCACCAAAAAAATTTGCACCTTATTTAATAAAAATCAATTTATTCATTTGAAAATTTTTGTAATAAAACAAATTTCCTTTTTTTCAAAATTTAAGAAAATCGCAATATCAAAATTTCTATCTATTTTTAGCCATTAAAAATTAATAATTTTTTTTTTTTAGAAAAATTTGTAACAAAATTTAAAATTCATCAAAAAAAAATTTAATCCCCTTTTTAAAAATACCCTCTTAAACCAAACCCACTTAACCAACCCTCCATCAAAAGAATTTTCACGAAATTTTTAAAAAAAATTTAAATACATTTTACATAACCATAAAAAAAATAAAAATAATAATCGTATAGTCGACCTGCGATGATGCATTTATGGCGATTTACGGAAATAACGATAAACCCTGGGATGCTGTCATTCTGATCCCCTGCTTGTTTTTCATTTCTTTTTTATAGATGATGAACGTGTATTATTTTCACCATCAGGCCGACGAATTATTGGGAACAGCTAGTGAACAATTTTTGGGGAAATCCGTTAAAGAAATTAAACAAACAATCCTGCAAACCCTGGAAGGCCATTTAAGAGCAATTCTAGGTAAATAAATAATATATGTAATTTTAATATTAAATGTTTAGAAAATTATTAGTAATTTTAAGACAATTATATACTTAATTCCAAAGTTTAATAAAAAAGAACATATGCTTTGTGACATTTACTGCTGTTTTTCCCAACTTAAGTGTTTGTACATTTAGTATTAATTGTAAAAATTCGTCTTTTCATATTTTTAATTAGTCTTTATAGTAGATAATAATTATTAATTTGCTATAGAGTGTGCCATATAACAGATACAGTGAGTTAACAGACAATTAACAGTTTACTGTGAGACTAATGTTCAAGTATTTTTGGACACTTGGTATAGGAGATAGTGAACATAATCTTCATCAGTGACAGTGAACATATACATGAACATATGACAGTGAACATATACACATAGCACATATGTATAACGGAAAATGAACAGGTAAATAACAGACAAATAACAGTTTACTGTGAGACTAATGTACGAGCATTTTGGGTCACTTGGTATTTTGGGCATAGTATATAACAGAAAATGAACAGTTACATAACAGACAATTAACAGTTTATTTTTGGTACTAGTATTTTTTTTTAGTACAAACCCTACAGATTGGTTTCAAAAGCAAAATATAATATAAATTTAACATACTTTAATTTGCAAGAAAAATAGACTGAATTGATATTTGAAAATACCAATTTATGTAAATAGTAAAAAAAAAACTAATTTTAACCTATATGACAATGCTATAAATAATGATCTATTTACCTTCAACACAAATGCTCAAAATTTACTACAAGTTTATTAAAAATTTAACAATAATTACAATTTTGTTTTTATATTAAATCGATTTTCTCAAAATAAACTTAAATTTTTTTTTATATATATATTTACAATGTATTGTCAATGTCAGAGAATTTAAATTGAAGGTTAAGGTAGTTAAGGTATACATATATATATATAGAAGAACCTTCAACGTTTATGTATGACATGAACAATAAAAAGGACATTGAAAGGATATTTTAATATAAAAAGACGAACATTATATCTGCATGTTTCTTTTTTGTGTATTTTTTTCATTTAAATATTTAAATAGAAAAATTATTGTCTATTTTTTTTAAAAAAAATTATAAATTATTACAAAATATGAAAAATATACAGTCGCGTCATCATATTAAATTAAGAATTCATTGTAATTTGTAATAATAAAAAAAAATATATATAAATACATCTTTTAAATATTAAATTACTCCTTGTTATAAAAATATTAAATTATCACTTATATATATTTTTTGAAAAATAGTTTCTGACTGGTTAGTCTATTTTATTTCTTAGTTTAGAATAGTTGAGAATTTTTTATAGTGTTGAAAAAAAAAATATATTTTTGTGACAGTTTTTAATTTCAATTTTATCATTTTAAATTTAAATAATTTGTTTTTTTTTTTATGAAATATTCCAATTAAAACTGGAATAGTTTTAATATTACAAAAAAGTTGAAATATATTTTGTTTGTCAGTTGATTTATAATCACAATTTGTCATAGTTATTATCACTCAGAGATTATTTTTTTTTTGTTGTTTTAAAATAATAATTTTTTTGGCTTATTCTGCAAAAAAATATTTTACGATTTTAAAAATGAAATAATAAAAAATAAAATGTATAACATTTATCACTTCAGAAAAAAAAAACAAAAATTGTTTACAAAATAAAAATTTTAAATGTTGCATTTTTTGTTGATGTAAATTTTTGTGATAAAGTTTTTTTACTCCTATATTTTATATCCTTTTTTTTTTTTTAAACAAAAACAGAAATTGCATAATTTATTCAATTTTGCTCAGTCAAAAATTTATTTTTTTTAATATGGCTAGTAAATATTGACTGAGTTATTTTTAATTAAAATAAAGTTTTTATTTAATTTGATAAACTCGAAAAATATAGGACATTTAAATAAAGTGTCCTTATACAAGAACTTTCGCCAAATAGGACAACAGTTTAATGGCAATGTTTTCTTCTCAATGATTATTTTAAATTCACTTAATTAACTCTTAAAAATTGCTTAAATTTAGTGACCTATGAAGAATTAATTGGTTCTATATCAGTAACAGTGAATGTTTACTATACAAAATTAATGATTATTCTCAGTTTATTCGCCAATATAGAGCCATTTCATACCACAAAGATCTCTTACTTTGCCACATATTTTTCATATATATTTTTAAGTAAAAAGCTGTGACTAATTTTGAATTAACTATAAAAATCTGCCTTTAAATTTCCTGGTTAATATATTTTACATCATTTTACCAATTAATATACTAAAAATTGTAATCAATATATTAAGGTCATATTGAACATAATTTAGTAACAAAATTTTATGACCCTCAAATTTTTAATATTTCCAATAAATTTGAACAATATCAATATAAAAATCTGATTAAATTTCTTCTGAATTTCACCATTGCATGTAATTTTAAATTCATTTCTTCTTTACCAACAGACAACAGACTTTTTTTGTTTATTAATTATTGAAATTTCACATTGGTATATCAAGTAATATATAGCAGGCATCAGAAAATTCTGTTAAACCAATAAACCTTTAACACTGCATAGTAATGTAAATAAATACAAGTATGCAATTGATATAAATGAAATATAAATAAAACCCTTGACTTCCTTTTTTTGTTTGAGGATCGATTTTTTTTTTTAGAGTAATAATAAAAACTTGTATTTCTTTAGGTTGTGGCCTGAAAATCTGAATTCAATTTTGTTTTTAGACACATTGTAATAAAAAAATTTTGAACTGGTTTCGTTTCATTCATATTTTTTGAAAAACGAATTATTATTATCATCTTCGAATTTAATTTAAATTTCTCAATTAACTTTAATCAAAAGTTATAAACAAAATTTCTTTCTAGACTAGAAAATTTCTGAAATTGAATAAAACTTTTTTTTTTGTTATAGAAAATTTTCTTGTTTTACAATGTCAAATTTATTAAAAATAATTATTGTTAATTAAAGTTTTTTATTTTTTTTGATATCATGTTTTTCAATATAATTTTACTATTTGTTTGACTTAAATTTTTGTTAAGAGCTTTAAAACTTCTAAAACATTGTTATAAAAAAATATTAATTTTGCATAAAGCTTTAACATTGTGAACTAAATGATAGTGACTGGAAAAGTACATTGAAAATTATGCACTGTTTTAAAAAAATTGGAATTAATAATAAATGAATTTTAAAAATTTAGTAAATGATAGAATAGACTTATTTTTTTTGTACTAGATTATTTCATTCAGGTCTAAATTTAATAATTTAATTAATTATATATTCGAATTTAGACCATTTTCGTAAACGGAGTATGATCGCACATCGTAGTCCTGCAATGTTTTTATTCGTTTTTATGGTAGTTTAATCAACGATACAGCAGCAGAAGGAGCATTTTGGTTAAACTAAATTAGTCGACTTTTCACTGTCTCGCTAGTCATACCAGTAAAAATAAATTAATACATTGTAATACTGCTACCATACTGCGTTTACGAAAACGGCCTTAATCAATCTAATGCTATCTATAAAACAGAAAATACATGTCGTCTGTTGTCTGTCTGTCACAATACCTTTTGTCACAAGAAATAATTCCCTATCTTAGGATATGGATTTAATGATCGTTTAGTGCCATTTTCATCTACTATCAAAATTTTAAAATTCTAATATTTATAAATTTCTAAAATTTCGTCAACAAAACATTTTTTTTTAACAGTGATATTAATTTTCTGAAACATTTTTTATAATGTTTAATCTACATACTACATTCCGCAAGGGGGTCCATGCTTGAATTTGAATTTGAATTTTTTTTCATTTACCTAATTTTTTTATCCTTTCATTATTTTTAATTATGATTCTTTTGTTTCAATCAGGTCGATAAAGTGATGCACTTTGAATATACAATATGAAAAAAATTCCCTCAAGAATTTATCTACTAAGCTTCGCAATATTAAAGTTTATTAAACAAACAAAAAATTTACTTTGTATATTTTTTAAAGCTTTCTGATGTTTTGTCAGAAGTTTGTTTTTTTTTCTGATGTATTTTTTTTTTATATATACCATAAAAATAAATATTTCAAATTGATAAAGTGATGCAAAAAAATGGTCAGTTACAATTTTCATTTAGTCGATGTCAGTTGAATTGTATACAACGGTGTGAAATATAATTTACGAAAGCATTTTTGTTTTGAATGAAAATATATTTATTTATTTTCTAAATATAATTAAAATAATAATAATTAAATTCTTTTCCTTGTTAGTTTTCCGGGAAAATATTATACAATTTAATGTGCGTAATTTCAGAATTGTTTTTATTATTGTAATAAATTGAAAATAATCGTGTTTTTTTTTTTTGAAAAAGTTTTTATAGTTGATTTAAATATTAAAATAATTAAAAAATGATAGAAAATTATGTAATTTGTAATTATTGTTACTAATAATTTTTGTAATTGTTACTAATTTTTTTGTAATTTTACTAGGACTTTGATACTATCATAGTGTAAACGTAAAATATTATACTTAGTATAGATAGTGTACTATGCATTAAAGAATGTGAACAAAATTAGTAAAATTGTCTGTATTCGATAAATTTAATTTTACATTTCTCGTCCTTAGAACGTTGAATAATTTTTTTAAATAATTATTTAAAATGTTAGGCTTTGTACCTATAACCTTTTGGCCAAAACAATCATCACAAAAGAATTCAAAATTTGTATTACACTTGATTTCTTAAAAATTAATGTGTAAAAGTTTTCCATCAACGTGGAATGACGAAATTTTTGTCATACCCCGAACAATGTAAGGCTATAGTCTTTAATCACAGTCAAAATAATGAAATGAAATATAATTAATAATTTGATGTCAAAAAAATTCTTCTTCAAATTTAATTGTTTGCATTCAAAAAAATGGTCTAATATTGAGGTTCTCCCACCGGAACCATTATTAATCACTTTACTATCTAATTGAGTAAATACCACCAGAAAATTTCCAACCACTAAATGTCAAACAAAAAGATAATTAAATTCAAATCAATATTTTTGTTGTTATTTGAAAGAAAAAATCAATTTATTTATTATATCATCCTAAAATTAGTTTGATGTAAATTGAACTTATAATAATTGAATTTGTGATTTAATTTATGTAAAAATTTCTTGATGTATACAAATATTCTATTAAATTATGCATTTTTATTATACTCTGAAGAAAAAAAGTAACTTAAGTGCTTTCAAAATATATATTTAGATTAAATCATCCAATTTACCAAATGAATATACAAAAAATATTCATAAATTTTTATCACATCAAAAGATCACATACCATTTTTTTACGACATTATTGTTATTAGAATTTATTTTGAAAAATTACAATATATAAATCTCAAGTTGTACATAATAAAATTTATCATAATCTTAAAAGGATTTGTTAGATTTACAATTTTCTTCAATATGAGACCATGACTTAAATTTTGTTTATAATTTTTCTAAATAATTTTATAGCCAATAAATTCGGTTTTTATATTGATTGTATATCCTTACAAAAAGCTTTTAAGGATATGCAATAATATGTAACTAAAAAGATAGAGCAGCACTGGCTTAGTTGTTAATGCGCTAAGTATGCAACTGGTTATGAGTTGAGGGGTTCGGGGCATGAATGAAAGCATCAATATAGTTATTTCTCAGTTAACTTACTTTGAAATTAGAACTAATAATATTAGAACTAATAGAACTAATCTAGCCTAGTAGATTAGTTCTACTATATTTATATACTAATTTTGAAATTTGAGGACGGAAAATGTTAACAATTGAATCAAATTCAAATTACTTGCACTTTAATCATAAATTCCCATAAATATTAAACTTTTCTGAAATGTTAAAAATTAAATTTCCGTGTTCGTAAATTTTTGGTCACTTTTAAATTATTAATTTTAATCACATTTAAATAATTTTTGATTGAAGAGTTGCATTCATAATTTATGAACTTGTACATAAATGATAACACAATAATTTTATTTAATAAAAAATTAATTAATTACCTTGAATATATATATAATAAATAAATATATTTTGCGGGGAAATATTATATAAATAAAACCGTGCTATAAATAGCGAAAATCACCTGACGGGAAAAATTCAATTACAATTTATTTATTTGATTATAATTTTTATTATATTTTCTAGATTATCGTTTCTTATATGTATGTTAATTAACAATATTAGTTACATTTTAAAATAAAATATGCTTATTAATTTCGATCTGACTAATTTTAATTGGGTAACTTGAAATGGTATAAATTCTGAATGGAAAAGTAATTTAAAATATTTTAACCTACTGTTAAATTAAGTTGGAAAAAATATTATTCACTTAAATAAATCTACTTTTGGAAAAACTAGATTTAATTATATATTAATTATAATTTTTTTTATATTCTTATTAATATATGAATTATGTTGGTTATATTCATAATTTTTTTATTAGAATTTATGTAAATATTTTTACTCATATTTTAGAATAATTGCAGTAGGAGTTGCTAATTAAAATTATTTGAATTGATTTATTATATATAATATTATTATTTAAATTGATTTATTATATAACGAAGTTAATTTGAAAGTAACTATTGAGAAAGAAATCAATCTACCATAATTACTTACTTTCAAAAAATTAATTCACTTCAGAAAATTTTCAGAATATAATCTTTACAATTAATTTATTAATTTTCGGAATATAATCTTTACAATTAATTTATTAATCTATTAATTTAGAATTAATAGAAACTTGACTGAAATAGTTTTGTTGTACTTTTAAATACGTTTTAGTCATATATTTACTTTCGAAATAGAGTAGATAGACTGGTCAATTCACACTTTCTGGCTTGGAAAAATTGACCTATTTTAAATTGTTTCATTTGATCAGGAGGGAATATACACGTACCAAAAGCCCAAATTGTTTTGGTTAATAAATATTTCCTTAAAATCCGTAAATATTCTTTTATTTATTGAAGATTCACTAAAATAACTTACAAATTCTTGGTTAGAAAGACTGAAAAAATCCATTTAAACATTTAGAAAAATTATTACAATTCTGAAAGGAAAATCTAAAGAAAATCTAGGTCAGTAATTAAAGGATTAAATGAATCAAACTGGGTTGAATGTAAAAGCTTATTAATTATGGTGTTTTTCTATATAAATATAAACTCTTAAATGTAAAATGAAATGACTTCTATTTATTCAAGACTATAAATAACACATTTTTTTTTCATTTATCATTATCCTGAACTCGTTAGTCTCTTTTAGACTGAAGGGTATTAATTTTTTTTTTGCATACAATAGGGTGCATTGTATATAATGGGGTTGCATTTGAAAAATTTATTTTCTTTAATATTATATTCATTAATTTCGCAATAAACAAGAAATATATTAAAGAAAAACATTCTAGTAATTAACAAAAAACCTTACACAATTAATATGGAACGACCTTGTTTTAGTTATTTTCAAAAACCTCCACAAAAATTGTTAAAAAAAAAATTAAATTAAAAGTTAAAATTAATAAATGTGTTAATTTATTTCTAAAGTTTTAACAAGTTTTTCCGATTAAGTAAAAATTAAGTTTTTTTTTTTGCGTTACATAAAACTTTTTTTTCTTACCAAAGATTTTTTTAGATAATTTATAAATTTATGATTACATTTTTTTATGATTACATTTTTTTTTTTAAATAATTATGAAAAGTTCATTAAAATTTTAAGAAGTTCTGCAATAAATGCATTATCGTAATTTTAATTAAATTTCTTCCTAAAAAAAACAAATTTCGACATATTTTTGGGTTCTTTCTTAATTAATTTTAGATTTATTTAAAAAATTTCTATATTTAATTTTTTTTAGAAAGTTAATCGTGTTAGGTAGTAAGAAAATTTCGCTATAAAAGACATTTTTTTTTTTGAAAATTATTAAACAAAAATTCTATAATAAAAAATAAATAATAAAAATATTATAATAATTTGAAATGCCATTTGTATGGATGGGAATTATTAAAACTTCAATGGTTGTTGGATTAACTTGCGTTGTTATTACCAGGTAATATTCTTAATAAAATGAAATCATTTAGTAAAAATTATTACCATCATTAATTGTACCTAAAGAACATATTTCCTGAAACAATTAACACGAAATGTTCAGTGTTCTAGAGAAGGACACAATTATTACTTACTTAATCATAAATATTTTTGGAATTTTTTCTAATTTATTTTATTTATTTTAAATTAAACAGGAACTCTTACAGTCGAAGAAGTGTACAAAGATCGAGATCAGTTTGCAGCATTGGTAAGGGAAGTAGCCGCACCTGATGTTGGTCGTATGGGAATTGAAATATTATCATTTACAATTAAAGATGTATATGATGATGTACAATATTTGGCATCATTGGGTAAAGCACAAACAGCTAGTGTTAAACGTGATGCTGATGCTGGTGTTGCTGAAGCAAACAGGGATGCAGGTATTCGTGAAGCTGAATGTGAAAAAAGTGCTATGGATGTTAAATATTCAACTGATACTAAAATTGAGGATAATTCAAGAATGTATAAATTACAAAAAGCACATTTTGATCAAGAAATTAATACAGCGGTAAATATATGAAATTTTATATTTTTGGAAAAATTGATCAAGAAATTTTGTTCTTTTTTTATGTAGAAAGCTGAATCTCAACTCGCCTATGAATTACAAGCAGCTAAAATACGACAAAGAATTCGTAACGAAGAAATACAAATTGATGTTGTTGAACGTCGTAAACAAATTGAAATTGAATCACAAGAAGTACAACGTAAAGATCGTGAATTAATGTCATTGGTTAAATTACCAGCTGAGGCAGAAAGTTATCGTGTTCAAACAATTGCACAAGGCAAACAGTAAGTGAAATTTTTAATTATTATAGATATAAATTTTATATTTTATGTTGAATGATCCTGTATTAATTTACTGACAGCGATATTAAATTTTGGTATTACTAAAAATTGAATCATAATCAGAATTCTAATTATTGTATAACATATTCAAAAAAAATTATGAAAATTTCTCTTTATTTTTCTATAGATCACAAACAATTGAAGGGGCACGTGCTGATTCTGAGAAAATTAAAAAAATCGGTTTAGCTGAAGCTCATGCAATTGAATTAGTTGGTAAAGCTGAAGCTGAAAAAATGAGAATGAAAGCTGCTGTTTATAAAACATATGGAGATGCTGCCATTATGAGTATTGTCCTTGATGCTCTACCTAAGGTTTTTTTATATAAATTTTATTAAAAAAAAAATTTCCTTAATTCTTTATTTTTCTTGTATAGATTGCTGCCGAAGTTGCTGCCCCATTGGCTAAAACTGATGAGATTGTATTAATTAGCGGTAATGATAATACAACTCATGATATTGCACGTTTATGTGGTCAATTACCACCAGCGATAAATGCATTAACTGGTGTTGATTTATCAAAAGTTTTAGGGAAAATACCTGGAGCAAAAGCGTGAAGTTCAACATCAACAACAACAACAATAAATAATAATAATAAATTAACGACAAATAATGATGATATAACAACAATGACGACGATACAGACGAAAAAATCTGCTGTAAAATTAATGGCATAATTTAAAAAAATTCTTAATTATATTTTCCTTTTTTTAAATTTTCTTTAAAAAAAAAATACAAATACAGACAAAAAATCATTAAATAAAGCAGATTTTTTTATTAAAAAAAATTATAAGCATTTATAAAATTAAAAACTTAAAAAATATATATATATGTATTTAAATTTAAAATCGAACAACAATATTCTCAACCTCGAATTCCAATTTTGTGTGTGTGTTTTTTTTTGTATAAAAAAAAACATTTAACCATAAAAAATTTGAAATAATTAAAAAAATTCAATTTGTTTTTTAAACCCGAATTCCATTTAATATTTGTAAAAAATATAAAAGAAACAAATACAAAAAAAAAATATTTAATTAAAATAATTTTAATTACAAAATTTTCTTTGAACAAATTTTTACCTTAAAAATATAACATTAAGTAACCAAAAAAAAAAAAAAAAAAATTTTTTAAATTTAATCCTTATTGTGGCCTTTTTTTCGGTCAAATTCTAAAAAAATTATTAATAACGAAAAAGGTTTATTAAAATATTTAAAAAAAAAATTCAAATTTCAAATTTATAAAATTAAATTATTATAAATTTAAATTTTCTGTAAAACAATTTATTTTTTTTTTTTTAATTTCAAATTTTTTTTTTTTATTTTAGTGACTGAGTTTGCAAAATATATAAAAAAAAAACAAATTGCAATAATTTAAAAATTATATTTCCATAATTTGTAGAATTTTAACTAACTGTTTGTATAAAAGTGTAAATGCATAAATGCTATAACAAAAAAAATTATACTATCCGTTTACAAAAATCTCAGTCACTTTGACCAACAAATTATTTGCCAGGAATATATATATTTTTCTTTTTAAATTTAATTATTTTACATAATTTGTTATTTTTGTTAATTACATTTTCTTGTAATTAAAAAATTTTTTTTTTATATATAAAATTTAATCAATTAATCATATTTGTTATTTTTTGTTAAAAAAAAAGGAAAATCATCATAATTTTTATTTTGTGTAATTAAAGATGATGTTGTTTTGCCAATTAAATTTATTTAATAAAAAATTGTAATGCAATTTTTGGTAATTTAATTTTCTTGGAAAAACAACTATTCGTTGTGTAAGAAGCGTGTTCAGCGTTAGATCAGTGTTAGATCATGTAGTAAGTAAAATGTTTTCAGTTGGAAAATAGAGTATATAAAAAATGGCTTTGAATCAAAAGAATTTCTTCCTATAAACTTTTTAATTCAAATTCAAAATTATTGTACATTATTGTTCAAATGAAATGAAAATATTTCCAACATTATTTCGATAAACGTTTTAGAATTCGCTTCTTACACGACGATGTCTTTAAAAAAAAAAAAAAAGAATTTAAAGTATCAAAAACGCTTATGTAATTTTTTTTTTGTTTTGTTATGTTTAATTAAGTTTTTCATTTTTGTAATTATTGTGTGCTAACTATATACATTAATAATTTTTTTTAGATTTTAATTAAATATTTTTCT
Organism: Empis stercorea; assembly: GCA_949752835.1. Classification (NCBI taxonomy): domain Eukaryota; kingdom Metazoa; phylum Arthropoda; class Insecta; order Diptera; family Empididae; genus Empis; species Empis stercorea. Next base: position 8,254,008 of record OX457087.1, read on the forward strand.
TAATTTCATTCATTTTCTTTAAAGATTTTGTAATTTTCTTTTAAGATTTTGTAATTTTCTTTTTTGTTTTTGGTTTAAGTTGGAAATTATTATAAAATAAAATTGATATTATTTGGTCAGAAGAAGAAGAACGTGTTGTAGTTAATAATTTTCTTTTTTCATTTAAATTAGAAATTTAAAATTGCTTTTATTGATTGTAATGTCGAGAAAAAATAAATGTTATAAATATTATAAATGTATTTTAAAATTAGCGAAGAATATTAATCGAATTAGATTTATAATTATGTAATTAAAATTTTCAATTTATTTTAATATATGTAATAAAAAAAAAATTTAAATTAAGATAAAAACAAAAATCTAACAACTAAACTCAATCAAATATTTCAAAGAAAACAACAATATTTCACTTAAAAGTACAAATTTTTCTGTAATTAAAATTTTTTTGATATAAAATTTTGAAGATTTTGCAGTTGGAATAAATGTTAACTTAATAGAATTTTTGTAGTACATAGAAATAGTTGGCTTGAACTAATGAAAATGAAGTTAAATTCAAATGGGATGTAATTTTTTTTTTAGATATTAGAAATTATTAAATTGATTATTGATTAAATTGAAATTATTAAATTGACAAAGAACAACATCTCTTAAACTGTATTACATTATTAGAAAATTATTTTAACCAATTTATTCCTTTAATTTCTACAAATAATTTCAATCAAATTTTACATTGTCCAATATTTAAGCCAATCAAAAAAAAATTCATATTGACCAAAACTGATATACAAGGAAAAAATAGTAACTTCTATTATACAAATTTTCAAAAATAGATTTTATAGTAGGAAAATAGAAAAAGAAATCAATTTTTTTTATACTATATATTTAGTAAAAATTTCCACATATTGCCTTGTGCTTAGAATCTTTGTAGATTAAAGATTAAAAAAGAAAAAGAAAATGGAATTTGCTGATTGAAAATCAAATTACAGAATTAGAATTTTTGTGTTTCTATTTTTTTAATTTAAATGTAAAATAAATTAAATAGTCTATTTAAAAAAAAAAAAGAAATTATCTTAAGTATCAAAAATACAATTTTTTAAGCTGAGATATTCGAACTTATAATGGTTTTGCGATTGAACAGAAAATTAATGAACAATTTCCAAGTCGAATTAAGTTTTTGAGTGAAGAGAATCGTTTTTCGAAAATAGTTCGAGTTTGGAAACAAAAAAGTAGACAATATATATTTAATTGTAGATTAATTTGTATTCTGTAATTTCTTATTAGCGGAGGATTCTGACCAGCGGAGGATTTGTTAGGCACTTAATTTGTCTCCGACCTACGGATGAGAAAAAAAACTATGATATGAAAAATTATTGACGTAAAAATTTTCTGTTTACTCCAAAACGATTATAAAACCAAATATGATAACATTTAATTGTATAAAATTCACACATAAATAATACTGCCAATTGCTATTTAAAAATCCATTTATAAATTTAATAAAAAAAAAATATACACACAATTTTTTTTTATCGACATTACAATCAAAATGAAAAAATAATAATTTTTAAAAAATGTGTTCACAAAAATATGTCGTCGTTTTAATTAAATAGAAAAAAAAAAACATTTTATGAGTCACTAAAGTTCTCTCCATTAATTGCTTAAAATTGTAAAAAAAAAAATCAAATTCATATAAAATTAATATTAAATAAAAAAAAAAGAATTAAATAAAAAAATGTTCTAAATGTGTAATAATGTAAAATAAATAATTATCGCTAAAATCATGTTTCAGCAGTTTACTTTATAAGTTTCCTATTTATATAGCTAGTTTTTTTTTTTTGTAATTAATTTTAATTTCTATATCGCCAATTTATCGGTTTTGTTGTGTGCTTTATAAATCCAAAAACGTGCAAAACATACAAATTTTTACATAAAAATTATTTGAAAAGATACCAAAAAAAAAATCACTTAACACACAAAATTCAAAAGTATTTTTCTATAAATTTTCATTTTTATATAAATAAATAAAATGAGGAAAAACCAAAAAAAAAAAAAACTATGTTAAAATAAAATTTTACATATTTTGAAAAAAAAAAATCAAATGAAAATTAGTGTAAAAAAACAAAATATAATAAAATTTATTTAAAATTAAGTATAAATAAAATTTAAAAAGAAAAATTATTTGTTTGCTAGAAAAATAAAAATTTAATAACATATTTTTGTCGACATTTGAAATTTATTAAGAATAAAATATAACAAAACTGTTTGAACAAAAAAAAAAAAATTAAATTTAATTATTATACATACAACATACACAAAATAAATATTATAAATAAAAATTTCCCATCTTTAATTTAAATATAGAGAATTGAAAATTTTATCAAAAAAATTTTGTTATTTAACCTTTTTTTGGTATTAGCAAGTTATCTGATTTAAAATTTTATCTTCCAACTTTTCGCTTTCTTAATTAAATGATCAATAAATTTGCTGAATCCAAAATGGAATTAAAAAATCATTCAATTATTTTATAAATTCTTTATTTATATACAATCATTTTGATACAAAATTTTAAATTAATAAGTATTACATATATAAAAAAATAGTATAAAAAATTCGATATATTTTTAATAATTTTTAATATCGAATTCAAAATATATGAAATAATATTTTAAGCCCATAAAGGACTTTGTACAATACGCCTAAAAAAATTATGATTTGTATTTGGTGATTCAAATACATCATCACTACCATTTGTCCAACGTGTTATTATTGGCTGTGAATCATCTAAAATATGTTCATATCCATTTCTTTCTCGTTCTTTACGACCATAAACAATCATTCGATTCTTTTTAAAAATAATACCAAGAAAGAATATACCAATTATTGCAATAATTAACCAAATATCTGTTAAACAAAATGTATATATAATTATTTAAGAAAAAAAAATGATTATTAAATTTTTTTATATACCATTTTTATCTGGTCCAGGAAAACCATTTACATTACCATAATTTTTAATACTAGTACGATTGAAATGATAAATTAATACAATTAATAAATTACTTTTTGTTACAATTTGTAAACCAACAAGCATTGAATATGCACCAATTATAATATTAACTATATACCATACATAATTTAAACATTTTATTGTTGATAATAATATTACTATTATTGAAAACCAAAATATTAATTGATATAAAACATCATTTGTTGTCCATACATTACTTTCTACAATATGTATATAAAAAAAAAAAACAATTTAATAAAATACTTTTAGAAAATTGATAAAATTTCAATATACTTACCAAATAAAAATGTAAGATTTATGGCAATTATCCAACTAAATATACAACTAGATATAAATGAAAATATATATACTGTTGGTCCAAGACAAATTGCAATTAATAAAATTAATAATGCAAATATTATACCACTAACGATTAAAATTGTTGATCGTATATCTATAAGGAAATATATAAAATAAGAAAAACATTTTTTTCTTTTTATGTAATTATAACCTGGACTAATATCCCAATTTACGATTAATCTATAAACAATATATGATCCTAATGGTATACAATTAAGAAACAATGAAGCAAATGGTTCTGCAAAAAATACAAAAATCTTTATAGCACCAACTATTACCAACATATATGATATAATTTTCATTAAAGCACTGTCCGCTATAAAAAATAAAAATTTGGAAAGTAATTAACGATATAATTAAAATACGATATTATTAATTAATAGTTACGAATAATTGTGCATCCATTTTCCCACATCCATGGTTGACATGAATATGTAACAATTGGTATATAAGCAGCTGCTTGGCCATCAGAAGATTCAATAATTGTATTAAAAACTATGCCAGTTCCTGGTACAGCAATATATGTTCGTCGATTAGCTGGTCCATTTGGATTAAATTTAAATGACTATAAATAAAAATTAATAGATAAATATTTAAAAAAAAAAAATTCAAATATTATATCGTCGGTTAACAAGTAGAATGCATTAAGTTACAAAAGGTAAATCTTTAGTATAAATTGATTTATTATTTAAGAAATAAAACTATATTATGGAAATTAAAGTAGGTATATACTGTTTTTCTCGATAACATTGAACTCTTCCCATTTGTAAATGTTCCATTTATGGTGTTTTATCTTCTTATCATTACAAAATTGTAATTATAAACTGTTTAATTTAAATCAATATAAAAATATGAAAAAAAAGTTAACTTAATGCCATCTCTTTGTATGTATATCATTATCATTATAAACATAATTTTTAATCACCTTTAAACCATTCGACATAGAATTATTAACTTCAATTAATTTTTTAATACCATTAAAATATGTTTGTTTAGTAAAATCATTTTTTGGTAGAAACATATAAAGTGGATAATAATTTATATTTTTATTTGTAATATTATTACATAATTTTTGTTCAGGATCTTTAATTAATGATAAACTACCTGATGGTGTATCAACAATAATCATTTCTTTATCTGATTTTAAATATAATATTGGTGATTGTGTTAAATTATTTTCTAAATTACAACCACCAGGTAATGGTGTTGTATTATTATATATAATTGCAATTACAGCTAAATTACAATCAATATGTTGATTCAAATTATGTATATAAAATTTTCCAGATTGTGTTAATAAATATCCTAAATTTGTTCCATTTTGATGTTGTAATTTTTCAATTGTTTTATTTAATGAAAATGTAATATCGTAAGCATATGAATGAACTTGAAGAATAATGTAACCAAAATTTATTATATTATTATTTTCTATTTGAAGATTTATTAATTTTGTAGTGTGTGCTGGTAATAATAATTCTTCATAAAATTGCACTTTATTATAATTGGTATCGTTGATATAAATATTAATTGGCGGTTCTAAGTGAAAAATTTTAAAATTTAAAAAAAAAATATTTAAGAATTTTATATAAAAAAATACAATTTTATTTTCTTCAGCTTATAAAAAAATAAAAATATTTTATTGTGGAAACTTACCAGTTTGAGTTATTTCTAAAGAATTTATTGAAAAACAATAATTCAATAGGAATATTATTAATATATTTAGTAATATCATTTTTCATTAATTAAATTTAATAATATTCACTTTATCGCTACACAAAAACTCTAGTATTGTTGTTTATTTACTGAATTCTAAATGACAAATATGTAAATGCAGTTTTTTTTTAAATTAATTTGCCTGATAAAGTGTGAACCTGATAACAAGGTTGCAAATGCAGAGCAGATCCAGCAAGCGGTGCCGGGCCGGTGAGAAACTTAGAACGTTAGAACTTTGAGTAGTGGTACAGAGCCGTGCAGTAGTTTTCGAATTTTTCAAAGTAGTATTTTTCAATCAGTCAGAGGGAGAGGAGTATGCCATGGCGGAGTTCATTTTTTGCATTTTTTTGCCATGCGCATGCCGTTTTTTGCATTTTTTTACCATGCCGGCATCGTTCATTTTATGCATTTTTTTACCATGCCGACATCGTTCGTTTTATGCATTTTTGGCCAGGGCCGGCATCGTTAATTTTTTGCATTTTTTGCCATACCGGCACCGTTCATTTTTTGTTATATTTTTAAATTGAGAATCATAATTCTCTGATGGAGCATAAAATCTTCTGACACGTCTCTTACAGTATTACCTTTTCTACAAAAATTATTTATGCATTTGTTTAGCTTTCTAAAGAAAAGACGCCCGATCCGACTAATAGCGACCTGAATAGGCATTTTAAAGTCAAATTGCAATAGTGAAGTATTGCAAATATCATTTCATGACATTCCACAAACAAATAGTTATATGCAATACTACTGCAAATATTGTTCAAAATTGCATTTTTTTGTAACTCTATAAACTTAACTATTTCATTGAAATGCAATAGCAATTTAGCTATTGGCACGAAAATGAAACATGAAATACTTCACTATCGCAATTTCATTTTAAAATGCCACATCTGGATCTTCTTTTATAAGTACATATTTCTAACGGTACGCCCCATATGCCATTAGGTAGAGGTATGAGGTAAACGTATACGTAGAGCTAGGTAGAGGTATGAGGTAAACGTATACGTAGAGCTAGGTAGAGGTATGAGGTAAACGTATGAGTATTGGTATGTGATGAGGGTTTAGTGAGTGAGGGAGTGTTTGAATGAGTGTTGAGTGAATATATTAAACTGGTTTTGTGTCCCTGGCCTGGCTGAAGTGAGATGATAAAAATTTGTGAATTTCATTTAATTCTTTTTTTCACTTAAAATTAGTTAGGAATTCCTCCTTTTTGTAAAAAGTAAGAAAAATGTCAATTTCATATTAATTTGATGCGGTATCGATTACACCTCTCCCTAATACAGGATGTACGGCGTTTTGGTTTATTAATTATTGATTATTAAAAATTAATTTTACAATTTGTCAAAAATGCACTTATCATGTTTTGGCAATTTTCCACAGAATTACGAATTAGGTTCAAGCATGGAGATTTAAAAAAAACTATATTTTTCTATATATAAATTGTTACATAGGTAAATATTTTAAAATTATTAAAAATAATTAAAATAATCAAAAATAATTTAATTTAAATTTTATCATTAAATTCCATAAAATATCATTAATATGGGGATTCCCAAATATATGAATATTTTATAACATTTTTTTTAACATTTTAAAATGTCAGATATTTTGTCCACAGATATGAATTATTGTTTACTGGGTAATACCAACTTAATAAATATACGTCACATCAGATATCAGCGCCTCGCCTACATGGAAATCGATTTTTTTGATTCTCTTTCATTTTCGTCACGTTTGGACTTAGGTTAGGTAAGAAATTTTCTCATGACCACGAGTTTTTATTAAATAATTTCATCATTTTGTAATATTTTAATTAAAAATTATTAAATTTTAATAATAAATTAAATTTATTTGATCTGTGATAAAATAAAACAAAAATTATTTAAAAATGTTGAGAATTGTTCAAAATAATTTAATAAAGTTTTGTACTCGTGGTTACAGCTCCGCATTTGTGAAGATAACTAATAGCAGCCATCACCCTTGTGCCAGCAGTAAAAATATTTTCAGGCAACAAAAAAGTTACGAATTTTTAGAATCAAATAAAAATCAAATTTGTAATTTAATTAAAAATTATTCATCTGCAAGATATTTTACTGAAGAAGAAGATTTTGATATGTAAGTAAATATTTTATTTATCAGAATAATTAATAAAATTCACGGCCATTTTGTTAATAATTAGAAAAAATGCTTGGCATTAATTAGGGAAAAGGCTGAAAAAATAAAAATTTTAGATATACAATTGAATAATTGGTATATATTTGTGTAATGGCAAATATAAATACATATTTTAAAAATTTCAATTTAATTATTTTTAACTAAAACAAAAATGTAATAAATCCTTAGCTTTGTTAATTGTTCCCCATATATCCTTTTTTAGTAATATTATACATAAGTTCTCATTGATATATAACTATCGGTGTCTATTGAATTGAAAAAAAAGTGTCCACGTCAAAAATATATTAGTACAAAGCTTTGACTATATCAAAGGTAGAAAGTATTATAATTATATTTTAATGCGCATTTAATTTACAATTAGAATGCTGAGCGAGCACATTAATATTCTTCATAAAATGTGCTTTTTTTTTTTACTTACTGACGTCATTAAAATTTCATAATAATTTGTTCGCTATGTGATAGTGATGTCATAATGTTATGCTACATACAATATGTATGCATTATAGTAAATTGTACACGATACGATATAGAATTTATTGTGGGTGTTTAGTTTAGAAATTTTATTTTTTTTTCTATTTTTACAATGCTAATGCTAAATGACTATATAATTAATAGGTTGCAATTTTATTTATTAATTTGGCCAATTTTCTCAAATTTCTTATTAAATTTAACGAATTTTTCTATTATACTTAATTATAAAATTCACATAATTTTACAGGGCACCACATTGGGAAGCAAAAAATAATCGTGAAGGTGGCAGCGGTGGTTTTGGCGGAGGTAACCGTGTTAAGAATGGTCGAGTAGATAAAAATCGTAATCGTGGTGGTTTTGGTGGCGGTGGTCAACGTGGTAACGGTGACGCTGAATTATATGAAATAAATTGGTCAAAAGAAAGCCTCCAACCATTCGAAAGAAATTTCTATGAAGAAATGCCAAAAGTGAAAAAACGTAAACCTCAAGAAGTTGAAAGATTCCGAGCAGAACATGAGATTACAGTACAAGGTAGTGCACCAAATCCAATTGAAGATTTTGATGAATGTCATATACCGGATTATTGTTTAAATGAAATTAAACGTCAAGGCTATAAAGCACCAACACCAATTCAAGCTCAAGGTTGGCCAATTGTTATGAGTGGTCATAATTTAGTTGGTATTGCTAAAACTGGTTCTGGAAAAACACTTGGTTATATATTACCAGCAATTGTACATATAAATAATCAAAAACCATTACAACGTGGTGATGGTCCAATTGCATTGGTTTTAGCACCAACACGTGAATTAGCACAACAAATTAAAGAAGTAGCAACAGAATTTGGCTCATCATCATATGTCCGAAATACATGTGTATTTGGTGGTGCTGCTCGTGGTGGTCAGGCTCGTGATTTACAACGTGGCTGTGAAATTGTTATTGCTACACCAGGACGTTTAATTGATTTCTTAGCATCTGGTACAACAAATTTAAAACGTTGTACATATTTAGTATTAGATGAAGCAGATCGTATGTTAGATATGGGTTTTGAACCACAAATACGTAAAATATTAGGACAAATTCGTCCAGATCGTCAAATATGTATGTGGAGTGCAACATGGCCACGTGAAGTACAAAAATTAGCAGATGATTTTCTTGGTGAAAATATACAAATAAATATTGGTTCACTGGAATTATCAGCAAATCATAATATTGAACAAACAGTTGAAGTTTGTCATGAAAATGATAAGGAAGAGAAGTAAGTTTTTATATAATTATAATTTTTTTGAATTATTTTTTAACTTCTGTTTTGTTTTTTTTAGACTTAAAGCACTTTTAGCTACAATTTATGATGAATCTGAAAATCCTGGAAAAATTATTATATTTGTAGAAACAAAACGTCGTGTTGATAATTTGGTTAGGTATATACGTGGTTTTGGTGTTAGATGTGGTGCTATTCATGGTGATAAATCACAATCAGAACGCGATTTTGTATTAAGAGAATTTCGTTCTGGTAAATCAAATATTTTAGTAGCAACTGATGTTGCTGCTCGTGGTTTAGGTAAGTTAAACAAAACAATATATTTACAAAACTATTTAGAATTTTCTTTAAATTTTTCACCATTTATTTGCACGTAAATAATATTTAATTTGTAAAAAGTAATTCAGTACATTATTTTTTTTTAAAAAAAAGATTGAAAATGATCAAATTTTCTAAAAGAAACTTCCGTTTTCTTGTCTTGATAATTTAAAAATACTAGTTATATAAGGAGGCAATAATTAGCTTTTTTACAGAGTTGCAACCTGCCTCCTATATATGTTAATTAATTGCTTTAATGTACTGAATTAAATGCAACAATCAAAATTATCACATAAAAGGGTCACGTATATAAACAAATTTACAAATAGCGGCATAGTAGCAGTACTACAGTCTAGACTAGACTGATATTTTTTTCTATAACATTTTAAATTGGTTTTGAATTTTTTTTTAGAAACCTTCAAATTTTTATTTTGTTCTTGAAATAATGGAATTGAATCAAGAGTTTCTTATTTGATTGAAAAATTAAAAAAAAATGGCAATATTTGGATTTTTTCATGTGATTTCAATTCTATTTCTAAAAAGGTAGACACATATTTCTCATTTAAAATAAAATTACAACGGTATTAAAGTAATTTTAAATGAGAAATTAATAGTACTTTTTTTTTTAAAAAAAAAAATTTCTTTAATTTATAAATGTTAATAATTTTAATCAGTCTAGTATTTCGTCGTTCTCTCTTTACCTATCCCAAAAATCAATTTCCTATGAAAACAACGAAATTTCCCTTCCTGTTTTGTTTTATATTTCCAGAGGCCGACTGATTATGGTGGGGATAAAAATAAGTTAAGAATGAAAAACTTAATTTTTTAATGAAATATACACAAGAAATTTTCGATGATTTTCGAAATATGGACAGCATTTTAAATTGTAAGTTATTTTGTGTGTGTGTATCCCTATCATCAACTGTGGCCTCTGCCAAACAAAATATATACATATATAATCTTGCAACATTTGTGATCGAACATTTTCGTCTTCGTCTTTCTACTATACGAAACTTCGAATAATTTAAATATATGATACAAATCAATCAGAAATTGATGAAGGATTAAGACGAGGACGACACGTTCGAATAAAATGATCAACTTTTAAATGAAAACGATGTTGGTGCTTGTGGAGTTTTCTCAACTATGTGTTCTTTTTTTATTATTTTAAATACTTTATCAAAACGAAATTTGGATAAAATATTACGCGTTGGCGGGATGCCATAATTTGAATCATCAAGACCGAACCAATTTCGGCTCATTGCTGATTTAGAAATTTTGTGTATCCCTGGAAATAATATAAAGATGATTTTATGACGGTCTGAAGCAGTTCCTTAACAAGAAAAAAACTATATTAAGGATTTTTTGGACCAACAGATAAAAATAATTAAATCATCTTTACATAGTTTTCGTATGAAAAATGAAGGACACATTAAAAAGGAAATTCGCTGTATCACATCCGCAAACTTGCAAAAATTATAATAATAAAATATCATTTTTGTGCTACTATAGCTGCTAGCTTTTTATAGGATGATCAAAAAACCCAAAAAAAAAAATGTGGTTTGTACTCAGAGAAACGCGTTTAACTTAAAAACAGTTTATTATAGATTAAATTTTTACATAATTATGATAAAAATAATTAATATTGAATAAAATTCAATTATAAAGATGTTGATGGCATTAAACACGTAATCAATTTTGATTATCCACAATCATCTGAGGATTATATTCATCGTATTGGTCGTACTGGACGCTCAGAATCAACTGGAAAATCATATGCATTCTTTACCAAAAATAATTCAAAACAATCCAAAGGATTAGTAGATGTACTTAAAGAGGCTAATCAAGTAAATTTATAAAATTAAAATTTATTTTGAAATAAAATATTAATTTTGAAATTTTTCTTTAGGATATTAATCCAGAATTAGAAACTATGGCACGATCTTGCCGGGGTGATTTTGGAGGTGGTTTTCGTCGTTATGGCGGCGGTGGTGGCGGTTTCAAATCAAATGGTGGAACATTTAAAAAGGGATCTATCGGAGGTGGACGTAATGGTTTTGGCGGTGGTGGTGGATATGGACAAAAACAAGGTGGATGGGGCGGCGGCGGTAACAGAAATAATAATTACAATAATAACAACAATAGTAATGGAGGAAGTGGGGGAAAACATATCAAATTTGAATAAGAATATATTAGATTAAGATTTAGGAAAAATTATGTATTTTATTATTTAAAAACTCACTCATATTTTTGTTGGTAAAACAATGGAAATGAACAAGAAAAATAACATTCCAGCTTTGGAATTTTTCGCATAATTTAGTTTTTATCCGATTCGGATAAATATTTTTTTTTTTGTAAAATCTCTCAGTATAAATAACATTTTTCAATCACGATTTTTATAATATTTAATTTGTAAATTCATTTTTAAGAAAATTCATCATAATTTATAATCTTTAAGTAAGATTTGCTTAAATTTTTTATACTTACAATATAAGATTGGATTAACGAGGAAAAAGTACTTTTTAAGTAAAATCAACCATTTCAAATTTTTAAGTTTTATATAATTTAAATATATTGTTTTTTTGTTGAAATAATTTGTAATATTTCTCCTTCCACATTCATTTTTTCGGGCTAAATTAACATTGATTGAAAAATATAAATGTATGTTTAAGAAAATGTTTATTTGGCAGGTTAGCCGCCCTAACTTGTATACTACGATCTTAAGACGAGATGAGATTTAGAATTTAAATTGATAAATTCTCATTCGCAAAAAAGTATTTGAATAAAATCAATAAATAAGAAATTTTTTCTATTATTATTTATAGCTCAATTTATCATCCTTTTTTCAGGATAAGATTTTAAATGGTGAAAGGAAAACCTAAAATGGCCCAGAAATAAGAGTTTATAAAGAAATGGGCTTACAAGAACTAAAATTTTATAGAAATACATAACATAAGTAAAACCAATTAATTTGGTGGAATAGGATAAAAGTTTGCTATTTTATAAGCAACATGAGTGACGCAGATTTCTCAATCAATCAAGAAACTATTTCATAGGTCTATGTAGCCTTGTATGTTTTAAGATCTAGATATAGCGATATGTCCCGGGTTCCTATAGGAAAAAAACTTTGACAATGAGGATCCATATAATCGAAATTGATAGTGTGTCGCTGTGTTTAAAATGTCACAAATGTATGATTTGGACGCAGCTATACTTCATGAGCATGAGAAGGAGAAGGAACTGAAAATATGCCTTAAAAGTCATAGGTAACTTAGTCGCAACACGGTTTTTTTTTACCGAAAATTAGCATTTTATACATTTACCTTGTTTTCATGTACCGAGTTGAGTTGGAGTTGAGTTGAAATGGAACCATCAATTATTCGTGCCATTCCAACTCAACCACTGTTTCTTTCCATGCGCGGTAACTCGAGTTGAACTCGCGTCATGGAAACAAAGGTAATAGGTCATATTTCGATTGTATATACTTTCAACACCGCATTACTGTTCATCGTGTAAGTACTGCTTTATTTTGTACAGACTTTGTCAACACTGAAGTGAACTGTAGCGGCAGTACCAGTACTACAAACTACAAAACTACTCAACTACTCAAAGTACTCAAGTAGTTTTTAGGTTTTGTTATTGTTTTTTTGTTTTAGGTTATGTTATGTTATCTTTAGTTTTAGTGCTATAGTAAAAATGTAAATAAATTCAAAATTTGTAACAAAATGTTAAATTTTTGCAAACATCTTCTTGCTATATGGTTTCTAACAATTGGTATTTATGGATTTCACATTTTGATTGGATTTTTTTATTATTGGGAAAATCTGATTCCAACCATGCAGCTGCCCCGCCAAAAAGTCTATGATTACATTATTGGTAAATTCGATTTTTTCTACTTTGCCGAAATTAAATAATAAAAGATAATTGACTTAGTTGGTGCTGGAACAGCTGGTACAACTTTACTAACTGGATTCAATGAGAATACATCAATTTTAATCCTTGAAGCTGGTAGTTCAACAATTCCATATATAATGGATATTCCAGCATTTGCTCCAATGTTGCATCAAACTATTTATGATTGGCAATATAAAACTATTCCACAATTGATGGCATGTAAAGCTATGAAAAATTCAGAATGTAGTTTTACATTGGGTAAAGGATATGGTGGTTCAAATATTTTAAATAATTTAATTTATAATCGTGGTCATCCAGAAGATTATCGTGGTTGGTTTTCAAATCCAGAAAATTATAATTATACTGAAGAGATTGAACCATTATTTTTGTAGGTAAATTATTATGGAAAATAGAAATTTCATTAAATACTTTAATTTTTTTAATGATTTATAGAAAGAATGAGAAAATTTTTCAACCAATTCCAATCAATTATATATCAAAGTTTGGACAAGAATTATCAAAAGTCTCTACAATTGATAGAATAAAATTTACAATTCCATTAGTTATGCAAAAAAATGGCCAACGTAATACACCTGGTATAATTAGTAAAATATATTTAAATAATTTACCATTGGTTGACTGTATAACAAATGCTTTAGTTACGAAAATTATATTAGAAAATTCACCACTACAGGCAATTGGTGTAAAATATAAAAAATCAAATGAAATACATTCAGTTTTTGCTCGTAATGGTATTATTCTTTCAGCTGGTACAATTGGTACACCTAAATTACTTTTACAATCTGGTATTGGACCTTGTAATGAATTAGAATTACTTGGTATTAGATGTATACAAAATTTACCAGAAGTTGGTAAAAATTTACAAGATCATATTACAACTGGAATGGATTTAATAAAAATAAATGAAAATCTACATTTGACTCCAATAGATTTATTACATTTATCAAATTTATATCAATATTTTAATCCATTTAGTATAGAAAGAGGTCCACTTTCTACAGTTGGTTGTGAACTTTTAGGTGTTGTAGGAGATAATCAGAAAATTGGTTTTATGGTAATGCCAGTTGGTATTACAGTTGATTATGGTATGAAATTAAAAAATGTAATCAATTTAAATGATACAATTTGGAATAATTATTTTAAAAATTTAATTGATATACAAACAATTACAATTTTACCAATTTTATTACATCCAAAAAGTCGAGGTGAAATTAAATTAAAAAATTTAAATCCAAATTCACCACCAATTATTGATCCGAAATATTTAAGTCATGATGATGATATTGAAATACTTATTAATGGTATTCAATTGTTAAAAGAAATTTTAAATACTAAAGAAATGAAATTATTTAATGGACATTTTCATAATAAAAGTTTTCCATATTGTGAAAATTATAATTTTGATTCAAAAGAGTATTGGAAATGTTATATTCAACATATGACATTAAGTGTTTATCATCCTGTTGGTACATGTCGTATGGGAAATGATAAATTAAGTGTAGTTGATACTAAATTTAATGTAAAAAATATTAATAATTTATTTATTGTTGATGCTTCTGTAATGCCAAATTTACCAAGTGGTAATCCAAATGCTGCTGTTGCAATGTTAGCTAGAAAATTTATTGAAATATATGGCAATAATTAACTTTAAGTTTATAAAGGTTTTTACTATTATATACAATAATACATTTTTTTACAATTTATATTTGCTTGTAAACGAATTTACTTGCATTTATATTGGAATTTGATATTATTAACGATTATAACTTATTTTTAATTATTAATTATATTTAATAAATTGCATAATGTTGATAAAATCTTATTTAAACATTCCAATATTATTATGATTGTATCGAATTGTAAGAATATGTAATAAAGGTAAATAATTCAAATTAAATTACAATTTAAATAATGATAAAAATAATAATATTTTTATAAATTTTCAAAAGTTTTTATTTATTTAAAATAAATTGATTATTCATAATTATTGAATTACTTATTATCTTCATACTAAAAATCTATAATTTCATATTATAAAATATAAATTATTATGTGAAAAATGTTATCATAATTTATTTTTATTATAGAATATCATATAAAAAAATTACCTATATAAATAATTATAAATAAATGATATTAATAATAAAAATATATTTTATTATTTGTTGTTATAAATTTCATTATGTAATGTATTTTATTTTCATTGATTACTAAATTATAATTAATAATTAATTATGCTATTAAAATTATAATAACATAATTATATTAACAAAATTTCATACACCAAAAATTCTATTTTACTTAAATAATATAAAAGATGCATTACCGGTATACAACATTTTTCCATTTATAATTTAAAATGTACGCACATAAATAAAATGTCGACTGTTCTAACAGTGATGGATTAAAATGGTATATGGTGTGTTTACTATGAGGCCTATAGTGTTTATGTTAATAAAATACATTTAATTTACATAAGTAAATAAATTACGTATTACATTTATTAAGTATACTAAATTTTCGGAAAATATAAATAAATCAATGAAAATTTAATTAGTTTTTTTTTAACATTTTTCAAATTTTTTTAATCAATTTAATATCTCATAAATTTATATTACATTATATATAAAAGTAATAATTATTTTTCAGAAATTATTATGAATATATAAAGTGTTATTTCAAGAAAATTTTATCAACACGTTACCATATAATTAACTCACTTGAGTTTTAAGGTACAATTAGTTTAAAATAAAGGTAGACAATCATACTGTGTGACAATCATATATGTATATGTTATGTACAATCATAACCTTTCTTATTTTATTTTTAAAGTAAGTGAAACGAATATATTTTTTTTCTTACATTCAAATATTGAACATATAATTTTTTTTTAGTTTTTTACCCAATTATAAATTAAATTCTAAAATGAATTTTACTTTTATTAACTGAAAAAATTATACTTTTTGATTATCGTAAAGCAATAATTCATATTATTTTTTCATAAAAAATATTTTTGTGTTAAGGGAACTTTTTAAAGGTGTGTACCACCTCGCATAAAAAACGAAAAAGTAAACACAAAAATTATTAAGAGAAAAATAAAATGAACCAAAAAAAAAGGATATTATTATCGCCTTTTGGCTCCAAAAAACTTATTTCATTTTAACTTTTCATTTTTCTATACTATTGTATATAATTTTGTATTTAAGTTATATGTTTTAGTGTAGTGCATAATCTTATATACCAAAAAATTTTCTCATGTTTTACCACAAATATTTCTGCTACCTTAATAAAAAAGGGAAACCTTTTTTCAAAGTTTATCCAAAAAAAAAAAGACTAATATTGCAAAAAAACTTTACGGACTCAGACTTGGAAAATATGTATTTGCTCTGTTATAACCTTTTTAAATTTTATTTGAAATTTTCATAAAATTTGGTATACAAAATACTTTTTTTTGTTGTGTGTGTATAAAATCAAAACTTTTTGGTTATTTTTCTATTTACAAAATTTTTTTTCTATTTAATCGTAAAATTGTTGATGATTATTTTTATTTGAATTTTCTTTAGTTTTTTTTTTTTAGATTTACTCGTTCATTTCTCGTTCTTTGTACATGTTTACTCCAGCAAGCAAGGCAAAATCGTGTATGTTTCAAACTTTTATGACGATTAGAATAAAAAAATAAATACAAAATTGTATACCTATACTTAAAAATTTCACTGATTTTGATAGTGGGCGGTAAAATACTAGTAAAATAGGATGTAATACTTATAATTTACAATAGTTTTATTTTGGTTTAAATAGAAGGAAAATTGTACAGAAGTAAAATACTTACAGAATATGAAAATTGTTTGTAAAATAATATTTGCCAGTTGTATATTTTATTTTTTTTTTTGTTCAAAATTTTACAAAAGTTTTCAGAGTATTTTTTACTTATGGGAAAAATTTTTTTTGTTTAGATATCGATTTAAATGGGGGTAGCCCAATATGAAATTTTGATGAAGGATAATATTTGTATATTATTATCCTTTTGGCTCAATAGTTAAAAGTGATATTAGTAATTTATATGACTGAACGAAATTCTGTTTATTTTGATATTTAAATTCTGTGCGAAATGATTTTATAAATATTTGGTTTAAAAACTGCTTATCCTCTTCCTCTTGTAATTGATATAGTTAATTGATATAGATTTTTGTTATTATATACTATTTCAAGTTGTTAATTATAACTGGGTCTAGGAGTTAGTTAACAACTACTTATTGTTTATAAAATTAGAGAAAATCTTATACCGTATTTAATTCTGTTTGTGTATTATGTTCTTCTTCTTTTGTCGTCACAACAGCCTGATTGTAGTGAGTCAATTGTTATTGTCAGCAATTGCACTCGACCACCAGCATTTTTCTCAGTCTTAAAATTTATTTTGATGTAGAGTGTAGGTATATATATTTTATTACCGGTACTCATTTAAACATAGAACGACATCGATGCCACGGCCGGGAATTGAACGCACGACCTCAAGCACCGCAGCGTAGTACACACTATGCCACCGCTCATAAAATAGTACATATAGTATACTTAAAGAAATAATGACCATAAGTTCGATTTTATTTTGGTAATAAGTCATTGTAGTTATTTTTTCAGTCTGTTGCCTTTCGTACTATGTAAGTCATATGATTATAAATCTGATCGATTCAGACAGTTGCCATAGTCTGTTAATTTACTATTTCTGGTAATCTGTAATCATATATAAATTGTAAATCATTCTTAGAATAATAGAATATAATTTAAAATTAATTTTTTTTTCTCCAAAAGTAAAATTGATTTATACTTCTTTTAAATATGAAAATTCCAGTAAAAAATAATATAAATAAGTTTATTGATTATTTAACATTTTTTGCTCATATACCTACATTTCTTTTATTTCATTTGTCTATTAATTTTCTATATATTATGCACATAAGTAATAAAATGAATTTTTCCCCAAAACAAAACGTATACAACTTATTTATAAACTTTTTCTAAAACTAGATTTTTTACATAAATAACAACAACAAAAAATTCAAAAAAAAAATCTCTACACAAGAAATCTAATAGCAAGAAAAAAAAGTTTACTTCTTTTTTTTTTCCCTTCCTGTTTTGAAAAATTGAAAATACAACAATAACAACAAACATATAAAAAAGTTTTTCCAAAAAGAAAAAGAAAATTGCTAGTAGAAGAAAACTTTCTGCTCCTTCTTCTACCACCATTTAACTATTCAAAAAAAAAATATCTAAAAGATTTTTTATTATCTTTGTTATGCCGTAATAATATTATATATTAAATAACAAATTGTTTATGGGAGAAATTTTTTTTTCGGTTTGCTACGAAAATTTCCAAAAAAAATATAAAAATATTACAAAATTCGGAAAAATAAGAAAATTTTTTCTATTTTATAGCGTGAAAAGTTTTCCGGTTCTATATATATATACAGTTTTCATTCTATTTTTTTTGTCTTCACCTGAAGGATAGTAAAAAAAATATATACCAAAAATTTTTTTGTATAGAATTTTTTTAGAATTTATTTTATAGACGCAACCAAAAATCAAGTTAAAAGTTGAGATAGGGCAATAGAAAAATTGTTTATATTCAAATTAAAAAAAATTTGTTTGTTTTTAGGGAAAAACTAAACAAAATATTTATAAAGAAAGACTAAATATTTGCAATAGTTTAAAAAAGAATGGGACTAATTTGAATTATGAAATTTACCAGTAATTTTTTATTTGGAAAACATTTTACATTTTAGCTGGAGTGAAATTTTTGTAAATCTATCACCAGATTATTGTGTCTTTCATGTCAGGATTTAATTAACGATTTTAAGCATTTATCACAAACAATAATTAAATCAGCCACGACAGCTTAGAGCTTATAGAGATTATTAAAAACGGGTGTCGAATTATATTTTCAATCTTATCAAAGAATATCGTTCTCTAAGTAAATTGAAAGAGCATTAGATCTTTTCTAGACTTACTGAAGAGGGTTTTTAGGATATCAATATCGGCCACAGGTACTTCACAGTTTTCACAGTATTCATTTACAATTATACACTCCGATCCAGGTATTATGCCTACAGAAGGACAAATCGTTTACAATATTCAGGAAATGGAAAAAATTATTTATAGATGAAAAAAAAACTCCTTAAAAAATATTCATTTGTTCCTCCTTTTTCATAATATTTTAAAAAGCAATGAAATTTAAATTTAAATATAAGAGAGTAGGTGTATTAATATGCAGAGGTCATCATTTATATTGAACTTCCTTGAAATATGCCAACATTTAGAAAAATAAATTTATTAATTTTTGGGCGAATGCAATTTTTCTCAAAGCAAAAAAAAAAAAAACCGATTTGATATCTCAACAACAAAAATATATTTATAGGCTATTATAAATATTCGAATCGACCTACCTCAAAAACTTACAAATTAAATAAATTTTGTTCCTCCTTTTTGCTGCTTCTACATAGACTGTTGACTGGACTAAAAAGGAAAAATAATTTGAAAAAAAAAAAAAAGAAACATAAACTTATCAAATATAAAAAGAAGGATTGGGTTTTTTGGGTGGGATAAGGAAATTGTTATATTTTCAGCATAAGTGAAAAAGCTTAAAGAAAACTTTGTGTTTTTTTTTTCTTCGAGTAAAACCGGAAAATATTTTCATGAACGTCACGTTTTCTTTGAACTAAGGGCGTACGTTTTAGGAAATATGAATAACTAAATTTTGAAAGAGCTTGTGTTTTTTTTTGGCTAACTATAAACATGATCTGAGTTAAATATAAATTTTGAATAATTTTTTTAAACTATTTTATAAAGTTAATAGGTAGAGTTTTTTTTTAGTTTTGGGTAATAGGAAAAGAGAAAAAATATTATGAAAACTTTTTATTATATATATTTTCAAAGAATATTTTCCTATTTTAAAGTTAATTTAAATATTTTTTTTCTCTTCTCCTTTCTTTAATAGACTTTTAAATAAAAAAAATAAATAAATACATTTTTAACCTATTTTATTGACTGTACACTCATAAATACAATTTTGAAATAATAACATATGAAACGTGTTAAGAATTCTTGAAATAAATTCGAGTTTTTTTTTTTAAATGAATTAAAGTGTTCGAGATTGTTAAAGGGATGTAAGTCATTTTTTCTTATTTTTGGTATATATATATGATTTAGATTATTAATTATGAGTGTGGGATTAAAAAGTGAAATGAATACAATAACAGTTTTCCTAGAAATTAAAGAAAATTCTCTTCTTATAATATTTCTATAGTATTTTGGTGAATTAGTAGATTTTTGACTACTTACTAGTAATATTTCTGTATAGTTTTGTAAACAATATGTGATATAATATATATATCAATTAACTTAATATTATTATAATAGAATAGTCAATTAAATAATTTCGTTAATATTCAAACGATTTTAGGATACATTTAATTTTACATTTTTTGGCAATCTAACTAGAAAATTGGTCTGAATCTCCTAGAAATCTATTTGAAAAAAGTAATATACAACTAGAATTAGACTAACTAGAGCGGTCTATGATACTAAATTGTAATATAACGTAGATTTATACTAGAAGTTATAATTCAATTTAGTATCATATACATACACCACTCTATAGTTAGTTTAGTGATAGTTGAATGTTACTTTTAGTTTCGCTTTAATTGTAATATACATTTTTTTAGAGTGTAATTTGTCATATTCTTTGGTTCATTAATTACTATTTTATTATTTAATCATTCGGTTGTAAGATCTCCTTATAGAGGTTGAAGTACAAGTGAAGTACAAGGAACTTAAATTATGGGGAAAACACAGACCCACATTTTCCTGTTGAACCAAATATAGAAATACATTGGTATAATATATTTTTTTCAAATTATTAATTTTTTCTTAATTTTTCGACTTACAACATTTTCATAATATCATCCGTCGTACATATCATTATTTTTTTTTTATTCGAAACGGAGAAGCACCAATATTTATTTATTGTTACTGTATTTTTTTTTAAAAAAAAAGGTTCTTTCTGTTTTGTATAATCTGTAATCGGATAAAAAAAATATGATTTTAATTTTCCATATTTTTTCATATTTTATAAAAATTGAGCACGAAAGCTTTTTAAAAATACATTTTCATTTTTTTTTCCCGATTTGAATGCAACACAAAAAAAATTTTTTATAAATATATAAAATAAATTTTAAGTAAATGAAATTTGTTTTCTCGAAAAAATGAAAACAAACTTTTAATCAAGTTTTTATAATATTATAACAAGGTACAAAAAAAAAAGAAACATAACAGATTTGAATTCGTTAAGGATAATTTCAAAAGTGTATACAAATAAATATATTGTATATATGTATTATAAGGGAATAATAATTTGATTTTAAAGGACGAAATATATAAAAAAAAGATGGGATTACGGTTTTGGTTAGAATTTACAAAAACAAAATTTGAAATAATAATGGAAAAATTATGTTATATACGAGAAATTATGCATTTTAATGTAAAAGTTTTGCTTGAGTAGATAAAGCGTATCAGAAAATAAAGATTGTATAATTTTTTTTTAATCAACAAAATAGAAGCCTTTTAAAAAAATAGAAAATAAATAAATTGAGGTATTTTAGAGGATGATTTTGTTTTGAATTTTATCGTTTGTAAATTGTCAGTATAAGACGAAATTATATAAGTATTTTAAGATAATATTTATGTATATTTCCAGATTGATTTTACATTATTTCTAATTATTCGTGATTATTGTACATACTTTTGGACATTTCATCGACTAGCACTAGAGAAAATCTTATGCAATTTTAGTCAAATTTGAGTTATTGGATTTGAAAATGAGCTCAATTTCGGAAAATAGTGTTTAATATGACCGATAAAACTATACTTTTTTTTGGAACACATTTTGGAGAAAATGATCGGTATCGTGAACATGAAACTTTCGTTACTACTATTAACGCCCTTCATTTAATTTTTCAGTATATTTTTAACAATTATTTTAGGAATTTTGTTAAATTTAGTATAAGATTAATTGCTAGTTTATCATTTAATCGCGCATAGATTGGGACTAACAACTAACAACCTTTGCAGAAACTGTAAATCACCGGGTCAGGAAGAAACTCTCGAGCACCTTCTTTGCCACTGTCCTGCACTCGCGAAAACGAGATTGTCATGCCTGGGGCTGGCATTCTTTTGGTTTTTTGCTATTATTTCAGTGTCAGTGTCATTCTTCGCAGATCTCAAGGAAATATCCTTTTTGCTATTATTTCAGTGTCAAAGTTTAAGTTACACAACTTATGAAATTGTATAGAGACGATTCAATGACAAGTGTCAACATTTCAAATGGGTCACATATCGAAACTATATTATTTTCTAGGTAAAGCCTTAACCAATTATGAACATTCTGATAAAATCTTGTAATTTAAACATATTTTTTTTTTTCGTATAAAATAATTAAAATTCTATACTTCACTATCACTATATATATTTAATAATCAATTTTAATTTTTCATCATTTTACTGTTTATTTATTCCTGATAAACATTTTCATCATTGAAAATTTATCACTTTTCAAATTCATCATTACCAGACATTATCCATCATAGAATCACAATTCTTCATACTAATATATATAATAATAATTTCATTACATTCACAGATCACATATCAATTCCAGACACGTTAAAATTTATAACCGATTTTTTTTTATATACGTATATTATTATTATTATTATTATTTTTTTACCAATTCCATAAAAATATCCTTTTGCTCAATTTATATTTACGTTATTTTTGTCGTTGAATTTTATATTTATATATTTATTTATTTATTTTTTTAATCCATCATAAATTTTCTAATTTGTCATTCAAACATTTTTATATCGATGATAATTTAATAATAATAATGATACAAAACGAAAAATACATAATATTTTATACCAAAAAAAAAATAATACAAGAAATGAGAAATAATATTCGATTGAAATCTCATTTGTTTTCGCCTACGCTTTCACATATACCAAAAAAAAAATAAAATATATATTTATATCCTTTTTTCTGTTGTTATTATTACATAAAAAACAATTTAGCTTTATAACATAAAAAGCAACAACAACAACAATATCCACATCAACAACAAAATCCATATAAATATTTGATACGATTAGAAGAATGTATTTTTGTGATAATATCCTTATTCAAAAAAATAATAAATAAATATATAAATTTTCTTAAGATTAAAAAGGAGTATCAAATTAAAGAGATTGTTTGGAAATTATTAAAAATTTATGCTAAAAAAGTTCAATTAAATTTTCTAAGAATTGTAGAATTAATTCTGGTTTAATTTTTTTTGGAGGGTAAATGCTGAAACCTGAAACAAATCTTAATGATGCTGTGTATTCGAGATGGCATATAGGATCAATAAATATTTAGAATATTGAACAAAGAAAAGAAATATACTCAACGAATTCTCCTTCCATTTCTTATACTTCCAGAAGACATACATAAGTCGTACGAGTATATATATTTCTACTATTCTAAATAACTGAGTAAGTGTAAAGGAGATGCCTACGGTTTGATTCAACAAACTAAATTTTTTGTGGTCCTTCATATTTCGATTCGATTTACATTATGCTAACAATCTAATACCTAAAATGATAATTGCTTAGAAACACATAACAAACCTCGTATTTTGTTTAGAAACACAGAACCAGCCTCGTAAGCTAACCGGAGGAAGAATCTTTAGTCAAATCTGTTGATTTGATATTGCTAAATTTTAACAATTTAAATTATATTTCTAAAAACATTAAATTGGTCAACAAATGAAAACTTCTCTTTCCAACAAATTATACCAAAATTTCTTATTTCTTTTATTGAAAATTGTGGTTTTTTTTGTTAATTAAAGTCATTAATTTGAATATAAAATTTGTGATTATCTTTTACCTTTACTTGTTCTCCAAATTTTCTCTAGTCCAAAATGAATTCCTTTTTACTGCTGTAATATACCATAGTCCAATAAAATGTGATTTGGTGATTGATTGACGATATGCCAATCAAATTTTTTTTTCTTCCTGTCACAAATTTTCTTTTTATTTTGTTCCCAAATTTATTTTTCAATAAAAGATTTTCTATTTATGAGATTTTCGTTTTTCCTCAGTTTAGTACCTAATTTTTTTGTCGTTGTTTTGTTTTGAATAATTTTTCCCCCTTTTTTTTAGTTCAATATTAATCCAAAATTTATACACAAACGAATTATTAAAGGACCTTTTCCAATCTATATAGAAAAGATTAAAAAAAAAAAAAAATGGAACTAAAACAAAGTTAAACTTTGATAGGCGAAAATATTTTATTTTTCTTATAAAAGTAATTTTTTTGGTATGTGTTTTTTTTTGGTCACCATCATTTTCGTTTAGTGCTCTTTTACATTTTGTCTGTGTATAATATTAACTGGGGCTACTAACGGCATCATTGATTGTAAAAGTATATAAAACTTTTTTGATGGCTAAGGCTCACTAAGTAGTAAAACGGTTCTGAATAAATAATATCATTTTATTATATAGGTCCTTTTAAACATGACCATTGGATTTTATTATTGGTATATAATATAAAAAATGTATATTTAGGTAATTTTTATTTATATATATATATATACCAGGGTCGTTGTAAGACAATAGAGTGGGCTACTAGGGCATCTATGATCCCTCCTAGGACGTCTAAGAAATACGTAAAAAATGCGAATAATTTTATTATCGCCTAAGGATACAGAAAAAAAACAAAATTAAATACAACCTTGGGGTAATAAAACTATTAGCTATATTTGGGAGATAATAATGAAAGGGGTTTATGAGTCTTTTTTTTTTCTCGATTTTATTGCATTAATATGCCTGGCAAAAAGAAGGAATAAAATATTGGATAATAACAATAATTTTCATCCATGGTGTTGGTATGTAATAAT
The DNA here is from genome assembly GCA_949752835.1 of Empis stercorea. Taxonomy (NCBI): domain Eukaryota; kingdom Metazoa; phylum Arthropoda; class Insecta; order Diptera; family Empididae; genus Empis; species Empis stercorea. Next base: position 8,279,208 of record OX457087.1, read on the forward strand.
AAGCTTATAAGTGAATAATGGTGAGAAAAATAGTTTGATAGGTTAAAAATGAGGGTTAAAATGGATTAAAAAATTAAGGTTACCATACAGCATACACTTTATATTATATACGAGAGTAATGTAAGTAAAAGGTATTGGTGGATATATGGATATTATAAAAAAGAGTCTCTATAAAGAAGGTTATATGATTATTAGGTATATATATACATATAATGAAATAAGGATTTTATGGTTCGGAAATTATGGTTTTTCTGTGTTGTGGAGATGTATATGGGAACGACTTTTTTTTTTTTTTGTAAATTTATTAAGCTTTTGATGATAAATCAGTTAAATTTTATGGTGTGTTTTTTTATTTATTGATGGTATTTTCCACATTTTTTTTGTTGTTGTATGTATACCTTTTTTCATGAAGTTTTTTTTTTTAATAAAAAAGGATATTTATTATTTTGTAAAGAAAATGATTTTTTTTTTTATTATTATTATTATTTTGTGGTGTTATAAATATATAAATAAAATATAGTTTGTTACGGTCTGATGTGTGAAATTAATAGAAATTTTCTATTAAGATATGGAAGCATATATAAAGGTAAAATTAATTTATTTATAAATTTAATTTGAATTTTTCGAGTAAAATTATTCGTGGGAGGGAATATATAAAAGATTAGCATGATAATTTCATTTTAAGATTGTATACACCGTGTATAATTCAAATTTCCAATTTAATATAATGAATTTATTAATACTAATTTGATAGATTTTAATATTACATCGTTAATATTTTTAGTTTTTGTATAAAAAAATTTAGAGAGGCTTAGCAACCAGAGGGCTGCCAGCCAATCTATTTGTTTCTCCCCAAAATTAAAGTCTGGCCGGAAATCGAACCTTGATCATTTCAATTATAACTCTAGGCCTTATTCCACTAGAATTAATTTGTCCATAATTATAGAATTTATTTTGATCGTCAGAAATTATTGAATCTGAGGATATAAGCTATCATATCTGTGGTGAAGTGAACCTGAGGACCACATCTGTTGTGAAGTGAACCTAGTTAAGGTTAATAAAACACTCTGATAAAATTTTACTTATCTCCATAACTTACTTATATATCCAACTACTTAATTTACGAATAGTAATTATTAATTACTAATTGCTAAATATTCTATCTAACGCAGAGTTTAAATTTTGAAAAGTCTACAAATTGTGATCATTTCCCCAAGCTACGTCGCTTCATTATAATGATAATCTCTAAAGTGTAGTCATTCAGATCACATTTTTATCTGTCAAAGTGTATGGGATATGCAAATAAGTGTAAAAAGATTTAAGTCAAACGAAATTTCTATTAATTTTTTCCATAATCCCCACTACTCATTTCAATTTTTCCTAATTAAATTAATTCATAATAAAAACTCTATATCTTTTATACAAATAATCAAATTAATTTTTTATCTATTAAGTTATAAGTTTATTACTAAATAGGATATTTAATAATTTACATCGGAAAATTATTATATACATATTTATAAAAATTAATTCTGTAAATAACAAAAAACGAGGAAAAATTCATATTAAAAAGGAATCAATCAATCCGGAAAAAGACATTTTAGTCAATTTGTATTTATACTTATAATATTGCATTAATATTTCTTTTTCTTTTTCAATTATAATTTTATTAAACTTAGATACAAAAAGAAAAAATGAAATTATAATAAGGAAAATTTCACCTCATATATTTTTGTATTCTGTTTTTTTTTTTCATCTCCTTAGCAAATCCTTTTTTTTTTACTTTCTATAAAAAGCTATAAATAAAAAATTGTATAATAATATTTTTTATTATCATTTTTTTTTTCTATATTTGTAATTTTAATTTTCTTTCGTTTTTCTTCAATTTTTTATTTTTTTATTTTCTTTGTTTGTGGATTTATGTATTAATTCCGTTTAGAAAAGTATTTCCTTTTTTTCTTATTTTTTATTTTCTAATTTCCTTTTTGTGTATATATCTTATATCTAACTCCTTTCTTTCTCTTTATGGATATTCGTTGGAAGAAATATTTTCGTGTATAAAATTTATGAAAATATAAAGAATAAAAAAAAAACATGTTTCTATAAAAGTGGGTCATAGTTTAGGATAGAATTTTTCTCGGAACTTTGCATAGTTAAAAGATAGGAAAAATTATATTGGGAAAAATGCTTTACAGTTTACTTACACACACCATACACTGTTCAGATTTTCTATTTTAAGTGAAGATTTGGTAAGAACATCAAGCACAGATGCATATTGCATATATGTAGCATCTCATTCTCAGCAACAAAATTATTAAAATTCAATCTTTCCGAATTGGATATTACCTGTAAAGAAAACTACTGCCACGAATATAATTTCTACCAATTTATCTGAATTTGATTTATTATTTTGTTTATAGAATTATAGGACACTCAAAATTCTAAGAATTACGTTTGGAAAAAGAGAGTCATTATAGAAAAATATCTATTATAAGGATAGATTTAAGGTGTGTTAACAGCTATCAAAATTTGGAGGTTGTGTATAATTGCAAAATTTTTCAAAACTTTCTCGTGAAAAGTTAATAATTTCTGAAACATGGCTCGGGAACGTTTATATTCATAAAAATCCTTTGTACTGCGATATTGTACTCAATTTATCTGTGAGCAATTTTGATATTTCTAATTCTTGATATTGTACATAAAATGAAAATTAAATGATGTAGTAATAAAAATACATTAAATTTTGGTCTTTAGTTCCACGAATAAAATAGACAATTATCTCCCTGTGTACATTGCTGTGAAATACGGAGAATGCATCATTTGTGTTATATTCATTTTTCACAATAAAGATTTCGATTTATATTGTAACAAAACGATATTACAGACTCCTAGACTCAATTATTGTTAAATAATAAATCGAAAGAAGGTGAATTAGAAAATATAAAGCTCAATTCTTAATCACTTTTAAATCTATAAGCATATTATTTTCCAGCTGTATTTCGAATCTAATCTATTCCATAGCCAAAAAAAAAAACTTTACTAGAATATTTTTTGTTATCTCTAAACTTCGGAAATTATATTTTAAGTATGAACAATTTATGTATATTTGCAAGAAAAAAAATATATCTTGTTGATTTCGTTATATGTACTTAAATTTCTTTATCTGATTTTTTTTATATGTATACCATATATTCCTCCCGTTTTTTTTTATCTATAAGAAATAAATTATGAAGAAATTTCCATTGATAAAATATTGTTGAAATTTTTTATATATATTTTCAGATTTTCAGATATAATAGGTAAGAGATCCAAAAAGTTATATTCTATATACAAATATATATTATTATTAATTTAATCTGAACCAAATAAGTATTAGATATGTATATATAATTATTCTTAAGTATATATTTGTTATTTTCATAAATTTGTTCTCGAAATATATCTATTTATACTTACTATACATATTATAGAACCAAAAATTTATAATTTTCTATATTTTACAATTTTTGGTTTTCTATATTTTAAGAACATTGTAGAGAGAATTTTTACTTACATATTATATTCAAAAAATTGATTGTGTACATAATATATAAAATCTCCATTTTATATCCTGCTGTTAAGATTTTATTTATAATTTATGAAAATATTTACATACTATATAAAAGTCCAGTAAAAAGCAACCTGAAATCATTTATTTACGTATATAAGAAGGAAAAAGTTTATCATATATGAATGTGTATAAAAAGTAACAAACCATATTAAAATATCCTTTTTAACCATTAATATTCTTGGTATATTTTTTTTTTTTTTTTTTTTTGTGTCTGTGGATGAAAAGTTTGGAATTTTAGAATTTTGGTTAACTTTATACTATTTTAATCTTTGGTGGTATAATATGTTTTATAATATGTATACAATATTTAAATAGTTATAAAAACTTTTTAATTAAAATCTTTTTTTTTATATATGTATACGAGTATTATAATTGTAACAACAAATTATTTTGTAAAATATTTTAATATAATTCAGGTGTTTTTTACTTATAAATAATAGTTAAACTTAAAAGCTTGTTAATGTATTTATAGAAAGTTGAAAAATACATATGTATATATTGTGTTTAGGATTTTGTAGAGGAAAATGTTTAGCAGCATTTGTAGCTTAAAATCTTTAGTTATTAAAATTTTAACTATTATAATACAAAAATTAGTCGTTTCAAATGTGAATGATTAATTATTGACGGATAATAACGATGTAATGGGAATAGTGGCTGGCGAAAATTGGATATTATATTGTCCACGCGATCTTAAAAGTTTTCAGAAATATTCTTTAAAGTCGATTATAAAGATTGTGTCTTATAATAAACTTATTTGTTAATAATTTCCATTAGTTAGATATATCTATTTTCATGATTTCCTTTTAGAAAATTATAATAAAATTTATAGCCATTATTGATAGGGACTAAAACAATCTGAAAAGGACATGTTTGCAACCCTTTATCAAATTAAAATATGTAATTTTTCTGCTGTTATAAAACTTAGTAAAGTGTCATCTTTTGAATGAAGCTTAATGTTCGGCTAGCAACATGTTGCCAAAATAGTGTAAGCATATCAATTTACCAATCTGCCAACAATAGATGATATAGGCAATAATTTTACTAGTATAAATTTTGTTATAATATTTCTATAATTACCTAAGCATATAGTGCTTCCCCTTCTTGATTCAACAGCTCGTTGTGAGACCAGGCCTACTCCTAACCTAAGCGGCTTCTCAGACATTATATTGCAATTGGTATCTACTAATTTTAGATAGGGTAATACAATCCTAAAGTCCATTATCGCTCTTAAGTCTTAAGTGTATTGCAAATTACCTAAATGAAGTGAAAAAACAATAATTTCCCTGCTTTAAGGATTCTTTATCCTTCTGACAACTTTATATATTTAATTACCTTAAAATATTCAAATATATGTACATAAATTTTATTAGTATAATGTATATTTCTCTTAATTTTTCCGATGATTAACTACAAGATTTACGACTATAAATAAAGTTTTACAATTTTGAAACTATTTCTTTTTTTTTTTTGTGTATTCATAAAAAAAATAATTTATAATATTGTCCCTAAAAAAAATTAAAATAAAATAAAAAAATTTCCCTATACGCGAGTAAAATATAAATAATTTCCACTATAATAAAACTTAAACCTCACTGATCATTTTAACAAATATGAATATGACACATTAGGGACGATACCCTTACAATTTTTTTTTACTTAAAACAAAACAAAATAAAAAGACAAAAATTTTAAGGACTTAATATTTATGTTTTATTTTTTCTTCTTTGTTTTACCCAAAAAAAAAAAAAACAAAAAGGATTTTCTTTTCAAAAACCAAAAATAGATTTTCTTTTCATAGGAAAAGAAAAGAAAGTATCTAATAAAAAAAAACTGGAAAAAGGAAGTGAAAAATAAAATTTGTGAAACTCTTTAAAGCAAAATGACATTTTTCGAAAATTTATTTAGGTATTAGGCCCATTATTTATTTTGTTTTTTTTTTTTTTTTCATTTAAAAGTGTAAACGATTGTTTTTCTTTCTATTTCTTTAAAAAGAAAGGAAGTTTAAGGATAATATGTGTGACTGTCTCTAAATTTTTATATATATAAATTTTTTCTTGAATAAAATTTATTAGGCTTTTTGTATTTCTTTAAAATGTCTCAATAATAAACAACTTAAAATGTTTATACGAGTATAAGAATTCTTCTTTAAATTAAAGTAATAAAAAATTTTTATTTTATAATAAGAAAAATTAAATTAATTTATGTAAATATTTAAAAAATTGAAAATGCGAAATTTTTTAACACGTTGATGCAACTTAATGTTTTTGTTGAACCGCTCAGAAACAAATTATGTACAGGCGTTCCTCGTATAACACTGTTAATTCGTTCCGTGCTATATCGAAACCGTGTTGTACGAAACCATGTAATAGCAAAACCGTGTTCTACAAGTACCGTGTTATACGAGGGACGCCTGTATATGCATTTTTGAGATATTTTGATGCAGTATAAGCACCAAAATGTTCAGATTCGCAAAAAAAAAAAAAAAAATGGAAATATATAATTTGAAACTTTGTTTTTTGACGATTATTATCATTTGTTATGTTAATTACTAAATGTTAATACTATGTATTGCAAATACAACTTTAATGGTCATGACAACAATAGTTGTCATTTGCTATGAGAAGATTGTTTTTTGACGATTATAGTTGTCATAAACGTCAACGTGCTAATATAAAATTCAATAAATTAATTTCAAGAATTTTTTAAAAACTATTTTTGTACTTAGTTCATTTGACTGGAATATAATATTAATTTATTTAACGACATGTGCTAGGCAATACCTTCTATAATTATTATGTAAGTCCGTATATGCTTTTAAATTATTAGAACCAATATTAAAATTTAGTAATATTGATTTCAATATTTCGAAATGTGTAAAAGGTTCCACTATGATCCACTATTTGTGGTTATTAGAATATAATTTGAGAACTACTTTAATTTTCGCGACATTAAAAAGGACAATATATATTGTGTTATGAAATATTAAAAAGTTTTCTATTCTTATAAATTTAATTTAAATTTAATTAATTAATAAATTTCCAAATGGATTTTTGATAAGCGGGAGAAAGAAACGAAAATACTTATAAAATTAATTTCCTATACATATTTATATAAATCTAATTTTTATTTTTAAGTTAAATATATTTTGTTTTTTGGTACAGTCAAAATTGGTACAGTCATGGACATTAAAATATAGTCTCATCGTCTACAAAATACCAACTTAATAAAAATAAACGTCTGGTCGAGCATTGAAGTTTTTATAGTTCCCAGTTCGATACCAGGACTGATGCTGAATATGTCAGTAAGGTAAATACAAATTTTATTGAAGATTTTATTATATTTACATATACATTGAGGCGTTGAGAAGCAAAGTGGTCCAACCCACAAAATCCAGATTTTGAGTTTTATTTGTCATTATGTTCATATTGACCTTAAATTTATGAAAACATATTTTTAGGCGCACATTTTAATATTTCTACCAAGGATTCACAGCAAATTAACATTTTTCCATAGACCAATTTCAACTTTTTTAAAATATTAAATTCAATTTATCTCTAAACGTCATTTTTGGGGTTAGACCACTTTTCTCAACGCCTCTTATGTATAGAAAAATAAATTCATAAAAATAATTCTTTTATTAATATTTTGTTTCTATGTACAAATTTAGAATAATTATTAAAATTGCCAAATTATTGCTTGAAATTTATTAAATTTAAATTTACTTATTTTTTTTATATTAAAAAAAAACCAAAATCAAATTTTTTTTTTAAATACATTACAATTTATTTGGACCTCCCTTGGTTCAACTTATGGAATTGAAAATTATGAAATAAATATGATTAGTATAAAACCATGTACCAATTATTACATGTAATGTTAATATAATTTTAATATAATTATTACATGTAATAATTATTTGCCCAATTATTATATGTAATAATTATATTATATAACACCTACATAAGTAACTGTCAGGACAGTATAGTGGAGTGGTCATTCGGCAAACAAAAGAAAAGGGACATAATAGCAGAATAAAATGTGCTTTTTTCTTGTTCTCTCGTGGATTTTTATTTGAAGTAGCAAATATTTTTTTTGGGGAATTAGTTTTTGTTTTTGAACCAACAAATTTTTTGTTTGTTTAAATATTTTTTTTTTGAAAAGAACAATTAACACTACAAACTCCTATAAATATGCAACCCAATTATATTTTTCGAAGCAATCAACAATATGGATATAAAATGATAAAATAATAAAATTAAATATACTTTAAAAAAAAAATTAATTTTACATATTTAATTGAATATATTTTTACTATGTATATGTAATTTCAATATTATTTTATCCTTCTACTTTTTGTATAATTATTTATTTTAAATTAAAAGCATTTTACAACAAAAATAATAATAATAACTAAGAAGTATGAGCTGTATAATAATTTAAATAATTTACAATGCGATACCATGGTTATTTAACATAGCCATAAACATTTTTGGTTGTGATATAATTAAACAAACACAAAAAAAAAAAAAAACGAAATAAAAATTAATTTAAATAGAATGAAAATGTAACCATATATTTACTTGTTTCCATTTTTCCTTTTTTATATTATTATAAAAAGGATAAAATTATATATACTATAAGTGTATATAACAGTTTGTTTTACATAATTGTGCACACATAAATTACATTTAAAATATGTTAAAAATTGCGTGAACATAATCGCCTTAAAATATAAATAAAATCTGAAAAATAATTTAAAATTGTTTTATTCGTAAGAACAGAGAGAAAGAATCATATTAACGTAAATAATAATATTAATGCGAACTGATAAGGAGTTATATTTAATTAAAATAGTGTGAAAATATGAAAATGATTTTTTACCATAAGTTTTACCAAAGCCGTATATTATATACGGCTTTGATTTTACTATAATAATTTTTTTTAATAAGGATATCAAAATTATGGTGAACAAATTATGAAACTTTTGTAATGAAAATATTATTTAAAAAAAATTTAAATTTAAATTTTTAATATTAAAATAATTAAACTAAACTAAACAAATTTAATAAAAAATATCATTTAAAATTAATTATTTAATTGTTTTGCGCCTAATGGTATGCAAAAAAAAATATATTCACATTATAGAAATGATAGATTTTTAATGGATAATTGTTTGTATTTGCCATAAAAAGGATTAAGGGAGTCTAGTTTCTTTAGATTAGTAATTACAAATTCAAATTAACTAAACTTAAATATTTAAAGAAGTAATAACCAAAATGTTTATTTAAAAAATTTATTTTAAAATCAGCAAAAAAAAAATTAAAAACTTAATAATTTTTTTTTTTTTAATTTTTATTATTTTTAATTTAAATTCTCCCAAATTTCTTAAAATTGATTTCCATAATACATAAAATAATCTCAAAATAAAGTCTACAACATAAATAAATATCAATTTTATCAAAATTATAAAATTAATGGTTCAAGTGAAACCGCGTAATTTACAATCATTTTCCAAAAAAATAAAAGTGGAAATTCCAATAACTTTTCCTTTATATAAATACAACAAAATATTATAATAATAATAATTACTGTAAAACAAACCAACGAAAAAAAGAGAGAAAATAAACAAACTGTGAAAAATTTCATACCTATAAATATATATATATATATACATAAAATAGGCTACTTAATTACCTTCATTTATAATCGAAAAATCCTTATCATAAAAACAAAAAAAAATTGTTAAGTAAACATAATTTATTTCTACTCATAAAAGTTTGAGGGTTTGTTTTCTTTTTTTTTAAATTTTTTACTTTAATTTTTTTTTTTTTTTGGTAAATGTTTTCTATTTTTATTATCCATATCTTAATTAATAATTTTCGTTAAATTATATATATATATATATTTTTGAGGATATTTTAATTATTTATTATATAAAAATTTTCCCTATTTCTATATAATAATAAACAATTATCCAGATGGGGACAACAAATCTGTATAGATAAAATGATGATGATGGCGATATCATTATTATTACTTTTCTCATAAATTTTCCAACTAAGGGAAAACTTTTTGTACAAATATTCTCTATATGTAGTTTTTCTTTCTATATTTAGTCTTCAAAAGCTTATAAAGTTTTCTTTGAATGAGTGTGTACAGGTGTTTGTTTGGTCATAACAACCAATAAAGTCACGATTTCTTTTTCTTTTTTTCATATACATATATAAAGGAAATTCTTGTTTTTCTTTTTTATCCTATTTTTTTTTTTTTAAATTATATTTATATCTGACAAGTAAAAAAGGACGACAAAAAAAAAAAAATCTATAATATAAAAAAACAAAGTAAAAAGGAAATTTGATAATAAAAATCAATTCATCAATTGTCGTAACTTTCTTTTCCATTCTGCCAAATATAATTTCAGTTTTTTTGTTTGTTTGTTTGTCTTTTTATATTTAAAGTGACACATCTTATACGTTAATCTTATACACATTATATAATTTGAGATTTTGTTCTTTTAGAATTTAGAGGGTAAAGTTTTCGTATAGATTTACAGGGGTAGCAAACACTTAATATTATATATGGTGTTTTTTATAGTAAATATTAGTTTTTAAGGAATATTTTCCAAATTTTGCAACTTCTTTTGGGATCAGCATTTCGATGTGATGACCCTAGTCTAGTCTGGGTCTGCCTCATAGATGTCTAGGAAATTTTGAACCTACTAATTTTCGGCTCCCTGAATTTAGGCCGCGTGACTTTAGACCGTGATAAAAATTGACTTTAGACCGCGCGGCCTAAAGTCATTTTGGAAAATGACTTTAGACCGCCTTCATTTTGTTCTACGCGGCTAAAAGTCACGCGGCCTAAAGTCTATGCTCCTAATTTTCTACTTAATATATTTTTTTAAAAACTTGTTGAAGTTGAAATTGTTAACTGAATTTTGAAATATATTGATTCTTTTATTTAGAATTTTTCATATTGCATATTAATAGGAGTAATAAAATTATCAGTAATTCTGTTTTATTTGTATATTTAATTATGTAATCATATGTATTTGCAATTTTAATTTATTATATTGATAATTATCGTTTCAATTTGAATTAAATATATGTATGGTGGTCTCTGATCAGCATTGACTTGATTTGGATTGTATATGTTTGCTAGCTAAATCGCAATATCAATACTCCTCTAAGTACAATTATAACTTTGAGAATAATAATTGATTCGGTAATGAATCTATTTTTAAGATTACTATTAGTGGCTCTAAGAACTATTACAAAATTAGTATTTAAATTAGTGGTACTATACTAGTGAAAAAAACATTATTTCACTATTAACGTTTTGCAATTCGTGGTTCAATTTCCACACTATTTAACTTTATTAATTAAAAGCAGCAACTAAGATTAAGAAACTATAAACTTGATTGAAACATGAAAATTATAGTATCCAAAATGTATACATATAATATTTATTTTATATAAAGTTTTGCTAGGATCCTTGTTCATTTAAAAAAAATAAAACAAATTTGCCCATAACTTTAAAGGTTTTATAACACCTTCTTTTAAATAATATATAATGTCCTTTAATCACAGAATATAAAGAACTTAAAAAAAAAAATTAATAGAATAAGAAATATATTTTAACAAAGCAAAAAAATTTTTTTTGTCTGTTCAATTTCTATATAACGAAGTCCTTAAAAGTATCCTTATAAACACCATCAGGTGAATTGGTATTGGTTGCATAGACAAATAATAAGTTTCATTGTTTATCCCTCATACCATTTTGCGACTTACTACTATATCGTACTCAATGGTCTGGTCGTTCTGAAGATGATGATTTCTCCAACAAGTACAAAAAAAAATTTTTTGGAAAGAAAGAAACTTTTCCTTTCTTCGACTTCAACTTATCTATATATTAAATGTTTAATGTTTCTTTATGCTTTCTTACTTTTTCAATATGTATATGTTCTTGTTGTAATAATTCGTTGTATCGAATAGATATTGAAAAGTATCTGTCTGATATGGTATATAATTGTACTTTGTATGTTTAAAAATGGTTCTAAAAGAAAAATGTAATAAAAAAAAGGGACGTCTTGATATTATTTTTTCTATATATGTTTAATAAATTTGTTATCCTTATACATAGTATTATATAGAAAATGTGAAAGAATATTTTGTATACAAAGGATGAGAGCAAGTGTGGAAAGTTGTGAATGAGCTAGAAAAATAGAAATATTTCAGGATATAATCTTATGAAAGTTTATGGAAAAATAATGTTGTTGTTTATATTGTATCTAATTTTTTGTTATATGTTATCAAATCACTATGATCTTTTTTAATAACATCTTATAGATAGCTACAACAACAACAACAACAACAGAAAAATAAGATTTCTTAGTTTTTTCAAATGCGGAAAGAAGCAAAAAAAAAAAATCTTTTAAATTATTATCTTATTTTTTTTTTATATATAAATATTAATCTGTAATTGCAATTTACAATCAATTCTTTTTTTTTTTTCTGTATACTTTGTTGCTAAGAAATGCCAGCCAGCACCAAGGAGAAAGCAAAAAAAAAAATTGATGTGCAAGCTTTTTGTCGAGGAAATTGAATTTAATGAAAACTGAAATTATTGCTATTATATTATCATTTTCCTTTTTTTTTTTTATTTTATTTTATAGTTGTTAGATAATAAAATCTTATTAGTATAATTTTTTTTTGTGTTATTTTATTTCAGTGTAGTTTTCTTTTATGTTTTCAGACATTTTCAATTGAATGAAAAAAATTTTTCTTATGAAAAATAGTTCAAAGAACTTTTTCCATTAACAATATTCTGAAATTCTGATTACGATTTTCTTTTTTTTTTGTAATTTTGTGTGAATAATAAAATTATATATATAAAAAAAAATGAAAATTCTTTTACATTTAACCAAATTCAAATCAATAAAAAAAAAAGAAAGAACATATTTTTTTTTTTATCATATCAAAGAATATGAAAATGAATATTTTGCCAGAGAGAATTGCGCTTTCCACCTTTTTTTTTCGTATACATATAAACATTATTATTATGATTATTATTATGATGATTTTGAATATTTTGTTTGGTTGTTGGTAAAGTTAGATTTGATTACTCTTATACCTTTATGCTATGTGTTTTTTTTTTGTTGTAGAAAACATCAAATTTTAATGAATATTTTTCTAAAGAAAATAATGATTTTGATTATGTGTTTTTTGCGCGAGAACATATAAAAATCGTCTTTCGAATGTTTTTCTGTCGGTCTGGAATACATTTTCCAATAGTTGAATTGAAACAGTGAAAGTCAAAATATAAGTAACAATCTGATGTCTTGGAAAAATTAAATATGTTATCAAATTAGTAAAAATGTATAAGTTATCCTGTAGGAGGCGCTGTTAATCAATTTTCCAAATATATTTTTTAATGTGTAGGAGGCGCTGTTAATCAATTTTCCAAATATTTTGTTTAAATTCTTTTTTAGCCATAATAAATGATTGTATTATCAAAAATGATTAAGAGGTTTGGCAAATTATATAAAAACTTAGCAGCAACTATATAATTTTGTTTCTAGATGGCGCTGTTTATAAAAAAAATAGCTCTAGATGGCTCTACTGTTTGCCAGAAGTGATTAAAAATTAATTTAACATTGGAAAATGGTAAAAAAAATTATGATAACACTTGTATTAATTGATATATAAAATATACACAATTATTTTTAACTGTCGAATAAGCCGCAAAATAATGAAACTACAATCAAATAGTTCTCTTGCGTATACTTATCACACATTATTAATCTAATATAAAAATCAATTTACCTAATCACAACTTTGGATAATTCAAAAATACACATTTTTTTATACAAAAGTGATTATATCAACACAAGGAATACCATATATATAATTATCCTTAGTTACTTTTTACATATGTGTTTGATATAAAACTTAAATATGTAATCAAGAACAAAAAAAAATTTTGTGTGTCTGTACCTTAAAGCATTTCTTCTTTTTAACGATATTTTGTTTTTTTTTTTTTTGGTTAGCTGTCATCTCCAAGGAGTAAAAAAAAATTGTGGAAAATTTGTACAAAATGAAAAATGAAAATATAAAATTTTAAGGATATTTCAGTTAAATAATTTTGAAATTGACACACACCCTTTCAGCAAAAAAAGAATCATGTTAAGAGAAAATATTAAGTTTTAGTATAAGGATATAATTTTTGTACTTATTTTCATAATCTATTTTCAATTGAAACTTAAAGTTTTCCTCAATTTTTTATGTTATGATTTTGTATAAAAATTTGTTAAATTTTTTTTTATTATCAGAGCAATTCACTTCTTTTTTTTTTCAAAATGTTTACTTAAAATTTTCCGTAGTGAAACTCACTTAACACAAATTTCTATTTTTTTTTTTGCTGTTTTTGTTTGTTGTATATGGGATATCCTTTTTAGTGTAGAGGAAAATAAAAATTTGAAAATATATAAAAATCAGGATTTTTAGTTTTTTTTTAATATATAAGAACTAAAGCTTTCCTTTTTGAGAAAAGGATATAAAAAATTTATCAAAATCAAATCCGGAAATCAATAGACCAAGTAAAATAGTATTTTAACTTACCATTTATTATTAAGAGACACAAGTATATAATTTTAACCGGAAAATAAAAATTATTGACTATATATATTTTTTTTTAAAGAAAATTATTTATAAATATTATTCTAAAATTATAATACGTACTAGTAGTAGTCGAATATCCTTTTTTTTTATTATTTTGAATAAATATAAAATATTATATAAAATTTTCTCTCTTTTTCCACATTATAGTACATAAATTTATATATAAATAGAAAAAAAAATCCTTTTTATTGGCAAGAGACGATTGAGATGTACATTTACATATATCCTTATTATTTCCTTTTTAGAATTTTTTTTTTCATTTTCTGGTATTATCTATATAATACCGAAAAAAAATAAAAAGAAAAAGAAAAATAAAATCAGAAAGAAAAGAACGTACGAACCATAAAAAAGGATAAAATCGGCAAAAATAGATTGTGCAGACATATATACAAATAACAAAGTTATATATAGGAAAGGAAGATTTCTATATACATATGTACATATATGTAGTGAAATTTACAATTCAGTCTACGCAAAAATAAACGTACTAAAAAAAAAGGATTTCTATTTTTTTCCTTTTTAATTTTTTTTTTGTTGCTACGAAAAATCCTTCAACATGGAATTGACAGAGGGCTTAAGTGATGTTATTGTCACCAGTTTATTCTTTTCACATATCTCTGTAAGGATATTTTATTATATATATCCTTATATGTGTATGCGATAAAAAATTCTTGGCTATTATTCTTTTTTTACAAAAAAACAAACAAACAAACAAACTATACGACATAAAAAAAAAAAAACTGAAATTGCTGAAATTTTTGTTGTTGTTAGACAGGCGCAGGATCATCCCCATAGGATCGCAAAGTCAAAAAACTAAAATTTCAATATCTTTCTATAACTAAAAAAAAATTATATATCCATATACATATATATGTATTGATATGTTTACATATATATTTATAAGTTTGAGATTATATAAAGCAAAGTCCTGCAGCAATAATCCTTACTTCGATATTTTGTTGTTGTTGTTGTTGTGTGAATTTTATTGAACCAAAAATTTTTAGTCTTCTAAAAAAATTAAACGTACTTTTCTGTTTTGTTTTTGCAATACGCATAATATTTGCACAAATAAAAAAAAAAGGACGAATTGGTGTATTGTGATTGTTCATTATTTAAAAGGACAGTTTTCTGTTTTTTACTCCCCAATTTTGTTTGTTAGATATGAGGACTTTTGTCATCAAAATTTAAATGGTTATTCTTGTAAAACTTTTAGCATGTATGAAAATCCTTTAGGGTATTAGTTTTTTTTTTACGTTGAGTTTTTGTTTTTGGTATGTTTTAGAAATAAATATATCCTTAAATTTGTGCTCTGCAATATATTTGTTTTTTTTTTTAGGACAAATTTGTTTATTTTTATTAGAATTTAGAATTGATGTTACGAGACTCTTGATGATGGCATATCACAAATTATAAAATAAAATTTCACATTTATTGTCAAAATAATTGCAAATGATTAATGCAAAAAAATTATGAAAAATCAAAAGTAAATAAAATTTGATTTTTCAACAAAGAATTGGTTACTTACTTTATAAAATAAAAATTTATATTTCTGCAATAATATTTCAGAAATTATATGGATAATGATGACAATCAAATTTGCTTCGCTTTTTTTTTGAGAATTTATTTAACGTGCATAAAATTTCAGTTTTCATACTTAGGAACATTAAATATTCTATTGACTGACAAAGTTTATATAACATTAATAATTTTCTGTCAGTTCGAATATTTATTATTCATATTTCGAAAATATTATATATTGAGTATTATCATTGGATTCAAGGATTGTAAAAGAACAACAAAGGTAAAGTTACAAAGTTTAGTAAATTTCTCTTATTTATTGTGTAGCATAATTTGTTTTTTTTTTTGATATTTGAAATACAATTGCATATATTACATCCTGTTGTATATAATTTTAGATTTATATTTCTAATAAGAGTTTCTATCGTGCCACAGTTTAACTATATATAACCAAAATAATATCGTAACAGAATAATGAATAAATAGTGAACATATTATTAACACACACAAAAAATTTCCATTTTTCAGATTATCAAAGAAAATTTTGATAATTACTTTTAAAATTCGTTGTTTGCCAAGAATATAAAGCTAGGATAAGTTTTTGATGCAGTAAAAATGATAAAATATTTAAATTTTAGTTTAAAAAAATTCGATTTTCTATAATATCGTCAATAATCCTTTATTAATAAAGTTTAAAAACACCAGATTAGAAAAACTTCCTTAAAATATTTGAATAATTTATAATATTTTTAACTCCTATTGATAGGCAAATTTAATGAAAATATAAATTAACAATTCATGTAGAGAAAAGTGTTGTTAAAATGTTACAGAGATTTTTTAAGTAGTTCTTTTAAGTAAAAGATTTTCTAGTTTTTAAGCTTTTCAAAATAAAAGAATTGTTCACTGAGATTTTTTTTAATAAATTCCAAATCTTCTGTATAGTTAAAACAGAATATAAGGAAGACTGTATGAGCTCCAGGAGTATCAGTTATTATAATTTTCGGAATATTTGGTTTTGATAATTTTCCAAAATTAATTTATGTATCTAATGAAACCAGAAAATGAGTTATTTAAAAATGGAAATAAAACGATTTTACTCTGCTTAAGTTCCAGATATAAGACAATAATTGCAGTAAATATTGCTTAGATTTAATTGAGTGATTAATTTAATATATACCAAAGTAGCATTTATAAATTTAAAAAAAAATTGTTTGATATTTTTTAGAAATATGAATAAATTTTTTGTTAAATTCTTTTATTTATCCAAAATATTTCAAAATTTGTAGGAAAATAATTCCTTTTAAATTTCAAATTTAGTAAAATTTCTATTTACAAAAATTAATGTTTTTGAACAATAAAATTGTTTTTCTTGTTAGTCTTGTCCTATTATTTAAGTAATGTCCTTTTGAAATTACATTTTCTCGGAAATATCCAAATTAAAATTTAATATGATATCTTCTTACATATGTGACACACATGATCAAATAATAGGTGACACATAATAATATATTTTGATTTTCTTCAAACTTCAATGACATATTTCAATTCTATATTCTAAAAAGTAGTTTTTTCAACAAGTTATTTTGGAGATTGTCATTTAATTTAATATTTTTATAAAGAGGCTCACCAACCATATTTGATTACATATATGGAACCTCTTTGTTAAGGTATTTTTCTAACAGACGTTGGGTTGGATTTCCTATTTAATTAGGCCTGGCCGGGAATTGCAACCTCAGTTATGAGTCTAGTCTAGATCCACTAGTCTACTGAGACCCTCAATTTAATATTTTATTAAAGTTTTAATGTAGATTTCATGTAGAAATTTTCAAAATTATTTAAAATTGTTTATAGATGAAAATTCGTTTTTACCTAAATAATTAAATTTTAAATGTAAATTCATAAAAATTTTAACCATATACAAATTTTTGAATTTCTATTTTCCTGTTTAAAATAGAAAACTTTTATATACAAAATATTTGATCGTAAAATTTTCATTACCATCATTTTCCTTTATCAAAAAAAAAATGGTTTAAAAATATCGAAATAAAATTGAATATTGTTAGAAGGTGGAAAAGTTAACAACTGATTGGAAATGATAATAATAATAAAAAAATTGTACAAACAAATAAAGAAAATCCACAAACAAAAATTTTTATATCTAATATCCAAAAAATTGTAATCAGAAAATATAATTTTTCTTGTGGAACATAATAACTTTTGTATCTATATATAAATATACAAAATATGTATAAGTAAAATGGTTAAAAAAGAGCTGATATTGATAATGAACCGGAACCGCATAGAGTAATTTATGAAAATGGTTTTATCCCATTGTGTCGACTCTATATGTATAGTACAAATAACATAAATTTATATAGTATATAAATATTTAGTAATTTTAATATGTATAACATGTAATAATGCTGCTTGGGATGTTGCCACAACACACAGTGCTTATTTTCGTAAATATTCAGAAGGGGTTAATAAAACAATAATATAAAACAACAAAAAAAAGAAAATTGCAAATAACAACAAAATTTTTGAACATTAAGAAATAATGAAAAATTGAAAATCATGGAAAATTTGTTTTACACAGTTGGAATGGTGGTGGTATATTTATATATAGTATAAAGTGGAAAAAAATAATGAGAATGAGTGAATTTAAATTATCAGCGGAATGAAAATTAGGATAAATAGAAGAGAAATTTGATTCATAATTTAAATGGTTTTTTTTTTTCTTGTTGTTAATGTAAAAGGAAAATTTTTCAGCTTTTGGGATTGATTATTTTATTTGTTGGTTTTTCTTTTAGGAAAATTTATTAATTTTCCAAAAGGATTTTGCCTTCTTATTAAAAAAGTGTTTTTTTTTTTTTGTTTTGTAATTAGGAAAATTATTGATAATTTACATGATTGGAAATGTTTTTTTTTTAGAAGAAATAACTATAATTTTTTTTTTGAGGTAATTTTCCCAATAATTTTCATTTTTTTATGGTTTCTTTGGTTGAATAATAATTAATCACTTTTCTTTTATAATTGTAGAAAATTAACTTGGAAAATGAGAATTTATCATTAAAGGCAAATTAATTAAAATTTTACCTGTTCTTTATTACAATTTCAAGTTGACATGGTTTACTTTTTTTCTTCTACTATATTATATATATCGATTTTCTCTGAATCATGTTCCAAAATTTTCTGATTTCTGGATCATGTTGCCAATAAATCAGTCTGTAAGAGTTTACCTAACACCATTTTTTAGTAAATTAATCTTTTCTATTATAGTTATAAAATGTTAAGAACTTCGTACGTTTGTAACACATAAAATTTTCTTCTTCCTAATACCTTCGAAATTCAGTATATATAAAGTACATAAACAATCAAAATAAATTTCAATAATTAATTAACTTTAACGCACAAAAATTAAGACTTATAAAATGTTTGTTGATTAAATTAGTCTTTTTACAATTCAAATTAGTCTTTTAATCAAATAGAATTCGTCTTTTTTAACTGGTTTTGCAAATAAATGAACACTTTAGTTTGTAAGACATCCGTTTTACAAATCTTCTTCCTTTCTCCAAGGTTATTTGTTATTTGCAAAAACACCAATTTGATTTGAATAGGGACGAATTTCTGTTTGAAAAAGGATAAATTATTAATTGTAAAATGCCTAATTAAAATGAAAATTTTTAGTCTTTATTCAAAATAACGAAAAACGTTTGGAAAAGAATAAATTTGATTTACAAAAGGATAACTAAATTAAAAAAAAGATAAAATATAACAAAATTGGAAATTTCAAATTCAAATTATGAAAAGACTAATCTGATCTGAAATTTTTTTATATAAATAAAAATAATTTAACTCTTCAGAAAATCAAACATAAAATCTATATATCATAAGGCTTAACATGTTGACAATGATCCGTACATTTCCAAATTTGAACAACAGAAAATTTTGTAATCAACAATGTTAAGCTTCATATTATTATTGCTATTCGACCAACAAAAAAAAAAACGAAAAGAAAAATCCTTTTAAATTAACGAAAAAAAAAAGAAATCCTTCACATTATTATATAAATAGGTATTCCAGGACATCAATATCAATGTAGTATATACTACATATTTCATATACAACAAACAATTTTTATGCTTATGCCCAACAGTAAATAATGATAATTTATTCTGAAATAGAGATTTATAATTAAGTCCTATGTACATATGTATGTATATATAAAAATTATTTTCGATAGCAAATACATAAATCATTTAAATAGAGCAAATGATTTAAGGCCATAATTTTCTAGAGGAAAATTTTTTTTTTGTTCGTTTGTTATGTATAGTTTTTTTTTGGTGGAGGCTATGGTGAGTGCCATTTCGATTAATATTCTATTAATTTATTGTTAAATTTTATACTGCGGTACAATAAGAGAATATAATGGAAAATTAATCAAAAATACTATACTATTTTTTTTTAAATAGAAAATTTTCATAGGAAAAATGTCACAAACAATAAAACTTTCTTGTTTGTTGGAAATTTTGTGACAAATGTTTTTCGGTAATTTTTGAGAAAAGTGAAAATTTTCAGTGGAATTTTTTTGACTTTTTTGATGGACAGATTTTTTACGGATATAAGAACTAATTTAATGTAATTAATAGTATACAAGGAATTTAGTTTTAAACCAAATCCGTATATACTTCATCAAAACGAAAATATCATGAAAATTATTATTTTTTCTAATGATTTTGTAGGTATAAGGAGTAATTAAACACAAGATAATTTTGTAAGATTTCTGGTAATCTAGAATCCGACACTTCCAATTTTTTGGATTTCGACTTCTTTCTTAGGATTTCGTTTCGACTTTCTTAGAATAGATTTCGACTACTTTCTTAGGATTAGGATTTTTTCGTTTGGGATTCATATCCTTATTGTCTTTGATAAGTAAAAATCATTCCATTCATATTCGTGCAATATTTTTGATGTGTTGTGTCGGAAAAACTTCTAAAAGGTCGGCCGAATTGAAATTGAAGATTTATTAGTGTGTTGAATCGAAGATTTATAAGTGTGTTGGTAATTCCTCACAACATTCGTCTCTGATCAAAATTATCTATACATTATCATGGTTCATTTTTCAAAGCTTTTCTTCATTTGTAATTAACTTTGAAATTAGGGACTCTGTATATATAATATGTTGTAGTTTTTAGGATTATTTTACATTATATTCCTAACATAATTCTATTTAGTAAACATTATGCTCTATATAGCAATCAAATTTCAGATTGTACAGCTAATTCACTAACATCTGTATAAAAATTTCTTATTAATTGCTTTTCAATATTTTTAGCACTAAATAATTGAAAAATAAATTATATAAATTTAATTTTCTTATTTTATTTTAAAATTGAAAAATCTTCTTATTATTAGATTTATACTATACCCAGATTGTTTTATCACTTTGAAAACGGAAAAGAAAATATATAACACCACTTGTATATATGTGTAATAATTTCTAATTTTCTTGTCACCATTATATACTACTCTCTGATAAGTGAGCACAAAAATAATAATAATATGTTTAATTTCTCTAGACATTACTAGAACAGAGTTCTTCTCTATATAACTAGTTTTCTATTCTACAATATATTTACTAATTTTTATTTTAATCGAAAAATCTTTTTACATGAATAGATTTTAATACAAAAAAAAAGAAAATCTTTCTATCTATAACTATAAAAAAATTTCATTAATATAGAAAAAAAATTGTACACAATTCAAGATTTTGAATTTGCCATTTATATATGTATATGCTCTATGGGAAGAAAGATATTTCAAGCCCATTAATCATCATGGGCGCAATCTTACCAGCCTTTCTATATATACTATATATTTTAGATGTAATGTCCTTTTTTCTTAGTTTCTTTCCTTTTTTTTTGGTTAGTAGGTGATTTCACTATTTATATGTAATATGGTGTTATACTTGGAAAATTTTTTTTTTTGGTATATAGATTTTGTGTTGTTGTCAATATTGTGATGAAATAGGAAGGTATGAATTTTTGGTATCCAACTGAAATTTTGGGTATTATAAATTCGATATCCTATAAAAATATTTGGAATCTTTATTCTGTCATACACATTCAAAGGCTACATAGATATTTTTTTTTTTTTTTTTGGTAAATGGTGTTCGCAATATCGAATATAAATGGAAAACAAAATATTTCATATATATATTTTTTTTCTATACTATATTATTATAAGGGTAAGGGATATGATGATGATAAGTGGGTGGGTAATATTAGAGGGTTGTAATATTGCTACTATCAATGATAAATATTCTCTTCCAATTTTTCTAATATCGCATTATATACATATACATATTTATTTTCTATTTATATTTGTCGAATTGTTTTTCTACCCAAACACAAAAATCTATATTACATAGTTACATATATAGATAAAATTTGTTTTGTAAAAGGAAAATGGAAATTGGAAAAATTTTTTTTTTTTCTGTGTTGATTAGACCATAGAGAATCGGTACTATATAGTTTTGTAAGGTGATATGGTTTTTTTTTTGTTTTTTTGTTTTGCCTTTAATGTAAATTTTTATTCTGGACTATTTGCAAAAAAATAAAAAAATTTTTTGATATATTTTTTTATGTTGTAGTTTTTTATTGGATATTTTATTTTTATTTTTTATGTCTGTAAGTTTTGATGAAATATGATAAATATAATATAACATTTTTATAGAATAGAAATGGAAGTGTGATTTTTAGGGATGAAATGTTTCATTAATATTTATGTATATATTTTCATTTTAACTCATTCCCACATATACTATGTTTGTTTGAATGATATATCCTTAAAATATATAAAAATATATAAGAAATATGTTTCAATGTCAAGAATAAATTTAGAAATGAAATATTATGTTTCGAATTTGTAATATCCCAAAAAAAAAAAGAATCATTGAAGTTCGAAAAAGAAGTGATTATAAAAATATATTCTTAATCAAACTTTTATAACTTTTTTGATTATCAATTTGTTATTTAGAAAATCCTTTTTATTTTTTTTTGTCGTTCTTTACCTTTTACATAACATCAATTTAACTGGAGATTAGTTTCGTCAGGCAAAACAAAACAACAAAAAATTTTTGACTTCATGAGAAATAAGAAAAATTATTTCGACTATGAAACTATAAAAAAAATATTTTTATATTTTTTTGTTAGGCTCCTATAATAATAATTTTTTTTCCTGATGGTTTTTAGTATTCATTTATATTCTTGATATATTAAAGTATTTTTCTTTTCTCGTTTTTTTTTTTGGTTAAATCACAAATCCTTAAAAGACTAAACTACACACACTCACACAGAGTCATTTAGGACAAAAACTTACTATACCGAAAAAAAATATCTTATGAAACCAAAACAAATTGATTATATTCCATTCACGAAACTAAAGTGGCTTTCCATTAAAATGTTTTAAAAATTCTAAGCAGATAAATTTTTTTTTTTTTTATATTTTGTTTTGTTTTTTTCTTTTTTTACTATTTTCATTTGTGTTAGTGTAAAAAGTACATGACAGGATAATGTTTTATAGTATATACGAAAAAAAAAGACATGGTATCCAAGAAAAACAACAAGGACTTATATAAAATTTAAGGTAAAAAATTTCTCAAAAATATTTTATAGTCTGCGGACTAAAAGGATTTCAGTTCTTTGTGTAATATTTTTGTAGTTACTTAAGAATCAACACCATAAAATAAAACTATTAAAATATATAGTATATAATTTTTGTATAATACTCGTGTAGTGTCTTGAAGTATGTCCTCCAAAAGAAATTCAGAAAATACTTGGAAAGTATTGTGAAAATTATAACATTTTTTTTTTGAGGAGATGAAACAATGTAATAAATTACCAAGAAAAATTTTACCAGGAAATCAGAGATTATTGTTGTTGTATAGCTAACCAAGTTGAATGGGAAATTCATGAAATTAGTGGGATTGGTTTTTGTTTTTTCGTTTGGTACAGAGATTTTCTTGATAGTTAGTCGGAAAATATAGAATTATTAATCATTTTGCAGATAGTAAAAGATTTTTCATGAAATATTATTTAGATTTAGTTTTTTTTTGGACATTTATGTAAGATTTTGGATATCTGTTCAACAATTTTCTGTTTAAATTAAATATAGGATATAATTAACGATGAAAATATTTTAATATATATAAAATTATAGCATGTAATTAATCCTTTTTGTAAATATTCTTTGGAAAATTTAATGACATTTTCTTGTTATATAAATATTTTTTTAATTAGCAAAATTTTATAAAATATTTTTTGTTTTGTTTTTTGAGATTTTAAAATATTATTTTCCTTTAAATCCCGCATGATAACGTCTGGCTCACAAAACACAACCAACAGATAGTAATTTCAATATAAATAAAATAGATATATTTTATCTAAGATTTTGACTATACAGAAAAAAAACATTGTATATATTATATAAATTATTTTCTAAAGTTCCTTGGAGCTATCAGCAACTCCTAAATATTATCCCATATGAACGTAAATAGAATTTATGTCAAAAAATCTCTAAAGGATATAATGAAAGTATAGTAAAATAATGTAAAAGAGTGAATAGTAATTGTAAATTTTGTTTTTATATATATAAAAAATAAAACAAAATTTTTCATATAGTGACATGCGTATCCCAATTCCCCCAACACCGAATTTTTTGTTAATTTTTCTCTTTTGCCGGAAAGTATGCAATATTTATTTATTTTTTTTGGGAATTCAGATAAATTTGTTCAATTTTATATTACCATAATTTAATGTGGAACGAAAAATGTCCTTTATTTTATGGGGAAATACATTTAAGTTTTAATACTTCTCCTTAAAGTATGCAAATTATATTATGAATAGAGAGTAAAATTTATAAAAATGGTTTTTTAAAAATATTAAAATATTTTTCACTCAGTTTTGGGGAAATATACATTACATATTTTTTTGAAATTTATGTCCACCCCTAAAACTATGCAACTACTTAAATATATATCACTGCTTGTAATATTTTTTAGAGAATCCAAAAATCTTTGTTAATTTTTATTTAAAAATTTCTCTCAGATTATTTTTTTATTATCTAAATAATGTTTTTTTTTTTATTTATAAAAATTTTCTGAATTTATGAGAAAATTATTTTATGATAAAATTATCTTGTCAACATGCGTACATATAGATCTCAATTTTGGTCCTTTTCCGGTTTCATCTTTTTAATTTTCTGTAACTCAGATTTCAGCTTTGATTGTATGAGAATTAAAAGAAAAATGGGAATATTTAGATATTTGTATGTTATACTTAAACGATAATGTCTAGGTCAGTCAATGGAGAGAAAAATAAAATGTCCTGTATACTTATTTGTATATATTCTAGTTAAGTTTTGAAAAATTTTTTTTTCCTCGTTAGGAATATTTTTTTAAATGATACTGAATGGAAACAGCTGCTGTTGACGTTAATAAATTATGTAGAAATGAAGAAAAAAAAAACATCAAATATATTAATTTTTTTTTTTTTTAGATATATAATTTTGTCTTTACAGATTTTTAAAATGATAAGAAATAATTTGATTATTTTTGTTTGTTTGTTTGTGAGATAGAGAAAGTAAATATACAGAGAAATTGTGTAATTTTGGTTCTGTAATATTTTTGTAATAATTAGAGCAGCAGTAAATATTAGCAAGTCCGCTGTCCGATAGATAAGAATTTATATAATTCTAACATTTGAAAATAATTTATAAAAATTATATGCTTTTAGTAATATTATCAAATAATTATTTATCTCATACAATCATTTATTCAGTAATATGGGTCATTAGTACATTTATTAACTAATATACTTCAATTAAATAGAATGTTGACTAAAAAAACTTAGAATATGCCTCATCTAAAAGTTAATTATGTTTAGTACTAAATATTGACTATTTCACTTATATTATGCTCTAAATACAAGTTAAATTTTTCCTCAATCTTGTATAAACTTTCTGGTGAGATAATACCAAAAAAAAAAAAAAAAAATTTCACACAAATTTGGACAAATCCTTTTTTGGACAAAAAAGTTTTTTCCCCAAACAAAAATCTTTAAGCACAGAGAGCTCAAAAAATTTTTATATTAGAAACAGAAAATGTTCACTCACATATACAAACAAAGTTTCTATCGTTTCAATACATAGAAAGCTCCGGTTTTCCTTTCTCAATATTTTCAATTTTAGTATAACCAGAGTACAAACAGTTCCTTAGATAAATAGAACTTATCCAGAGTAGTCCAGATTGAGCAATCATTCAATTCGGTTCTAATTGTAACAAAAAAAACAGAAACAATAGTTTTTTTTTCTTTTTGCGTCGGTTAAAAAGGACTCATTTTCTTGTAATAGAAAAAGTGAAAAAGAAAATTTTTTTGAAGGATATTATTAATAATTTTTGCACTAGTAATAAAATAATGCATTTAAGAATTTAAAAAAAAAAATAAAAAATTGAGAACAACAGAAAAAAATATATAGTACATTTATTATCCTTTTTGGTGTAGTGCAAAATATCATATATATTTTTTTTGCTGAGAGTGTAAATGATTATAAATTTTTTTTAATATTGGTTTACTTGATGTACCATCATTTTTTTTCTATTTATTTTTTTTTCCTTGTAGTTTCTGTTTAAGTATTTGTGTTAAAGTTAATACGAAAGCAATAAAAAAAAAACTATATATATTTGTAGAAAACAGGAAAAAAAGGATATATTACATATACGAATGTAAGTGAAATGAAAAATTAATAAATAAATTTGTTATGTTTTGATTCCGGTTCGAAATTTTTTTCGAAAAATTAAATTTCTATAAATTATAAATGTGTTGTATATGTGCATCGTACACAAAAATTTACTATCGTTATATATTAAATATCCTTTTATGTTGTTTGTATAATTTTCTAAAAGAAAATTCTGATACATGTATATAGGAAAGACGGTTTATTAAATGGGTGTTAAAAGGAAAACTAAATAGTGCAAGGATAGCAAAAAAAAAAACAAATTATATATAGAAAAGCATTTAAATTGTTTTCCATCTTCAGTAAATTATTTATACAAATATATATATGTATGTATATTGTATTTTACGGATAAGGATATTGTATATAAGAACAGAAATTCAATAGTTAAAAAAATATACATGAAATAGTAAAAAAAAAGGATTAAGAGAATTTGTTACAAAATATTATAAATAAAGAAAATTTTCTAAAAAATTTATTATCCTTTTCCTATATAGTGTTTGTGTGATAAGCAATTTATGTATTAACGGAACAAAAATAAATAAATTGAAAAATTATAAAAAAAAAAAAAATAAAAATATCTTGAAAATATAACAAACATTCATCTTAGATTAATGCATTTTTGGGAAAACAATCATTTGTCATGCTTAGAAAAAAAAAAGTTGTTTACTTGTACTGAATGAGAAAAATTCTTATCTAAATATATGTACGTTTTTGAAGCGTACAAGGATATGTTCAAGGATTAAATGGTATATTAAATTTTATTTTTAAAAAAAATATATATTTATTTATTATATATATATTTTTAAAATTAATTATTATCCTTAAACGAACTGATATTCACTTAAAAACGAAAAAAAAAATTAAATGATAAATTTTTTTTTAGAAGAAATAAATTGTTTAAATATTAAAACATTATTTTCCAAGAAAAAAGGATCATATAATAAATCATTTTATAGATTATAAATACATAAATACACATACATAAATACATGAAAGGAAGAAAATAAATTATAATTAAAAATTATTATATTATTATATTTTTTTAAAAAAAAAACTAGGATACAAAATTTTCTTTTACATTAATTTTTCTGACAGTTTTTTTTTCTCTCCTCTCCATTTTCATTTTTAAAACTAATTCTTTTATTTGTATATGAAAATGTGTTTCTTTTTTCAAAGGATATTTTTTTTTAATGTAAAATTGTTATGTTAAATACATAAATACTTTTATTTTATTTATTTTTTTTTGGTGAAAAATTATAATGAATAAAATTTTTCTCCGACAAATAAAAGTAAAAATAAATTTTAAAAGGGAATTTTTTTTTTTTTTTTTGTTATTTCCAAAAAAATATCCTCCAGCTTTTTTGCATGGAATGAACAAAAAGGAATCATTATAAAAAAAAAAGTACTTGACGACTACTAAATTTTCATAATTTTAAATTGTTTTTTATGACATACATTTTTGTTATATAAAAATTGTGGGAAATATGAAAATCTGAGAAGGACACAATAAATTAAACTCAATTAAAAATATTCTTATTTTTGGGGTTTTCCTTTTCTGGTTTTTTTTTTGTTGGTAAAAAGATATTTTTGTATCATACTTAAAATTGTTTGATAATTTCTGTTATGTTTGTTGAGTTTAAAAGAAAAACTGATATTTTATATCCTTAAATGATGAATTGTTTTTCTGTTAAAAGGACTTGAGAAAAATTCATATATATACACATAGATTGTATACAAAAAAAAAATTCTTTGTTTTTAATGTGAAATGCTGGGGAATAAATGAGCTTCAAGGACTTACAAATCAAAAGTAATATTATATATATTAAAAAAAAAGGAGAAATCTTGTGAAATGTGAAAGAAATAAAAATTTATTAAATTTTCTTTATCATGAAGTAACAAAAAAAAATAATGTAAAATTTTTATTAGATTTTTAAAATTGTATGTCAAGAATTTGTTATAATATTTTCCAACAAAATAATAATTTGGGTAAAACAAATCCAAGAAAAAAATATAAAATTTAATATGACTGATTATCAATTTAATTGATGTCAACAATTTTGATTAATTTGTGACAAGAAATTTTTGAAATTTTCCGAGAATTAATAAAAATATTTGAAAAAAAAATTTTAAATTTAAATTTTTGCAAAAATGGTAACGAAAAATTTACAATTTTGAAATAATTTAAGGCATATCTGGAATAGTATATACTATTTGGCATATTGCTTCATTATGACCTAAGCTTTAAACTGTCAAAATCATAAAATTGTATATTTTTTCTCGTCATTAGTCATTTACCTAATTTTTGGGTTACGAATTATTCTATAAAGTCAAATAGATTTACAAAAAATTCTGTAATTTAGTTAAGTATAGTTTGCTAAAGCTCATTCTGGGCTTCAAAATAGCTTGGACATTCTTAATCAATTATTCAACTGCTCATTAAACCAATAATGTGAAAATCAGTTCTCAAGATATTTTAATTTGGAAAATATTAGAAAATTTTACATGTTTACCTGAAATCCTGTATAATAAATCCCTAATGCTATTAAAATTTTTATATTTATTACCGATCAAGTTGTTAGTTTACAGTCTAGCTGTTAATTATCCAAAATTTTAGATTAGGGTTGTAAAGTGGTTTTTCTACACCATTCAAAATTTTTCTTTCCCCCAAATAAAAATACCAAATTTCGTCCGTTTTTTTTTAACCCCTAAATATATTTAAATTTTAATTATAGTTAAAAATTAACTAAATTTATTTCTCCCTTCATTAAAATAAATTCCAATTCAATTTTTAAATTAATTGCTTTTTTCTTTTCCTTTAAATAAAACCAAAATAATTTTTTTTTTGGGGAGATTTTTCATTCTAAACAAACCCACATTAGATAGGTAAATAGACGATATTTAAATTTTCACTTGAAATATTTCTTAATATTGACATTTTCTAATCTAATTTGATTTTCTATTTGCTATTTCTATATAGATTCCGCGTCGGGAATAGCATTTCAATTTTATATTTCCAATATATAGGCAAAAAAATTGGTATAAAACAATGAATAAACGTTTTTATTTATATTTTATTTTCTATTTTTTTTTGGTTTGTTATCAAGAAAAATCCTTGACACGTGCTTGGTTTTTCTTTTATAGACAGTGAAGATATTTTTTTTGCTCTCAATAAATTTGAAAGATTCTATTTCATTTTTTTATTTGGGGA
The DNA here is from genome assembly GCA_949752835.1 of Empis stercorea. NCBI lineage: Eukaryota > Metazoa > Arthropoda > Insecta > Diptera > Empididae > Empis > Empis stercorea. The sequence continues at coordinate 8,309,020 of OX457087.1, forward strand.
GATTTTGGGTAAAAGTATTTTTGAGGTTAAATTAAGGAAATATAATGTAGAATTATATAATTTTATTTAGAGGGGGGCAAGAAGAATATAGAATTTTATTTAGAGGGGGGCAAGATTTAAGGTTTTAGCTATATATAAGGAAAACTCTATTTAAATTTTGTTTTTTATTTGAAATTTGATTGGATTTATTTTTTAAGGATTTTATTTAATGAAAAATTGCTTTATCGTGATATAATTTGAAAAAAAAAAAAAACAGCAACAATAACAAAATCGATGCTGAATATTAAAAGTTAATTTATTAAGGAACCTGAAACGAAAATATATAAAATTTTAAGGTATATATATAAAATTTTTTGGTATATTAACAAATTACGTGATTATAGCTAAACATTTTTATATTATTTGTTTAAGATAATTTACATTTTAAAATCATTATTTCCAATTTTGAATTGAGACATTTTTTTTTATTGTTTTTAAACCCTTAAAAATTTTTCAAAAAATTGGGAGTCCATTACAATTTTATCATTTCAACTTTTACATTTTTAACCAAAAAAAAATTTGGTATATTTCAAAACTTTCCTTGGTTATATTCTCCAATTATCATTTAATAGATTTTTAGGTAAAATATTTAAATTTGTTTTAGAAAATTTTTGGTTTATATTTATTTATTAAAATTCAATATTATAATATTATGTTGTATTAAATTTTCCAATTCATTTAATTTATTTGGGAGAAAGTTAAGTAATCTTCTGACCATAGAGAAGTAAAACTTATAGAATATTGAAATATACTTGGGACAAACTGTGGTTTAAATATTTCTAGATTGCATGAATTAATGGTAGGAGTTATTATTGGACTTTAGAATTTTAAAATATCCTAGGGAATAAATCCGTATACCGTATATAAATATTTACAAAAAAATATAAGAATTATCAATTGAATTTATATTGGATAATTTGAATAATTATTGGTTATAATATTATTGGTGATTGATAGTCCAATAAATATTTGAAATATTTATACAAGCTTTATAAAAATTATGTTAAGTTAGATAAGAATTTTGTGTATAATTTGAAAAATTTGCAATATGGCTACATAAATTGTTGAGAAATTGAAGTCTTGTTTTTAAATGTCAAGAATATGAATTGATTATTATTTTTAGACTTTTGTGAATTTTAATAACTGCTGTACCAGAGTATATTAATAATTTTCTTGCTATCCAATTTCGAGTCAATTGTCTTAGGCTGTCAGTTAACATTGCCTGTTGGTTAATGTTCTGTAACTGTAATTGATGAAGTTGTTCTTTAAATAAACAATAATTTTAGCAATAATTTCGATATTTGAATAATCATTTTGGAATTTTAGTTAAAAACAATGTTCATAAATTACGGAACCAGGCAGTAACTCGACTTGTGAAAATAACTTCTAACATGGCATTTTGATAGTACGAAAATTATTGACAGACACTGTAAAGCAATTACTTAAATACGAAATAACAGAAAATTATTTTATAAATTTTCTAAAATAATGTAATTTTAAAATCTCCTACACTAATTCAGATAATTAGTTTTATACAAATTTGTGTATGATCACAGGAAAATGTCAACTATTGTATAGGATACCCGATTAAAATATTTTGTATATATAATTAAATTATGTATTAAAATCTCCGGAAACAATAAAAACATTAAATTCGCTTAATAAAAATATATTCCAAAAAATAATAATATTTAAATGTTTATCAATTTTTTTTTTGTCCTATTTCTGGGGAAATTCAGAAGGAAATGCCGTATATCTAAAAAAACTTATTTACAATCATTATCCGTTTAATATTGTAAAAAATTTATTTATATATGTATTAACGAAACTAAATTTTAAATAGTTTTTCCATATTTTTATCCTCAAATAAATTAAAAAATATAAAAAAATAAATATTCTGTAGAGAATTATTAGTTAAAAAAAAAAGTTAATATTTTGCATTTGCCAATTTTTAGTTTTATCCCCAATTCACATATATAATAGTTTCTAACTAATATTCTTTTATCATATTATTTATCCCTATGTCTTAAATTGAAAGTTTTTTGTTATTTATACAAAAAATAAAATAATTTTGTTAGCTTTTATTATTATTATATTATATTTTGTTGTTGTGATATATACTTTGGGAATTGCATAAAATGTTTCACTTATTCTGACAATTTAAAACTTTATTTTCGGGGAAAAAACTTAACTAAAAAATATTATTATAAATTTATGCAACCTCTATATTATCCTATTGTCCTTGGGAATAAGACAATATTAAGTTTGTTTTTTGTTTAGTTTCGAAGGATAAAAGTTTTCTTGTGTGTACTATTTTTTTTTTTATTCAATAAATTTTCTTTTTTTTTTAGGATTTTCTAGGAGGGTAATAATAAGTTAAGTTATATAATTTTTATTTTTTTGATAGAAATTAAATTATGGTGTATAAAAGTATACAAAAAAAATATTATAAATATTATAAAAAGGATTTTGTTTATAAATTTTGTAAAAAACATTGTGTAAGGACAAAAAGAATTTATAAAATGTTTATTTCTTTATTTACCATAGATGGTTGTCATTTTAATAAAACTGTGGTTAACTAGTTTTATGTTGTTTATTAGTTCAATATAGTTTTTTTTTTATGTTGATCAGAATAATTAAACTTTTCTAAAAGTTTTTTTTTCTGAGGTCAAAACCACAAATTTCTGCAAATTTTCTTTAATTTTTTTTCAACACTGAACTAATACTTACTTTACATTACAATTGTTTCATTGCAATAATTTTCTCTAGAACTTAAAATTATAGCTAATAATAAAATTATTTAGAATTCTAATGCAGCCCACAAATGGTCGAACTTGGTACTACAACTTAGTTTCGAACCATCATAATGGTACGAAGAATTTGAAAGTTGTATCGTGTTGTATCGCAGTTGTACAACAAATTTTGATGGTTGGCAATCGGTTGGAAAAATATCAAAAATTTTTGATTTTTGTGGGCGGAGTCTTTGGTTGTCGTACCAAGTTCTACTGTGTATGGAGAAGTTATACAACCAAAATGACGTTTATTGAATTTTGATGTTAAAAACATATGGTTTTTGTGACATCTTATCAGATTTTATATAATAATACATAATATAAAAATATATTTCAATATCATCAGGTTCGCGAACTAGTACGCGTACTTGTTGTAGTACCAAGTTCGACCATTTGTGGGCCGCATAATAACACTACTATAGAAATTGCTGGGCAATAGATGCCATACTTCAAATTAAGATCATGCACATTGCCATCTATTTATCAGAAAAATTCATCATTTTAAAAATAGAAACCAAAAATTGTTTTTTTTTTTTTCAATTATTTTTTAAATGTCAAATTATTTTAAATATAGGAGAAAAATTATATCTAAAATTAATTAAAAAACTTCAGTCACACAATTTACTTAGTCACTAGCCAATTTATTTCATTTACTGTAAAAAATTAAAGGCAGTGCTAAAGTGTCCTTTTTTCACACCAAGTCGTTCAAATCTAATATAATAAATTTTTTCCCTCCATTTTTCTCACTTTACTAATAAAATTCATTAAAAATATATTAGGTACCATTAAGGTGATACCAGAAATGTTGATTTTCGATTAAAAAAAAAATATCCTTTATATTATTTATCCTTCTCCTCACATATCCTAACATAAAAATTAATTCATTATTTAATAATTTTTCTATATATAATAAACCACATTATTTTTTTTCTTTCTTCACAATTCATTTTATTGTTTTTATTATAACTTCTTTTATCCTGCACGTTACAACAACCCCTATTACCGTCCCCATCCACTTTTACCCAAAAACCACAACACTACTCTACTCAAACACCATCATATTTATTCATTTTATTTTATTATATATATAAAAAAAAATCATTTTAATTTTTTTTGTTGTTGTTGTTCTTTTCTTTCTTTTGTTATTCGAACTAATGGGTATCCCAAAAGGATCGCCTTTTGTTTTTAAGGATATTATTATGTGTCTTGGTAGATTTTTTATTTTGTGAATAAATTATATAATAAAAATAATGTTGTGTTTTGTTGTTTTTTTTTTTTTCAAAATTCTATACAAAATAAAAAAAAGGACACGTTTTGTATTTCCGTTTATTTTTTCAAATATAAAACTCTCAGGAACAAAACCAAAAAAAAAAAAACAGCAGCTTAACACACAAAAAAAATAATGTTTGTCCTGTATATGTTTTTTCTATAGTAGTTTCAGTCAGAAACAATGTTTACTAACAAAAATAAATTTCTTCTTGTTTTGGTGTTGTTTTTTTTATGACTGTGTGCTGAATATGAAAGGATTATATGATGAAAAAAATTAAATTTTTTTTCTTTTTTACTTTACATATATTTTTTTATGATTATTATGCGGTTTTTATATGACAAAAAATATATTTTCTATCCCCAGCATGAATTCTTTCATTTTTTAATAAATATTTTTTTTGTTGTGTTGTGTTGTGTAAACTAACATTAATTTTTTTTTTGTATTTTAATTTTTTTTGTATAATTCCTGATGAAAAACAATATTTTTATAATACAGAAAAACAAAAAATGTCCTTATTATATTACTACCTATAGAGTGAATATAATATACCTTTAATGTAGGTCCTTGGAGAGGTCTTAAAGTCCATAGGGATATTTTTGTTTTGTTTTGTTTCATATAATTTTTTGTGTGTGTGTGTGTGTATTAGTTTTTATATAATAATAATAACAAAAATGAAAAATCCCCAAACTGTTCCTTTTTTTGTGGAATTTATCATCATAATTTTTTTTGTTTCATTGTTTTTTTCATTTATGTTTTTCCAGAATTTCATATTTTTTTTTTATACATATTTTTAAATAAATGTTATTTTTATTATTTTCAATGTAAATTTATGTTTTTTTTAAATATATATTTAAAAAAAAAGTACGAAACACACAACACAAAAAACAAGAAAACATTTTTGTATTAACATACAAAAAAACAAACAAAAATTAAGTAGGTAACCCAGAGTAACCTAAAATAAAATTTGAAATAATACAAAAAAAAAAAAACAACAAAAACTTGTGGTATCAGCGGTGAAAACAGTTCAAGGCATTTTGTATTATGTTCAAAAATAATAGAAAGCATAGTTTAAAAATATAATAATTATAGAGTAGTCAATTATAAAGTTGAAATTTTTTAAATAAAAATCATTTGATTTGTGTAAGAATTATTGTATAGAGTTACTTTTAATATTAAGGATACTATAATAGCTGGAATTTTAATTAATATTTAAAATTAGAAATTTTTAATCAGAAAATTTTAAGACTAGAATAGTACAAATGGTCAGATTGTTTTAATCTACCCAAAAAAATAGCTTGAGGAAATGCTAAGACCATCGATTAAATTTTCAATATATTTGTATGGTTATCCAATTGTTTAATCTTCCATCCAGTTAAAAGAAATCTATGAAAAGTTGATAAAGTTAAATTTTCCATCTAAACTTGTCATGGAAACATTAAAGCTCACAAAATCTGTCAACTCGATTTTTTTAACAGTTCAAAGCAGCACCCAAAAATTTCACACTAAAACCAGTTCACAAAAGTGGCAACTCACTTTTTTGACAATTTGAATTTTCGCACTTTACGAATTATATTTACTTCCCATTTTCTCATTAACTTTAATTTCAAACAAACTCAAATTTTTGGTAATTTTTTTTATTTGAAATTTTTTGTGTGTTCCACTTTTTTTGAAACTTTTTAAATATTGTGTTGTTTGCTACATTTTTTTTTCATGTTGTTGTGTTTTTTCTACCTACTTTCATCGGTTAAAAAAACTGCGGGTATTTTGGGTTATAATAATGTATATATTTTTTTTTATATAGGAAAATCTGATTTTAAATTGCAACCCAAATTTTTTAAACTTGAATTAAATGCATCTGTGGGTAAATTGGGTTGAAAATTTTATGTTTTTGATTTTGGTTGGTATTTAAATTACACTGCAAGAAAAAGTATATAAAATTGAAAGTTTTTAACATAAAGTAGAACAAATAAAGATTAAAAATGATTTATTTTTTGTTAGAAATAGAATATAAAACTTTATAGGATTAAGGACTTAAAAATGGATTGCTGTAAGGAGGTAGAGCATAATTTTGACTACTAATTTTTTAAAGAGAATAGGAATAGTATAGTAGATCATGGAAATTTTGCAGATGAAAATTACTAAAAACAAAAATGAATTGCAAAACTTAGGACTGATAAAGTAAAAAACATCCTTAAGGAGTTATTAACAAGTTTAATAGAATTATAGATTCGAATTTCATATTTTTTAATTGTAAAATTTTTATAAATTTCTTGAACTGAATGATTTAATGTACTATATAAAACGATGAAAAATATACCATGAATTTTTCCATCTAACAAATAATTTCATATTTTCCTTGCAATCTTTGATTTTAATACAAAAAAAAAAAATCAATTTTAAAAATTTCAATTTCTTTCACATAGTATTTTTCATATTCATTCCTTCCTTTAGGAAACATATTTCTGTTATACATATATTTGTTCATATTGCATTTTTAACCATAGATAACTTTACTCATATATTCCATCAAACATGTACATACATATATTTTTTCAAAAAATACAAAAAAAAAAAATTGTATTTAGGTCAATAGTAAAAAAAAAAAATTTAAGTGAATTTAATTTTTTTTTTTTTGCAAAAAAAAATTTCACCACTTAAAAACTTATGTTAGCAAAAATTCTTTGATTTCGTTACGAATTTTTTTTCATTGGTTTTTTGTCATGTTTTTTTTTCATGAAAATTTATTTAAGCATAAAATAAAACCTATTAGGCTTTTAAAAATTTTCTATGCTCCATTTTTTTTGGCTTTGATTTTTTTTTCTGATAAAAGGATTATTACCATTTTTATCAACAACAACAAATAAATTCTATATTTTTACATTCAAATCAATGCCTTTAATATATAAATTATGATTGTCCTGTTTGTGCACTAATGCGACTATAATAATTGTTATTAATTTAGCTCAAATGCACATAGCTAAATATGAAATACAACAATCACAAATATATATATACATATATTCAATTTAAATTTAGAAAAATTTTCTACGCTAGAAAACTTTTAACACTTTTTCTATATATTTTGTTGAAAATTTGTTTTTTTTTAGTTATTATTTTTTTTGCCATTTGTTGTGAAAATTAAATAAATTGACGACAATTTTTATTTAGAGCATAAAACATAAGTTTTTTTTTTTATTTATATTTTATGAAAAATATAAACTTTCTTGTTTTAAGTTTTTTTTTAAATAAACAATTTTGTGTTTTTGTGAATTATAAATGTGGAATTGAAAATATACAATATCAAATATACTTATATAAAGTGATAAAATTAAATTTATAGAATATACCAGGAGAGGTTATAATATCTCAAATGGCATATATACTCGTATGTATAATATTTTTTTTTTAATTATAAGGGATGGGTAAAAAATGTGTCAGAAAAATAAAATTCATATTAATATAAATATTATCACTTAATATTTTTGGTACTAAATGATTTTAAAATATGCTGAAAATTGAAAAAATTTTCAAATATACCAAAAAAAAAAAATTATTATTAGAATTTCATTTATTATCTGCAAATATATAAGGATTTTATTAAGGATCAATTATGGTATTTATAGATTTTATTTAATTCATATTTTCGTAGAAATTTCTATTTATATACTATGATAATTCAATTCTTGCTGTAGGAAAAAAATTTTCTGTATTAGAAATTTATATAAATAGGAATAAATATTCTTCATACTTTTCCTCTATTAAATTTGTATTTTGATTGATAAGTAATCTATAGTACTGGTTATAAATGGTAACCTCTTTAAGCATTAAAAATCTTTTATCTAGTATAGTTATCCACATTTGTCTGTATTAATATTACATCAGATTTGTTCAAATATCATATTTTTACATTTAATTGCATAATTTAAGGGGATTTAAAGAATTGCATAATTTTAGGAATTATTTTTTTCAACAACTCAATTTTGAATAAAATAATAGTTTTAATCCATAATACAAAAATGAAAATTACCATAATAATAGTAAAAAAAAAGTTTACTTTATACATTGAATAAAATTATCAAAGATTAAATTGATCTGTAAATAAAATTAAACTAATATAGGGAAAAAAAAAAATCACTTTATAACGCCTAAAAGTATGCAATTGTTTTTTTTTTACTCTATTTGAAATGTAATAAATTTTTAATTTTCCTGCATAAAAAAAGGAAATTTACATATTATATACAAACAAACCCCAAGCTATTTAAATATGGTATTAAAAAAAAAATTCTTCATAAATTAAAAATTTTTCTTTTTTTTTTTTTGCCACCAACATTCATACATGACTTTGAAGTTTTGGAGTGAGTTTTTTTTATATATTCGTATTTTTATAAAAAGTCCTTCATAGAGGATCCTTGTTTATTTTATATCTGATTTAAATACTCGTATATAAATATATTTATGTGAATATGAAAAAAAAAATAGGTAATTTATATTTTTAAAGGATGAAAGATGAAAGAGAGTTTAATGACATGATAGTTCCATTAAATATTTTCAGTTTTTTATTTATATTTGTAATCATGTCCTCGTTAAAATGTTCGTACATCTGATAAAAATGTTAAAAACAAAAATGATTGTACCGTATTTAAATTGTTGTTGTTTAAAGATAAAACATAATAAACAATGAATAAAAATATTTGCTTCATATATCCTTTTTTTTGAAAATTTAATTAAGAATCATTTTCATTTGACACAAAAAAAAAATATATTTATTTGATTTGTTAAACGAATATATTTTAAAAATTCTATTTACTAAATTGAATTGTAAACTAAATAAATATATAGCAAATATATATATATATATGATCATGACAATCAAATCCTGTTTATATATATTACTTTTTGAATATCCCTTTTTTTAATATCCAAATATAAAAACCAAAAAAACAAAAATGTAATATAAATAAAAAATGTTAAGAAAAACCGTCACAAATCCCCATGAAAATAATAATATTATACACCCAGTAGGTAATTATCCTTAAAGTCTCTAATATATCCTATTAAATAAATTTACTAGTAGTATTACATCTTTCAAAAAAGATATGGTACATAATATTCTTTTTGTTTTTTTTTTTAAATCCTTTGGTACATATGTGTATTTATTTAAAAAAAAAGGATAAGTGCAGGATCCTTTTAAGAACTTTTATCAGGATCGTGTACAGTACATAATTTTTTTTCGTTGGGTTTATTAATAGAAAACAAAAAAAAAAAAAAAGGATTTTCTTTTTAAAATTATAAATATTGTACATAAAAATGTAGATGGGAAATAATTGACAGTATAGTGTGTATATGTAAGCAATTTTTGAAATTAGTTTTAAAGGCATTTTCTGTTTTTTTTTTATTATCCCCCATAATACAATCGTTTATATTAATGTTTGTAGTAAAATGTGTCCTTGGTATATATAATATACTTCAAAAACGCATCATGTGAAATTTTTTTTGTGTTTTTGGTTTTTTTAAAACAACAAAAAGGATTTCGCGAGAAATATTATTATTATTATTATTTTTTTTAACAAATCTTTTACTTTTACGTTTTTCGTTTGAAATATTCTACCAGAAAGAAGAGAATGATATGAAAAAAAAAATTTAATTTAATTATATATAACATTAATTTTAGATTAGATTTTTTTTATGTATGTATGTATATTTGTTTATGTAATCATAAGAATTTAGTATATAATACACACATGAAGTGAGTATCGTAAAAGTTTTGTATATTATGTTTTTTTTATTGGGTACAAGAGGATTTGCAAAAAGAATTTCATATAAGATTTGTAGAAAAGCGAAATTCTCTAGAATTATTTTTGAAATGTTTACTCTCTTATGTGATGAAATTTTACGTAGATAAGATTTTTTTGTTATTTTGTAGTTTTAGTTGTGTAAATTTTAATTATATTACATTTTTAATAATTATTTATATAATTAAATTTAATTATATTTTTTTTTGTAAGATGTAGAATGGATTATGAAACATTAAAAATAAAGTTTAAATATATAGTTTTATGTAAGAATAACAAAAATTTGGTAATAATATCGATAAATATTCATATCCTTTCATTGAGTAATGATTAAATCGATTTTATTACATTGGAGAGCTAAAATTTTAGTCCTTTTACGTTCCAAATAGATATTTTACATAAGTTAAATTATAACATTTTGGTGATTCAAAATTGTCTTCTTCTTAATTTATGTTGCAATTTAATAATTAAACAGATTTTAAATGGTAATCTCAGTATTAGTTTTGATGGCTAAGAGCTGAACCGAACCAAGTCAGAAAAATATTAAGGGATTAAGTATATCAGCTCTAATTAATTCCTTTTGTTGTTTATTTCTACAATAATTGCATTAATTATTAATGCAATAATTATTGTAGAAATAAGCAGGAAGAACATTCGTGTAATTAATTTGAGTTGATATAGTTAATCACTTAATATTTTTCTGACTTGGTTCGGTTCAGCTCTGAGCCAGCAACGAAATCATTTTAATTATTAAATTGTAACATAAAAGATGAATTTAATTTGGACTTGCCAAAAAGACGAATCTTATTTACAAAAGGACGAATTTGAAACTGAATTGGACAATAATGCTTTTTATCTAGAAAAGATTATTGAAATATTAAAATTAATTTCGATTTGAAGTAAGTATTAAATAGTGGCATATATTCTTAAGTTACACTAAACTCCTCCAATTAAAATTTATAATTTTCTATTGAAAAATTAATTCGATTCAAAAAATTAATTCGATTCAAAAAATTTAATGTCTTAAGGATAGTTTCCTCCTTGTTTTTCGTTATAATTTCCATAAAATTCTTTCCATATCAAAATTATATGCTTATATACAGCCTAAATATATGCAATTCACAAAGGAAATATAAAGATATTTTTATAAAAATATTCTTATTTCTTCAACTTTGTCGGAAAACTTTAAAATTTAAAACTTAAAGAAAAAACTTTCATCATATCAGAATAATTTTCTTGTGACAATAAAATTTATTGAAAGTTAAATCCATCCACAAAAAAAAATAAAATTCATAAACTTTTACACAAATTTAATTATTACTTTGAGGAATAAAATTTTTGTTTTGGGGGGCAACAAAAAGGACCCCAAATTAAAGAAAGAGCATATTTAATTTTAATACAGTACACAAAATATAATTAGAAAATTCTCTATGTACAGATTGAAAAATATTTGAAAAACTTTATTAATTTTCAAATTATGCTTCCTCTTGTGTTGGGTTAAATATGTTTTTTTTTTTTTTATGTATGTATATCCAAGTTTTCTGTATATTATAGTTTGGTTAGTAATTAGTTTCTTAAAATAACTATCGAACCGTGAAATTGAGAAATTGCGGCTTTATTTAATTTAATTTAATTCAAAAAAAAAAAAAAAAGAAATAATAATTTCTTGTAAATAAATTTAATTATTTAATGAGACTTAAATTCAAAAAGAATGAAAAACTTTTCTCGGAATAAATATAAATTTTTTTAGTTAAAATAAAATAAACTTACAAAAAAAAATAAAATATTTAAAAAAAAAAAGTTAATTCTTCTTTAAATTAAGTATAAAAAGTTTTTTTAGCTTTTGAATTAAAAAGTTTTGTGTTTAGTTTAATATAAAGTTTTTTTTTCCTTATTCCATTTTATTGGTTTTTGGAATTATATATTTAAATTCGTCTATTGACTTGTGTAAAATACGATAATGAAAATATGAATTATAATTTTTTTTTGTAATATGCAAGAATTATAAATATTTAATAAAAGTTATTGGAAATGGTAAAACATTTATTTGAATTTATACTAAATTTTTGAGAATTTCGTTAAAAAATAAAATGATGATTTTAATTTTGTTTTTTTAAATATTTTTTCGTCTTGTCAGTCTTTACACTTTTACTTTAAGAGCCAAACAGAATATATGTCATTTTCGTCGGTCGCTGTGTTTTTCTCCAGCGATGGTTTCGCTGTCGTTGTCGCCCCTTGACCAAACACAATAGATCGTCGCGAAGAATTGGCAATTATCATAATTTAATTTGTGAAAATTATATTTTCATTATTGTGTGCTCTTTTAATTTTTAAATAAATTCAAAAAATGTCAAAACATAGCGACGAGCGAAAATATCAAATATCAATTGAAAAAACAACGACAACAACAACAACGAAGGGCGACATCATTATGGTTGAATAATACAAAATTAATATTTTTTTTTTTTTTTTTTTTTGACATTTCAATGCGAAGGACGACAGCGACAACGAAATATTATGTTTGGCTCTTTAAAATGAATCTAGTAATAAATGGCGGATAAAATTGAAATATTATTGGTCAGACTGGAGATCTTGTTGATATTTCTACAAAACTGATAACAAACTTCATAATAGCTCCACATTTTAATCCAAAAAAATTACGAATTTTCTTACTATACTCTGATTAATGATTGACGCCATCTAATACCGTTTGTACATTATTGATAGTTTCATTAAAAAAATCAATTTCTAACTCAAGTCAAGAAGTGAGATATGGAATATTTTAAATGAAAAATTCTGTCGAAAATTTTATCTCACTCTTTTCTTTTAAAATAAAACACCAATTAAATTTTTTTTACTAAAAATGATATAAAACCGACTGAAACTGTCATTAATGTAAAAATGGTATATCCAAATTAATAATTCCATAATTTCTGTCGACATTATAATATAGTACAAAATATTTAATATAATTATTCTTGGAAAATGGTTTTTAATTTTAATAATTCATTATTTTTAAATCCTCAACTACCAAAAATTTTCAATTCTTACGTATTTTTACAAAAAATATTTATAGAAATTTGTTAAGAAATTCCCTTACCATTTTCTCTACACAGACAAAAAAGGAAAATTTTAATCTACATTTAATCCTGTATTTTTACCTATCATAAAAATTTATTACATTTTAATCATAGATTGTTTTCTGTTTTGTTTAAATATTATTATTTTTTTGATTAAAAAAGAGAAAATTTTACAATTTATTTTTTCTTAAATAAATCGAGAAAAATAGAAAAACGTTTAACTACAAGAAAATGAAAATGAAAAAAAACACAACAAACATAAATTTAAAGTATATTTACGCACTTATCTCCATCGCCTCATCAAAATGAAATCTTTATAAATATCTATATAAAATTTTTTTTTAGTATTTTCTAATTTTCCAATTATTTTCTTTACACTCATCCTTTTTCTCAGATTTTCTTTTCTTTTTTTTGTGTTATAGGAAAATTTTTATTTGCCTCTCGCTTTCTTTTGGAAAAAACGAAAAACAATTTAATTTTTTTTTTTTTATGTATTTTAATCGTAAATTATGTGCTGTTGTATAGATTAAAATTTTCGGTATGTTGCCCAACAACAAGGATATATAAAGATTACAAAAAAAAAAAGAAAATTCAACTTAACACACTAAAATATCCTTTTTATTCAAGCTCGATAGCTTTTTAGTATAATATTTTTTTAACTTGTTTTTCCCAATCACAATTTTTTTCCTTTTTTTTTTTATCGTATATTTATTTAGATCGTAAAGAAGTAATATTCAATTTATAAGTTATAATTTATTGTTAAAACTTTCTTATTTTTTTGTTTGTTGCTTCACAAAAAAATTCACCCCAAACCCCCATATTAAAATGATCCACCAAAAAAACCCACCTTAAACTTTTTTTCTATATAGAAAAAATCAAACCATAGAAAATGAATAATAATAAATTTATTTATCCGGATTTTATTTTTTTGTTATATATATATTAATGTAGTAGTTGTGTAGAGTAATAAGGATTAAATGTTAGTATAGTAGTAGTGGGGGTAGGGGGGGTTGGTAAATGATTTTACTTTTATATACCAAAAGAAATGTTTTTTTTTTTTGAGAAAAGTCATAAAATAGAATGTCCTGTTTTTAAGATAAACATCAGTTATAATAATTTCATTTTTTGCCTTGATTTTTTATGTATATTTGTTGTTTTACCAAAAAAACTCCTTTAAATATTATATCTGTAAGCAAGAAAAGAAAACAAACAAACACCCTGGCTGGATGTCCTTTTAACACTAGGTTATTTAAATGTTTTATATTTTTTTGGAAAAACAAATCTACTTCTTTATATCTGACAATGTAGTGTAGAGGGTGTAAAGAATCTCATGATTAAGAAAATTTTTCTGTATAGATAAACTAAAATCACACAAAAACAAAAAAAAAAATATCATAGGATCACAAAAGGAGGTGAAGGAGATTGAGGAATAACATTAGACTATTTAAAAATATTCTCTTCTACTATATAATTTTTTGTATTTCATTTTTTGGGCAATAAAATCGGAATAATGCCCCAACAAAAAAAAAAAGGACTATAATTATTGCTGAAGAAATATACAACAAAATAATTTCAGATTTTGTAATTATGTTTTTTTTTTGTATATGTATTGTATATAGTCGAAAAAAGTTTTTGTTGTTGTTTGTTACCAATTTCTTGTAAGGACATCCCTTTAGTTAGAGGATGATAGAATTTTAACAAATATAATTATTACCAATTTGAATATATTTTCTGTTGTTACAGTTTTTATTATTTGGGTAATAAAAAAAAATTTTTTTTCTGTTTTTTTATTATTTGGAAAAATTAAATTAAATCTTTATTTCGGGGTAGAGGAAATTTTTTTTTGTTAAATTTTCTATTTTTTTGCATTTTTAATTGCAGTTTTTTCCTTTTTTCCCAGGGAAAAAAAAAAAGATAATTAAAAATTTTTTCTAATTGTAAAAAAAGTAAATTAATTCTATCCAATTTTCTTGTTAATTTTTCTATTATAACGGTTTTCTTTACCATACCTAACTTCCGAAATCTTCCGAATACAATAATAACTATAATTATACAAAATTTATTTTCTTACCACTTCTTTCTAATTAATCCCTTTTTCTTTCTTGTTGTTGGACTATAAATATTTAGGTATTATTATCCTTTTTGCTATATAAAAATATACATGAGAGAAAAAAAAAGGATTGTGGCTAAATAGTCGGATGATAAAAGATAATGTAAATAATTGTTTTATTTTTATATACGTTTGGTTTTTTTTTCTTCTTTGGTTTGTGTTTATCTCTAATAATAATATTTTTTTTTCCTCAAAAGTTTTGTAAAAACGAGAAATCTAAAGACTAATTTTCCCCAAAAAATTCGTTAACAGTTTTTGGCCTTACAAGGACGAAATAAAAAAAAAAAAAAAAAACTAAAAACAAAAATTATCCTACAAATATTTATATAACAATAAAGAAAAATTTTCTAATTTTTTTTCGTTTTTACTTTAACAAATTTATTTTTATTATGAAAAAGTTTTTCTATATTTATGTGTGTGTGTGTGTATTTAACTTTTCCTTTTCAATATAAAAAAATATCAAAATCATATAATAATCATCCTCGGGAAAATATCAAAAATTTTCTCAAAAAAAAAAAAATGAAGAAGAAATTTTTGGGTGAAAATTTATTTATATAAAAAAAAATTCTCTGAATGATTTTTTTTTGTTGTATATTGTGTGTATACGTGTATTAATCGATTTTGAATTGGTTTTTCCTTTATTTTATTATTTTTGCCTATTTTCTAAAAATCCACATACTCTTTTATACACACAAAGAAGAAGATGTGTAAAAGGATCAGAAAATTTTGTTTTTAAGATAACAAAAAAAAAATAATGTAGAGAAAAATAAATAAATGGAAAAAAAATAAACGAAAATATACAATAATAAAATTTTATATGTTTTATCATGGAAATTTGAATATATATATAGAAGGAAAATAAGGATATTTAAAAAAAATAAAAGAAGAAGAGGAGACTAACATAAAAAAAAAATGTTCATTTGCATAAATCAAAAGATTTAGAAATAAGAATGTGTACACTAAAATATAGTACAGTGTCGATTATATGAAAGTGAAATATTTATTGTATAGAAAAGAGTCAAAAAATCAAAATGTCTTATAATATAAAAATATTTATTGTAAACGAATAGCAAAGTATAGAAACAAAATAAATGGAAAATGTTCTTCTACTAGTAACTTAGTTTCTCTAATAACTGAAATTAAGGCATTACTTAGTGCAGAATATTTTACCATAAATGGAAAAATTATGTGAAAATATAATCAATTAATTGTTAGTTAATGTTGGGGTTCCACTTCTTCGAATTTTTACCCAAAGTGGTCTGGTATATTATTAGGTAATATTTTGTATTTGTTACTACACTAATTAATTAGAGAATGTATCGTCGGGTCCATGCCAAAACCGCGAATGTGCGTTTTTAATGAAATTGGGTTTTTAATGCCAGAAATTGTAAAATTTCAAAATCTACAATATGCAAAAACCACAAATGTGCAATTCGTCGTAGTTTTTTTAATATTAAAAAATTTCTGTATCGCTTATATTAAAATTTCTATATCGCTTATATATGAATTTCACAAATCGGCAAAAATTAAAACGCGATTTTCTCGAAACTGTAATATTGCACTTTCGCGGTTTTGGCATGGACCCGACGTTATTATAATTGAGATTGAAATTGATAACCCAAAAATTTTATAATTTACCACAATATTACAATTGTTATTAGTATCAAAATCAGACTACAAACAATCAAAGACACAAATTTTCTATATTTCTATAATTGAAACTATTAAAATTTCCAAAAACAAAAAAATTAAATTAATTTTTCAAAATTTTCATTTCAATATTACAAACAAAATTAAATCTAAAATGTCTTTTCGTTTTTAATTGAAATGTCTCAATTTTTTTTATACTAAATCGTATAAAATATTTATCCTTGAAATTAATATTATCTTTATATATTTTTTTATCTATTTATCAAAATGTTTCCCGAAATAAAATATTTCTATTTCTATATAAAAAAAATTGTATTAAAATATAATATCCTTAAATAAAAATCTTAATGTAAAGATAAAATCTTAAATAACAAAAAAAAAAAAAGAATGGTTGAAAGAATTTTACAATTTTTTGTAATTTTTTAATAAATTTAACAGATGGTCAACATTTATAAAATATAAATATTAATTTTATTGGAAAATTTATTTAACATCATAAAATTTCATCAATTTCCTTTTAAAACTATATAAACTTTACACTTTATTATTATTATTTTTCGTAAATCTTTCTATGGTCTAATGCATATTTATTAACAAAATTACATGAAAATAAATAAAGTGTATAGTAAATATTTGAAATTTCTGACACTTTTCCATTTAAAACGATTTTTGTATATGGAAAATATTTTGTTTTAATTTATTGAAGTTTACCAAAAATATTAAATGTATATAATAGAGAAATGTTTCATATCAATGATAAACTTTTTAATACATATATACGTCGCGTTTTACACGTTCAACATTTTATTTAGCCCATTTTCTACTTCATTCATTTTTTGATATTTCCATATATCACTTTTTATTTCGCAACAAAAACGAGATGAAAAGCAACTAAAAATGTGGTCTTATCCTTTCGTTTGATTTAGAAAATTCATGAAATAAAAACTGATGGAAAAATGTTGAAAGAAAATGCAGCAAAGTGAGTACTGATAAAATAATAAACGAGAAATGTTAAATAAGTTAGAAAGTGATGAAAAATAGAAAAATGCTTACAGGAAAATATTGAACATGTAAATGTTGTATACGAACGAAAAACGTTAAAATTTTTAAATTTATTAAAGTTGACATTTTTTGTATATATATTTTACAATCTATTATACAATGACAAAACTATACTATCATAGAGAGAGAGAGAGATTGTAAACGCGCCTTCACTATATAAATTTTGGTGTCATTCTCTGTGTTTGCATGTTTATTTATTATTATTAGTTGATTCTATACTATTATAATGCACATTTTTCTATTAGCGAAAAGGATATTTTTCCTTTTTCGTGTATCTTTCATCCCTATATTACATTTTATACATATGTATACATATTATTTCTGTCATTTTTGTTGAAATTTATGCTTAAAGCAGAAATTTTCATTTTAAAAAGCTTGTTTAACAAAAAAAAAAAAAAAATTGACTGTTTTGTTAGAAAATTATAACACGTTCATTGTGATCGTGACTTTATAAGAATAATAAGGAATATTTTTTGAAGAGTCCTTTAAAGCGTGATTAATTTGAATTAAAAAATAACAATTTTATAGTGTTTGGTATACATTATACTTATTATATGAAAGTTATCTTTTCAAACAATAATTAATTACAATATGTTCTTTAGAAAAAATATTCAGGAAAATTGAAATTTATAAAAGGACATCTGTTTATCTACCAAATTTTCCAATTAAAAACTGATTTAAAATTAAATTGATTTTTTTTTTTCTACGAAAAAATTAAGAACGAATAAAAAGTTTCTAGGAAAAATTAAAAACGAATAGAAAATTTCAATTGAAATGTAACCAACATTTATATTATTATAATTAAAAGTTTCTTACCACACCATTTCCCAAAAAATATGGTTACAAATATAGATTAATTTTTGTTACTTTTTCTTAGAAAAATATGTTTTTATTATTAAAATTACACGAGCACAAAATTTTTTTTTTCTAGTTAATTTTGAATTTATAAGGAAAATTTTCAAAAAAGAAAAAATGTATAATATAAATAAAATAAATTTAATCTTTTTGATTATTAACATTTTAATTTAATTATTTTGTTTTTACTTTTATTTAAAGAAAATATATTTTAATGAGCAAAAGATATTTTATTTCAATTTTATAGTTTTGTGAAAAATAAAATATGAAAAACAAATTAGAAAACAAAGAAAGCTTAAAAATAATTTTTCTGTTATATACTTCAAATTTACAATAATTAAATAAAATATATATAAGAAAAGTATAATCATTAAATTTAAATTATTCTTATATTTCAATTTTAATTCTTTTCATATCTTATCGTTATAAAGTTTATTTAAAAATACATAAATCTAAAATAGATCTGTCTTCAATCCGTGGGGAGGGTTATAAGAATTGCATTAAATAGTAGCTATTCAAATTACCATATAATTTGCTTTTTTTATATATATGAATAATGTTGATTCATTTGTGGATTTGGTATGCATAAAAGTTATGTAAGATAAAATGCATTTCAATTATTATATAAAAAAATTTTTTAAGATTGTTTCCGCAACAAATCTCCCACTGTGCACTGATTCGTCAAAGTAAATTTCTAATTTTAATGGTAGATTTTTATAATGATATAGTGCAGTAAAGTTTTTAGCTCTGAGGATAGAATCCGTGGATTTAAATAAAAGTACTAAGAATTTAGATATGAAATTTAAATTGTTTCGTTGTTTGGCAGCAACATGTGCTGCCAAGCAACCAAAACCAACTAATTTAACTTCTCAAATTACTACTCGTATATTCAGAAATTTACTGGCACCAAAATCTGTGTTGCTTTTGTTCTTTGCTAAGATGACTTAAATTCTTATATACCAATTTGAAAACAAGTTAGATCTAAATTCGCTATAAAATAATATGAATTTGAATACCATAATAAATAAAATTCAGTCTGTGGCGCCATAAAATTATTGAAAATTTTTATTTATGACTAATTTAATTTAATATCTAATTTAAGTCAAATATCAATTTGTAAATATTTTTATATATCAATTGCAATTTATTTTAAATATAAATTATAATTTTAAATAATTATAAAAATCAACAAAACAAAAATTTAATTATAAATATAGTTTTTAGCCTAAAATTTTAGATTAACTTTTAATTTAAATATTTTTGGACACTTTTTGTATAGTATAAAAAACGAATTTTTCATCTGCTTTGAAACAATAATCATAAATATTGAAAATTAATATTTATATTCATGCATTCGTTATGTCAATATACAATATTTTTGCCTAAAATCTCATTAAAAATTATTTTCCAATTTTTGATAATCGATTTTAGTTTTGCAAATTTGGCGGGGGGTGGGTGGAACAAAATTAAATTTATAAATTTATGATTTTATTTTTATATTGAAATATCGATAACTATATTAAATTTGAGTAGTAAATCAATATTTGCGGAAAATTTATAATTGGTTTTTTTTCTCTATATAGTTCACAAAGATTTATTTATTAAATTATAATTTTTGTGATGTAAGAGTTTTTCTATATATAAAATTTTCAAAATTGTGTTTTCATATAATTTATTATTTTAATTGATAAATTTTAATAAATATTTTTGAATTAATTTAGTTAATTTTGAAATTAATTAAGTTATTTTTAGATTATTCTGTGAGAATGAATTTATGATTTTAGATTTTTCTATATAATTTTATTGAAAAAATTTAATCAATATTTTTAATGAAAAAATCATTTTAAAAGCTTGTGTATACTACTACCAAAAAGGAAAAAAATATCTATATAATAAAAGAAATTAACAATACAGGCACGTGTCGATATTAGTTTTCTGAGGATAATATTTAGTATATAGATGTTTCACACATTACGGAGAAAAATTTCACTTGAATTGATCCAAAAATTCCACTAGAAAAAACCAATAATGTTGAAAGAAATTTTATTAAAAAAAAAAAGTTCGTATACATAAAAATTCCACACAACTCTAAAAGACACAAAGAGTAGATCCTTCAAGCGGTAGATCTTTTGTTCGGTAGGATTGGTTTGAAGAAATATACATGTTTTTTTTTCGTTATATTTTTAATTGATATTTTTAATGACTAAATTATTATATTATAGATTTTCGTTTTAGTCAAAAAATAAACCATTCCTTTATTATCGTTTAATTATTTGCATATACAGATATTAAGAAATTTCATATATGCAGAATCGTCAACACAGAAATTCTGTTTTACTCAACGAACTATAATTATAGAAGGCTTAAAAGGTTAGAATTCGTGTTCCAACATATGACAGCGACGCTGGGGTAAAATGACAGTTGGCGAATGTAAATTTAGTAATTAAGCCATGTACTATTTGGTGTAAAAATAGAAGTCGTGACGTCACTCGTTATTCTCAAATTTTTATTGCTTTCTACGAAAAAATTAAATATTATTTAAATTATAATTAATTTTAAATTATGCAATAAAAATGATAAATTATGCAAAAAAAATTTGAGAATAACGAGTGACGTTACGACTTCTATTTTTACACCAAATAGTATATGGCTTAATTATTACATTTATATCCGCCAACTGTCATTTTACCCCAGCGTCACTGTCAGATGTTGGGACCAATCATTTATATGAAAACATAACCTCTTTAGGCTTCATTTATCTACAATAAATTAAATTTTCCTGGAAAATAATATAGGGATTTACATAAATGTCTGTTAAAATTTCTCTTTTAAGAAAAGTACAACATTTCCCATAAAGGATATTAAATTTTGAGAATTACCAAAACATTAACTTTCAGTTATACCTCATTTTCCAATTGAAAAGTGAATATTGTCCTCCGTCAACGCAGGCATTTTCAATAAAAATGTCCTGACATTTAATATGACATTTTCAATAAAAAATTTCCTTTAACAATATACAATAATTTCCTATTCTATTTCCAATACAATAATTCAAATTTTTTTCCAGTTCAAATATAAGGAAATATATTTGATTTTCCAGTTCAAATATATAAAAAAGGGATATATATATATCCCTTTTTCCAATTTCAAAACATTTTAATCCGATGGAAAATTATTCTATGAGAAATATATGGAAATGGGTAAACAAAATAAGAATTTTTTGTTTTCATGTGCACTTTGGGAAAACCAAAACAATAAAAAAAAAAAAATCGGGGAAAATGAAAACCTAACCAAAAAATACATTCAAACAAATATAGATGATTACACAAATAGGAATACAATATAAATGTATATAAAATTGTAATATGAAATTTGTTAAGGTAAATTGGGTATAAGAATTTGTTCACTCTAAAGGATAATTTAATATTATATAGAAAAAAAAAAGAAATGGGAGAAAATAAAATATCCTTGAACAAATACATATATACGTATATATAAACGAGAGAAACTTTTGTCCTTAAATCAATAGGGTATACCATGTGAATCTGTGCATAAGTTTATCTAATAAGAAAAACTTGGTATACACTGTTCGAAATAATTCAATTAAGTACTCTCAATAAATTTAATTTTTAATTGAAAATTTCCCATTATTCTAGTATTTTAAGTTCAATTTTCAATTCAAATTCGGTCTTAACAATTGAAAATCATTTTATTATAAACAAAATTTGTCTATTTTCTAGAATTTTCATGTAAAGTTTTTATTTCTACAATTTGAATTGAATCTGAGGACGAATCTTTGAAGAAGTTCGAAAATGATTACTAAAAGAACAAATTTAATTTCGAAAGGCACGTATTTAAATTGTATACAAAAATTTGAATTTGAATTTTTCCTATCAATGCTATGAAATTTAAATTTTTTTAACAGTGTCCAACTCTTAATATTTTATTAGAAATAACAACCAAAAATTGGTGTTGTATATATTCGTTTTGCATTTAACTAACCAATAAACCAATATGTGTAATAGGAGATAAGGAAAAATGTTTCGAGAAAAAAATGTATTAATATATATCAATGGATCCTTTATATAGTTTTTTTCTTCTTTCTTTTATCGCAAAGTTTTTTTCCAATTTTCACAGTCAAATGAAAAATAGTAGAATTCATTTTTACTCCTTTATATATTCATTTTTAACTATATGTTAAAATTTATTTTTTATTGAAAATAATGGTATCGAATGAAACATTTAAATGACAATTTATATAGCTATATAGTTTATGCTACAAATCAAAATTGAATGTCCGGTAACTAATAGCTATATAAAGAGAAAGTTCATTTTCTATACAATAAAAAAAGAAGAAAATGTATTGGAGAAAATTAGAATTTATTGTCATAGTTTTTTTTTTTTCAATAAAATATAGTAAATGACTATTATTACTATTTACTTTCTTTTTTTCCAATATAAAACTGTTTCAAGTTAAGATTAACTTTTGTGATATATTGAAAAGTGGAAATTTTAATATTTATTAATTATATAGTTTAAAAGTGGAGGATATTAAAAGATACTTCTTGTTTTTTTTTAATTTGGAATTTATTTCTATTTGATTTTGAAGATTATTTTGTATTTAAATAGTCAAATAAATTGTGATATTGTAAATTTCTTTATTAAGATGTGGTATCATATATTGGATAGAATTAATATTAGTTTTACTTCAATAAAGGGAAAAGTGAGGATGATATGTGGATTTGCTATATTTGCCCCTAAGAACTGAAAACCTTGGAATTGGAGGATTACTTTATAAAGTTATAAAAGTCATTTAAGCTGTGGTGTACGGGCTTTAATGACATTCTGTTTATTAGTCAATTGTCAAATAGATATTACAAAAATTTGTTTGCACGCTATTTTTATGCTAAATTATGATTTCTGGGTAATTTATAGAATTACCCAGAAATCATATAAGCATAAATTTTTTTTATAATCTTTTTAACAATTTTTGACGCCATAATTATACTCAAAATAATAATTTATTCAAGATGATAATCTGTAAATATGCAATAAATAATATTTTATTTCTTCATAAAATTATGCAATTTATTTGAATTCTTGGTTTAATGTACATTATATTGTATTTGTCTGATATAAAATTAATCTATAAAAAGGTTCATCTTTATGTTAGACTATCGACTTTTAAAATTACCTAAACTCTAAAATACTCTATCCTTTTCATTACTATATTATACTATGTTTCAAAATGTAATTTGTATACCAAATTTATCAAAATTTCAATCCCGGTGAAATGTGTTTTATAGACAAAATTAAATTTTGAGACATTATATCCAATTAAGTATGTACACGTTTTTTCTTTCATTATCCATTTTTGAAGTTAACATAAAATTTGATTGAATTTAATCTAAAAAAAAAAAAATTACTTTGAAAAACTTTTTTTTTTAAAAAAAAATTTACTTCATTCCATAAGAAAAAGTTAATAATTTTTAAGTATTTTTATATTTATTTTTTTTAATAAATCATAAAATTGACTTTGATTTTCTTTATCTTTTAGAAATTACATAAGAGAAGAAGAAAAAAATTTACAATTTTCATTTTTGTACGATAATTTAAATTCAATCAGTAAGAAATACACGACGATAGCGAAAAGAATGTTTGAAATAGTCTAAAACAGTTTTTTTTTTTCATCTTTTTCTACAATATTTTTTATTTTATATCTAAATATTTTTAATGATTTTTTTTTTCTGTACTCTTCCTTTACAAAAACATGAAATTTCTTTGCGAAAATGTATATATAAAAAAAAGATGAAGAAATATTTGAAATATCCTTTTCGTATCTTCGTAAGATTTTGGTTTTTTTTTTTTCAAATCAATAATCAATTTTTTTTTTCTCTCTCTTTGGTTTATTTTTTTTTATAGTTTGTGTGAAAATTTGGTTTTTTTCTTCGTTTTTTTTTTTTGTGTTGTCGACATCGTTTTTGCACAACACAAAGTATCTTTTCGGATATAAAAATTTATATATATAAATCTTACAAAAATATAAAATCTATATATATATATAATATTGTGTCTGTTTATCACAAATCCCAGGACCTTAAAGTCCTTTTATATATTGTATATATTTTATTTTTGTATCGAAGCAACGAATTGAGATATAAATGTTTTTTAGCCCCCGGGAAAAAAAATTCTCTCTTGTCTTCAATATAAGAAAAAAAAAATATTCTTTAAAAAATTTTCACCCCAACGGGTATAAATATATATTTTTTTTGACGTTTGTTATCCTGTTTTAAGGATTTCCTTTTTTTCTTTTCGTGGTTTATTTTTTTTTTGTTGTTACTTTTTTTATTTTATACTTTTAGTGTTTATATTTTATACATTTTTTTTACCTCATGTTGTATACTCTCCCTTCCAACCCATCTTTGAAGGTCGTTTATCTGAAAATTATTTAGGAGGTGTTGCAAAAAAAAAAAAAACAAACAACGAACTGGCGAAGGATTTTCCTTTTTGCCTATATATGGAATATGTTTTATGAGAATGGTCGTATCTTTAAAGAAAGAAAAAATAATGAACATTATTTTTATCCTGTATCCTCTTTGCGATAAAATAAAATTGTTTGTGTATGGTTACACCCTGTATATTTTTTTTTCTTCCAAAATTCTTTCTAGATTCTCTATTTATGATTTTTATAAATAAGAAATTGTTTATAGTTTTTTTGGTCTTGTGATTTAATTTATTAAATTTCTCAAACCAAAAAAACTATATGATTTTTGTATGTTGCAGCTTTTTTTCGGGAATATTCAATCAATGGATAATAATTTTTTAAATACTATGAAAGGATATAAAAATATTTGTTAGTACGTATACTCGTATAAAAAAAAACATTTATGAATTTATGAGCTTGTTTTGAGATTATAAAGTGAGAGAAGATAAAAATGATTGATGAATAAAAATTATAATAAAATACTTAAAAAATAATGGAAAATTAATGTGGATAAATAAATTTTGCAGATGACTTTATTTCTATATGTCAAATTATTGACGACTAAATTATGTAAAAAAATATAGTTTTATGTATGAATATTTTGATTATTCTGGAAGACAGTAATTCCTCACATTGGAAATTAAGACATTTTCATAATTTTTGATTATTTATATTTATATCCACTACGATGAATAATCGCTTGTTAATTAATTTACAATTTACATTATTCGAATATTGGTATTAATTTCCAAATTACTGCATATTTTTGTAGGTGTGAATTGATAATGTAATTCATTTTCTTAAATATTGCAAAATATTTTGCAGTTTGCATTTTGTTATAATATTATATTACATTGCATTACAGTCTAATTAAATAACTAGTGAAAAAAAACTTTACATTTAGAGATTATCCTTTTAATTATGTTAAATGTCTATACATTTTTTCTATTTTCCCACTTACACAAAAACTATTTATCTATTTTTATATGCCACTAAATCTATTCATAAAAAAACATAAAAATTGTAATATGTATTATATTATTTCATATTCTTGCATAGAACATACATAAATTTTTTTAGCTTTCTTTTATATATTAAAAATGTTTACAAAAAAAAAAAAAAATTGTCAACAACCAAAAGCTAAAAAAAAAAACCTCATTAGCTTAAGTTTAATTCAGTAAAAAAAAAAACTGAGCTCTTCTCGCGAACATAAATAATTAGACCCTTGAGAAATTTTCATACCATAAAGCAATAAAGGTGATAAAAATTATATAAATTATATTTTTCACAATTTTTTTCCTTTTTTTTTTCTTTTGCATACATAAAAAGGAGAGTAGTGAAAAATCTTTTTTTTTTTTTTTTTTGTTAACAAAAAAGGATATAATATAAAAAATGGCTATATATACGCACACCCACACATAGATAACCAATTATTATTATTATTAAGTATATAAATTCATTATTATAGTAGACTTTAACACGGAAGACTTAATGTCAAAAGAATATATAGGGGGCATAAAAAATATTAACCCTCTGTTTAAGCATAAAATATACATAAAAATTATATATCTATATAAGAATAATCTGTTACTATAAAATCTTCCTATATATAGATACAATAATATAAATGTTTCCTCTTTTTGGAAGGTATAATAAGGCGAGAAGGAGGGAGGTATGATTTTTGTGATAAAAAACGTGATATGTAAAATTTTTATGTACATCAAAATTCACCAAACGACAAAAAAAAAAATTGAATATGGGAAAAAACAAAATTTGTTAAAGCATATTTTCAAAATTATTACAAATAAAAAAGTGCTCTTAAGTAGATAATTATCATTATAATTATATTAATAAAAGATTATATAGCTATAGTATATATATTTTATGTAAAATGGCAAAAGTCAAAAAGTATAGAAAATTAGGAATCAAATTAAAGTTTATAGAGAGAAATGGTTTTTTTTTCTTAATTGGTTCAAGTCACGTCATTTTGAGATATATATAAATTAATGATTATTTTTAATGATAAGTTCTGTTGTGGATATTCTAAAAAATGTGTTATTGGTATAATAATCTCTAAAATAAAATGTCTCTAAAATTTAAGTTAGAAAATGAATAAGCATAGTCCTTAAATGGGTTGGAATAAAATGAATTTCGAAATAGAAACAATATTTAGAATAAAGTTTTTATATAATTTAATTTTTTTTTATATTATTTAAGTTATATTAAATCCATAATATTAATTTAATTTTGTAATCATGTATTTTTCTGATATAGTTATAATATTATAGTTGAATTACTAATCCTTATTGTAGGATTAAAACTTATTTTAGTGGACCTTAATTCATATTTATTCTATTTTAATTGGTTCACTAATTATTAATTCTTCTTTTATTCATCCAATCGACATTAAACCATAAAAACAAAATGGCATTTCAGTTTGGCAAAGTACTTAAAATATGTATTTATCACTTTTGTTTTAGTAGATTTATTAATATTGAAAATTGCCCAAATTACCAATTGTTCATTATCCGACTTCACTACTTTTACAAACAAAAATAATCGATTTAAATAATTAATTAGATTTTTTTTACGTATTAAAATCTAATTGATATAGAAAAAATATTTGAAAAAATTAGAATTATTTTTTAACCAAATTTTCTTTATAAAGTTTTATTAAAATTTCAGAAAATTTCTCCAAAAAAAAATTGAATTTTTATTACAAAAATTTGTTGGGCACTCTTTTATAAAATCACCCAGAAATCATATAAGCATAAACCATTAATAATCATGTTACCCCTTTTTGATGCCAGAACTTAAAACTTTTTTTTTTTATCTCATTTAAGTTTATAGCCTGTAAATATGCAATATTTATATTTTATTTATTCATAAAAGTATGCAATTTCTTTAAATTCATCATTTTTTTTTGTCTTATATTTCTTTGAAATAAAATTAATCTAATAAAAATGTTCCACTATCGATTGACTATTAAAATTAATTGAAAATTAATTATTTGAAAATTTTTAACTTATTTTCAAATTTAACACTTCAAATTTTACCGGAAAAAAAATACATTTTTTTCACCATTTTTGTTTATTGGTTAATTTGTAAATAACAAAAAAAAAATAATAATAATTTTTACAATTTTCTAAATTATTTTTTTATTGAATTCAATGATTTGGAAAAACTGAGGTTACCACCAAAAAAAAGAAAGAAACAATTTATTTTTTGGTTTGGTTTTGGTTTTTGTTAGAATTTTTTGCTGGAAAGTGAAAAATAGACAAAACCAACCATGAAATATTAAAATAAACAAAAAAAAAAAAATATTATAACCTTAAAAAAAGTATACCAAAATTTTTCCAATTTATCAAATTGAATTGAAATTATATATTTTATATTTTTTATGATTTTTTTTTTTTAATATTTTACTGATTTTATTTATACATATTTATTTTTTTTCTATATGTACGTATACCAAAAAAGTAGGAAAATTGTTAAATTTTTTATTAATATAATTTCTTTTTCTACAGTGAAATGAAGTTATAAGAATTTTTTTTTGCCCAACAATTTTTTTGATTTACGAATTTTTATTTTTTTTTTATACATATAAAGGATGGGGTTTGGAAGCGAGGATAAATTTCTGGGAAATTGAATTAAAATGTTTTATTTTTCTTTTATAGAAAAACAGGTAAAATTTCAAGAATTTCCAATTTTTTTTTGTTTGCTTTTGGAAAATTTTCTATATTCCGAACGAGTATATTCAATAAATATTATTTTTTTTTTTTTATTGTTATTAAAAATGAACTTTAATGTTCAATAGTCCATTCGGTGAGTGAATTTAAATTAAAAATATATTTTTCATTAGTAATGGATACTATATAAATCCAGGGTTGGTATAGTTTAATCTTAAAAGCTGAATTACAGACCAGAAAAATTTTACTCTGGTAATTATTTGTCATAAATGGCGCAGGGAAATAACTTCACATTCAAACTATAATAACTTTACTCATGTTTGAAATATAATAGAAGCTATCAATGTTGCCCTAAGTTGACTAAATTATATAGAAATTTAAAGATTGAGAGAAACGAGCTTTCTGCAACTTATGGTTCTGAAATCATATAAAATTAGTAGACATCTTATTGCAATAGAACTTCTAACAGATATGTTTAGGTCTAAATCGGTTTTTTGATCCAGTAAAAAGAAGATAATGGAGTAGAAGGGACGCAAATCAAATGAAAAAGAAATGGACTTAAAAGTGTAAAACAAAATATTCAGAAGTAAAAATTCAATATTAATTCATTCATAATATAATATCCTTTATAAAATTCATTTCCTGTTTTGTCTACAAAATTAATCAAATTTGAAATTTCCTGACCTTATATGTGTCTATTAAAATATTACACGTTCCTCTGATTTATCTCATCCTTTAATGTTTTGTTTTAAATAAAATTTGATTTAAAATTTGATTTTATCTATATTCTTTTATTACTAAATTGAAATATAATTTTAATATTATCCTAAATTTCAGTAACATATCTGTACATTATACATTCGAAAGCAAAATCTGTTTTAAAATAATATTTAATAATAAATATTATACATCACGTATACAATATTAACATTTATTTAAGTTTTGCAAATCTGTAAAATGGTAAAAATTGCTAAAGTTCATATTTAAAATTTGTTTTATCATATAAAAAATTAACATTTTCATAAATTTCATATGTATATATTAATACTTTACCCCAGAAATTGTATATTATGTATTATTATTTGGTAAAAGATTCAACCAGATGGTATTATAATAGTGAAATATTACCACTACAGACTAATTGGAATTTGATTTTTTTCACCATGCATTTATATTATATTATTATTTTATATTCAATTTTTCAGCAATCTCCGGTCATTACATATTGATGTTTCATCTTGTTTTACACAATATTAAAGGATTTTACATAATAACGATACTATGCGGCTATAGTAAATCTACTTTTGTATATTATAAAACATTCAAAATTGATTGGAGTATATAGTAAAATTTTTGAGGTGGTGATTTTATTTTATGTAGTATAATTTTGCTGTTGTATGATTATATAGGATCTATATAGATAACAGTCATAAAAGTTCAATTTTCCGTAATTTCAATTCGGACATAATAGTAAATTGAAATTGGTTATTGATAATTTGTACATTCGGACGATATGAAATACATTGTAGGAAATTACAAATGAAATTGAACAGGCAGAAAAAAAAATAAGATCAGTTTGTTAAGGGTGTTCTTTTTTTGGGATATTATTGACTTTAAATTTGATTATAGGATAAATTTTCAGAAATTAAAGTTAATTATTTTTCAATTTATTTTGTTTTATGTAGAATGTCAGAAATCAATATGTTAGTTACTTTTAAAGAGTATATATGTATGGGTAATATCCTAATAGAAATTTTAACTAAACCAAAATAGTGTCATTAGGGAGAACATTTTTCTGCCGTATTTCCTGCAAATTACTTTTAAATTAACTTCCAGATCAACTGAGTTAACTTTAAAAAACTTTTCCTACCGAAAACAGTGCGTTTTTCTTTGTAAAAGTGATCCGATCAGTGCTGCTTACGTTTCCGAATTTCCGAATATGTGTTTTGTTTGGTATAATTCCAAAGCGTAGAATGTTCAAAAATTATATTTATCGGAAGCAATTGTTTTTTGTCCGAAAATATGATGTTTCTCTGTGTGGCAAACGTAGTTCGATCGGAAACGTAAATTTAGTTGAGGACAAGAAAATTCATTAGTCCTAAAATTTAATCTTCAATTTTTCTATACTTATTATAGAGTATAGCATCAACAGATTACAAAAAACTTCAATTTAAATATCAAATCTAATTTCGAAAAAAACAATAATAATAATTTAAACACACAAAAAAAAAGAATCAATTTCCAATTAAATTTTCTTTCCTATCTACAATTTATTCGATAAATTTCACCCATTCAAAATAAATGAAGCTAATTATTAATTTCCGAACATTATCGTGAATATTTGACCATCTAAATATAATATTTATTTGCCATGTTCGCTGAATTTTAATGTTTTTACCTCTCATGGTATATTGATATTATTTTTTTTTTTTAACATTAAAGTATCTATAAATATTTAGATAATAATAATAAATGTTAATATGTATATGGATATAAAAATACTATACAATTTCGTGTCGTTTATATCATCCTTAAAATATTTAAACTCATGTTATAATAACCAAAAAATTTTGAAAATATCATATACCGCATATTAAAACTTTATATATATAGAAAATGTTGTTGTACCATCTATAAATAATCGATCTAAAAAAAAATTATCTAAAAAATATAAATTAACTTGTAACATTTAAACATTATTATATTTTATATAGATAATTTTTCGTATATAATATAATTTTCTATATTTGATTAAGCAATTTATTCAATTATAAATTAATTATATAAAATATTAAATTTTTTATATATTTGGTAATATATTTTCATAATGATTTATGTATTTATATGGTGGATTTTTCAAATGTAAATGTATATACAAAAAGGATTAAATTTTTTGGTTTTGATTGAAACAATATTTGCGGTTGACCTCTGAAATTAGAAAACTTTCAATAAAATCGTATATCAAAAATATAAAATGAAAAATCATATAATTAATAAATTTCAAAAAAAATAATTGAGAAAAATAACTTAAAAACAAATGATTTTAAATTGAAATAAAATTTTAATTAAAAATTTACAAAAAGAAAAGTTTTTTTAGTTTTTATTTTTACAATAATTAAATTTTTTATCGGTTTGGCAAAAACTTTTCTTAAGATTTTTCTTCTTTATATACTTAAATCTTAAATATAATATAATTTGTACCAAATGGATTTCTATATTATAGTACCTTAAGTAAAGAAAAAAAAAGTTTGTTTTGTTGTTATTGTTTTTATTTTTTTACCTTTTATTTAAAAAGGATAATAAGATTTAAAAGATTTTCTTTATATTTTAACACATCTAAAAATAATTCACATAGATTTATATGCTTAAAGCTTAAGGAAGTTTAAATAATGTTGACAGATTTAATATCTATACTATTATATACTCTCTATATACTATTTTTCTGATGGTATTATATATACCAGTATAAAAAGGATATCATTGTAAAGTGACTTACTATGAATATTTCTTGTTTTCTATACTTATATATTTTTAAATAGTTTTATCGCAGAAAACTTTCTTAAAAACAAAAAAATACAAGTTTTATTAGTATTTTTTTTTTTTTACTATTTTTAAAACAAATAAAATTAAGTTAAAGGATTTTATATTATATTATTTAGCTAGGAAGGAAATATAAATTGAAATTTAAGTTTATATTCTTTATAAAATTTTCAAATTGAATTTTAGGAGAATGTTGAGATGTTTAGAAAATAGAAATTTTATAGATTTTTTAAAAAAATATTTTGTAAATATTGTTTTTTTTTTAAATCAGACGAAAAGGAAAATACTAATGTCATAAATAGAATTTGTTTTATAAATCGAAACATTCAATTTTCAATATAAAAGAAGTCGGACAGAGTGAAAATTATGTTAATTTTAAATTATAGAAAAAATAAATAGACAAATATAAATACGGTAGACAAATTTTGACAACTGATGGAGAAATATGGAAATTTATTCTAATAATTATTCCATAAACTAATAAACTATGAAAAAGTAATTGGTAGATGGAAAGATAATTGAAATATCTATATCGGTTTTATGTGTAAATGATAAAATTTTCAAAATATTTCAAATTTTCTAAATTATTTATGTCACTGTATAATGTAAACATAAATACCAACAAAAAAAAAAGAAATATTTGCTAATATCCTTTTTTGTTCATTGTGACATTAATTAATAAATTTTATCTTTTAATCAGTATACCAAATATTTATTTAAATCACTATTAATATAATATTTGCTCTTATAACAAATATTTATTATTATTTAAGTACAACAAATGAATAAATATACCAATGAAAAAAATATTGTTTAATGGAGATAAATAAATTTATCCTTATTGAATTTCTACCCTGGAACAATAATCAAACAGTGATTGTAATTCTGGATAATTTATATAATATTATAAATTGTATTAATTAAAATATATTTTAAACAATTTAATTTTAAATTTCGCAGAATTAGGAAATTATGAAATTTTATAATACTTTTAAAATATTATAATATGTAAATCTGTTGATTTATTTTCAAAGAAGAAAATAAATCATATCTATCATAAGGTTAAATTATATTAAGGATTTATATAATACATATAATAATTTTCTACATATTTTCTGTGATAAACGTAAAAATTTCTAAGTGTTAAAAGACATTTCAATTATAAATCCTTTCAAATTATATGAAAATATATAATAGGAAATATATCTTAAGAGATTTAATTTTGATGTATATTTATACAAAAGATTTTCTTCTTAAAGATTTTCTTAAAAAAAAACTAAAACTAAAATTTGTGCATCCGTAAAGAATCATAAATGCACAAAATATCATAAATATAAGTATTTGTTGTACAAAGGAGTTTTAAGCCTGCAGATATTAAGTGTTTGTATATAATAATAAAAATATTATTTATATTAAAGGAATTATTATATTTTTGTTATAAATTTTAAATATTTATCTTAAATGAACATAAAATGTAAATAAATATGAATAATTCTATTTACTAATTAAGATATATAATACAAAAAAAAACAAAAATTATCTTTAATTGGAAAATTTTCAAAATTTATAAATTTATTTATTATTTATATAAAATTATAAATATTTAACATATAAATTTAATGTGGTTGAATGTTATTATATCTACAATATTAAGGCTATAAACATATCATATTATCCTTATAAAACTTTATAAATAAAATGATTTATAATTTATATAAAGTTTCTGTATTTATATAATTAATATTAAATATTAAATTTATAGAAATTTGCAATTAATATGAACAATATGTATAATTCAATATTTTGGTATTTAATAACTAAAAATTATAGTTGTATGAGTTATATTTATTATTTCCATATAAATTATTAGAATTATGATATATTATAATATTTATGTGAAAGAATTAGAAAAAATTTGTTTTTCCTATTTATTTATTTTGATTTTTTGACAGTAAATTAATTTATTTATTTCAATTTAAAATTATTATAAAATTTGACAGGTTAGAAATAAAAATATATTCATGATCCTTAAGATGAAATGAAGATGAAAGGAAAAATCTGAAATCTTAAGTATGTATTTCAAAATTTAAATATGGTCTATGTATATGTATAATTTATTATATTTTTGAATAAAATTTACATTTCCTTAAATTACTGATGGAATAAGCTTGAATTTTCATGTGAAAATCGTATATTTTCGAAAATATGGAAAGACCTTTGAAAAAATGACAAATTTTATTGGGCAATGGAAAAATTTGGTTGGAGAAAGGATAAGATTTGAATTGATCTAAATATTTTTACATTACAATCGCGGCTCTAAAGGTCTTTTAAGCTTTAATCATTTTCTCTGTTTTAGGCTGATAAATGCACCAGCTATATATGTTTCAAATTTATCATTTATACATAAATACACCTTAACTTTGGAAGTACAGATTTTTAGTTTCCATTATGTCTGCACAATAAGCACTTTTAACAGAGTTACTTTTCTGGATGGCTACCTGAGCATATTTATTTTTATTGATTTAATTATATCTAAATTTTAGCATAAGGTTGTAAAGTTCATGGTTCTAAGTTATTCTCCATTATCACAAATTAGACCAAAATATTCTTTTTTAATATATTTCTTTCGAAAATTCCCAGTTCAAATTTCATCCTTCTTGCTGGCGAATGATTCATTAGCCATAAATAATTTTATAATATTCCAAAAAAATCCTAAAAAAATTTTTTCTCGCACTTATTTAATTTAATAGAAAAAAATTTAATTAATTTCATATTAACAAAATCTACAATTTTTTTTTATTGTGATATTTACTCAAAAAAAATATATAATAAAATAATCATAAATCATAGATAAATTAACTTATTTCAATTTAATGTTGACATTTACTTGTCTACACACAATATTTAAAATGTCCTCAGATATTGTAGAAAGAATATTAATTGATTTGAAATCTCTAATGTCCTTATACAAAAATAAAATAAATTTTTGTAAATATATTTATATTTATTTTTATCATTTTTATTTATGATTATTCATTTCTTTGAAAATTTCTTATGTATATATTCCCTTAAGAAAACTTACTTACGTATTACATTTCCTATATACACACACACAAAAAAAAAAGCTTTAACATTAAATTTTTGTAAGACTAAAGTTTATTATTTAGAAAGTTTTTGGTAAAGTTTTCTCACATTTCAGAAAAATAATAATAAAAAAAAAAAAATTTCTAAATAGAAAATTTTTCTTTTCAAATATGGAATATATAAACTAGGATATTTATATAATTTTTCTTTATGATTACTTTAGGGGATTTAAAGTTATAAAAAGGATATTTAATTGATACTTAAATTTTGTTGTTGTTTTTAATGTTGTTTCCTTAAGTTTTTAATACAAATTTTGACCAAAAATAATAATTAACAATATAGCTAATGTATTGATAAAGTTACTTTTATAGTAAACGTTTTCGTTTATTAGTTGTGACATAGTTTTTATATTTTAGTAGCTTAATAAATTAATTGATATATAAACAAATTAGTTTTTTTAACGTTTCAAATAAATCTTTTTAGAAATTAAATAACAATTTTTTGTAAATCATATTCGAAAGTAAAATTGGAATCAAAACACAAATTCTTAATTTCATTATAAATTAATATCTAAAAATTTCATTATATCTTAAAAAACAATTTAATTATATTATTAATTAATAAAATTAATAATTATTTATGTAAAATCTGTTTAATTATTAAATTGTAAAATAAATTACGAATATGATGATTTTGATTTGGAAAAAGATGAATTGGTTTTTTACAAAAAAAGGTAATTAATAAAATTACCATTTTTTGTAAAACCAATAGACAAAATTTTGCTGTTCAACGCTATGTATTATTGCAATTACTAAATCTACTCAAATAAATACTATTTCAACTAACACACATGATAACTTTTCATATAGAAACCTAATATCTACAGTTTAGTTAAGTTTTACTTTTAGTTAAATTATTTTTTTGGCAAAATTTCGTTAAAGGACTAATTTACCAATACGATATTAAAATTTTAATATATAATAATGATTTGTTGTTGAATTGTAAGTTAAATTTACTACAGAATTTTTTTTGTTTTAAAGAACTTTAAATTTTTTAATTAAATTTTTTTTGGATGTATATAGCCACTATATAGTATATCCTTTATCATAAATAAGAAACATATTTCAATAAGAACAAAAATCAATAAATAAACAAAAAAGATTTACAATCTGTTTAACCAGAATAATACTTAAAAGTTCATAGAATTTAAAGTTTTGTATCCCATTTTCTATACAATTTTATTATAAATTTACCAGAGATTTTTCTAATTTTATTTTAACACAACACTAGAAATACAAAAATTTGTTTTTCTCTCTTCCTATTGAATTCAAAATATCCTTTATATTTTTATTTAAAAGAAAATCAAAATGAATGGAAAATTTTCTTTATACTCTATTTTATACGTTGAAAGTTTTCTATTGAACTTTGACCATCCGACATTATAATATTGATATATGAAAAATTAAATTTTAAATCCTTTTTTCTGTTGATGTATATTACACATATCCTGGGAAATCTATTTATGCAGAATATAAATTTATAGTTTTTTTTTTCTTGATAAAGAATGTAAATTTTCGGAATCATTTATTATCCTTAACGCATACAACTAAAAGGTTTTATATAATGTTAAAGAAATTCGGTATATATAGGAAATTTTCATCAAGACGAATTCATATGATACTTACTGTGATGTTAATATATATTAGCTTGGATCAGCAACATTTACCATTTTTTCATTACTTATTATCGTTTTTTTCTGACAATTTTTTGTATAAATGCGCGCTAAAGAGATATTATTCCTTATACTATTTTCAGATTAAATAAGTCAATTTTGAAATGGAATTAATCGTTTTAAAATAATTTTTAGGAATATTTTGAAAATTTGTATTTGAATCATTTTTGAAATTGAATGAATCGTTTTTCGATTGAATTAAATTAAAACATTTGAAATTGTTTTAAATCATTTTAAATTTCAAACCTAAAAAAAAAATATTGAATTTGAAATTTTTCAAAATATATTTTTGAAAAACGATTAATAAAATGATAATTTATTAAATTTGCAAAATGAATAATATTTTCGGAATACCGACTAATTCAATTTGTATATGTAAGCTTGAATGCATGTTGTTTTTTTATATTGAATGATTTTTGTTACGTTAATTAATTAATTATTCTTAAGTCTTTGATTTTTATTTTTTGTTTGTTTTTATAAATTGTGGAATTTATCTGAATATGCTAAAAATGATTTGAAATAAATGAATTGAATTGAATACGTACTACAAAATTCACCATCTGAAAGCTTATATGAACTCGATTAGCACAGATTTTGTAATACTAAACATATTTCCGTTTTCGAATAAGTTATGGGTGGTGTATAAAATTATCATTCCTATGGAGTCGAAATTTCAATGTTAGTTACGTATATGAAAAATGAATTTATTAAATTTATTACTATAAATTTTATTATTAGTGAATTAAGATTCAAACTTGATTTATCTAAGTTTAATGCATACAATTTGTAAATGGTTTATTAAAGAATTTCACATTAAATTGAAACAAAAAACATTTAAAAAATGTCTTACATTAAATTGTTTCAAAAATTACTAATTATATAGTAATTTCTATTTGCTTCAAATTTAAATTCATTAACCAAGATTATTTTTATTACTTACAAGGACATCGAAATATTTAACTTAATTTTCTTAGGATTATAAAAGAAATTTTTATTTAAAATTCGTATAAAAATCACATAAAAATCAATTGAATTTGAAAATAAAAAAAAATAAACTTTCTTAATCATCAGATTAAAAAAAAAAGTTCTTAAATCAAAATAATTTCTCTTATATAAAATTTTATTTTGAAAATGATTAAATTATATTCAATAAAATATTTGTAATAATTTCTTTAGCTTTTAAATTTTTTTCTAATATAAAATGACATCACGTTATAAAAACATTAATAATCAATTTTCCCCAAACCAAATTTACTTTTCGTCCTTTTTTTTTGTTCTGAACAACAACAAAAATGGAAATTTCTCATATAGATAAAAAAATTTTTTTTTTTTTAAAACGAAATTCTTTCTTCTTTTAATATTATCAAAAAATATTTATCTTTTTTCCATCACACACCAACCAGGAACAATTCAGATAAAAAAAAAAAAATGAATATGAAGATGAAAAAAAAAAGTTTACTTTCCATCTTTATTTTTGTTACCCATCAGAGAAAACGTTAATGATTATCAAATTTAAGTAGAAACAAGGGGAAGACTATATAAGTGTGTAGTCAAAATATAAAATAAAATAAAGAAGACTTTGAAAATTTTTCAAAATCAATAATCATTATTAGTGCCGCCGACGCGCCAAAAAAATCTTAAATGAAGAATTTATTATATTCCCCCTGTTTTTGTTTTTTTTTTGCCTGTTATCATCAAAATTTTCACCATTTATTGGAACAAGGATATGCAAAGTTCAATATGGAAGATTTAATAAAATATAACACGAGAAAAAAATAATTTAGAAATAAAGGAAGAAAACTTTTTTGTTTTTTTTTAATGTAGGATTTTATTTTATGTGTTTGTATATTAAAAACTTTCTTAATTACTTCATTACATTATCCTTAATTTAAAGGAAAATGAAACCTTTAGAAAAAAATGAAATAAAATATAATGTGATATTTTACATATAATTTTTAGCTGCCTTACAAAATACTAAGGAAGCTTTAAAAAGTATCTAAATTTTTTGTAAACTTCAAAAAAGAAAAAAATCACATTTGTATAATTTTTTTCATGATGTTTACCGGTTGTCCTTTATATATTTCACATTTTAATAAAATAAATTTTCAGGGAATTTTAAATTTTTCATATTTCAAGGTAAATTTTATTGAGGAATCCTTGAAAAAAAGTATTTTTAGGAGTTTCAAAAACCAATTACAAATTATTTATCTTTTTTTTTGTAGAAATTGAAATTTTGATCATTTTATTTATATAACCTTTTATCATATACTTTCTTCATTTCTAAGTATACACGTGTTTTTGTAGTTAGTGCGGTATTCAAGGTAACTTAGTTAAAATTCCTGGTACATATTTTCCTATAAGGATCTTACATTGTTATCCTATTTTAATTTGTAGTTATATCCTAACTTTTCAAATTTTCATTTAATAATTCTACGAATTGTTTACCTTAGAAAAATTATTACAACGCATACCCAGTAAAATATATATATTTTTTTTTGTACATTATTTTTAGTTTTAAAAAAATATTATATAAACAATTTTCTTTTAAAGATGAAATTAGGTTGCTCAAAAATAGAATTAAAACATTTAAAAAGTTTTAGCTTTTAAAAAAAAATTCTTCCTGGAGAAATAAAAATCTCTTATATGTATTTAAGAATATAATTTTTTCTTGCACGTAAAATATTGGCTATATTTTTTGTATTGGTAATTTTTGGTAGCAAACAGAAAAAATGATAAAAAAAAAAATATACATAAAAGTTTTTTTTTTTATACAAATTTTTTTCCCTAAATCGATTTTTCCTATCTCATGATTATTATTATTGTGTTACCAACTTAACGTTTTACAAAAAAAAAAGAAGAAAATATATATAAATATGTTTTACTGCGTCAAAATGATATTTTCAAATGCCACCATAAATAGAGTAGCTCATTAAATTGCTACAAAAAATATATATGTACATCCTATAATATACTCGCTGAGTTATTAAAGACATATCTATACTTCCTTTATATAGAAAAAAAACCACCCTAAAATATTTTGAATTATGAAAAATATCTACTATAATTTTCGATACGAAAAAAAAAGTTTCCATG
Organism: Empis stercorea; assembly: GCA_949752835.1. Taxonomy (NCBI): domain Eukaryota; kingdom Metazoa; phylum Arthropoda; class Insecta; order Diptera; family Empididae; genus Empis; species Empis stercorea. The sequence goes on from OX457087.1 coordinate 8,349,292, forward strand.
ACATTTTCCCCAAAAAAAATTTTTTACTTATTCAATTTGTTCTTTGGAGATACTCTCTGTAATTTTAGAAATCAGTGTATTATTTATGAGTTTATGAAAATGTTGAGTATACATTCTTTTGCAATTTATAAAAAATAACTTTTTTTTGAAGATTGTGATTTCTGATGAAATATTCAGTAAAAAAAAAAAAAAGAAATGTAGAAATTTTTGAAGGTTACTATAAATAGATTTTATAATATTTACATACCGAGGAAAAATATATAGTTTTTTTCTTCTTCTCATTATTATATCCGGTATAAGAGGATATGCATTTGAAAATCTAAAAGTACACAATATTTAAGTATATAGCTAAATTATATCCGGTACGAAGAGTATACATCAGGGTTCCCACCCGTCCTCGCCTCGCGAGGATTGTCCTCGTTGAATGTTTTTGTCCTCGCATCCTCGTGAGAACTACAAATGTCCTCGAGAAACTGAATTTCAAAATTTACACTTTAGAAAATCAATAATATACACAAACCAAAACTCGAAACTCGAAACGGTGAATTTTGGCTAATTGGGCAATGTTTTACACATGCTGACAAAAGTCAAATGAAAATTTCTAATTGGGTTATTTTAAATTTAAAAAATTTGACATTCGGTGAACAGTTCCAAAAAAAAGTCATTTGTTTTGATTTGGTTGTTTCAATTTTTGTGATACGCTTTACATTTTTCGTAAGTTTTTATAATACTTATAATTACAGATTAAAGGTAATTTAATTAATTTCCCTAAGATAATGTCAGAAGCCAAAAAACCAAAGAGAGCAACAAATTTTAATGATGCTTGGCTTGAGTGTAAAAGTTGGTTGAAAAAAATATCCAACGAGAAAGGATTTTGTAACTTGTGCAGAGTTGGAATTTTGGTGTGCAATAAAGGATTTCGTGCATTAGATGACCATGAAAATTCACAAAATCATCAGAAAAATGTAACTGCCCAAGCCTGCAGTGTAGCACTTACGCAATTTTTTATTAAAAAAAATACACAGGAAGAATATTTGACAACTGCAGCTGAACTCGCTCACATCTACCATTGCGTTAAACATAACCAATCTTATAATTCTCTAGATTGTGCTTTTAAGCTTACAAAAAAAACTTATCCTGACTCCAAGTTAGCCAATAAAATTCATTGTGGTCAAACTAAATCTGAGGCTATCGTGATGCAAGTTCTAGCTCCAAAAGAAGTGGAAAAAATTTTGTATGATATTAATTCCAAAAATATTAGCTTTTCAATACAAATTGATGGATCAAACCACAAAAATAGGAAATTTTTTCCTTTAGTTTTACAGTATTTTACCATCGATAATGGTATTGAAAATAAATTAATTGATTTTTTCGAAAATTCAGATGAAACAGCTGAAGGTATGTTTAAGGCAATAAAAACATCAATCGCAAATTTAGGCTTATCATTTACAAAAGTTACTGCTTTTAGTGCTGATAATACTAATTATAATTTCGGAAACAAAAAATCAATATATATAAAACTAAAAACTTTAAACAACAATATATTAAAAGCTAATTGTTACTGTCATATTGTTCATAATTGTTTCAAAAAAAGTTTGAATATGCTATCAATAGATTTAGATAACATAGTACAAAAAATTTATCATTTTTTTGCTAAGTCTGCAAAACGCCGAGAAAATTTAATATTATGTCACAAATCTTGCAAATTGGAATTTAAAGAACTTACCAAACATTGCCCAACTAGATGGGTTTCAATGTTACCTGCTGTAGAACGACTTTTACAGTCATGGCCCGCTTTAAAAATGTACTTTGAAGATTTAGCACAAAAAAAGGAATTACCGAAATTGTATTACAATGTTTTACTTATTGACCAGAATAACAAAATTGATGATTCTATTGAAATTTATTTATATTTTATCAAATATTTTGCAAATATTTTTAAGGAAGCTATTAAAATCTTAGAATCAAACAAAACAACTATATTAAATTTATTTAAAATATTATCAAACTTCATTACGCAACTAGAAAAACAAAAACATAAGAAATTTTATGGAAATGAAGTTAGAATACTGTTTATAAAAGTTAATAATTCAGAAATAAAAACAAAACTTGAACTTGAATTCGACGAATTTATTAGTACAGCATTAAATTATATTCGTAACAAAATAGAAAATAACATTAAATTTGATATTTTGAACAAATTAGACGGTTTCACTTTGGATCAAGCTTTTCCTTCTTTTGATATTTTTGTTGAATTATCTGAAACCTTAACAATAAATTTAAATATTAACTCATTATTCAAAGAAATAATATCAGCAGAAATAATATATGATACTATAAAAAATAACGACAAATTTAAAATGTTGAGCTGCCATGAAAAATGGATAGAAATTCTAAAAACAAGGGAATTTCCAAATATATTTAAATTTATTTCGGTTTTCTTGAGCATTCCAAGTAGTTCTGCATTTTCGGAACGCGTATTCAGTGTAATGAATATTAAATGGAGAGATGAAAGAAATAGGGCTTTACCTGAATTAATTAAGTCTGAGCTAATCCTATATTTTAATAATAAATTAAGCTGCACAGCATATTATGATTCTATCAAAACAGATAAAGAATTATTAAACTGCGCAAAATCAAATGAAAAATATGTATTTAAAACTATTGCCGCTACAAATAATTTTTAATCATAATATTCAGCAAAACTTATTTTTATTCCTTTTATATTTTTTTATCTAATTATATTTTTTTGTTTATAGTAATTAACTATATTTAATTTGAATTTTTTTTGTTATATGTAATTTGTTAACTAAAATGAATTTGTTATATTAATTTTTAATTTTGCCATTAAATGAAAAAGAAATATTCTTGTTTTTTTTTTTAAATAATTTCAAATGTCCTCGTTGGGAATTTACAAAAGGTGGGAACCCTGGTATACATATATAAATTCCAGATTTTATGATAAAAAATTTATGTAGATTTTACTTTATTTATTTTTTTCTTCTTCTTGTTGTTGAAAAAATGAAAAATCATTTCATTTTCTTCTCATTTTGTAGAAAATTTTTAGCTAATAAGAAGAGAACTGACAGTAAGAAAAATTGAATGAGATATTTGTTGAGGAAAAAAAAAAATCAAATTTGATATTTTTTTTTGAGGATCGTAAAAGAAATATTTAGAATATATTTAAAGTAGTTCTAAGGAGATTTATTATTTTAAAGATTTTTGGATTTAAATAATATATTTTAAGATTATATATATGAGATTGAATTAAATTGAATTGGTTGATTGTTGCAAGAAAGTATATATTGTGACAATTTTGAATAAGATAATGTCAGTCAAAATTTGAGCTTAAATAGTATTTTCTTAGGTGATGCAATATTGATCCAATTTAGTTTCTAAATCACTTTATTTGGTTATATATACATATTTTAAGATTAGGAACTAATAACTAATTATGTGAAAGTTAAACTATGCTTGGTATTATGTTGGTTTCTAAAGGAGGTGGGGTACAAGTACCATTGTCCTCCTATTTGGCGGTTGCTTAAAGTTCACTCTATCTTCTCAACTTCATGTTTACACCAACAGATTATTATTTTATATTATATTCTAAGAACTATACTTAGATCTTTTATTTAATTCCTCGAACCATTTATAATGTAAAATTCTTATTATTTATTTATGAAAATTGTGCAAACTCAACATTTATTCCAATTATTTAAAAATAATTTAAAAATGTCATAGAAATTATATTATTATTATAATTTCATTCCCCGATTCCCATAAGAACAGGAAAACAGGAGCAAAATTATATTTTAAAACGAATTTTTTTTTCTACCAAGTTTATTTTTCCTCATTTCCTGACAAACATATTTTTCAAATTCTCTATATAGTTTATCTTATAGATAAGGATACTTCACATCATATATTTATTTTCATAAATAACATAAAATAGTTTTGTAAATTTATTATGAAATATAAGATATATAAAAAAAAAAATATAGAAAAATTGTTAGGGGTGTAGTTTTAGTTGAAATATTTTATTTATATAAAAAAAATATCGTTTAAATGTAAAAAAAAAAAAATTCTTTCCATAATAAATTTGCAAATTTAAAATTTTGTATGCAGAATTTTCAAGCTTATTTTCTGTCGTTTAGTAAATAATACTAATATACATAGATTTATGTTTCAGATTTATTTATAGTAAATTTAGGATAAATTTATCATAGAAAAAGAGTTTGTTTAAAAAATCTGTTGTGTTCCAATTTATATTTAAGAATATTTGCAAAATGAAAGCTTAGAAGGGTAAACTTTGCTAGAATAATTTATAAATATTTTGGTTTAAGTCTACTTAATAAATTTGTAATTTTAATTTTTTATATTTCCAAGATTATAAATAATTTTATTAAAATTTAAAAAAAAACGCCATCTTTTATTTATTCATTGAACCATATTGATAATGAAAATATTCTTGTATAATAATATTATTTATACTTATACTTAACTGTTGATTGTTATAGCATTCTTTGAATGTGCTATCAAAGGACAATAAAATAATATTTACAAAAATTCAAAATAAACAAAAAAATTAGATAAACATTTTAAATTTTTTAAGTAAATTACTTAAAAATTTTGCTTATTCTTTTATATGTGAGAAAAAAAAAACCAAACAAATTTGTCTGCCAAAACAAACTAACACGAAAAGTATACAAACTTTTTCGTAAATAAAAATATTTGTACAAAAGAAAATAATATAAAACGAAAATTTAGGAAATCATCCCCTGAAAAAAAATTACAAAACTTTTTTTATTTTTTTACTAATTTCTTATTTTTAGATAAATTTGTATATTTAAAAAATTCTATTTTTGAATTTTATATAAATAATTTTTTTTTCCTTATTTAAAATATTCTTCAATTTTAACATTATATAAAATTTTTATTTATCTTTTACTTATATTAAAGCAAGCATAAAATTATTTCAAGATCTAATGTTCGTTTATTTTATTTTTTTTGCTGAAAATTTCTCATTTTTTCGAAATTAAATAAACTTTTTATCGTAATTTTTTTTCATATAAATTTTTTGAGTTAAAAACTATAAATAAGAAATAGTAGAAAATTTTTATTCACATACATACAATCTCAAATAGAAAAATTTCAACTACAAGGACGATTTTAAACTTAGTGAAATTAAAAAAAAAAAAAAGGTAAACATGAAAAGCAGAAAAACTCTTCAAACATTTTTCAAAACATTAAAAATATAAAAACTTGATGGAAAAAAATTGTTATAAATTTTCAAGAAGTTTTTGAATATTTCGTTTCTTTTTTCTTTTCATTTTATTCTTATTCGTGTCATCCTGTCGTTTTTTAGTTGTATTCCTGTTAAAAAAAAGGAAGAAATTGCCTCCAAAAAAAAAAAACATGTCTTTCTTTTTTTTAGTTGTAAAAAGCCTCAGCACGAATTTTGTTGTAAAGAACCAAAATAAAAAAAAAAAAATATATATAGAAAAACATTTTAGTGATATTGCATTTACACGTACCAGGATAATAACGAGAAAAAAAAATTTATCTTATATAATTTTTTATAAAAAAAAAAAAATCTTGTAAAGTTTTTATTGTGTGGTAAAATTTTTGGTTGTGATTCCCAACACAAAAAAAAAAGGAAATATAGAAAATTTATAACAAGACAAAATTGAAATTTTTTAACAATATCATTGACGTTGACGTATACAAGGACTAAACATTTTTTAAAGTTTATTTTTACTATAGTATTCAATTCGTTTTCTATAATCTTTTAGTTAATTAAAATAGGAATTAACCAGAAAATTTTTCATTATTCATTTATAGGTAGGAGATAACTAATCTTCCTTAAATTAATCCTTGTATAAAGAAAATCCAACAAAGACTGATAAAAAATATATTTTTTGAATATCTCAAACTAAATGAATAAAAAAAAATATACCCAGGTATATAACAATTTTCAAGTACACATATATACATACAAATAATTTTACATTTTCCTATTGCAAGGATTTATATTTTCACTTTCCACAAGGATAAGATAATATAACCAAACAATATAAAATGGAACCAGCAGGAGAGTATACAATAAAAAAAAAAATTATTCGCCTATAATAATAATGAATAATTTTCTTAAATTAAATGCAAAATTTATTTTTGAAGGATATTATATAATATTTATATAATATACTTTATATTTAAGGAAAGAAAAGGACGAAAAATATGATATACAGAAAGAAAAAATTTGTTGATGACTGATTTTAAGGAAATTCATTACAAAATACAAGACCATGACAGGATATTCTTTATATTTTAGAATATTAAAATTTATGGGCCAAAATTATTATTATTATACCTATGTATATATATACATATATATATATATATATATATATATATATATATATATATAACACCAAAAATATAACATAACAAATATAGAAATTATAATATTTATTCGGAAACCCAAGAGTAATAATTCATATCCAGGGATGGGAAGTTAATTTCGAATTAATTACTGAAGACTGACAAGTTTTGAAATATATATATTATATATAAATTTGAATTTAATATTATATTCATTTTTTTTTCTTCTTCTTTGTATTTTATGTAAATACGAAAATGAATACAAAATTTTAGGAAATAAAAAAAAAAATGAATAATTTTAATGAAAGAGAAAAAATTTGTGTTCTAGGCAAAAAAAAAAAACAATAATATTAATTATAAATAAAAAAAAATCTTGTATCGTTGATAAGAATCTTTTGTTGACAAGTAGTTGTCATTATCAAAGAATTTATCGTTGACAAGAACCTAGAAATAATTAAAAAAAAAAAAAATGGAAAGGAATCGTCATGAGAAATAATATCAAAACAATACGCTTCATATTTTATTTTTATGTAGAATGAATTATATCCTTAATTAGACATGAAAATAAAATTAGTTAAATTAAAGAATTAAAGAAAAGTTTTATGTTATTTCTATGACCACATTAATTTAATTTTGATAATTTTGTGTACTTTTATAAAATTGTCGGAGTTTTATTGAACAGTGATTTCAAAATCGCAATAGAAAGTTGGGAAATTGCAACATAATGTAGGGAAAACCTAAAAGAGGTTGGCTTAGGCCCACATCAAGCTGTTGCGCGAGAGAGAAACATATTTTCATAATATTAAATTTAGTTGACCAAATTTAAATATAGTTAAGTAACAAAGTCGTAGAGTGACTGTGTAATATGGTGCAGTATATGAGTCCGTGAGTTCCATTCCGAATTATGTAAAAATTGAATCCTCTTTAAATTAGTACCAGTAACAACAAGTATTGAAGTATTGCAATATAAGTTTTAACGTTGAGAAAATGTTCGTAGTCGAGGGCAATTGGTGACAGCAAGTTATCCAATACAAAGCCAATGTAGCAATAAATAGTTTCTTCTGCACCAGAGACGAACTTACGATGCGTATAAAATTACTGTGTGGTGACTCTAATTTATCTCCAATTACAATAAAATATCAGGAAACGTTTAACAGACGGCCATAAGTCAGCCATACGTGCTGTTGAGCTAACAAAATTGCAATAATATAATATACGATAAACAGCTTTAATAGTTAGTTATTCATTTTAAATAATAGTAAATTTTTCGACTCTCTGACTTAATGTACCACCCCAAAATTCGAAATAATAATTATTGCTGTACATTTTTATTTAAAAGTATGATTCTATAATATTTTTAATTTCATAAATCACTAACACAAATATTGCTACTACTCTAACCTTTATATACGACCAAAGAAATTAATTTGTCTCTAAAGAAATTTTACATTCCCATCTTTGTTTTTGCTTATAAACATAAAACTAATTACAAAATTGTTATATTTCTTTTAATATTATTATTATTTCATTCAATTTTTTTTTTTATGGTTAAACACATCAAATATATAAATAATAATAATAATTTTAATTTAATTCTTTACTTAATAATATTTTATAACTTTTTGGCTTTTACAATGACTGGGAAATATGATAAGTAATAAAAAAGAAAAAATATTTTTCATCTTTTTACATTTTTATTTTTTTTGGAAAAAATTTATAATATAAACAAACCCATAAAAATGAATTTTCTCTTGTTCTGTCAACCGAAATTTATGATCAACAAAAAAATTTCATGTGGACATTAAAAGGACAAAAAAAATATACATATATATCGTTGAAGAGGATGAGTATCAATAAAAATGGGCATAAAAATCATCGTTTAAAAAAAAATGAAAATTTCACCAAAAAAAATTATTATATTAGAAAATTGTTTTTTTAGGAAAATTTTACCGCAAATTTCGATGAATTTTTCTTCTCAAATGAACAGAGGAAAAAATCAAAATTAAGGAAAATTGACACAAAAAAAAAAGGATATGTGAATTTTTTTAAATTTAATTTAAAAAAATATGTGTCGTCGCACAGATGTGTGTTAAATGAAAATTTAATTGAAGATATTTTTCGAATTTTAACAATAATAATTTATTTAATGCTACGCAAAACTTTATAATCCATAATAAAAAAAAATTAACTCATTATTATTGGTAATTACTCACATTAATATTATTGTTTAATTTATTAAGCATTTTAAAAACCTTCCCATTCACAAAAGGATTTTTAAAATGGAAATTAAAACTATAAAATTTAAATTTATTATTTTTTGTATTTATAGAATTTTTTCCATTTTCCCAGTCACATTTTTTAAATTTATTTATTGAATTTATTTCATTTATAATCATTAATTCAATATTTTAATTGAAAATACCAAAAATATTGTTATATACCAGTAGCAACTTTATGAAAAGAGAACTTTTTAAAAAAAAATATATATAATTTAATTACTTTGTGGTTTAATTAATTTATGATATTTTTAATTTGTATTCTCTTTTAGTAAAGTAAATTGCTATTATATATTAAAGAGTTGTGTTTAACAGTTGGATTAACTAATTAATATTTTACAAAAGGAGTTGATGATTTGTTAATACAAAGTAAAAAGGTTAATGCGTTCTGATTGATTTAAAATCGAAGCTCATGATTTGAGCGATTTTTTAAGGTACATATTACCAATGAGTCTAAAAGTTTGATTGGATCGAGAAAAAGTCACTTATTTAGAATCATTTCCACTTGAAGTCAGCAAAGAGTCTATATTAGGCTCAGGTTATGAACTCTTAATGCAGATTTAAGAATCTAATGAATAAAAATAGTCTACATATCAGTTTTTAGATATTTTAAGGTCATGAAAAGAATCATAATTTCGAACCTTTACTATTTGGTGTTTAAAAATATAGATTTTGATTTTGTTTTCAGTTATAACTGATTTTTATATTTCAAATTAACATTTGTTCTTCGAATTTAAATACCTAGCAATAATTTTTCTTGCAAATTTGATCAACAAACTTGACAAACTTTATAATAAATTAATCCTGATTCCCCCAGCCCAGCATATATTAATATTATACCCAAAAGTGCTTAATAATATAAATTATTTTCCATTTGCGAATAATATAAAAAAATTAATTATTTTTACAAAAATTTTTTTGTAATTTATATAATATTTTTAATGTTAATTAAATTTTTGTTTTTCAAATTATAAATACCAAAAGTTCATTAAAAATTATAAAAGTTCACATAAAAATTGCATTAAAATTACATATTTTTATATTATTATTTTATTTCATTTCATTTCTTTTTTTAATCAAAATTATTTTCCTTTTTCTGGAAATTAGCAAATTTTCGGTTTACAAAACGTATTACCACCACCACCAGTATATAGCGTATATATTTTTGCTTATGTATAAAAAATAATAATATAATTTTCATTATTATATATAAAACTTTTCTACGAAAAACTTTTTTTTGTTACAAAAAGAAATTAAATTTTGTTGTTGGGTATACCAAACCATTGACTGAAAGGATAATTGTATGAAATATGAACCAGTTGTAAGTAGCATAGTAGTAGTAAAGGAGGGAAAAAACAACTTAACCCAAAGAAGTTAGAATTATAATAAATTAAATAATTTTCTACTTTATAATGAAAAAGAATGAAACGAAAATTGTGGTTTATTTTTCAAAAATTTTCTTGCGTAACGATGCAATTCGCTGGCTTTCATCTTTTTTTGGAATTTTTTTTTTAATATATTTAAAGTCAAAGTCTAGACCTTAAATTATAATTTCTATAACAATCTTGATTAATTATTATTAGACTATATGGCAGGAGAGAAAAAGTTCATAAATTTTATACAATTTCATATTTTTATAGAAAGTTTTTCTTTTGGTTTGTTCAAAGATGAAAATTATAAAGTTACATAAAAGTTTGGATCTAGATAAAATATTTGAGTTTTGTTATATAAATGGGAGCAGAGTTGGCATTACAAGTGAAATTTATTGGAAAATCAAAAGAGTATAATTTGATAATGTGGAAATGCATTTATTTAGTCTTAATATTTTGTATTTCTTTTTTTTTAATTTAAAGTTTTTTTCAAGTACTAAAAAATATTTTGGATTTAATTGTTTAGCACAATAAAAAATTAATTTAGAAACTTTACTTTCGAAAACTTACACTTTTAAAAATGTTGTTGAAAACTATTTATAGGTGAATGATTGAAAATTCGCCCTAAAATTATTATTGTCCATACTAAAAAAGTTAATTTTTAAATTATATTCCTTAAACTAATAAAATTATCCACGAAAATTAACAATTTGAAAATATTTTCCTCCATTAAATTTCAAAAATCGTCCTGAATTTAATAACAAAATGGAGAATTTCAAATGTCAGCTTACTGAAATTTCAATTTATTCCTAAAATTATGCAACAAAACGAGAAATTGAAAAAAATACTTATATAATAAAATCCCCCAAAATTAGATTATAATAAAATTATCCAAACTACACCACTGTAAAATATTATTTTTTTTCCCTACAACAAATTATTTCAAGTATAAATTGCACAATACTATATTAGTTATATTTTCTTTTCTATTTTTTTGTTGTTTTGTTGGAAAATTAGCATTTTCATACAAAATAGAGGAGGAGTACATTTCCAATTGAAAAAAGGAAATTCATTTACATATATCTTTCTCTCTATTTCATTTTTCCTATAGAAATTAACTTTTCAAAAAAATTCCGTTTTTTTTTTTCATTCCAATTAAAATTTTCCACTTTTATCAAAAAAAAAAAATTCTTGAAGAAAAGGAGGAAACTTAATGTTAATTAAAAAAAAAACCAAAAACAAAAATTTATACTTAATTACATTTATTTTATTTAATATATTTTATTTTTTTTTTTGAATAATTTCTAGAAAAATGATTTTTAATTTATTTTTCTGTTACTAACTTTTCAATTACATTTTATTTAATTATATCTTTTTTTTTAAATGACATTTTTCCCTGAAACGTGGTCCTTTTTAGTTAAAATACTATAAAAAATAAAGACATATTTTTCAAAAACTAAAAAACTATTAAAATTATTTTATATAAAAAAAAAATACAAAATTTGTTAAAAACTTTAACCATTATATTTCCATTACAAAATTGTAATTTAGCTACGATATGTATATATAGAAGTAAAAAAGTTGTCCACTGTTTTTAAAGTCATTAAAAATTATTATACTTGGTATACGTTTTATATTTATTTTATGGTTAAATATACAATGTATAATAAATTAAATAATTTTAAAATTTTCTGTAAAGAATTGAAATTTTTGTTTTACTCTTATTTTATATAATATTATTTGTGCAGGTTTTTTTCTGCAAAATACTCATAACTTTGATATAAATTCGACATGGCTGAATAAATAAATATATAAAAAAAAGTTTTATTATTATTATTATTTTTTTTGTAAGTTTAGCTTAATACATAAAAATATTATATATTTTTTTATATTTAAGTATATACAGAATAATGTTTTTCATAAAAACTTTTTGACAGTTTTCTTTTTATATATATAGAGAATATTATATTGATCGTAAAGGACATTGCATCCTTTTTAATGCAATATATAAAATGCAATCAAAAGTTTTCAAAAACAGAAAATGAAATATATTATTTAATGCGATCATAAGTATGATTATTATTATTATTATTATTATTTTTAGATGTGTATAATAATGAGAAAATAAGGAAATTTCATTAGTGTAACTTTAAGTAGTGGATGATACCGTCATGTACAATGTATATAATATATAAATGGAAAATAATATTTTCTTTCAAATATGGTGACACGTGACATTTACTACATTTCAACAGTTACTGTATGTAATCCAGAAATATTTTCGTGAAAAGTTAGCGTTGTGTGACCTCCTCTCTTTCAAAAAATATCAAAAAAGTTTTTGCATAAATATTTTTTTTTATGAATTTTATATATGATTGGTTTTTAAATTTAGATATAAATCAATTTTTTTTTTTTGGAAATTTTATTAATATTGAATATTTTTATGTATAATTGTTAATTAATTTTTGGTTGGTCATGTATTTCCCGATACATGAATAAAATTTAGTACATAATTTAGTTAGACACTATATTAAAATCAAAATTTTGTACATTATTGTAAGAAAAATTATTTGGTTACGAATTGTTAGTATCTTTTATTAGCCTAGCCAGGAATTTAATTTAATTACAATTAACAAAATATTGAAATTTTAACATAATATATACCTGGATGAGCACTAAGCTCTAAAATTATTTAACTAATCATTAGACGAAAAACTAAAAAACTAAATTTTTGTTATTTGCGACTTTAAAGAAAAATTTATATTTGCGATTACAACATTTAAAAAAAAAATCATTTTAAGTCAAAATGAAATTTTAATAATATATTTTAAGTGGTTATAGTTTAAATTATAGTAAATATTATACAAAAATGCCGCGCAGCCGAACTACTGATCAGTAGTTTTATAGTCATGAGCTTTTTTTAAATTATCTACTGTAAATGCATATTTTGAGTGTTATGTTGCACCTAGTGGCAGAAACTAAAATTGTAACAACTGTGATTTTACACTACTACACACTACCTTTCAGATGCGACATTAAACTTACTTTTAGGGGCTTATTGACTATTGGAAATTACATTTTAAAAATTAACATTTTATATATTTTACCATTCAGCGCCTCTAGCGGTGTAAATTTGAAATATGGTTACTGGACATCTATTCTTAAACACCTTTCCAACTAGTGATCAAATTTCATTTTTGGTGCACATTTACTATATAAAATTACATTTTTAATCGGAAAAAGATGTTTTGGCAAGATGTGAATAGCGCCGTCTACCGGCCGAATTTTAAAATTATATCAATTACATCTGATTCTCAATAAATCAAGCTTTCTATCACGAACTTGTGTGTACAGTAACTATGTGAAATAACTGCTTTTTATTGTTTACATCGGACAGACGGACGGACAGAAAAGCGTTAACATAAGGGATTTTTTTTTTTAAAAAGTCCTAAAAATATTTAAATAAGTTCATAAAAAAAAATATTGCACAAAAAATCGCAGAGAATAAATTTTTTTTATTTATTTCATTTCCACGAGAATTTTTCTTTATTTATAAATAAAACTTTCAACAAAAATGTATTTAATTTATGTTATTAATATTTTATTGAGATGATAATCATAAATTAAATCATAACAAACATATAACTTTTGTCCTTTGATAATTAAATTTCAGAAATTTCGTTAAAATTAAAAAAAAAAAAATAATTGGAATTAATTTTCTAATTAAAATGATTTTCTATTTGTATACTTTTAATATAGGTTAAATTTTGTTAAACAATTTTTAGTATTTTTTCCCCAGAAAATCTTTATAATTAAGAGAAATAAAACAATTTTTTCAAATAATAAATAACTTTGTTCAAGTATAATTTAGTTTAGCCATAAAAATTTATTTAAAAGATTTTTTCCAAGAAATTTTTTTTTTCTTAATAAATCAAATTTGTTTGATATAACTTTGATATTGATTGTGGTCCTTGAAAATTCCTGAAAATATTGAAATTATATTGTGGTTTTTTTCTAAATAACAAATTTTCTCTTATATAAAGATTGTCCTATAGATTAAAATCCTTTGAGAAATTGATTTAGATTATATTTTCTATTGAAATATTTTGAATTTTTTAGGCAATTATAATCTTAAAAAGTAATCCTGGTATATTTCAATTTAAGTTTTAATAAATTTTTACTTTGAAATCTTATATACCAAAAATTTGGAAAATATTTTAAATAAAAATCCTTCAAAAATCTACTATAACTATATTTCATATCTATATAAAATGTACAGATTTGATGTTTTGCTAAAATTTTGATTAAAACTCTTGAATAAGAATTTTTTATTTCCAAAAAAATAAATCCTTTAGTTGAATAATTTTCAATTTATAAATTTAAAAAAGTTATTGAATTCTGGGAAATTTACAATTTTTTTTAGATTTACAAATGAATAGAAGAAGTATATAAGTATAATTATAATATTTTCATTTAAACAAATTTTCCCATTGATATATTTTTTATATGGTTAGCAAAATATCCCTTTTTTTATGTGAATATCTCAAAAAAGTAAGAACAAAATTAATAAATATCCTTTTATGGTATAGTATTAAACTCTGGGTATTGTAACCATTATATAAGGACTATTAAATAACATATGGAAATTAGTCACCTTTTAAATTTTATACCTGAAATTTTATGTGTACATTTTACAGAAACAAAAAAGCAGGCAATTTACGAAAAAGTCAAGCGAAAATTTTTTGAAAAAGGTATTCATTTTCATTTTTGGTTTTCTACACTTTTCTAATAATTTAGATAGAATTTATAAATTTTTGTAAATTTTACATGAAAGTATATATACAACATATTTATTTTTACCTATTCTGATTTTTTTTCTGGTATGTAATATCGTATCTTACTGGTAGTATCCTTCTGTTTTCCTGTGGTGTATTTTTCGGCACGTCTATACAATATATTTTAATAAAAATAAATATTCTTTAACTTTTATAATACGAAAAAGCAAAAAAAAAAATTACACATTATTTCCTTAATCCTTCAGGAGAGCATATATTATGGTATTTTGATGTGCTCCTGCTATAATATTATATAATTTTTCTATATAGATTTCATTCAGTATATAGGTACTATCTTATATCCTTTTTTTTCGACATTTTCCTATTTTTTTATATCAAATTTCTCAATTTTGGTAGAATTTCTCCGTTCTTTAAAGATATCCCTAGTCAAGAGGGAAGTACGTAACGTACACTTATCATATTTTCTTTTTTTTTTGTATGAATTGTATACGCAACATTATTACGTAAATAAGTTTTATAAAAAATCTGTTATGTATATATAGAAGATGATGTATAAAATTAATATGGATATGAATATTATAAAGGAAATAAATATTTCTGGTTGTGATAGGTAGGCGAAATGATAATGAGTATCGTTTGGGGTTAATAGTAACAACAACAATTTTTGGCTTATATAAAGTTTATATACATATAAATATATATTTTCGGGGTGGTTTAAAGCAAATAAAAAATAAAATAAAAAAGGTCGACAAGCTTCAAAGACAACACCTACTAAAATATGTGTACATATAATATCCTTTTATACGATAGAATATTATACTATAATAAAGACAATCTATATATGTATATGGGAAAGAAAACCATTAATCGTAATTTAACTTATAGTCTAATTTTTGTTGTTTTTGGGTGAAGAAATTTCTACGTAAATTTAAAAGGTAGATTATTTTTTTTTTATTATTATTTTGGATGAAAAAGGATTTGGAAAATTAAAATATAGAAGAATGTCTTTTATATATATAATTTTTTTTTGGGATAATTTTTGACTTATTTTTCGGTGAATTTTACATATTTTGACATGAAAGTAAATTGTTTTGGTTTTTAATGTTGTTTTTTTTTTGTTGTAGATTGTTTTAATAGTTTGTTTTTTTTTTCTTGTTGGAATTATTAATTATTTTAGTTAACCTATAGGGTTACTGGCAAAAAAAAGGGTTAAATTACATTTTAGGTTTATTAGGAGTGTCCTTAAAATTTTTCTAATTTTTGCTGGGTTGGACAAAACAAAAAGAATTATTATAATTTTTTATACTTTGAAAGTAATTTAAAACTATTTTTAGGGTATCAAATAATTTAAAACAATTTAAATTTAAAAATTTTAAGTAGGTACCTAAAAAATGCAATAAAAAATTTGTAGTTAATTTTTAAATCATCTGAAGTTATAACAAAATATTGAAAATATTATACAAAAATATTTTATCTAGGAATAAAATTTATTGAAATTATTACAGGTATATATTATGTAGCTATGTTATTGGATTTAAAGTATATTCGAAATAACGAAACTTTGATAACAAATTTTTTTTCTAAAATTTATGAATTTTTAATTATTTTATATATGTATTAACAAAATTTTAATTTTAAAATTTAAATAAGTTCTTTAAATTTTTCATCAAAAAATTTTGTCATGTGAATTAAATAAGATTCTCTAAGGTCGGAAAATATTCTCTAAAATTAAAAATGTATATAGCTATATATTAAAATTTTATTTCATCAAAAATTTTACATAAAAAAATCCCTTTTTCTTCTTTTTTTTCAATTCATATCCTTTTGTCACAACACAAAATGAAAGAGAAATGTATATACATATAATAACTAAAATGTGTACATGAATTTCGGTTGACTTATTACATAAAAGTATACACAAAATAATAAAGTATATAAAATCCTTTAAAAATCTTTTTATATTATGTATATATGTATTTTACGCACCTCTTTTTATATTCAAGTTAACCTTATACATAATATTTATAAAACCGTAAACAAGTAATATCCATATTACATATATATATCTACTATATTATATACTTAACTCTACAATAAAGGATATACATATAAAAAAAAAATATTTAACATTTACATTATGTTTTTTTACACTCTACCAAAAAAAAAAAAAAAGGATTTATATGAAAGTCACACCCAGTGAAATGAATTCATAAAAAACAAAAATTTATATATAACCAACACCGTAAAGTATGCAAAATAAAAATAAAATGAAAACAAGTACAAATTCAGAAAATAACATAATTTTATATAGAAAAAAAAAAAACAAATATACAAAAAGGACATAACACAAAAAAAAAAATGTGGAACATTAAATTATTTGAAAGGGTTACACCAAAAATAATATACAAACGAAAAAAAAACAACAACTTTAATTTACATTGTTCATATACCAAAAATATAAAAATTACGAAGGACATGCAATATTTTTTTGTATTTTGTTACAGGTATCTCATCTTTATTTGTACCAATTTTTATTGGTTCAATAAATTTGTTGTTTTTGAGTATTTTTGTACTTTTTTTTGGGTTCGTAATTTAAGTTTTTTGTTTGATTTGCAAAAAAAGAAAATGAAAAATTGTATTTGCAATTCAAATTTTTAACTGAAAATGACAAAAAAAAAAAGAACAACAACTGAAAATGAACAATGTCCAATTTATTTTTTATTTTTAAGTATAAAACATTGTTTAAAATATTGTAACTTTTTTTCATTTCGTTTATATAGTAAGAATCTATCAGTGTTTCAATATTTTTTCAAGTAAATTGAAAATATTTGAAACACTGATAGATTATTGGCGGTATATTTATTTTAAAAACTACAGAGTATTTTTTAAGTACATATACATTATCGATTTGTTCACAAATATATTGGTTTTTCATTTAATCAAAAACCTGTCAAACACAAGTAAGAAAATCTGAACTAGCAAAACTATGTTGTGTATACCTGTAAAATTATTCGTTTTTCAATTCAAATTATTCGTTTTTCAAACTTTGCGATCATTTTGAACAACATTTCTATTTCTATTTCCTAATTTTGTGGTAATGTTAATTTTGAATGCATATAAGATTTAGATTGTGCCAAAAAATATAATTTTGAACTAAGTAAACTAATTCCAACCCCAAAAATATAATTTTATACCAACCCATATTGGTCAGAAATAAAGCTTTGAGTCCATAAATAACCATATTAGATTAATTTAGAATATGATTTAATTTTGGACCAATTAAAGACTATCAATTAGCATCAAAAAATGTCCAAAATTCATTATGAAACACAAATTTTATCACAAAAACTATTTACTTGTCAAGAAAATTGCATATATTTAGGGGTAATTGATTAAAATTTCATTTATACTATAATTAAGAATTAAAATCATTAGGAGAAGAAAAAAACTATGCCAACAATTTTGGTATAATTTAGTTTTTATCAACGAAATAGGCCTAAAATTGTTCTAGGTTAGTTAGACTGCTTAGACAATTATTTCGGTTATAGAAGCTATATTTATTGAACGATTAAAACTTTGGAAGCATTTACATATTGGTTCAAATTTTTGTCCATTATACTCGTATAGTTTTATCATAATTCATTAGTTTTATTTGCACATTAAATAAAATTTACTGTGAAATAAAAATGCATTTCGAAATTTCAGAATAAAATTTGTAAATTTTGTTATAATAAAATGGATACATTTTTTTAATGTTTTAATGTCAATTTTTTTTCTGTATAAATTTAGTTAAACAAATAATTTATATATCACTACACAAATATATACCTGGATATATATATTATCCTTGAATTGTGTTGATGTTGTAATTTCAATTTTTTTTTTATTTATATTTATTGTTTATTATAATATTTCCATTGTATTTGTTTAAATTTTCTTTTTTTGTTTTATTATTATTATCAACATTTTTCTTTTCTGGGGTATATAAATCTATACATTTTTCACCAATTCAGCGTTTAGTCCTTTGGGAAAAATAAATAAAAAAAAAAAAGGAAAAAGGAAAAAATCTGTGCCAAAAATAAATTTTCAAAAGCACATTGAACAAAAAAAAAGAATATGAAAAAAAAGGTAAAAGTGGAAAACAACAATAAACCACATCACATACATATAAAAAAAAACTCATAGTGAACATTTTTGGAAATTATTAATTGCCTGGGTAATTAATGTAAATCATTATTTAATGGGCTTTCAATAAATAACAAGGTAGAAAATAAACACAATAATAATAATAAAAAAAATTAAAATGATAAATGTTATATTAAAATTATTGTATATAAGAAACAAAGTACATAATAACAAGGAAATTTTTTTTATTAGTATTCCATTATATAATAAATAACCTTTTTTCACTGATTTTTGGTTATTAGAGATCCTTATAATTTGATTTATATTTTTTAATAGACCTTATTTTTTAATGTTTAGTATTTGATTTTTTTTTTTTGTTTTGTTTTTTAGATAATTTATATTTTTTATTTGTAGCCAATTAAAAAAATATAAAACAATTCATTATATATTTTTGTTTTATTGTTTTCCCACTTGTAATTTATTTTGATTTTTTTTTTTAAGAAAAAAGGATATTAAAATATAAAAAAGGAGGTTATATTTAATCAGTAATTGTAATTTAATTGGGTTTTTTGTTACAATTTTGTATTGTTTAAATTTCCTTCTTTTTTTAAAAAAAAAAAAAAAAAACCTTATTTTCATTATTTAATTGGGATCCTTAAAAAGAAACGTAATTATATTTAATTAACCTGAAAAATATATTTAGGATAGATAAACTAATTTATTTTAGAATATTTAATTGAAGTACGTAATAATATAAAATATAATAATGGCGCCTGTGGATATGCAATTATTAATAAACTTAATATTTTATATAAAGCTGCAACAACTATTAAAATTGAATAGCATAAATTTAAATAAAATTTTTTTTTGTTTTTAAAAAAGAAGGATAATTAGGATGAAGGATATTTATATTTTTAGATTAAATGCAAATAATAACATAAAGTTTAATATATTTTTTGAGTCCTGATTTTATTTATCGTATTTGTGTTATTGATAATAAATTAAAATTTTTGTTTCAATTATAAAATTTGGAAAATCTAAACAGAATTGGAGACAAAATTGCATTGAAATCAGAAGTAAATTGTTGTATTCCTGATAAAAATATTGGGTAAACAACTATAAATTCTGATTTTCTAAGAAGTTTCATAATTTTAAAGAAACTGTAATGAATTTAAAAATAAAATATTAATTCCTTGGTAAACATTCATTATTTTGCACTATTGTGAGTTGGTTGAAATATATTTTGAAGATTTCTACGAAATTGTGAACTGCTGTGAAAAATTTCGTAGATTCTTGATCAATTCTAAATTTAAATTAATATAATTCTGTTATTTTTAATATTTCCTTTACTAATTTTGGCATAGAATCAATTTCTTAAACATACAAAATTTTATTTCAGTTTCAACAATCCTATAATTTCATTATTCTCATTATTTAAGAAAAATTAGTAAATATTCTTACCCAATTATAAAAAATTAAAAATTGTGTAAATCATAAAGAAAATTATTAGGAATTTGTAAAAAAAAACATAAAATTATTATTATGAAATAATTTTCCTAATAATACCAATTAATTTTCGTACAATGTAATTTTCTACAAAAAAAATATTTTATTACAATTATTTTCATCAAATAAAAAAAATACAACATCTCTAATAATTATTACAAAATAATAAATGTTACATTTTTTTTATGTCCTTAGGAAATTATTATTATTATATTGAATTTCCTTTCAATTTCCTTCAATATTAAATTTTATATAAGGCAAAATATTTATATTTTACATTTTATATCGAAAAGGAAATAATGTTAAAATTGAAATTATTAATTAAAATAGTTTTATATTTTTTTAGGTAAATAAAAGTAAATGAAAATTTATTTTAATTCAAAAAATTATAAAATTTAAATTATTATTTTGGCGATTCTTCTAGCTTAGGCTTTTCATTTGTGATTATACCCAAAAAAAAATTGAGGTGAATTTATTTATTAAATAATTAAATAAATTTCTTTCTTTCTGTATTTATAACATTGAACAAAGTTTCACGAAAGTGTTAAAAGGAGGATAATTAATTTTAATTTTGTTGGTTTTTACAGAACAAAGTATAACCACTTTATTAAAAAAAAAAAAATTCTCCTAAATATAATAAATATTTAATTTATTCAAATAATCAAAGTATAAGTAATTTAAACCCAAATTTAATGTTTCTATATTTAAAAAAAAAAACAAATTTTGTGTTACAACAAGAATGAAAATGTCTGTTAAATAGTCCTTAATTGAGCATAATTAAGGACATTAAGTAAATCTCTATATATAAATTTTTTTTAGTATAATTTTTATTGACATTTTCTTTTTTCGTTATGGGTGGTGTTATTACTTTTTTTTTTTTTAACTTTTATATTATATAAAAAAAAAAGCAAAAAAGTTTTCCATTTTCTAAATGTTGGATTTCAATTTTTGTGTGTTTTTTTTTATATATATTTTATTACTCCAACTTTGTGTAAATTCAAAAATCAGCTTAATATACACTAATCTAATTAATTCTCTAAAATTGTGAGATCACAAAAAATAAAATAAAATGGCACATTCATTTTCCCATAATATACTTTTAAATTATAATTTTATCCATTTGAGTATATATGAAAGTTTGTTTCAGTCTTTTTTTTCTGGTGTGCACCCCATGATATTTTTATTAAATAATTAAATTATAGCTAGCTAGAGAGAATGAAATATATTTCTGCTTGTTTTTTTAGAACGCGTTAAGGACTTTGAGAAGCAAAAAGGATATAATTTAACAAAAAGAGCAGTCTAACAGAAGAATTATTTAAATAAAATTATTTTAAATTAAGCAAATTTTGAAAATGATATTTTTTTTTGGTATTAATTGTTAGAAAAACTGTCATATTTGTCTGTCAGTTTAATTGTCAACTTTTGGCAACATAAATGTATGTCGATTTTTATCATTTTCATTAATTTTTTTGAATTTTGTAAATTACAGTATACGTCATTTTGCTATTACTATCCATTTGAGTATATGACATTTTTCAAAGATGTAATGAAATAAATGGAAATATTTAAGTCTGAGAACTTGAATATGATAAATTATACCAACAATTCATAAAACTTAAAATAATGACATCATTATTTCATACTTTATTAAATAAATTCCTTAAAGTTCTTTCAATTATATAAAAGGATTCTTTGATTATAAAAAAAAATTCCTTAAATATTTCAAAACATTTAATATTTTCATCGTTTTATTTTTTTCAAACATTTATAACTATATATCTTTCATTCAAAAAAAGGATATCATTTCTATAATCCCTTTTGTAGATTTAAATTTCATTTATAATAAAATAGTTTCAATTAAGTTAAAAGTATTATTATCCTTTCTCTTGTTGTCCACCCAATCAACAAACAAGCTTTAATTAGACTATAATAGTGTTATCCTTTTTTTCATTACTATCCTGCTGCTAGGGTGGATTTAAACATACAAAAAAAAAAAAAAAATTTATATATATTAAATTTTGATGATCCTGAATTTTGCATATAAATATATTATTTCTATTTTGTCAAAAAAAAGAGCACGAAAACTTGTGGACTTGCAGAGCGTTTAAATTAAAATTTCTTTTATAATGGCGGAGATTACTAAATATTCAACTCCTCCACTTTAATTATACTCAAAATGGTGCAATAATACAATACATAGATAAAATTGTTTTATATATAGAGTTCGTTGGGTGTTAAAGGATTTACATTAGGGAATTTTTTGTAGAAGAATATTTAATTTGGAACAGAAAAAAAAGGATATTAAAGTGATTAACTTAAAATATAAACTGTGGATTTTGTTGTTGAATTATATTTTTTTTTGTTAAAGAAGATAATTTTTGAAAGTTAATCAATTAATTACATTTTTTTTTTGGAAATATTTTCTGGGAATAAGGAAT
Source organism: Empis stercorea (assembly GCA_949752835.1). Taxonomy (NCBI): domain Eukaryota; kingdom Metazoa; phylum Arthropoda; class Insecta; order Diptera; family Empididae; genus Empis; species Empis stercorea. Next base: position 8,372,184 of record OX457087.1, read on the forward strand.
TTTTATATAAATAATTTTTTTTATTATCAAGGATAATGACTAGAAAATTTATAGAACTACCGTATTTAAAAAAGAAAATTTATAAATTCACTAATAATTTTCACATTTTTTTCAAATAAAATATTGTGTACTGAGTCCTTGCAATTCAATATTAATAAATATAAATAAATAAAAAAAAATTGGAAAAAATAATGATTATTATCAATAATCTATAATACATGTACATAAGAACAGGATGATCACCAGATATATAATTTATTTTCAATATATAATTTTCCAATATACAATGGAGAATTGATTACATAAATTTATGATCCAATAAGAATTAAATTGAGATTAATTTGTAAATAAAATATAAATGAAATCATATACCAATAATTTTCTTATTAAATAAATATTTTGAAATATATTTAGGCGTAAACACATTAGGCAAATAGAATTAGTTACATACATTTAGGTGTGCAGTCAAAACCTGGAACGACTTAAAGTTTATATTTTTTTTTAAAGAATATTAAGATTTAATCATATAAAATATTTAACAAGTTTTAACAACTGTTTTCTTTTATTTTTCACCCTGTTCTATGTATAAAAACATCTTTCAAAACCCTATTGACCATGACAATAAAATATTTAAAAAGCTTTTTATCTAGTGATAAACAAAAGGTCCTTTCATGTTGTGACATTAAACAGAAATGATGCTCCCTACTAACCAGACAATAGAATTGAAAAAATAATAATAATACAACCTTAAAATTTATTTATTTATATATTTTATCATCTTATCCTTTCTTTTTTCAACTTCAAAATCCTTTAACACAACAAAAAATCCCAATATAAAAAGAATCCCTTTTGTGGTTAAGCAAAAATTAATGGTTATTGGTAGCTTAACAATCTCAGAGACAAAAAAAATAAAATATTTTTACTTATTTTCTACAAGAAACTAAACATAATCCTATAAATAAGAAATAAATTAAAAAATATGATAAAAATTAATGTTTACACGTACTAAAAGATTATTATAAATATTGCACACCAAAAAAAAAAAAAACAAAACAAAAATAATAATTGTCAGATAAAAACATGAAAAAAAAAATTGTTCACCTTCACCTCAACTTAAAAGAATAATAATGAAAATTATACATAAAAGTAAAATATAATTTTTTTCCCTCGTATAGTTTAAAAAAACGATGATAGACAAATAAAACAAATTTTTTTCCATGTTTTTATTAAAAAATTCACAAAATTACTTTTATTATTATTTTTTGTAAAAAAATTTTTATCATCGTTTTTTTTTTGTACTTTGTCTAAGGATATTTTTCCTTTTGTCTAAGGACATTTTCCTTTTATTTGTTATGCTGATTGTTGTCAAGTTCTTTAGGTCAACATAAATTTTTTTTTGTATAAATTTTCTTGTATAAATAATAAGTACATAAAACTTTTTTTTTTTTGTGTTCACTTGAATTATTTCTATCAAGGTGAATCCTTTTTTGTTTTAACATAAATGAAAATATTCTTAAATCAAAAATACTACAAGTAAAAATATTTTTTATAAATAATTATTTTAATTTCTAGTTATTTATGCTATTTAAAAAAAAACATGATAACAATCTTGATTTATATATAAAAAATTTTTGGTTGGGGAGAGATGTAATAAACGAAAAACTTGTCCTTTGAATATATATAGATACGCTTTTGTGTCAGACATCCTCCTTGGAATGATTTCATCAAGTATAAAAAAACTTATATATATATATACATATATATATACACACTTAAGTTAAATAAAGTACCCACTAGCAAAAGAATTATTTTTTTTTATATGAAAAAAAAAAGTTGACATGAAATGACTTTTTAAGTACAGTGTTGAAACACCTGTAGAATTATTAAAACATTATATTTTTTTTTTGTGTGTTGTTATCAGACTTATGTATAGTATATACATAAAAAAAATATAGTTAGTATGCTATGGTGTTGTTGGTATTGTATTAAAATGAGAAATTATTCAGAATAGTATAACGATTAGGTCACCCACGAATCATTTTCTCTCTCTAACAATTGTTGGTTTCATTGTTCAACGAATTTTGTAAAATTCTGGTGTGACTCGTTAATACTATTATAAACTATTGAATTTTAGTTTAGAATTTCATTTTACAAGAAAACTTATTTTTTTTTTACATAGATAAATGATGAAAATACTAAGTTGTACAAATATAATATACAATACAATATAATAATTTCATGATAATCTGAGAAAATGGATTGTAAATATATTTTAATATTCAAGAAATGTAATTTTGATTATTTAAATACTTCTTTTTTTTTTTGAGATTTTGGTTTGTGTTATATAAATTTGTAAAAGGAAGAAACAATTTTAATTTTATTGAATTAAGTTATATAAATAGTTTTAATTGATCAAAGATTTTCTATTTTATACAATTAATTTATAGATTTTAAGTAATTTTAAATTAATTATAGTTTGTCTTATAAAATATTTATATGTAAAATATTTTACGTATTTAATTAAACAAAGTATATTTCGTTAACTTCTAAATATAAAATAGATATACAGCCTTGGCCAAAAGTATTAGGCACCCTATAAAATTCTTAATATCTTTAAAAAGCAAAATTTTAAATGAATTCAAAGTAGGCAGATCTGATAAATAAAAAATTAATATTTGGTTGGGCAGCTTTTGGCTTTTATGACAGCAACGATCCTCTTAGGTAAGGCATAGAGCTAACTAGCTCCAGTCTTGCTGTAACACATTTTTAAACATGTATCTATGCGGTATTCTGAATCTTAGGATCAAGGAGTACTCAATTACATCGAAAGAAATACTTAAAAATGTGTTACAGCAAGTGCGGTGTGCTATTTCTTCCGAAGAGTACCGCAAGCTAATTAGCTCTATTCCTAAGAGGAGCGTTGCTGTCATAGAAGCCAAAAGCAGCCTAATCAAATATTAATTATTTAGTTATCAGATCTGCCTACTTTGATTTCATTTAAAATTTTGCTTTTTTAAGATATAAAGAATTTTATGCCTAATACTTTTGGCCAAGTCTGTAAATGCTCCTAAATATATGTTATTTATATTAGCTCCTAAAATTATGCTATTTATATATATATATATATTAAAATTTTGTGTTGTATATGCAATTTATTTAAAATAAATTAAATTTATAAAGAGAACATAATTAAACTCAATCTTCTTTAAAAGTGATGATGATAAATGTTCTTTGCTATTCTTAATTATCATAAATTTTATATATAAATAATTATAAATTCATTCATTTACATACTTCTATATCCTTTATAATTTATTCCATATTTGATTTTTTCTAAAATTATTAAATTATTCTTGTCTATTTAAATTTATTTCTATTTTATAATATTTCAAGAAAATTAACTTTATTTAACCATAAAGCAAAGATTTATTAACTTGAATTCATTAATGAAATATAAGAAATTTTTTAATAACTTTCTGACAACTAAAATAAAATATTAATTATTAAAGTGTCTTCTCCAAGAATTTTCATCTTTTTTTTTTTTTATAATACTCTAACTTAAAGTTATATCTTTCATATAAATCATAATTACTAGTTTGCCTTTGATAAAATCGTTCTTTAAAACAAAAAAAAAAAAAACAATCCTTTGAGTTTAAGAAAAATTATAAACTTTTCAACTATATTGTGTAGTAGTTAGTTGAGAAAAAAGCTTAAATTAAATTAAAAAAGTTTCGAAAAAGACTATAAATAAACCTCATATAACATTCATCAGAAATTTCATTTTTTCTCTGTGCATTTCTTTAAAGTCATGATGGTATATATTTAAAATTTATATGTTGAAAGTTAAGGACGAAAAATATAAATATTTTCTTGTTTTTTTCTGATTTTTTTTCTCGTTATTTTTTAACAAACAACTTTATTAATTTTTTTGTAACAATTTTTTTGTGTATTGGTATACAATTTTCATAACTATAAGAACTTAACTTTTGTTTTATATTGTATACTAGTCCATTATCCTGATTTGAAACATTGAAAAAAAAAAGTCAGAAAAAAAATGAAATCGTTGATGTTCTCTGTTTTAAGTTAAGTATAAATAAAGTTCAGGACAACAAAAAAATAATAATAATAATAATAATTATATTGCGATTTAAAGGATGCAAAAAAAAAAAAAACTATGGAAATTAATTTCCTGTACGTTAGTTTTATCTTTGTTTTTGTTTTGTAGTATTATAAAAAAAAATCATCTTCCTTTCAATTTTGCATTATAATTTTTCCTTTAGCAAAAGAAAATTATTGTAAAAATGAAAAAAGGAAAACTTATGATGATGAGTAATATTACTTTATATTTCAAGAATGTTTCTGTTTTTTTTTTTTTTTTACTTTCCTTTTTGCTTGATGGTTTTGCAAACACAAAAAAAAAAGAGAAGAGAATATTGAAATTTATGTTCGTATAGGCGGAAAAAACACGACAAAAAGGATATTTTAATGAAATTCCTTAAAAAATTTTTTTGGTTCAAACATGGGTTCAATAGTTGTTGTTAGGTGTAAGGAAATTTATAATATTATTAATTTTTTTTTTGGGAGAGAGAGATTATGCTTATGAAATTAGGTTCGAGAGAAAAAAACAACAACATCAAAATTTCAATGTCATATAATTTGATTGATTGATCGATTATTAAAGATTGTTTCTTTTTTTTTTCATTAAAATATAACAAAAATTTAAAATTTGGAAAAATTACTTTATGGATATTGAAAAGTTTAAATAATTTTCTATGACCTCTTGTCAAACAAAATTTTTTTTGAAGGATATTTTTTTTTTGATTATATATAATTTTAATTTACGTCACAATTTTCAAATTGTATTAAAAAAAACTGTCAGTTAAAAGAAGAGAAAATTAAAATTAGAATTTTATTTTTTGTTTTTTTTTTTTATACGTAGGAGTGGACATCAAATTTAATTTAAAGGGAATTTTATTTTAGGAATTTTGAATTAAACGAAAATTTGTTAAATTTAATGTTGAAATGTTCTTATACAAATTTAAAATTTGAAAAGATTAACTTTAGGAGTTCGGGAAAACTAAATAAACGATTAAAATTTGATTAAAATTAATAATTATGGATTAAATTTTTTTAAATTGATTAACTATTTTTACATGTCCTTTTTTTAAAAAAAACTAAAACCTCATTAAACAAACATTTTATACCTAGACAAATATGTATTTTGTTTTTATTTTAGTTTTATGAAACCAAAAATTTCGAGGAAACCATTTTTTCTTTATCATTTTATATGAAACATTATTTAAGGATAACCAAAAATTTAATATTATACTTAAGAGGATACACAAATATATATATAAACGAAACTGAAAGAAATTACAAATTTATTTCATTATAAAAACCAAAAAAAAAATAAATTAAATTGAATTGTTACATAATAACAAGGAAAACCATATTGAAATTGGGAATATGGTTACAAATATGTCCTTTTATTTGAGTAAATTTTATCCTTACACATTTCCACAACAAATTTTATTAAACAACAACCAAAAATGACAATTATTTTTTTTTTCTTGTTTTCTTGTAAATTAATTTCTCCAAACTTAAAGATTTGGTAAATTAATAATAAAAGTTATTATAAAATTGTTGAAAATGATCATTAAGATTTTTTTTAAGGTCCTTAAATAACCAAAAAATAAAATGATACACACATATACATTATTATATAATATAAATTTTCCAATAATTAAAATGTTAGTTCAAAGGTTGAAGATATTCTATAATGGTTGTCCTGATAATACGAATACATTTTTATTGAGATCCTTTTTATTTCTTTTTTTTTTTAATTTCTGTGTATTTTTTTTTTAATTATTTTCAATTAAGTTTTTTCTCCCCCATTTTGTATTTTTTTTTTTTTTCTTAATTTCGTGTTTGAAATAAAAAGAAATAAAACTGACAAAAATATTTTGAAAGAACAGAAGAACAGAAAAATAAAGCAAAAGCAAAAGCAAAAAAAAAAAAAGGATATGATAATAATAATAATTATGTCCTTTTCTTCTTTTATAACAATCATTCGTAAATCTTTTGACATAAAATTTTCTTCTTATATGTATAAGATATAAATAAATATAAGATCCTTAAAAAATTTGAAATAATTGTGCTAAAAATAATGTTCAAGAGTTAATTAGTGACGTGTACTATATAAGATTATCCTTTTGGGATTTCTGAAACCTTTTAAGATCTTTGAAATTTTTTTCATTTTTTATATCTTATGCTTAATAATATTTCGGTTTCTTTTGGTTATTGTTGCTGTAGTAGTAGTGATCCCTGAATGAACAGACTATTTTTTTTTTTATTTTGTTAAATTCTTATTTTCAGTTTCTGTGTTTGTGTATTTATGTTAATATAAACTGGAATTTTAGGAGTTTATTTCACTTTTCTGTTTGTGTTGCTGTTGTGTGTTAACCCAGAGTACATGATTTTTTTTTTGTTATAACCAAAACCAATCCTTGACCAAAGGAGAGAAAAAGTTTTTCAAAACATTTTTTTTTTTATTTTTTCGGTTCTAATTAAAGGTTATTTCACCCTAGCAAATACTTAAAAAAAATAATAAAATGGAATAATTTCGAATATTTATAAAAAATATATACAAATGAGAACATTAACCATTTAAAAATAATTTTTTATTTTATATTTTTAATATGTAAAATTTTTTGTACAAAAATATTTTTTATGTTTTGTTGTTTTTAGAATAAATTTTATCAAATTTTTTTTTTTTGGAAATTAGTTTAAATAGAAAAGATACTTGCGAAAAAGTTGTGAAATAAAGTTTTTTTTTTATGATGATTTTTGATATTTATATACAAGAAAAAAGTTAATTGAGATATCGAAATAAATTATAATTTTATAAAAATATTAAATGTAAAATTTATTAAATAAAATATAATTAAGGAAATTATTTTTTTCTATTGTAATTGATGAGCAGCGGTGATTTAGTTCGTAGTGAAAATTGGTGCATGAGGTCCTGGGTATAAATATTGTTCTAAGTTCATTTAATTTTTACTGGTGGAGTAGTAGAAAAATTTACATTTCTGTAAATGACTCATTTAAAAACTAAGTGAATCGTTGAAACTGGTAAAGGGTCGAATTCAGTTATCTGCCAACAGTAATTGTCACAATAATAACTTTGTTGTAATAAATAGACTGTTAGTGGTGCTAGTATGTCGAGAAAATGTCCAAGAAGTTGGTATAAGCCGTCGCCAGGCTGTTGAGCCCGGAAAGATTTATGTTTTTTGATTTGTGAAAAATTAATTAAATTTTTTCCATGCATTGCTAATTTTCACTATAATAAAAGTGAAATTCAGAAACAGAAAATATCGATTAATATTATATTATTATTCTTATTATTTAGTTAACTAACACAAATAATGAAAATTAAATTATTTACCTAAAAAACTAATCAAGTCATTAAAAATGTGTAAAGTTTTCTTCTACTTTCCAGCAATTCTCAATTAAATTTTCTATTTATCAAAATTATTTAATAAAATATTGATATAAATCTTTTATAATAAAATTAAATAATTACAAAAAAACTTTATAAATTTCATTATTGATTAAAATAATATTTGAAGAATGAAATTCAATTAAAATTGCCACCTACAAGTATGCACTTAATTTAAAATCATATTACTCATGTTTCCAAAATTCAATAATTATGCATAAGCTTTTATGTTATTGTCAATAAATTAATATTCTATTTTTGTCTTTAAGTAAAATGTTTATTAAATTAAATAAATTATTAGTTATAAGTATACATAAAATTTAATAATTTAAAATTTTATTTATTTAATAGAAAACTTTAAAATATTATTTTAAATAATTTTGTTTCATTATTTTTCATTTCAGATTCGAATTTTCTACGATGTGATTAAAATAGAAGTTTAGCAAATAACAAAATTGAAATTATTAAATAAAATTTTATCAAAATGGATAATCTTTCAACAAGAAATTTGACAAAAAATCAATAAAATTTGAAAAATTCATTCGGCCATTAGCAAAATTGTTTTTCCCAAAAATATAAAAAATTTGAAAATATTTTTGATGAAAAGAATATGAATGAGGATACTAACTACAAAACAAATGACGCCTAACATTTAAAGGACATAATAACAAAATATATTTTACACATATAAATATATAATTGTAAATGAAAAAAGGACAAAGGACACACACACACAAATTATAAAAATGAAAAGGAGATTTTTTTTTCATATCAAATCTGGCATAGAAAATAAAAAAAAAACAGTCCTTTTAAATTGATGTTTAATGAATCGTACATTAAAAATAATATTAAGAGAGTGTAAATTGATATTACATTATATTATTCTTAAATAAGGAAATTCTAAAAAGAAATTTAATTTTAACAGAAAAAATAAATAAATATAGGATCAAAATTTTAAGGACCTTTAAAATAATAAATATAATAAAATTTTCAGATATAAAGAAAATGATTTCAGTTCATTTGTAATTCAATTTATCTCCAGTGTGTTGACTTTTTCATAAAATAAAAGTTCCTTTTTTTGAATTGTAAAAACAATTATACAACAACAAAAAAATATAAACATAAACTGAACTGTAAAAAAGTGTTATTTCCGAAATAAATTATAATTGATGTTTCCGGTTAAAATTAATAAATTTATATACATTTACAATTCAATTAACCATTGATGAATAAAAATTTAATTTAAAAAAAAAATTAACACAAAAATTTGCATATAGCCAACCATCCCCCATCCCCTTCCCCCCAAAAAAAAAAAGGAAAAACAAAATAACCAAAAATAATTATCATAAAATAATACCCAAAAGAATCATTATTTTTTTTATTTGTGTACCACAGTGAAATAAAAAGCAATAATTTTAAATTATTTAAAATGACACAGGATAATAATTTCGTGATATATAAATTTTCGAAAATAATGAAATTTATTGATTAATTATATTAAAAATTTTCTTCGAAAAAAAAAACAAACAAACAAAATGAGTCTATTAATTGAATTGAAACGAATTTGTATTATTTTAAATTTTTATTCAATATATTTTCATAATTATGTTACGAGTGTTTCAATACCATATGGAAGTGGTAAGTAAAAAAAAAATAAAAATTATATTATTTAAATAAAATAAATTTTATATTTTGCATAAAAGAATAAATTTAAAAAAATTCCAAAAATTAAATAAATGAATTATCACTTTTATATGTGCCCCCAAAATATGCAAGAACATGTCACAGATGAATATTATTAAATATAGTTTCAATTTATATACTCCTAAAATTATGCAAGAATTTTAAATATGATTATTAAGACTACAGATTTTCCTTCATATATCCCTTTTAAAAGTTTAATTTTATTATTTTTTAACAAGGATGTGACATAAAAAGCAATTATTGTGGTTATTCATCAATTTTCAGGATGTCTTTATACTTGATTCTTATTTTTTTCGGATTTTTAATTAAGTGATAGTGTCGCGACACGTTAATTTAATATTAAATTTATATTTTATAAAAATTTTATGAATTTTATGTACAGGTAAAACAGTTATTTGTATGATAAACTTATTGTACCAAAAATTTTATAATAAAAAATATAATATTCTGGGATTTTTTTAATGAAATTTTTAAATATAGATAAAATAAAAAAATCCTCTTAAAGGATTGTTTTTTTTTATAATAAATAATAAAAATTCATTATTTTAAAAAATTATTAATTAAAATTTATTTACACCAATTTTATTGAACAAAAAATATGGTAAAATAAAATTAAAATTATATATTTTTTTTTGCGTAAAATAATCAAAATTATCAAAGTAAAAGAAAAAAAATAAAAAAAAAAAAAATTATATCAATAATAAAAATTTTAAATATTAAAATAGTAACATAAGTGTATGTTTAATCATATTTTTTTTTGGTGAAAAATGAAAATATTAAAATATTTTTTAAACAAATTTCGATTAAAATAAATATTGATTTAATTATAAATTTTATAATAATAATAATAATTAAAAATTTATATAATTTAAAGGTGGATTGATAGTAAAATAAAACATGAATTTTAATTAAATTTAATCAGAATTATTCTTAATATTTTTTTTGTAAAATTAATATTAATTTTTAATGAAATTTTGTATATTGACATTAACTATTTTTTTTTGCGAAAATTAATATATGACGTATAACATTTTGACATTATAACTTAAATGTATAATTCTGTGGAAAATTGCCAAAACTTGATATCTACAAAATTTGAATTTTTCAGCAGAGCAAATTAAAAAAAGTTTGAGAAAGACTTTCAATAATAAAACATTATTTGTAAAATACTATTTTCGTCACAAGGCCGATTTACACATTCGCCGAAAAACCGTGACGCTCAACAAATTCTGCGACGGTTTTTATAAAGCAATTTACTCTTGTGGCGATTTTTAGCCACGCACACTAATCTTTTTTGTTTTGACAGTTCGTATGATGTAAGAAAGTTTTTATAAAGTTCCATATAAAAACCAATTTCATACAAGTGTGCGTGCATCTGCGACGGAAAAGATAAAGTTGGCTCAACTTTTCGCCGTGCCTGAATTCCGTCGCGCCGGACTTTTCTCATTGGCTAGAATCGACCGTCACGGGCTTTCGGCGGATGTGTAAATCAGCCTACATAATTAATTTTGAAAATAAAAGATGTACAATTTTTGAAAATTTTGTACAATTTGTCAAAAACTGCACTTATCATGTTTTGGCAATTTTTCACACAATTATCAGTAATGAAAATTGATTAAGAAGAAATTAATTTAAAGATTTCCCCAAAAAAAAAACTTATAAAGGACTTATGGCAACCCAAATTTATAACTCACACTTTAATAAATAATATTTCATCATATTTACTTTGATTAAAATTACTTTTCAATTCCCTAAACATTATAAAATAAAATTTCTCTTTTATTTATATGTTTATCCATCTGGGTTATTTTTTCTTCTTCTGGAGATATGAGAAATCCTTGTCCAAAAAATGAAAAAAAAAAAAAATGTAATTGATCACCAAAGAAAATATAATACAAGTTATGGGAAAATGGGAATTAATATCCTTTTTTTCATGTTCCATACAATACACCATAGTCCTTCCTCCAATGTTGAAAATGTAATTTGAAATTTGTCGATTACTCAACCTTAAAAATTGTTTCATTTATTCGACTAATTTTCATACTCAATTTTTTTTTGTGTCCTTAATTTTTTAAGATATATTTTTGTATATTATAATTTTTTTCTTTTTTTTTGGTGATCTTAAGAGGAAAAATGTAATTTTGTCATAAAAGGAAATTTTTTTTTCTGCTTTTTTTTTTTATTATTAAATTTTATGTATTGATATGCTTACACATTAGGATTAGATCCATTATTAAAAGAGATTTGGTTTTTTTTTTTTTGTCGAAAATGTCTGATGACCCAAGTCACCATCTACAAAATCTAGAAAAATTGTATAAGATAGTGTGGTGTGGTTGCCATGAATTTAATATAATATAATTTCATTTTTAGATATAAAGTAATTTAAAATGGATTTAGAGACTGGGGCGAAATGGTGTAAAAGCAAAAAAAAAATGAAAAAGAAAATCTATTTGGGAAATCTTAGATCCCTTTTTTCTATTTTTTTTTTCTTTATATGTCATTTTTTGTCTCGTCTTGTAAATATTACAATGCGCAAAAATAAGAAAATTATTATACATACATAAAATTCGAAAAGGATGAGAGAAAAAAGTTTCGGTCACATGAAATTACACATGTTTCAACTATAATATTTCGGTCCCAATTGTATTGTATATGTCCGTAAAATTGCTTAGTTGAAAAGAAAATTAAGGAAAATGTAATAAAAAAAAAATTACATAACCAAAAAATAACCGGAAAAATGTATAAAAAAAATTGAAGAATTTTTTGTTTGTTTGTTTGTTTTTTATTATTCTTAGATTGAAAGACAATTTTTAATTTAAAATTATGTTAGATTTATGATCGCGTATCATTTTGTAATTTGGATTTATTTTTATGTTTATTTAATAGAAATTGTAATAATAATATTGATTTTGAGTCGTTTTAGGATGGCTCATTATTAATCAATTGATTTAACTTTCATTTAATTAATCGTAAACAAGATTAGTTTTAGTAAATTGAACATAATTTTTTGCTAGATTAAAATGATGATTTAGGGTCTAGGGGCAAATTGAAAATTCGGTACAGATAGACAAGATTGAAGTACAAAAGATTAAAGATGCGATACAAATTGATCGTTTATCGAAAGTACTTCAAATGTTGGTCTAAATTTGTAAGTTCTTATTTTGCAGTATTTTCTAGCAAAAACTATGATGATTTAATAATTTTTTATTGAAAATTTAGTAAATTTGTCAATCTTTAACTCAACCACTTTCTATTTATTATTTTCTATAAATTTTCTATAATTTTCATTAATAATTTTCTGAAATTTAAATTTTCAAATTTAAATTGTCTAAAATTTAAATTTTCATTTTTGCAATTCCTTTTTTTTGTTTTTTTTTTTGAATAAAAGGAAAATTTCTTTACCAAGCCGCATGTAAAATTATAATTATAAAAAATCAATCAAAAATAATCTACAAGATAAAGAATAAAAAAAAAGGGATATCTTTTGAATGTATTAAATATTAAGAGAAAGTTATTTATTTAGTTTTTCATTTTAATGTATTATAAATTGAAAAAGGAATAATAATAAAAAAAACACATAAATAATTTCCATTATATTTTTTTACGCCTCTCCTTATACATATACACAGACACACAATCAATCATAATCAATCATATAATTTTAGTGAATATAATAATAAAAAAAAAATGAAACAATTTTTAACAGCCTGTAAATATAATCATTTTAATGAAAATTGAAAATTCTCCAATTTTTTTATAAAGCAATTTTTTTTTATTGAGGGTTTTTCCCAGCCTAATTTCAAAACTTATAGTATATCCGCAAATTTTACGGATATTTTCTCTACAAAAACAAAATCATTTTATATATTTTATTTTGAAAATGTTGTAATTTTCTAAAAAAAAAAAAAGTAGCTTCTTTCCTTTTCTAATTTATATCCTTAAAAATAATAATAATAATAATAAAAAAAAAAATTTAGTATTGTAAATTTTTGGTGTAAATTGTTTTATCCTTAAAACAGGGGACAGCGGATGTCGAGTAACAACAAGAAGAAAAAGTATTTATTTATATTTCTTTTCAATATCTTATATAATTTTTCTTTACTTTCAATTGCAATTCAGATCCACACATACAATATTTCTTTTTTTTGAAGACACTAAAAGGATATTTATAGAAATTGTTTCCGTTTTTTTGTTTTTTTCATGCTTTCTTTTAAAAGGACATCAAGTAAAAGAAAATTATTATCTTAAACAAAAAGAAAATAAATTTGTGTTGTAATGCTGTCTATATTTATATGTGTGTATATCTATCAGGACATTAAACACAATAGAAATCGTTTACCCAGAAATTTAACAATAATGTGTATGTATATAGTCCTTAATATATTAAGGATAATTTTCTTTTTTTTATTTTTAAGAAGAAAAATAAATGATTGGGAGAGATTGTGTTTTTTGGCTGCATGGGACAGAATGTAAACTATGGTATACAATGAAAAATTGAAAAATAAATAAAAGGACACTTAAGGATATATTCGACAATTTGTACTATAAAACAGTAATTTATTTGTTATTTTCGTATAGTGATTTTGATGCAACAAAATCATTTTATTTCATTGTAAAATGTGTTAAAATTGGAATTAAATTTATTGATAGTAGGAAGAATGATTTTCGGGGGAACAGTATTTATAACTGGAAAGGATGACATTCGTATAAAAATTATAATTGCAGGAATTTAAGGGAAAAATGGCAGATTTTTGCGTATTTTAGCAATTTACGGGATAAGTAACAAATAAGTTTGACCATTAAAAAACCGCGTTCCATCAACGAACGAAAGATGAACCAGATCCATCTACCAGATGATACACAAAAATACGACTCTTTCCTAGAGAAGCAATTAATAAAAGATAGTTATCTTCTATAAAGAATAATTTTAGTCGTCGATGGTCAGCTCCGAAATTTCAGCATCAATTTTTCCTTTCAATTTCTTCAATTTTTGTATACCAGTCCTTAAATATTTTTATTAAAAAATATTTCTCCCCAAGGTCATCTGAAATTCTTCAACACAATAAGAAATTTGATTTGAAAGTAACCTAAAACCTATATAAGAAAATAACAAAATATCTGCACTCTAGTATTCCATTTTTTTTATGTGGAAGGAGGGAAATTTAATCCCCAAAAGTCAGGGTTAGTTCAAAAATATAAAAATATAATAAGAAAAAGTTTTTTTTTTTTATTTTCTGATTTCCTTTTTTGTCTTCTTCTTGTTTTATTATTTTTACTTAAAATATATTTCATTATATTTTTTTTTCTCTATATTGTTTGGTTTGGTTTTTCGTCCTAGATCCCTAGATGTAATGTCAAGTAATTTAGGTCCATTTTATTCTCATAGCACACAATATCAACAAAAAATTAAAAGGAGTTTATACCAAAAAAAAAAAAAAACGAACAAAAAACAAAACAAAAATTATCCGCAAGGATATTCATATTGAGGAATGAAAAAAAGGAAAATCACTTTAACACAACATATGTAGTAATACGCTTTTGCCTTGTCAAAAAAAACTAAAATATAATATCATCTCACATAGAAAAACCATACACACATGTAATAAAAGTAATAGGACAGGATGAAAAATATTTTTATTATAAAATTGGGTATTAGATTTTTTTTTTGTTCATCTTAGTTTAATTTTGTACTATCGTTTTTACAGGACCCAAAATGACACACGAAAATAATATAATACATATATAGAAATATTTAAGAAAGTATGTAAGGGATTTTATATTTATAAATAATATTTAAGTTAGTGCCGAGAATATTGTTTTTATTTTCTATTTTGATGGAATTTGGCCATGATAATCGAATATTTTAGATATTAATATTTGAATTCTGGTTAGCACGCACACAAAATTTAGTTTTTTTTTTTTTTCTATAAATGGAAATTATTAGAACAATGATCTGCGTGTATGGATGGTTACTTAAAAGGATAATTATGGGAAAGAATCGTGAAGCTTTCCACATAAAATCATGAAGCTTTCCACATAATTTAGTAATGCGATGCATTAGTGTATTGTATTCTATACGCCCCTAAGTCAGTGGTTCCAGAATGTAGTTTTAAATTGATTCAGTTTTCCATTAGTACCACTAATAAAATATACAGAAATGTAAATATTAGGACGACACCGTATGACACCGATCGTAAGTAATTTCCTGACAAGAATTTAAATAGCTTGTTGCTATTTGATGATAGTTTCTCCTTCCCAAAGGAACTTATAGTTACTATTTCCTTGAAAATTAGTAGAACTAACTTTTGCAATAAATGAAATAGATTACGCCTATGTCCTATCTGGGTTATAATGGAATTAGAGAACATTTTTAGATTGAATACTTAATGTTGATAATTCAATATTCCAATATTTTTTTTTTTTTAATTTCATTTATGTAATTTTTAACTCTATAATTTCATATTTCAAAATGTTATATACAATTTATGTTTAAGTAATAAAAAAAAATGAAAATCTCTGCATTAAATTTGACATCTTTTATAAAAGAAAAATCGTTGCACGTATTTTTAAAATTTATTAAAAAAAAAAATCGCTTTTAGTTTTTACAAAATTTGTCTAAATTTATTCTATTTTTCTTTTACTTTTTTTATTTTTAAGGAAAATGGTTCAATTTTATTTCACAAACTATTTTTGTATTCAGGATAAGTATATAATATTTTCAGTTATAAAGGACAACAAGGATATATATGAATAAAATTGAACGAATAAAAAAAAAAAGAATCAAAATTCACGTTTTACTTGTCGGTTTATCGTTTATGTTCATGTTGTTTGTATTATAAAATGTTGATCAAACATAGAAAATATTTTATGTCATTTTTGTGTATGGATATAATGTCTATTTCAAGCTTTTTATATAAGCTCTAATGATCCCGGTAGCATATAATATAAACATGATATAATTTCTTTATTATTTGAAAATTGAAAATTTTGAGCTTCAAATGTTCTATTAAAATATTAAATATTCTTGAATTCAGAAATTTTATATAATTTTATTATTAATCAATTTATGATTTAATTTAAACATAAATTTAGATTTTATGTTTAAAGGCAAAATATATAGTTAATTAGTAAAATTCAGAATAATTTTAGTAATTATAGATAAGTGTTATATTAAATTATTAATAAGCCTTAAAGTATTAAAAAAAAATTCTCATATAGTTTATTAATTTAATGTTACATGTAATAAGAATTATTATTTAATTTACAATTTTGAAATTGATAATTTACATTCCATAATTACAATAATTATGGTTTTGATTATCGCAATTTCCAATATTTTAAGTATGTAGATTGATTTTCAAATTCATTGATTTATTTCATCTATAATTACACATTATATTCTAATAAATTTGGTTTACTTATTATAAAATTTTTATAATTATAATATTTTATGTATCCAAATGCACTTCCAAATTGAAATATTTTAATTATAAATTTGAAATAATATAATATAGAAATTAATTATTAATAAATATTTCGCCGCTGGTCATATCAATTTATTAGTAAATATATAATGTTCCTCAAAGTATGTTATATAATAATTATAATTGCATTTAATCAATTATTATATAAGTTTTGAATATATGTAATACAAATATAATATAAATATAACATTAGTTTTCTACTCCGAATTATTTACTGTATAACATAAAATTGATTTGTACAAAAACTTATAAAGTTTACATTAATAAAAATGTAAAAAATAGATTATCGAAAATTCAAAATAGAAAGAAAATTGTGCATTGGGATAATTTTTATTGAAACCAATTTTCTGGAAATTTGTGTAAACTATACTCTTGTGTTAAGAAGGATGAACATTTTTTGGAGTATTCGAAAATGTTAGATAAATGGAAAGCTTATAACTAATAAATATTGCTTAAATAGTATAGATTTTTAAGTTCTTGAAAAAATGCAATAAATTTAATTATTGAAATTCAATTATTAAATAGAAATATTTCGTTAATACATAACTTATGTATATTTCCAAAATTTTCTTTTAAAAAAAGATGAAACACAACACAAATTTAAGAGCAATCTTTTAACCCCTCTCTAAATATTACAAACATAATAAATAAATTTAACATAGCCCAGAAAACAAATTCTCTTAGAACCAAATCAAATTCATAAGAAAAATATTAGAAAATTTATATTTTGTTATATTATTATTTAATTTTTGGTTATGTTTCTTTTGTATTTTTCCATTTTCCTAAAAACTTTGACTATAAGAAAATATAAATTATGCTTATCGCTTTAGCAAGAACTCCTTTCTAAATCTAATAATCAGAACTATGGATGCCAAAAAAAAAAAACTAAAATTTGTATATCAAAGATAGAAGAATTTATTTATTTTTAAAAAAAAAACAAATTCTTGTGCAATTTTTTTTTACATAAAATTTTTTTCACTTGTTTTCATTTTTGGTATAGGTTCTAAATTTTAGATTTTCCTTTTATGTATAGCTAAAAAAAAAGGTGAGGATATATAAACACAAGCAAAACACTAACAAATCTTAAAACCAACCCTGGCACACAACAATCCCAAAAAAGAAAAAAGAAAATTATGATTTATCTGGTAAGACAGAGGATTTTATCCGATATGATTTTTCTTTTCTGTTGTGTTTCGGTTTTTTATATACATAATTTTTTTATTATGTTTCATGTGGCCACAGAAACAACACAACAGCAAAATAACAAAGATTTAGGATTAAGAAATATTGTACATAAAATGTTGTTTTTTTTTCTTCTTCATTTCAAGAAAAAGATAACAAGGACCTTTAAAATAAAAAAGGGAAAATTTATATTATGAGCCCAAAAAAAACTTATGGTCACCATTTTTTTTTTTTTTTCGTTTTCTTTTCATATTTTTTCTACTGAATTAAATAAAATTTATATTATTATTATTTTTATGATTTTTCAACATAATCACATTTATATACATACATAGATATATGTATTTTATGTACTCCTATAATAGTGGTTAGAAATTCAACAACAACAAAAAAATTGGTTGTGTGAATGTTGCGTTTTTTAGGACTAACAGAAAAATAAAAGAAATAATAAGGATACTAATATATATACGATTACATGCGATTTCGTTCCTTAATCATAATTTCAAAAGTAAAATATTATTTTTTTTTTTATATTGTTGTTAAGAAAGAAATTTTCGTAAGCTTCTTCATAAAAAATAAAAAAAACTTTTTGATGATGATAAAAATCTCACATAATATTTAATCCTTGTAAAAAAGAAAGGACACACATTTTTTTTTTTAGTCATATACTTTTTCTGTGTCATATAATTCTTTTTTTTTTTTGATAAAATTATAATTTTGAATATTTTTGCTTAACACAAGGAAAAAAATAAATGATAAAATCATAAATTTTCTTTTATGTTTAATAATAATTTGATTTTTTTTGTAGTTGATGGTAAAAAGAAAGAAAATTTATGTAAAAATTCGTTTTATGTATATAATAAATCTAAAAGCATGAAAATATAATTAAACAATTTCGAAATTGACGGAGAGAGGAAGGAGATTACAAATTGTATTATTATTATATTATGTATATTTTTCATGTGATCTAATAATGTTTTAGAGTCCTTTTTTTTTAGTTAAATTTATGTTAAATTGTAAGTATGTATATAATAGTAATGTATAGTAAATATAATTATTAAGATATTAGTAGAAGAAATAATAATGAGCGTATTTTTGTTTTGAAATAAAATATATATGTCACAAATTACGTGGCATAAATGAATCGTTGTTTTTTTTATTGAAGGTCCTTATTATAAGTGATTTGTTTTTATTATATTTATTACTATACATTAATTTCGGAGTTGTTGTTGTTTTTTTTTTTTACTCACCATCATAAATACTAATTTATTATATACATTTTACTTCTTTTTAGTGTTATCAGGACAATAAATAATGGTATAATATGACATTAAATATATTTTTTGTGATTTTTCAAGGTTAATTAAATTAATTGGTAAATTTTTCGTTTTCTGTATTACTTAAAAAATTTAAATATTTATTACTATATAAATTACTATATAAAATTTCGCATTAACTATACTGAAATGCTTTTAAAATTATGAAATGATTTACCTTGGTTCGTAAATTAAATAATTTATTAAATAATTCAGATTATATTAAATGAATGTTAGGTTAAAAGTGGATCTACTGTATTGTTTTTTTCAAGGATACATAGACAGAGATGGATATAAAAAAAAAATATGAAGGACACGGAAATGTATTTCTCCTAAATTGTTTGATATTCCAAAAATACGTAACCTAAAAAAATTATAAATTTTTTTATAATAATTATCATTACAAAATGATTCACGGACAATTCGTAGAAAACCAATTCGTAGAAAACCAATTGGTAGGGAAAAAATGGTCGGAGGGTATTCGAGGGTATTCGAATTTTTCATACAAATTGTTATAGTTACTTACTTATTTAATATTTTTCGGAAAAGGCATTATTTTTTTTTATTTTCCGGGTAATTATTTTGCATTATTTATTTTTCTATGATTTTTTTCTACGAATTGTCCGTATACCTTACAAAATATTTAGTAATTAATTTTAAAAACAAAATTAATTTTATTATTTAAGTAATTTTTTTAAAATTGAAAAAATTTATATTTCGACTTCTATCGACTTAACTGGCTTGAATTAAAGGTAATGAAAATAACAATATTTTGGTATAGTATACGAATAGATTGTAAAAAGCATTGCCATACTCAACTCATTCTTACTTTCATCATTAATAGAAAAATTAGACATTGGAAACTTTTTTTCTGACATTGAGTATCTGTCTCACATACCTTCGTAATTTACATAAAAAATTAATAAAAAAGGATTATGGGAAATGTATTTAAAATTTGATAGTCCAGAAATTTTGTTAATTCGTAAATTAATTGTAGTATTTTACTTTGTTATTATATTATACTATGTTATTGCATTAATTAACCATAATTGAGTGTAATATTGAAATTTATACCTATAAAATATACCAAAATAATCCTCTTTAACTTATTGAACTTTATACATATAGCATATATATAAAAATATTTAATTATTATCGACCATAAAGCTATAATTTACTATAATCAAAATATTAATAATAATCTATCACGAAATAACACTAAAAAAGAATATCCACAATAAATTTTATATTTAATACCGAACATATATACGTTATATTAATTCTAAGTATGATTAAACAGATTTCTATCTAATATACATATAAAATATCCGAGAAAAATAATTATAAAATATTTTTTTTCCCAATATTCTAAAAATGAAAAATATTTTACCAAAATATGAAAACTATTTATATTTACAATGATATCCTTTTTAACATATATATTTTTTCTGTTATTTTTATTTTATATAGAAAATTCATCATCAGTTCAATTGGAAAAACAAAAACAAAAATTTAGTTTTGAAAGAAAAATCATTACAATAATTTACCATAAACATAAATCAATTTTTTTTATACACTTATATATATGTAGTCAATTTCCTTGAAAAACGGATTGAAAAATTTCCTTTTTACTATCCATAAAAGAATGAGAAGATAAAATTTTCAAAATATATATATATAAAATAAAACTAAAATAATAAATTTTGTTTAAATGATTTAGCATATTTTACATAACTTTATTTTTTTCGTTATGATTTTTACTTGACTTTTTGATATACTACTATTTATAACTTTTCGTAAAATACTGTTTTTTTTTTTTAACCATATAATGATTTTCATATTTATGTAATAATGTTTATAACATTTAACTATTTCGTTATCCTTTTTCTTCCTTATAATATATATTATATTGATCATTTTGTAGCCTTCAAAAAACCAAACACATTATAAACATAAACAAAATAATTTATATACAAAAAAAAAAAAATGATGAGAATTCAAAACAAGATTTATAGAACACTGATAAAATATCCTTTTATAATAAAAAATGCCTAAAAAAAAAGGATTTTTTACTATAAAAATTCATCAATAATAAACAAAAAAAATAAAATTTTGGTATACAAAAAGCAAAAATTAAATATTTCTACTATGTGTAGTTGTAGTATATATGATTAAACAAATAGATTTTGTTTAGAAAATATTTTACAAATCATAATGTAAGTATAGTATATAACGTGTGTAAAAGGATATTATTATTGTTTCTTACATTTATATATGAACATTTTATACATAGTAATCATATCCTATTTCAATATATAGATTAGTTTTTTCTATTTTTTTTTTTTAGTTATAGTTTTGTTGTTTTTGGTATGTCCTTTTGTATATAGCAATATTTTAAATATATATAAAAGCTCATCCTTTATTTGGAAAAGAAATATTTATGCTTGGGTAGGTCATCAGGAAAATCTGATAAAGCAATATTTTTCCATTTTTCGATTATATTCCTCCCTTTGAATATTTATTCACGTTATTTTCTTACTCTCCGTATATGTGTACTATATATGTATCCTTTTGTTTGCATATCAATTATGATTTATTTAGATTCATGCATATGTGAGATTATTATATAAAATATCCTATAAATAATAATAATTTTCTTATTTTTCCTTTCTTTAAAAAACAATGAATATCCTTATAATATTTTCTCCACAAATATAAATTTTTCTATACCTTCTCTTTTAAGGATATGTGCAGATGTGAAATCTAAAATTTATAGGAAAAAAAAAAAGAATTTGATTATAAACTAAAGATTGTAATATTATTTATTAGATATGATAACAATAACTTATCAAGGATGCTTGAAAATTTAATATTTGTTGATTTTCAATGTTGGGCGATTTCTTTTTTTTTTTAATTCTGTTCATATACGTTTGGAGTTTATAGATTATTAACAAAAACAAAAAATAAATAAATTTTTGACAACTAAATTTCATTTGATGTGGGTATGAACTGAATCGTGTTAACTGGATCGTTTGTACTAATGAACCTTAAAGTGTAAAATTTACTTTAAATTAATAAAAAATTTTTGGGTTAATCATTAAAAAGTTCTGGAGTAAAACTATTTCCTGACGGTTTTAATTTTTTTAATTTTCATAGTTTTTGTTAATAGTAAATGTAACATAGATAGATCATTGATGTTTCTTAATTTTAACCCGTTTTTGACCAGTAATTGAAATCGTTGTCTCCGATTCCATTCACACTTATTTTCTAATAAACTAAAGATTTTTGACTCTATTTTGTTGATAAACCTCAACGTCTGGGAGCAAAACCATGTTGTGAAAACACAATATTTTTTTCACACAATAATATTTATACTGGAAGTTCATGGTGCGAAAACGCACCAATGGCTAAAAACGGGTTAAGCCTTTTTCTAATTTAATTAGCAATTTTGTAAAATATTTTGATCAGTTTTCAAATTGAATAAAACGTTTTTCGAATTAAATTAAACACTAACATAATTTTGCTGAATAAGTTATATAACATAAATTTGTGATATAGTAAACTAAATACATTATGCTGAAAAACTACTAATTTAATCTGAAATTGTATTTAAATTTTATTTTATATTTCAAAATTAAGTTTTTCGTATTATACATTACTTAATGAATTACAGATCAATTATACTCGTACTAAAACTTCTGATAGACTAATAATTATTTTAAATTTAACAAAATTGAAAATATAAATTGAAATATGAATTTAAGATGTTAATATGAATTTATCAGATTCAAATTCTACCCAAAAATAAGAGCAAATAATATTAACTATTAAGACAAATAACTTTAAACAATTCTAAAATGTTAACTATTTGACCCCAAAAAATATCTTAAATTTATTTCAAGTTCATTAAATTAAAACTAAATATAAATAATTATTCAAAAGAATTCGATTTTCCTACCATCTACAAAACTTTTTCACTAAAGTCAATAAAATTTTATGAAATATATTTTCCATTTTATTTGAAAATTATTTCCAAAATGTAAAAGTTTCTATAGTTCCTTATAACAAGCAAAAAAACAAACTTTAATTGATTTTAATTATCGTCGTTTCTGTACATTTTCTCTCAATTTATTTTCACCAATTAAATATTATAAATTAACTGTATAAATTGTTTGGTTTAAGGATATCGTCAACAAACGAAAAAAAAGAAATTTTCTATACATAAATTTTATAATTTTTTTTTTTATATTAGCAAAAGATTTTCTTAAAGAATTCAAAAAATTTATTTTTGTTTAAAAATTTTTTTTTTTTTTTGAAAACCACTGGGTTAGAAATTGTTATAAGGAATTTGTTTTTGTTTTTTTTTTGGAAGGGTAAATGTCCGTTTGTATATACCATAAATGAATGTCTATAAAAGATATTTTAAATATTTTATACCGACACAGAATTTATTTCTTACCATAAAAAAACGAAATTTTTGCAACAAGTTGGAAAAATAACTTTTTTTTTTATTTTTATAACCCTTTTAACTCCCCTTTTATACACTATATGACCTTAAGGGATTTTGTTTTTTTTTTTCGTTGGAAAATTGTTTATTGGGTCGCGAAAAAGGTTTTTATTATTCAAGGATATTTTTAAAATAAAAAAAAAGATTTGAAGGAGTTAAACACAATTTTTTTTTTTTTTTTTGGGTCTTCTCCGATGGGATAATATTTTTGATGAAGGTAACATGAATTAGTTTTGCTCTTATATTTTTTTCATTTTATGTTTTTTTTTTCTTTTTTTGAAATTATGAAGTGGATTGAAAAATATTAAAATTAAATTTTATTAAATTTTTTGTATGTCCTTAGAAATCTTAAAGAAATAAAATTTGTATCAAAAAATGTAATGACCTTGGAGTTCGTATACTAAACTAAAATGAAAAATATCAATGACGAATATAGTTAATAAAACTTGTATTAAAAATCCTTTGAGATAGACGTAAATTTTTTTTTTTTAGAAATCAAATTAGTCCTTTTCTTAGGTTAAATTACTCATTTTGCAATTCAAATTCATTTTTCTAAAGTTAAATTCGTTTTTTTTCGATTTTATTCTCTATTTTCTCTAATCTATTTTATTATATAATTGATTAATAAAATCAATAAATATATTGATGGTAAAATATGTTTAATTATTAAATTGTAAGATAAATTTTTCAAATACGGATTTTGATTTACTTAAAAAACGAATTTTTGTTAGAAAAAAGTCGAATTAGTTTGCAAAATGACTAAAATTGATTTGAAACATAAAAGGACTAATTAATCTCGCCAAATGACTTTCATTTTAAGGGACTTTTATTAATTAATGTATATTTTAATTAAATTCTATTTAAGAAAATGACTAATATTATATAATTAATATTTTAAATACTAGACCCAAATTAATTACAATATTTATTATAAGAAATATTTTATTCAATATTATTAGCTCTTGCTAAAAATTTTCGGCAAATTGATAAAATTTTTGGTTTAAAATTAGACCTTTTCTAAATACAAATAAAATATGAGTTTTCCATTGAAAATTTATTATTTTATATATATGTATTAAGTATATAAAATAAAATTATTAATTTCTAACGAAAACTTTTCAATTATAAACTGAAATTTTCTATACTTTAAAATTTAAGTTTTGAGAACTAAATTAAAATCATAATTTAAATTTAATTTTTATTTTTTTATCCATAAATTTTATATTTGAAAACCACACACTAACATAACCTAAAAATAAATTTTAAAATTACCTTGGTAAAAATTTATTAATACTACATATATTGGTTTTGCGGTTTAATTAGTTTTTGACAGAAGGTATTATATAAAATGTTTTTAGGCAATAATTTCTTTTCCTAAAAACCAGTAAGCAAAATAATAATAATAATAATAATTTTCGAAGGTATACGAGTATATATTTTAATTATTTATATATTATAAAATTAGTTAAAATTACCCCAAAAATACAAAATAAAAAAAAAATAAATTTGTGGAAAATAATATTCTGTTTTTGATATAATTTTCTTGTTATTTAAATTTCCGCTTTATTAATTACTCAATTCCCCCTACAGATAAACAAAAAAAAATAATTTTTATGGTAGAAAATAAAAATTATAATATTTTGTATTTTTAAAAACACAACAAGCAAAAAAAAAATATGTTCATTAACTTTCTTCTCTGTTTTTTTGTATTTTCCAAATTATATCCTTAATTTATCCTTGTTTATAATAAATATTTACCTAATTAAATTTCCATAAATATTCACCAACAATAAACAGCAAAAAAAAAAAACTTCCTTTGTAAACAGAAACAAATACAAAAAAAAAATGTATTATTTCTAATAAATTGCCTAGTTTTAGGAGTGGACAAAATATAATATTTATAATTAAATCACAATATTATAAAAATATAAAAGAAAATATGTGTGTTTTCTTTTTGATTAATAGAAATTAAAAATACTTGATTTTTTTTTTTTATATTATTGTGTTTAGACGAAAGGACAATGGAAAGGATCAGGATGAATATTGTTTTTGTTGTTGTTTTTGGTTATTTTTATAGGGTTGTGAAAAAGACAATAAGGTGTGGTTAGTCATTTTTAATTTAATTTATTATAATTTGTAAATTTTTGTTGTTGTTGTTGTTTGGGATTTTAATAATTTGTCAGCAATTTTTTTATTTTATTTTTTTGTGAGTTAAGAAAAATTTATTTGTGGTTTTGTTGCAAGTCACACCTAAATCATAAAAAAATTATATAGAACATTAATATGTATATGAACATTTTTTGTTGTTTTTCTGGAATTATATTTAGTTTTGTGATCTAATTTCATTTAGAGAGAATAATAAAATCTAATTAATTCATTTAATATGAATATACAACAAGAAATTAGAAAATAATTAATTTCATTTATTTAAATCTAGACAGATTTATTTTTAATTCAATGACATCAATTTTTCTGCTTACAAATAAAGTTTATTAAGAAAATTATAGAAATTATTTATAGAAATGTTTGCAATAAAATATTATTTAAAAACTCTAACTACATTTAAACTTAAAAAGGATATTTTCTTGTGCAAATTTCAATTAAATTGATTTTAATTCTAAAAAAAGAATCATTATTAATTTACCATTTCAATATAAAAAAATGAAAATTCATAATTAAAACAAATCTGAGACCATTTTTACACGTTTAACTTTATCTATTGTTAGTTTTTTTTTTAAGTATTTTCTTATCACTTTGTAATTAGAGCAAAATACAGAGACATGAAAATTTAAGTTGCTTTCTATCTTACACAAAATGGATGCCGAAAATACTAAATAAATATTAACAGATAAATGTTAAAAGGAAATATTGAATTTGAATGTGTAAAAGTCTACTAACAAGCAAATTCTCGTAATACAATAGTAACAAAGCCGTATATAATATAATATTATATACGGCTTTGATAGTAATTGTAAAAAAAAACCAGAAACCTCAGAAATTTAATGATCCTTAAACGTAAAACAAATAATGTACAATAATAATTAAATTCCCGCATATTAATTCAATTCTCATACTTACATAAATTTTTTATGCATTCACATATGGTTATGTGTCTATTTGGAGAATACAAATTAATTGTAACAGGATTTGAAAAGGATAACAACTACTTTTAAAAATAAGAAAAATTAAAATTTGTGTCTGAATTTAATATTTGTGTCTGAAGCAAAATTATTCCTGTGTCGAACAGAATATCCTTTTTTACAATTGTTTTCTATCCAATAAATATTTTTTCAATAAAAAGAAACCCCAAAAAAAAAAAATGGATTTTAATTGTTCCCCTTAAAAAAAAAAAAGGATTTTAAAAATATATTCCAAGTTTTTTTCCCTTTTTGTGGTTAGATAAATTTATATAAACCTCCGCCCTTTTGGCTCTCTTCTTCAATTAGCATATGCCGCAATTAACTCTAATTTATATGAAATCGTTGTTAGACACGTAAAGAGTTTTACATTGTATAATATATACATATACATAAATATATATCGTACAATGTAAAGTCCTTAACACCCGCAATGTCCTTGAAATATAAATATATATATATAAGTATGAAAACTTTTGTGTGTATACCACACAATTTAAATAGATTATACATATACTCCAGTAAGGAGAAATTAAGGATTTTAATATAGGCTCTTATTGTGTGTAAGACATATGTTAATAATGTTGAAAAGGATAACTCTATATATACGATAGTTTATTTAAATATAAGAATTTTGTGTCTATATGTGTGAATATGATGATTATAAAGGATTGGAAAATTATATGGATTGGAAAGACAAGATTTTCTTATTGTAATTTTGATTTTGAACCTTCTGACCTAATAATATTAATATGTTATAAAAAAAAATCTCCTTGTGACTTGGGATGAGTTAAAAATGGATTGTCAGGTCCTTTAATAATTTTAAATAGACATCCTGGTCAATCTGGGTTAGTTTTCTTTTTTTTTAAATAGAAAAATGATTACAACAATTTTTTTTTTGTTTAAGGAATAAGAAAAGGTATCCAATTTATATATTTTCCATACATATATTGTAACATTTTCTATATAATAGTATTAGTATTTTAAAAGGAGATTCATTTATAGGTAATATTTTATATACTTATATGTGCTTGTACGTTTTTTTTTACAAAGATTTAACAATAGAATTTTACTTATTTTTTTTTGCTAAATTAAATATTTCAAGCTAGGAAAATTTATTTACAACAATACATAAAAAAGGATATACATATATATAGTAATATGTTTGCATAGAATTTTATTTAAAGGATAACAAATATTTGAATTTTATTTTTTTCTTATACAAGTAAAAAAAAAAAAAAATTTAAAGAGTTTTTGAATTTATTCAATATTTAAAATTATAAAATGGAGAGGATGGGGTTTTGTTTTTTTTTGTTGTCCGCATATCTAACAAATATTTATTAAGTATAGGTCAGCATTAAAAAGGATACCCCCATAAATATTATTCTTAATATACAAAATTTAAATTGGTATCTTGAATTATTTGTAGATTTTCTAGTATTAGTTATTATTATTATTACAAAAAAAAAAAGGATTTTGTAAAATGAGAAATTTTACATATATAAAAGAATTAGTTTTTAGTCCTTTTGAATTATTGATTTCACAATCATTTTATAATTAGATCCCTTTCATTTTTTTTTTTTTAAATTAGAAAATGATTTTAGCAGTATACAAAAAAAATGAATAAATATAAATTCAAGAATATTGTAATAAAAAATTTTTATATGAATGTTAACGAAACGTAAAATTTGTATAACACCCACTTATATTTTTTTTGAAAAAAAAGGGACATTATTATTTAAATCTTTTCTGGTTTTCTGGTTTTTTTTAGAAAATTTATTTTTAATGTGCATTTTTCGTACAAGAAAAACCATTTTATATAAATTCCTTTTATATTTGCAGATAAAAAAAAACCATATACACACAAGATTTTATGAAAATTAATTAAATTTTATGGTAAAACTCATATATGTACAATATAATATTATATATATATATATGTTACATCAATCGTTTTAATGGCTGCAAATATACCAAAGAAAAACCGTACAAATTTTAACAAAAAATAATTTCTTTGCCATGGTAAAAATTTTTCGTTAATTTTTAATGTAAATATAATAATGTGTGTTAGAATTTTGAATTAGTTTTTATGGAGAATGATCTTATTAAATTTATTTTTAAGTTTTTATATGCATTTATAAATTTCAAAAAAAAAAAAAATATATTTACTGAATGTTTAAGAAAGTTTATATCCTTTTAAGAAAATTGCTATGGTAAATAGCAAAACCTTTTAAGATTTTATATATACTCTAGTAGAAAATGTAAAAGGATATTTTATATAAATTCATATATACAAATAGTATTTAAGTTAATTACAATTTCTACATTTTAATGACAATTTTTTTTTTTATATTACATATTTATATAAGTTAAAGAACAATAAACATTAATGTATATGTGTATGTGGAATTTTTTTTTTTTTTTTGAAAATAATTTTCTACTCTAATTATTAAAAGGAATTTAATGTATGTGCTATTTTGTGTGGTACCTAAGAGATTTAAATTTTAGAGTAGATAATTAATATTTTCTCATCAGACAAATTTTGGTAAATTCTAATTTCAAATAGGAATTTTACTAAAAATTTCTTATCGCTTTTTGTAGAAAATTACAATTTGCTTAGGAATATTATTTATTTTATTAAGTATGAATTTAATTTTCAATTTAGTAAAATATTAAATATAATATTTTTTCGTGCAAATATTGAATTTTGATGAATTTTGAAAATTCCTCTAAAAAGTTATTGGCAAATTATTCAAATATTTTTCAATTAAATAATCTAAATATATATTAGCTATGACTATTTTTGCAATGTCGATCTTTTTCAAAAAATTCGATATTATTGTCTCAGATTGGAAAAACCCACAATATCGAATAAATCAAAATTCCAATATATCGTAAGAAAATTGGAAAAACCACAATAATGTCTCTTTCGCATGAGGTAAAAAGTGAGCAAAAAAAATTTCTGAGAAAAATTATATCAAACGAAAATATCGACAATGTAAAAAATATTGAAAATTATCGTGAAATTTTCAAATTTATAATAAAATTTTTGAAATTATTGGACTATTAAATAATTATATTGATCTAAAATAGTAAACGACTATCGTGGTATTCTTCTTGTTTTAATTTAGAAAACTTCAAATAAATTTAATAAATTTGATGAAAATTTCAAGCAAAATTTCACAAAAATTATATATAAAAGAATTTCTAATATAAATTTCCACCTTTTCGTAACCCAAGAAAAAAAAAATCTTGTCGCAATATCTAAAAATTTCTTTATGCAAAAAAAAAAAAAATCAAATTTTATTTTTTTTTTTATCAAACTTCAAGAGAACCCAAAAAATTTTCTTCTTCTTTTTACCGAGATCAAAACAAAAATTCTTAGCATTGTTTTAACGAACAATTTTTTTATTTTTTTTCTTTTTAAATATTTCTCTAGGGAAAATTGTTTTAAGCTTGTGACATTGGAACATCTTTTGAGGAAAAATATTTTTGAACAAAAAAAAACTGAAAAATAAAATTGTGTAAAAAAAAGGATAAAGTAAAAAGAATTAGAAGATTTAACCTTTTTCCATCTGTGTGTATGTGAAGTAGATTTGAAATCCTTTTGTAAAGATCTCTGTTTTTTTTACATTTACCATGAAATCAAGATGATATTTTCTGTTTTTTTTTTGTATATCCCAGAAAATATAAATATATTTTGGGACACACAAAAAAAATAAAATATACAGCAAAATTTTGTTACAAAATTACTCTATAGGGGAAAGAAAACTTGAAATAAATTGACAGGGTTTGTTGTGCTATAAAGATTTACCTTTCGTATTTTCTGAGAGGATCCAATTAAAGGTATACACAAAAAAGGGTTGGAAAATAAAATCGCAACCATTATTGAAAAATATGAAAGGAAAAAAAAATTATATTTTAAAAATGTTTAATTTGAAATTTAATTTTACGATTATTTTACAATACATAAAATAAACATTCAAAATTTGTATCAAATAATATTCAAAAAGTACTTAAAAAAGTTTTCACTTCTTTTTTATTTATAAAACTAACATAATTAAAAATCTTTCTTTTTTTTCTTATTTTGGTTTAAACTTTTTCCCAAGCTTACAACAAACAAATTAATTTCATAATTAATTACATTATTTATTTTTCCATTGTGATGTAAACTTTTTTTTTTTAGTTTAATCTCTTTTTATAATTACATAAAAAAAAAAAGAACACACGAAAAGTTTTAATCCTTCACATTCTCTAAATATCCTTTTTTTATATATAATGGGAATTTTTTTGTTTTCTCATGCTTTTATATTTCGTTTAATTATTCTTTTTTTTTCATTTTTTTTTTTTGGACATTGTAAGTCGTTGCAAATGGTCAGCTTAAAAAAATATGAAGAGGGATAAATTTTGATGAATATGAAAACACAAAAAAAAGGGAAGATTTTTTTTTCGTTTTTTTTTTGCAAATCAGAAAAGTTTATTTTTAGTTTCCAATTAGGAAAAATTGTTTCTATTCTTTCTTTAGTCACGATTTTATAAAAGTGACTGGTCTAATATTGAATCTTTTTAGTATTATGTAAATGTAAATGTTAGTTACCGTGTCTTTAATGTGGTCGCCTTTTCAGGATTTTTGTCCATAAAATCTCTTAAAATGTTTGTAGGTATACCATTTATATATTTATGATTTTTTTTGCATATTTTTAGGCGCATTAAATTAAGATACAATTTGCAATACTCAAAAGGTTCGTTACGTGAAATAACTTGAAGAACAACGTTATAGGATATATCGTTGGGTCCATGCCAAAACCGCGAAAGTGTAATATTACAGTTTCGAGAAAATCGCGTTTTAATTTTTGCCGATTTGTGAAAGTTTTATATGTATATAAGCGATATAGAAATTTGAACATAAGCGATATAGAAATTTTTTAATATTAAAAAAACTACGACGAATTGCACATTTGTGGTTTTTGTATATTGTAGATTTTGAAATTTTACAATTTCTGGCATTAAAAACCCAATTTCATAAAAAACGAACATTCGCGGTTTTGGCATGGGGCCAAAGATATGTGACTTTAACAAACCCATTATTCAAAATTTTCTATTAAATTTCGGAAATATTTAGATTTTCGGATAGAATTATAATTTATGTAAATGGATATTAAAATTTTCAAAATTTAAATTAAATTATATACCAGGAGTTTTTCCATATTATTTTGTCAGTTGTAGTTGTATATATTTTCGAAAATTGTTATAAAATCTATTTAAAAAAAAAAAATAATTTTTTGAAATAAGATAAAACAAAATAAATTCTGGAAAATAAACTTTTATTTTTTAATAATTTTTTTTTTTATACAATTTCAATTTATAAATAAAATAAAAATCAATCATTATCGAAATTATATAGTATACGAAAAAATTATATTTAACTGTTTACCATTTCAAATTCATTTTGTTTGTTTGTTTTTTATATATTTATTATGTTATCGTAAATTTAGAAAATGGTTTTTTTTATTTTCATTCTAGATTTATCTAAGAAAATTTCGTAAAACATTTCAAAACAATTTTTTATTTTTTATTTTCTCCAAAAAAAACGAAAAAGACAATTTTTTTTTTGGTATATAAAATTTTTTTTATAGACATTTTAGTATTTTATATATATAATACGAGTACATATATGAAAAATGTAATATAAATAATATCGTATATATATCGTATATGTAATATATGATTATTTAAAAGAAAAGAAACCAATAAATTTATAATAAATTTTATATTCATGACTGCGAAACAATAATTTTTTTTTTTTTACTTTTTGGAAGACATAAAATTTTTACCAAGATCTTGAAAAAAAATTTTTTTGTTTATGTAATTTATAAAATCTCTGACTGTTTTCTAAATTGATAAGAAAAAGAAAAAGGAGGCTAAGAGTGTCAATTGATTAGTTTAAATAGCAATAACAATAAAAAAAAATATATAAACAAAATTTTAAATATAAGAAAATAAAAATTGGTAAAAGGGTAAAATAGATTATTTAAAAATAAATAAAAATTTATTTTTTTTTAAGAACAACCCATAAAATTTAGTGGGTGGGTGGATTTAAAAAAAAAACAAATGTATATAGAATATTTTTTTATTGGTTTTTTAAGTTAATAAAACATTTAAAATTATTTTTAAGGAATTTTAATCAAAGATTATGATAAGAATTTAATTAATTTAATTTTAGTATTTTAAATTTTGGTTTAATATTTCCATGATCTCAATACAAATTTTAATATTATGAAATTTTTTTACCAAAATTGATGGGTGGTAATGTTTATTTACTAAATTTAGCAAAGTGGGTGAGTACAATTTTTAATCAAATTTGGGGGTGTTTCATAATGTAAACACTATTTTATTCAGTGTACGCAATATATTTCTTTATATTTTAATATTTTTTAGTTACATTTTACACATTTAAATTTTTTAGTGAATGAAGAAAAGGGCAAAATAGCATAAATCAATAAATTTTCTGGATATTCTGTAATAATAAATATTTAGGTTAAAATTAAATATTTGGTAAATATCAAAAATTGAAGCTCTAATCTTAAATTTGATAGTAGACGCATATTTTTTTATTTGCATATCTAATATCATATCATAACGACAACCTTCTGAATCCATTTTATCATAATAATATCTGGCATTAAATGTTACTTTATATACCAACTGTCTACTAATAATCTATTTCTTATTCATAATATCAAGCTGGGAGGATGGTTTCAGCAATCCTTAGTCTACGCAAAATTACGTATATGCAAAATATTGAGTTTATTTGAAAATTCTAATATGGAAATTTTTTCGCATTATGTGAAAATCTTCTCTTTAGTACATATATATAAATACAAATCTCCCCCTTCTTTATTTATACCTGTCTGCAAAACTGTCTGGAAAGTTTTATTTTTCTTCTTTACCAGAGAGATCATATACATATTTAGATTTTTAATATAATTTAAATATTCCAGCATCTCCTATAAAGTAATTTAGATAAAAAAAAAATAGAAGATTTCAAAGAAATTGCAATATTGTGTTTCTTTAATATTATAAATTTTTGTCTATATACTAAGAAAAGGATACCCGATAAAATGAAAGGTTATTCTTTTAATCTTAATCGTGTTAAATTTTCCATTATTCTTGAAAATGAAAATATTGTAAAGGGAAAAATCTATTTCAGCATAATTTTTTTTTTGTTAGATTTTGTCTTTCGGGACCGGGGACACTAAACATATTAAAGAAAACTATTATAGCATTTTCGAGTCAAAATAGTCTTTTTAAATTTCAAGTTAGTCGTTTCACGTAAAATCAAATTAGTCATTTTACAAAATTATATTAGTGTTTCGTGTGTGTTGTGTGTGTACGAGACTAAAATGATTTTTTAAAAAGACTAATTTGAAATTTAAAAAGATTATTTGACTCGAAAATGCTATATATATATTTTTATAGAAATATTAAATTTTTCCCAACTTTTATATAAATAATATTAAATATTTTCTTGATCTCATCTGGTTTTTTTTTTCTCTTATTATATTTTCAGGATTTTTAGATAAACCATATTTTGATGATGTTAGTCCTCGTAATGTAACAACTGTTGTTGATGAGACAGCAATACTAAAATGTCGTGTTAAAAATAAAGGAAATCGAACGGTAAGTTCTTATAAGGATATACAGACATAAAAAATTTATATTTAACTTTATTTTCAAAAATTTAATAATACCTATTATACTATATACATATTATAACCCCAAATTACCTTCATAAATATTTGAAAGAGAAAAAAGCTTATTAAAAAATATATATAAAAATAAGTTTTTTTTCTTGATTTTTTATATTAAACCAATTTGAAAATTTATTGATATTCACCTCCTAAAAAATAATATATGTAACTATAGAGGTTCAATACCAGAAATTGCGTTTACCTTTGAGAAAATAAATATTTCGGTATATAAATTTAAGCTTTATCTATTTATTTTTTATTACTTTTTATTTTCTTAACCTTTCGAAATGAAATGGAAAAAATTTTTATAAATATAAAAATCTTAAAACTCCTAAAAAAAAAAATTCATTTTTATTGTATTTCCATAACAGCCTCTCAATTCATATTAAAATTGACTTTTATTATTTATATACCACCCAATTTTTTTTTTTTATGTAGGTATATAATTTTTTTTTGTTTGAGTAGTTCCCTTGTGCGCCAGAGAATTTGATTCGGAGGAGAGTTGTCTCTGGAAAATCATATAAATAATACTTGTTATAATTTTTTTAAGGGATTTTTTTTTTAGGCTAAATTTTCTTGCGTCCGTCTGTTCGACTGTCGTACAGTTGTAAGCTTTTTCATATCTTAGTGTAACATTTTTACAAAATGACGTTTTAAAACTTTGAAATATTTAGAAACTTTAATATTTAGAAGTAGAGTTTAAGGAAGTTTAAAGTTTTGTTCTATAGATGGCATTATATGGTGTATGTCAACCAATATTTCACATGATTTTTTAAAAGTAAAAAAATATAAAATACATTTATACAAAAATGAATCGCCACTCAATAAAATTATTAATAATAAATTGAAATTGAAGATTTCCATAATTCAAATGTGTGCCATTTGGGGCACTGTAATGTGAAAGGATTTTAATTTAAAAAAATTTAATTTGGAAAGGACGTCGAAAAAGATAAATAGTAAATGGGCACGAAATCGACAATACAAAATTTGAAATTAACTAAAAAAAGTCCATAATTATGAAATCTGCATATTAAATTTCAGCTGTGCGTCTTTTTTTCTGGTTACCTACGCAATATCCTGTTAACCATATGATAGGTATATGTGTATCCTTTTTTACAGCTTATGTACGCATATAGTGAAATATTTAAATTTCTTTATATATGTACATACATATATCTATGTATAGATACAATTTTCTTTTTGGTATACATTTTGTTGTTATATCGCTTCAGGTATCATGGATGAGAAAACGTGATCTGCATATTTTAACAACAAACATTTATACATATACTGGTGATCAAAGATTTTCTGTTATACATACACCAGGTTCTGAGGATTGGGATTTAAAAATTGAGTATTCACAGCCTCGGGATAGTGGAATTTATGAATGTCAAGTAAATACAGAACCAAAAATCAATTTGGCTATTTTACTGGCTGTGACAGGTGAGTGTTAAAAAAAAACATTTATATTTATGAAATAATTTTTGTTTGTGTATTTTTTTAATATAATTGTCACAAAAAAAAAAAAAGAAAAATTTTGAAAATTTAATTAGTGGGTTGGAGAATTTTTACAAAGTTGCAGCTGTTTTGGTAAAAATCCAATTACACTTTTTAGTATAAAAAATTTTGCTAAATAGATATTAATAAATCGTCGTCTTGTAGATGAAATTGATTTATAATTATTCATTTTAAATAATTGCCTCAACAAATTTGGGAATATTTTATAATTAAATAAATTTTAATATTTATGAAAATTTAACTAATTTTCTGAATTTATTACAGTCGAAGAAATTACTGAAAATTTCTAAGCGTTTATTTGCCAAAATTATATATCGAAATTTATTGAATTAATTCATTTATGTAAAAAATTATTTCTCCAATAAATTTATTACTGTTTAATTAAATTAAAATATAAAATTAAATTACTATATGCAATAAAAGCTTAGTAACATATATAAAATTATGAAATTTAATTATGAAAATATTATTATTTTAGTAAAATATCATATACACATTTTCTACATCAAATAAATTTCATAATTTTATTATATTTCTAATAATAAACTAATAATAAAAATTATTAAATTATTGCAGAGAAATATTATGTAAAAATAATTTTAAATATGGAATGTTTTCAATTAACTAAACTAAAATAATAAAATTATTCCAATATAAATAATATAGAAAATCAAGTAAAATGTTAATTATTAATAGAAATTTTCTGTAATATATTTTTTTTTTGTTATTTCCCTGGAAAATTAATAAATTTTTTTTCTAAAAAAAAATTTTCCTTTATTTAAAATACAAAAAAAAAAGGAATTATTTTTTTTTTTTATTTGTCTATTAATATTTTTTCTGTAATTTTATTATTCCTCCTAAACTTCCTTTTTTCTCGTATCAAAAATAACAACAACAACAGCAACAAAAAATTATATATCGTTGAAGTTAATTTCCTGCAAAAAAAAGGACATTTTTATTGCATCATTAAAAGGAAGTGAGCACAAAAAAAAAAAATTCCACAGAGAATTTTTCTTTTATTTACAATTTTCTCGCCCTTTTGTAAAATTTCGTTTTTTTTTTGTTCCTTTCATATATAGATTACTAACCTGCCACCCATACACAACCCCCTCAAAAAAAAAAAAAAAAATGAAAAACAAAAAAAAAATCATTCCTTTTTTATGAGAAAAAAAAATAATAAAAAGCAATTAATTACATTTTTTTTTTAAAAAAAATAATTTTATTTTGTACACGATCTGACAAGGAACTTTATGATTTAAGGACGATAAAAAGAACACGTGCTAACGGTAGAATGAGAATCAAAAGGACGATTTTTATAGCATTATTTCGCAACAGAAAAAAAAAATTGTTCTCTCTCTCTCTCTTTCTGTTTTTTTTTATTAATATAGTTATTTCATTAAATGGCTAAATTAACCTTTAGAATTGTGAAAATATTCATAATTTTTTTATTTTTTTTTTAGGACATTTATTTCATAAAAGGACACACAAAATAATTTATTTTATGATGTGTTAGTTATTTAAATAAATTTAATTTTTTTTTCTGGTTAATAATTTTTTTTCAATGTTGGACAAAATTTTTTTTGGACGGGGGGACAAAAAATTAAATTGTATTTGGTTTTGATCCTTTTTTGTTTTAGTAATATTCAGAGTCACGTTTCTTGTGTATGATCAAGGTTATAGAAATTAAAATTATTATGCAAAAAAAAATATCATAATTTTTTTCATATTATAATCTTTGAATATGACTTTAAAAAATTTCTTATAATTTTTTTATAATAACGTAAAATGAAAAGGAAAAATCAACTTTCCTCTAATACAGTTTTGTTAAGTCCTATGCGATTTATTTCTATATGTATTATAATTCCTTGAATTTTTCGCTAAGCATTAAAATATTAAATGGAAAATCTTATAATTTATTGTAATTTTTTTTTTTAAGTCTGCATAAATTTAATTAAAGTTTATAGACAAAATCCAAATCTCTTATAATTTATAATTATTATTTTTTTGTTTTAAATCTTAAAGATTTTTAAAATATTTTAAATTTTTATTTATATTCAAAATTCTGTTAAGACGTATAAAATTTAATATTTTACTTTTATGAATGTTAAAGTTAAAATTTTATCATATTTTTTATTATGAAATTTATGTCAGATTAAAGAGTTCAAAATTAAATTATTAATAGAAACAAAATTATGTAAAAAAGGTATTCGCGTAATTAATAATTATAATTTGGACAGATTTTTTCACAGCACATATATTACTGACACACAAATGATAAATAATAATTTATCGTGTTTCAGTAATTTATTCTGGGAAATTTATTTATAATTTAAATTACTTGATTGAAATTAACTAATGTAGTGAAATATGATATTTGTACGATAAACATGTAAAAAAATGCAAATAATATAAGAAATTGCTTGTATATTTAAAATTTTACTACTTTAGTAATACTTTTTTCGTATGTACATTAAACTAAATAAAATGAGCAATTAATATTTTTTTAAATTTAAATTAAAACAATTAAATATAAAAATTCGATTTTTGATTATCAATAAATTATTTTTACGATATTAAAAATTTTTAAAATTTAAATAAAAAACAATAATTGTTGTTAAATTATATTTGAGAATGAATCGCGAGCTATATGAGTGTAAAATTTTTGAAATAATAAGGAATTTGAAATTTACGATATTAGCTATAAATATTTACGATATAATTATGTAAAATTTTAAAATGTGAAATAATATTCTGAATATCTAAATTTACAACTAAAAATTGTAAAATTATATTTCTGATTTTTGATTCAGTCAGTCCAATCATTCAAATTATAAATATTTTTAGCTGCATAATAGTCAATTTACGATATATTTAAGACTTATCGAGTAATACTAATTTAATTACATACTAAAATTATTTCGTCAAAACATTTTTTCCTCGTAAAAAAAGAAGTGAAAATAAAAATTTAATTAAATTTTCAATAAAATTAAATATTATAAAGAAAAAATTAATATTGATCTAAAAATAGCGAAAAATAATTTACAATTTTGTCCCCAAATATATTTATTCGTACAATCTTTCAATTTACTACCAGTACAACAGATGATTTATTCCTTCTTTTTGTTGTTGTACATTATTTACTTTATAGACATTTTTTAGGAAAAACTGTCTTTATAAATTTTTCTTTCAAAAAATTTTCATTTCATATAAAAGTATAGAAAGAAAGCAAAAGAAATCAACCCCGAAACAAATTCATTTAATAGGAAAAACCTCCGGAAATATGCCAATCAAAATAAAAAAAAATATATCTATAAAATTGAACACAAAATAAAGAATGAAAACAGGACATTCGAATTTGTCAAAAATCATTGTAACATTAAAGAGTCATCTTTTTAAATTTTTCATTTTTATTATTATTATTTTTTTCTGATGATAATAATAACAATAATAATAATAATGTTACTACATAAATATATATATAAAAAAATTTATTTTTATTTCACCCCTGGAAAATCAAGGAAGAAAATAAATATAAAAAAAAAAACCTTTCGTGTTAGGCTAGAAAATTATTGAGGGAAAAAAAATATAAATAAATAATAAAAGAGAATCAATACACATACAAAAGGTTTCAATTTAGTTTAAGTACCTAAACGTATAAAATATTATATATACAATTTTTGTATCCCGGACATAAATTCGTATACGTCAAGGATTCAATTTTTATTTTTAATTTTTTTTTTATGTAGAAAATTTTCTGGGAATTGATTTTTCTACAAAGATTTTCATTATTTTTGGATTCAAAATGAAAAAATTTATTTTTTTATTTATATTTAAAAATCGGAAGAAAACATAAATAAATATTACTTTGATTTTTGTTATCCTTAAAATTTATTAAATCATATTGGGAAATTTTCCAATTTTTTTTCTTATTAAGTTAATAAGTAATCAATGTTATTTTAATTAAAAATTAAGATATTTTCTTTTTAAACATTTCATTTTGTTATTTATTATTTAATTTTATTTAATCGTTAAATTTTTTTTGGGAGAATATAAAAATGAAAATAATTTTTGGGAAATTCTTAAATTATGATTGAAAATATTTAACTATTTTTTTTTTGGTTTATTGTTAAATTAATTTTAGCGGGGAATATAATCATCATATAGCTTATATGGGGAATTAATGTCAAGCAATTAAATCAATTTACAATTCCAATAAGTATTTTCTCTCATCACTGTAGTCATTTCCGAAATTAAATTCTTACATTTTCGAAAGTACCTGTCCTTAGTTTGGAAAATGATCAATTATAAAAAGATTAATTTCGATTAAAAAAATGTTAATTTGAATGAAAAAATATGAATTTGACTTGAAAATTGTTATAAATTATAATATAAATAATTTATTGCATTTACCAATGTTATAAATTTGAATAATATTAGATGCTATATTTTAGTTTATTCTATACTTTCTGCACAGCTTAATCTATTATCAATTTATTAGTAAATTTATTATGTTAATTTGTAATTTACATCTTAAACATCTTCAATTTTATCCGACTGTATTATCTCTTATCCTGTAACTTGATTATATATAAATTTGTCAGCCATAACTAACAAATTAATATTATTTTTGTAATATAATAATTACGAAATATCTTACAACCACGGATAGACTGAATAAAACGTGTCTAAAATTTATCTGACAAACTAATTTTTTTTTCTCTTTATATGACATATTGCCATAACCTATGCAAATATTAAGACATGTTCTTGAATTTTTGATATCCTTGCATTGTAAGATAAAATTCTGTTTAGGAAACTCTTCCTGAGCATATAGTTTTGGTTCAAATTATTCTATTAAATTAGTAAAAATGTCACAAACCAAAAATATTAAAATTTAAAATATATTTTTTAAACAAACATTAGTTATGAAACTTTAATTTTTTGTTTTACTTCTTTACACTTACACATCCCCCAAAAGCTTAAGAACAATAATAAAGTTTTATAAAATTTAAAAGAAAAATTATGTAAAAAAAAAAAAATTACCTCATTTTGATTATTTTAAAGCAACAAACTAAAAGTATAAACTTTATAAGTTTTCTTTGATTTTTTATAAAATAGTTTATAAAATTCACTACATAAATAAAACACCTATAACATAAACATAAATGCAAATTGGTAAATTCATAAAAAATAAAAAATTACAAAAAAGATTTATTTTACTTTTTGGGTTACACAATTTATTACCAAAAAAAACAAACTATTATATAATATTTATCTTAAATTTT
This sequence comes from Empis stercorea, assembly GCA_949752835.1. NCBI lineage: Eukaryota > Metazoa > Arthropoda > Insecta > Diptera > Empididae > Empis > Empis stercorea. The sequence continues at coordinate 8,413,566 of OX457087.1, forward strand.
CTTATCTTTGAAACGCATTGGAGATAAAGGAAGTTCAAAAGAATATTTTTGATCTTAGAAATTGTTTTCTTAATAATAAAATAAACTAATTTTCAAATATTTAAAGTTATTTCTATGACAATTAATTTTTGATTAACCCAATAACAAGAAGAAAATTTGAAATCCTCATAAAAGAATTTCATAAAAGTAACATTTTTTTTTTTCAAAGTTAAGAAATATAATTTAATTTTTATTGCAAATCAATTGGGTTGGGAGTTGGGAGAAATTTAACTAGAATTTTCTTTGTTATACATAATATATAATAAATTTTTTGATAAGATGCGAAAAAAATGAAGAAAAAAATTTGGTCCTCCTTTTGTAAATAAATTTATTTATTATCTTTGCTTGGTTTAGACAGGATATTTAAAATATAAGATATGAACTCGTCAATTGGATACTTTAAAAATGTCTTGAATTTAATTATTAATTATTGTAAATGATTATTTTATACAAAGGAAAGTAATTTGTGTAGGTAGCAAGCATCTAAAATGCGTTTAATAAACATAAGCACATAAAAGTATGCCATAATATTTTTCTTAAAGAAAATCATCGCTAAATGTTTAATTAATTTCTAAAAATAATAAAAATTATAATAATTTTTTGATGAAATATGATAAACACTAAGGATACCATATCATCTGGTAGAATTTTTCTTTGTTTATTTTAATTCCCACACAGAGAATAAAAATTAGCGAATATATTTAAAAGTATTTTCTTTTTTTTTTTGTTAATATTATGATATAAATTCTATTTAAAATTAATGATGTGAAAATATAAAATCACATTTATAATACATATGTATATACATATATTAAACGAATATATTATATTACATAAAAAATATTTTCCTCACAGCAAAATTTTTGCTCACATACTGTAGAGAATTTTATATGTACGTGACTTTTAATTAATTTAAGTATTAAAGAAAATATTTTAATATCGTTTTTTTTTTTCATCTGAACAAAAAAATTTCTTTATAAGTTTGTCGCAATTGACAACCCTTAAAAATTTTAAATCCAACCCTGTCTAACATAAACACACAAAAAAAAAACACAAAATAAAGAAAATCTTTTTAATATAAGAATCAAGCATATAATCCGATTATATTAGAAAAAAATAATTATGTATATATAATCGAAATTAAATACATAAATGTCCTTCAGTCAAAGGTTCTCCTTTTTTATCCTTAGATACCAGTGAGATAATATTTTATATCTTTATATATATATTTCTTTCTTTCTTTCTTATTTATTATTACTTTATATTTATATTTATATGCATAGGTACAGTAGATCACAAAAGTATCCGGCCACTTCTTTTATTCAGTAGAATTAATCTTAGACGATAAGTTTTAAATATCAGAAAACAAATAATTAATTTTTTTAACGTTATTTAGTCTTGTAATTAATAATCCAATCATAGAAATCTCAAAATTAAATATCCTTCAGAAAAAATCGACAACCAAACAATTAAGTACATAATTCGGAAATGTAATTTTTTTCGAATGACGCACTATTTGGAAACTATTTGGTAATATAATGTCCCCAAAACTTATTTTGGGGAAGTCCCCCGTATGCATACACACTTAATGGCCGGATACTTTAGTGTGAATTTTTTTTAGTATGAATTCTTATGAGTTCGGACAGCTGTGTAAGTTTTTCTGATAATTAATTCATTTTTTCTCATAATGTTTTTCTAGTATTATAAAGTAATATTTTACATTAAACATTAGTAAAGGCTTAATACTTAATTGAAAATGAACTGAAAAACATTAAATTTTTTGAACTAAGTAGGGTGGCCGGATACTTTTGTGTGCAACTGTATATATTTTTTTTAAAAATATCGTCCTTGAAGAAAATTGAAAAATATAAATTCCGAAAAATTCATATTTTACCACATTAAAAAAAAAAAAAAGTGGTAAACAAAAAATTATCCTTGATATTTAATTATAATTTTTGTCAAAATATGAAATGAAAAAAAAAATAAATATAATATTTTTTATAGTACTTTTTTTTACTTTGGTGGAATATTATGTTAATGTTTATATACCATAGAAAAAAAAAGAATCAAGGAGAAAAAAAATTCCAATTATCATCAAAATTTATTTTTGTACTTAAAATTTTCCAAAAAAAAAAATCGTTACAAGGATATCAAAATCATTTTCCATTTTTTCTGTTGTTAAATTTATTATATTTATAAAACTGAAAAGTCGTATCACTTTTTAACAGAAACATTTTATATTTATATAATTTTTGTGTGTGTGTTTGTTAATTATGTAATAATATTTTTCTTCGTGGTTTTTTGATATCCTTGTGATTTAAATAAAAAGTAATTTAATTATATTTGAAAAACAAAATCTTTGATGAATTTCTTTTTCACATCTGAATTATTTATAATATAAATTTTAATTGCGCCTACACATATGCAATTTTTTTTTAATTATACCAAAAAAAATTCTTATATTATTTTTTTTTATATTTCTTGAATTATTTCAGCGGCTCGTGCTAAAATACTTGGTTCTACAGAAGTTTTTGTGAAAAAGGATAGTACAATTTCATTAGCATGTTCAGTCAATATACATGCATCATCAGTTTTATGGTAATTAAAATATGATAAAAATCTATTATATATTTTTAACATTATTTTGTTATCCTTTATTTTTTTTCCGTTTTTATTTTCCGTTTCTTTAATAACTCTTAAATATAATATTTGAAAAAAAACATAAATAAATAAATTTTTCTATTAGGTATCATGGTGCTCGTATCGTTGATTTTAATTCAATTCGTGGTGGTATTAGTTTAGAAACTGAAAAAATTGATTCAGGTACAACTAGTAGATTAATGTTAACTCGAGCATCTCTAAGGGATTCAGGAAATTATACATGTGTACCATCTGCAGCAGTACCAGCATCTGTTCAAGTTCATGTTTTAAATGGTAAAGTTACAAAAAAAAAATGTGAAACCAAAAAAAAAAACCTCCATTTTTAAAAGTGACACTTAGTTATAACGAAAATTATATAAAGTTAATTAAGTTTTGTTTTATAAAAAAAAAAAAAAAATTGTTAAACGTGACCTATTTAAAAATTTAAATAACATTTTTTTTAAGGACTTGATAATATAATTTCCATTTTACTTTTTTTTTGGTTAGACATAATTTAAATTACTGCATAAAGGACATTTTCGAGGGATTACAAAAATAATTTTTTTTTTTGTGTTAGTAAATGAATTACTCAATGGGGAATTATTAGAAAATTAGGTTTAACAGAAAATGTGTTTAATTTTATATAATATTATTTTTTTGTGTGATAAATTTTTTTTGGACTTTATTTGAATATAAATAATGTTTTTTAACAAGGATTATGACACAATATATTTTTTGGTATTGATAATATTTAAATATTAATATTGATTAATATGGAATTTTAATTATTATTTTTTTTAAAAAAATATAGGTGAACATCCAGCCGCAATGCAGACAAGCAATAGTGTTATAAAATTATATTTAAATTTACGAATATTTAATATAATCTTAATAATAATTGCAGTTCAATATCATGAATTAATCATTAGCATAGGTAAGAATTAAGAGTTAAAAAAGAAAATATTAATTTAAAAAAAAATCATATTTTAAAATTATTTCAATTTGATGTTTAATGTCCTTTTTTTTGATTATATAAAATTTTTTTTTTGTTTCTTGTTTTTCTTTAATTGTAAAGACATTGTTTTAAAAATTGGTTTGTTTTTGGTTGAATTAGGATCCCAAAAGGACTATAAATAGTTAAATAAAATAAAGAATTTGAATTTTCGTAAATTAATGTCTAGACGGATTTAATTTGTTCATAAACAACAGGGGTAATATAGGGGGGTAATATAGGAGGCAAATAAAATCATGGTATAATAATCCACTTGAGAATTATTTGTATATAAATAGTTAAAAAAAATGATTTCATGTAACTACAATTAATAAATTTTCAAAAAGAAATTAATTTTAATTTCAAATTGTCTCAAATTTTGAGAAATGTAAAATAGATTGTATTTTATAAATTCAGTTATTTCATTTCGGTAATTTAATGATTATTTGATTTTAATTTATTTTGGTATTACATAATTTGTTATTCTGTGTTGTTGGTGCTGAATGGTTGGTACGCAATTCAAAAAACTGGCACAGAAAACGACGAGGACACAATATACGTAATAAAAATAAGGAAGAGTTCAAACCAACAATCTTTCTTCATCTATCATTGTCAGTAATTTAATCGAAATTTAGATATATTTTTACTTAATTGGTATTTGTTTGTTAATATTTAAATTATCGTATAGCGATTAGAATTTTTGACTTCAATCTAATAATATATTCAGTGATGTTCATTTTAGACTAATTACTAAAAAATTATAATTAATTACATTTAAATTGTATAAAATATAATTTAAATATTTATATTTTACTCAATTAAATACTGAAATCAAACTAAAAATATATATCTTTTTATTTTATTTCAGGTGCTAATTTCCTACTAATGAGTTAATTTAATAAATTAACAAGAAATTACTTGGTATAAAATAATTTAGTTATAAATAAGAAATTAAAGTATATAATATAATAAAAATATATAAACCTACAAATTATATAAAAAAAAAAAAAGAACTTAAATACACAATAAAAACCACCACCAAAAATTATATAAAATAATTAAGGATTATGTGTCTGATATCGTGTATATGTGTCTGTGGTTAGAATTTTCATGAGTTATGCTGTTTTATAAAGGTGAAACTTTTATTCAATTTTATTGTTGTTAAATTTTAATTATGGAATTAAATGAAGAGATTATATAAAATGGAAAATTTAAAATTTAACTTTATTTAAAAATCATAAAAAAAATTTTATTTGACAAACTGAAAATTTAAAAAACAAAAATTTATATATAATATTTTTATAAATAAACCGAGCTAAAAATAGAACAAATAATTAATTAAATTAATTTATAAAATGGTTTCTTTTTCAGAAATAAAACATCTTAAATTTTGAAAATTTACTTAGTATTAATTGATGTTTAATTAATCAAATAAAAAATATTTCTATGTGTATATAAGAGAAATACCATAATTATTAAATATTTTTTGTTTGGCAGCAAAATGTTATAATTAATTGCTATCATTATTTACTAGAAATATTATGCTTTTTAATTTTTGTAATTTAATTATCAAAAATGGTAGAAAATCTTTAAATCAATGTACAGTCAAATTATTTGATATTATTATTATTAACAAAAATGTGGAAAAATTGTTGACAATTATTTAAAAATATTTTAGTAAAATTTCGAAAAAAAAAAAATTTAAGAGTTTAGAAGGAATTTTATAGAGAAAAAAATTGGTAAAACTAAATTTATACTATAGTCAAAATATTAAATTTTGATCTACAAATAAATTTTTGGTCAAAATTTAAATTTTTTTTAATCTTATGCACTTTTATATTATCATTTTCTTCCCAATTTATAGAAAAAGAAAATATTGAACTTTCATGTTCATAAGTCTTTAAAATTCATTCTTATACCAAAAATAATCCAAAATTAATTTAAAAAAAATTTAATAACATATTTCTCTTTCTAATTTCAGATTAAAAATTCTTCAAAAATCTAATTTTTTGTTAAAAATTTTACTTTCAATATTTATCGATAGATTATTTATATAGTAAATATTTTAATTTATAGAAATTCATATCAATTTTTAGATAAATTTTATTTTAAATTATAAATGTTATTAAAATTGTTATTTTTTATTTAATATAAGAAAAATTATTAAAAAATATAAAAACTTTATTTAAAATTAAATAATTTTTCTATATATAAATGTAATAAAATATTAAATAATTATAAATCATTAGAAATTTTAGTATAAAAATATTTAAGAAAAAAAATTATATGTAGTTAAAAAATTTTAATTAATAAAAAATAATATAATATTTAATTATATAAGGAAAAGATTGAAGTGCCTTGTTAGACTATAAATAAATTGAAATATTATAATATAAAAATATTATAAAAAATAATTTTAAATATATATGTAATTATTATATAAATGTAATACAAAATTAAAATATTATAGAAAACATATTATAAATGTAAGTTTCAAAACTAAAAAATTAAAAAAAAATATATATATTAAATTATAAATTTATGTAAAATTAATGATGTTAAATAAAGAAAATAATAATTAAAATTAATTAAAAAAAATAATAATTTAAATATGTTTTATTATTTTTATATAATTTTACAGAAGGAATTATTAAATTACTATTATAGGACATAAAACTTTAAGGATGCATAAGCACCTAACTTTTCTCCTATGCAATTATTTGATATATATGTTAGAGAACTTATGGAATTTTATGTGTTGTGATCAAGGAGCTAATTAAGAGCATTTATAGTTAATTTATAGTATAATTTACATCATGGAGTTAATTAGGGCTATTTATAATTACCACCCACAAGGAATATATAAAGTTGCTTATTATGAGAGGTCAATAGTTTATTTTATTATGACACCGTTTAGGGTTGGAGTAATGTGGGAAACACGATTAAAGGAAATTAAATGTATACTATAGTGAAAGATAAAATATATAAATTAAATATTAAATTACTAAGAATATTGCGAATTGTTTCTAGTAGTCTGACATTTCGCTAGGTAGAGTAAAAAGTTTTCTTTTTTATATATAAATTATGTCTAAAAACTATATCGAAAAAAAATGACAATTCGAATCTATGATATTTTGCTTTTGCTTTTCTATTTTTCAGTTATTGGCGTACACAAAATTCAAATTCTCATTTTCTAAAATAAAGAATTGGAGATCCACAAATTTTTGTTTTGAAAATAATGAAATCTTTAAAAAATTTATAAAGAAACTAATAAAAATGGTTTGAAAATACTTTATTTTAATACTGACAATCTCTGGAGTAAGTTATAATATAATTCTAAATTAGGATGAATAAATTACAAGTCGGTTGATTTACCTTCTTTTTCGAAATTCTTGTAATAATTATGACATTGGTTCAATACTAAAAATTATATCACTTCCAATTTAGTCTATAAAATTAACGTTTATCTAATAAATTTCTACTTTAATTTTAGCTCTCAAAATTTTCTTAAAATTTTTTTTATATTTTTACTTTATAAAACTAAAAAAAATTGCATTTAGGTAATTTTGTAGAACAAAAACAAAATTTTCAACAAAAAAAATAAAAAGATCCTTAAGAAAATCATGAAAATGAAATACAAATAAAAACTTTTTTTTTTCTCGTTTTCTAATTTTATATTTATTTACTTGTTCAACTTAAATATACTTTTTTTTTTATATTATAAAAGAAGGACATTACCTTATTATATGTATATTGTACAGAAAGTTGGTTTAATTTAGCCACTCGTCCTCTCTATGTATAAAATATACAAATCCATTAATGTAAGAAGAAACTAAAAAAAAAATAAAAACTTTTTTACTGCACGTTCAAAAAGTTAAATATGAACTTTATAACTAGCGGAGTCAGTTGTTCATAGTTAAGTAGAAAAAAAAACAGTAGAAAAATATATATAAAAAAAATATTATAAAGAAAAATTGAGGAAAATCTCAAGAAATATACACATTTTTAGAATATTAAAAGATTTTGCCCGTATAATAATTTTTTTGTTCTTCGCCCTTGTTCAAAAAAATCAACGCAATTTTCTTAGAAAAAAAAAATAGTTTAGAGAAAATTTTTTATATACTTTTAAAAAAGAAAAATCTTAACATTTTAAGTTTGGATAAAAAAGGAAATTTCATTATTCCATTCGCGCAAATAGCCAAAAACAAACTTTTTTTTTGTTCTTAATAGAAAAATTGCACAAAAATTTACTAAACATAAGCAAGATTTTCATTTTTATAAAATAGTTTTATGCTGGTAGTGTAATAGAAATAATTTTTTGTTTTTTGGTTTTTCTTAAAATTCGATCGACTATATTTTCTTTTACAGTTTTCCAAAAAAAAAAACAAATTCCAATTTAAATTCATTTAAGAAAACCAGAAAATGTTTTAACGTATATTTTCCATTATAATATTTCGATAACATGTTTATATACATATTACATAATTTTTAGCTTTTTACACATTTCCAACCAATTTTGTAGAAATGTATATATTAGTTTCACTCTGTCTGTCCGTCCGTCCGTTTACACACACTTCTACATCTATTAAGATAGATAGAGTATCAAAATTTTGACCACAGATAGAAAGTAGTAAAATAATAGGTCCAGTTTCTTCTATCTCTTTTCCGCTCTGAGTTATTTCCCCTCCAAATGAGAAAATTGCCCATATTGAACATCCAATAACTTTTAAACTAATAAAAATTTTTAAGGTCTGTAAAATCTAAGAGATAGGAAAATCTTTATCCTTTTTGGTGAAATTCACAAATTATACAAATATTGTTGTATAAAAATACCGTTATCTTCATACAACTTTTTGTAGTTTTTTTAACACCCTTTATTTCCCAAACGCCTTATTATGGAAATTTGAAATTTATGTACCAAAGATATATCCAAAAAATATTTAGAGTCTCTGAAGAAATTGTATCCGTATCTCCCCTCCCCTTTTCGTTGTGGCCCATCGAAAATTAAAAAATTACATTTTTAATTTACTTGTAAAATTATAACTGCACAATATTTTTAAAAACAAATATTGAGAAAACTTTCGAAAATCATATTTCTTTAAAGTGCATTAATTAATAAATTATATTCATTTGCCTCACTCTTATAATCAAAAATGCTTAATTATGTAAAATTTTGCAAAAAACGAATATTTTGCATATTTTTAGGAGTATTTTGCATATGCATAAATGGAATATTGGATATTATTTCATATCACATTGTGTTAAATTAAAACCAAATTAGTGAAAACTTAAATGAATTAATAATATTCAAAAAAATTAATAAAATCGAATAGGGACACATTTTTTACCTATATTTATCATTTTATATTTTTTCTAAAAAATATTATATGGGAATTGAATTTGGTTGAGAATTTGACTCATAGTTTTACATGAAACGATTTTGAGGAAATGTGCTTTTGACAAACCCGGGGTTTGTTTTTCATATTTTTTTTTTTTTGGTTTTTAATATTTTTTCTTTCATTTTTTTTTGGTATTACGCTACAAAGGACTAACCGTTAAAGTTTGTTACTCTAATGATTTTTATATTAAAATATCATTTTTAAGTGGTAAAAACCAAAACAGAAAAAAAAAAAAGAAAAATTGGAATTAACTATATATTAAAAGGCATTCCAGGTGGTAATGTAAAATTTTTGGTATATACTAAACAAAATAAGAAATTCACACATAAATATGTAAATAAGTTTATGGTGGTATATATAAAGTATAATGTATAGCTTAGTAATATTATAAAGAACATGACAGGTATATAAATTAAGATAAAATATTTTCTAGTCCCCTTCCCACAAAAAAAAAAAAAACGAGAAGAAAATGACAGAACGAAAATAAATAACATAACACAAAAAACAGGACGAAAATAATTTCTTGTGTAACCAAAACCAACTGTGAGCACAGAAGGTGTCCTGAATGCAATCAGTATATTTGCATGATTATTTTATATGTTTAAAAAAGAAAGAGGAAGAAAGAAGTGAAAAAATAAAATAAAATAACTTGATATTTTTTTTTTATATATTTCTCTGATTTTGCATTTAGATATGAAAATTATTGTAAATTTTTATTTTATGATACAACTTTTAGTAATATTTTTTTGAAAATGTGCTTAATAAAGTTTGAAATTTGTTTGATTGGCATTGAGACTATTTTTATAACATTGCTGAGATTTTTAATTCATATTTTTGTTTCAGATTTTCAAATTTCTGTGTTCTATTTTTGAATATAAATGTAATTGTTAATCTAGAAAAACGTATACAGTGTCTTTTAAATATTTATGGTCATTTTAATTAGGAAAATTTTAATTTTTTAGCGAAAAATTAAATATTCTTTTCTGTCCCGTCAAGAGTTTTGGTGACATTACTTTGTTTATTATTGATTCAAAAGAAATATAGGATTAAATTTTAAATAGTTCTTACTAAATGATAACCTAAGTCTATATTATTTCTCATTATCTCCATCTGTCGTCTCTTATTGTCAATTGACAAACCCTAACCCAAATAAATTTTAATTGTACCTTTTAACATACCCACAAATATTTCTTAAGAAATAATTTTTCTACTATCCTGGCTATGGTATACCATTGTACATAGTAAAAATATTAAGATATACTTTTCTGTCACATATACTTAATTTATGCACCTTACGATATCCGGGTTCTAAATTACACCCAGCCAAAAGGTGACTTTAGCTAGAGAGCAGTGCTACTTTTACACACAAAAAAAAAAATGAAATCAGGATAATTAAATTAAATAAAAAAATAATAAAGTTTCTTTTTTTTTTTATAATGAGAAAATTCATGCAACTGCAAAAATGTCAACAATAAATTCAATTTACAGGAAATATTTACACTTTGGAAATCATTTCACGCGAGCAATAAAAATAAGTCAGTAAAATAATATTGTACATTTTTACTTTTACCAGATAGTCATTTCAAATCATCATATAATACACGAATACGTATATATGGCAACATTATAATATTTATTTAATTTTATTAGAAAATTTTCTTGTATAGTGTTATCACAAATATTTACCCTAAAATTTAAACCTCAATATGAATGAAATAAAAATAAATTTAGTGAAAAAATGTAGTTTTGCAGATTGTATATACGTAACATAAAAATTTGTTTGTTATGCACACAAATTTTCCGGTCGCCCGGATAGGTAGTGAAATCATACAAAAACGAAAAAAAAAATATATATATATAAAACTAAATAGCATAAAACATAAAAAAAGAAAATCTAAACAATGTTTGGTATGCTCTATTCGTTGAAAATCTTTTCCTTCATGGAACTTTTCTATCAATTTTCTTATATATATTTTTTTTTATCTGTTTTTTTTAGCTTTTTCGTATAAAAGATTTCCTTTTGAGAAAAAAGAAAAATACGAAATAATAATAATAACAAAATGGAATAGTGAATATATTTTTTTTTTGTATTTTAGAATTATCCAAAAATAAGAAAAAAACTTTGAGTTTTCCTTTATTTTTTTTGAAGAAAAAATCTAAAATAAAACTTTTATAAACAATTTATTTACACACGAATTGAGAAAGAAAAACTGTCTAATATGTTTTACATGTTCGTTTATATTATATTTATGCATAGTAAATCTTTCAAAGCATAAACAAAAAGTTTTCGGGGAAAAAAAAACCATATATATGATGAGATTGAAAGAAAAGCTGTGAAAGTTTTAAAGTGTCGAAACAAATTTTCTTTTTGTGCTTCGATATTATGAGATTTATAATAACTTTATTCGAAATGAATGCATATATATGTATTTGTACGAAAATGTTTTTTTAAATAATTAAATATTTATTTTACGGTTAATTTTCGTAAGCTAAGACTGATAAGAAATTGGAAATGTTTAATTTGTACAAAACTTAAATGTGTATAATTACTAATTATATATTACATAGTTTCACAGTTTTGCAGATAGAAATCATATAATATTTTCCATTTTAGATATAAATATAATCTAAAATAATACACATTTTATTTCTAGATCTTAGTGTATAGTGTACTTTGCCGCGGTGCATGAGATGGTGAGTTCAATTACGGAAAAATACTAGTGGTCGAGTCCAATTGCTGATAACAATTAACTTGTTGCAATAAATAGTTTCTCCGCTATACAGGAATTTATGGTTCGGAATCCATATAAAATAAGTAGATCCTAAATTGCAATAAAATGTCAGGAAAACCTCTAAGGAAGTAGGCCTAGGCGCACATTGGGCTGTTGTGCCAACAGAAGAAGAAGAAATAGATCTATGAGAGCAATCAAAGGACCAACTTGGTTTTGTAAATACAAAAAAGAAGAACGAAGTTGAAGAAGTTGATAAATATTGAAGTTGATTGATTGGAGAAGTTGATAAATATTGAAGGTCAAACACTTCAATTGATTTGGTTTAAATGTGCAACACAATAAACCGGTTATATAATATACAAATTTTAAAATCAATCTAACTGTTACATAAATGTTACCTAACTGTTAACTAAATGCCAAATCTCTGTTATTTATATTTTAACTAAATGTTAACAAACTGTTATTAAACTGTTCAAAAACTGTTATTGCTATAACATTATTTTTATAATTAAATTTTCTTTATTCTCGCCTTTTCTCTTACATATTTAATTATTTTATTTAAACACCAAAAGAAATCTAATTTTATTATCACTATCACAAAAAAAGATTTCACATTTAGAAAAAAATATTAATATAAGTACATTTATATATGTATATATATATATATATATATATATATTATACGTATTATATAGAAAGGTTCTTAAAGATTCCCTAAAGTAAAATCAGAAATCTTCACCCTTGAAATTGGCATATAAGTGGATTAAATTTATGCCCATTAAAATGAATATATAAGTACATATAAAATACAACATTTATATGTATACATACATAATAAAGCAGTAAAATAATATACAATAAAGGATTATTTATTTATAAGGATTTTATTGCCGTCAAGAAACTATATATATAAATGCTTTATTAACTTAACCCGTACCAAAGAATTCCTTATAGTCATCCACAAATAAACTATTTGTATTCAAAATTATAAGAATACTTTAGAAACATTTTATTCTATATATATACATAATATCCTTTTAATCCTATATAAATTTTAATATACAATCAAATATAAATACAATTAAATACTTCACCTACATAAAATAATGAAAATAACAAATTAAAGATAATTTTAATAAATAAAAAAATTAATTTCTATACGAAAATTTTGTTATTAATTTTATATTATGTATTCTAAAAATATTGTAATCAATCACAAAAAAATTCTATTTTTAGATGAAATATTAATAATAAAAAAAATATTATAGATTAATATTTTTTTCTTATTCAAATTTGATTGTTTCGGTCAGAAGCATAAAATCAAAATATCAAATATATCAAATGTATATTAAATATATACAAATTAAATTATTTTAAGTATGATAAATTTGTCTTCACAAAAATTTAATTTATATTAATATGGGTAGCTCGTAGCTATACTTAACAATATAAAACTATACAGATTCTGAAAATAGAGATTTCAATTTGTAATTTCATATACATAAAACATAAATTTCATATAAAGATTTCTATATTTTTAACCAACCTGAAAAATGAGTTCTTGTGAAAACAAAAACTAAATTTATTCTAGGTTTTTTTTTTGCTATAACTTGGGCAAATTAAAAGATTTTTCAATTTTGTTTGGATCGTTTTGTTATAATTAAAATTTCGCGTCGATAGATATAAAATTTGTCTATATTGGAGAATATTGGAGGAACCCCTTACCATTTTTTTGGCGTAAAAAAGCGACATTCTCCAATATATGTAATAGCTAAAATTTGATGTCTATGAACGGGGAATTTTAATTATAATAAAAATATCCAAACCAATTACAAATATATCTTTCAATTTGCCCAAGTTATAGGAAAAGAACTTGATGAAATGTCTGCAAATAGAGAGCCACCTTATGCTCTAGTCTAATGTACTCAATTTTTAAGATACAATCCAGCTTGATTTATTTCAAAAATTACTAGTAAACAGTCTTATAGAAGATAGAGCTTTTTAACTACAAAATTTTTTAGAGATAAAAAAGTAAAACCATTTATTTTTTTATGGTTCTTTTATGTTGGTGACATCGTTTTGTCCATCATTTATGCAAAAGGATATTTAAGAATAAAAGGATGTGCTATTAGTCGTATTAATAAAATACAAAAACAGAAATAGAAATAGAAATTTATGAATCTTATAAACAACATAAATAATCGACATAATAAAGATAAAAATATTAAAAATAGAAATTTCGTTTAGGTTTATTTTATTTCTGTTAATCAAGGACTTTAGAATTTAAAGTAAGGAAAATATTATTGTTTATAGATTTAAATAAAAAAGAAAAAACAATTAATTAGTTTTAATTGAAGATATAATCCTTAGTTGTGGGGATGTGGAGTTGCGAATTTATCGCCTGTTATTACATTATTATAATTTATTATTAGGTAATACTGTTCCCCACTGTTCCATTAGTTCAAAAAATTACTTTGGAATACTCCTGCACATTTTCGGTTACTGGATGCATATAGTACATATATAAATTTTAAGATATAGTTACGCAAACTACAAAGTAGATTAGGTCCGCTAAAACTTATCCCAATTACATATTTTTAGGCACAATTTTTTATTTAATCTTAATTTATTTATGGATCAAGAGGTAGAATTATAAATTTACATTTTATTTTACATGGTTACAATTTTAGCTAAATGAATAGAACTTATCAAGTCACTATATGCATTAAAATGGATATTTTCAAATCGTTTTTATGTATAATTATGTTTATCTTGAGTTCTGTTTTAATTTGTGGAATATTTGATATAAAGAATAATAATTTATAAACTTCTCTTAAAAAATTTGTTGTTTAAAAATTTATAATTAAAAAAACTCACAACATATTTTATGCATATAAAAAAAAATTTCTACAAAATAAAATGTTGTACTAAAAAATTTTTAAGTAAGTTATTTTTTCTTATATATCTACTAAGTGAAAATAAGGAAAAAAACTTTTTCTATAATTTTATTTGCCTTCAATTTTATAAACGCATCCTCCAATAGTGAAAAAGGACGACAGAGTATTTAAATTTTCCAAGTAAAAAACTGATAGTAGAATGCATACAGCAGTAAAAAATGATGAGTAAATGTTAACAGAATATAGGATAGTTTAGTTATATGTAGTCCTAGAAATAAACTGATAAATTTTATGTTAGAACATTAAAAAAAAAAAATTTTTTGCAGTTTTAAAATAATCTGCACTCAGATTTTCATTTTCCAGAAAATACTAAAATATGTATTAACATTGATACTTATTTATTATTAACTCACACACACAACAACAACAACAAAATTTAAGCTTTATGGGAAAAAAAAACTTTTAATTAAATATTTACAAATATAGAGAAACATAAAAAACATAAAAAAACATATATGCATAATAATAATATATGCAAAAATGGAAAAATTTAAATTCCATTTTTTTTTATTTTGGTGGTGTAAAAAGTTAAAGAGCAGCAAAAAAGCAAAAACGAAATTTTTCTGTGTATATATTTTTTTAAGGATATCCTTGGAAATGTATAAGTGGTTTACTTTAATTTTTATTTTCTGTGAAATAAAAAAAGTTTAGAAAAGTTTATACATACATATATATAATAATTTCGGTGAAGGATATTCGAAAAGGGTGAGATTTTCGAAAAATTAAAAAAAAAAAAATTATTTAATTTCATTTGTTTTAACATAAGGAAGAAAATTTTCTATCTTTATTTTTTTTATAGAAATTCTTTTTCTTTCTTTTTTGTAGAGTAAAAATAGATTAATTTAATTTTCCATGTTTGTTGAGTGGTTTTTAAGCTTTTAACTCTACTAAGATAGAAAAAAGAAAAGAGAATATTAATTTCAATTATTTTTGCATATATTTACATTAGACGCAAATTCAAATTATTATATAGAGTATTTTTTATTGTAGATCAAAATTTTTCTTATGTAAATATTTGGAAGTGCAGAATAAATAGAAATTTTCTTACAGATTTGGTGGAGGTAAAATTTTATATGCAGAAAAGAATTTATCTTAAAAAGAAGTAAAACTTTTGTAATTTTAATATATAATCTTTTATTTTTTTGAATAATTTTTTGGTAATTAAGGTCAAATTAGTAAGCAGATCAGCAGTTAGAAAGAATTAAATATAGAAACTGAAGAAAAATGAATAAATGGAAGGTGGGAAAAAATCCGAGTACAATTAAATAAGTGTAATAATTACAAGCAAATTTTTAAAATTTAGACTTATTTAGGTGTCTATGTGTCAAGGGTAATGTCCTATCTCTAGGAAGGTGGTCTGTAAAATAATCTTAATAGTTTTTTTTACCGAGGAAATGTGATTTTAGTGTTAAACACATCGTTTTCGTTTTCGATTCTGAAGTGATCATCCGAAATTTTAAGGACTCAGATATGCTACTTTGGACTCACTTGTTAAAACCTGTTGTTCTTATGTGAGGCTGGAGATAGATCCATACATACCACAGAACGTCTTGCATGTGGGCTTTTTAGCCCTCCTATTTAGGTAGACGAATTAGGTAGACGAATTAACTTTATGAAATAATGAAAATTGATCTTCAAATTTCGTTTAACATCCAAATAATGTGTTGATATTTTAGTAACCCTAGAAAATGATTAATTCGAAAAATGAATATTTCAATTTTAAAATTATGAATGATTAGATCAGTAGAAATAATAAAGTTAATACTTTTCCAATAAATTATCTGAAATTGAAATCTCTTCGTTATATTTCTCATTGATTTTTTAAAAATAAATTTAATTACATATTACTTTTCAAAAAAACATAATTAAAAATATTCCAAATACATAAATAATAAAAAATAAAAAAAAAACCATTGCACTTCTTGATAATAAATTATTATAAATTGATTGAAAAATTCATCGAACCATAGAATAATGATAAAAAATATTATATTATTAAATATAAATTTATTAATTTCATATTTCTTTGAAAAAAAAAAATGCCATAGTAAAAAAAATAAATATAATTCAAAAATATCTGGAATTGAATTTTTCCAACTAATTTTTTTACGCTTTATCATAATAAAAAGAAAAATTATTTAAGTGAAAATAAAAAAGATATTGAAGGAAAAAAAAACAATAAAAAACAGTATAGTGACTATTTACACCCAGTTATGTGCTTTTAACTATATCTACTGGCATATATATATTTATATAAATCCAATATTACAAATATTTATGATAAGAACATTGAAATGTCCTTTCTACTTCAATTCTTCAAGTTTTATTTTTTTGTTTTTTTGCTTTGCTTTGCTTCAAAAATTATTTAAGGTCGCAATGAAGTGCAGTCAAACAGAATATAAACAATCTGCAAAAAATATAATATTTATACTACGAGTATATAAAAAAATAATGACCATTTATAAAACAAAAAGCTGCTGAAATATAGTACACTCATCATCACTTTATAACCAATTCGATATAATAAATATATTTATATAGTGTTTAAATTCTATTTCTTGTTAGCCATTTTACCCTGGGGGCGTATATATATACTCGTAGTATAATTTATATTGATGAAGTATATATATTGCAAAAATGTAGTATAAATAAATTTTTTGTTTAGATATTCAAAATGTTTGCCATGCAATAAAAAAAATTTAATGTTTTGTTGTTGTGTATATTTTGTATATATATTTGGATAGTGCAGTATGTTGATGCATCAAAATGTGAATCAACTTCTATTTATATTGTATAAATATATTATATATAAAGTATAATAATAAAAGTAAATATGTACAAAAATGATTTCAAAATGATTTATAAAGAAAATATTGATTTGTGAATAAAGAATAATAAGTATGTTTGTACTTACTTTTTTCGTTGACAAATATAAAAACGGAAAAATGAATTTGAATTTTGTATATTGACATCCTGTAAAATTGAAGTATTAAAATAAAATATATTAAATAGCCCACTAAAAAAATCTTCTACTCATATTATAAATAGTTCATACTATAACACACTTAAACATTAATTGATTTTTAGGAAGCCAATTTTACTTTAATAAATTTATAAATAATTCATAATTGTTTTGTTTAGCAAATAAACATCAGCCAACTCTCGCCAACGCCCAGTACTTGACTCCACTACTCGCCTCCACTAGCTAAATTATACTACTCGACTCCACTAGCTAACTTTTACTACTTGACTGTCCTAACTAATTTGTATTACTTTACTGCGCTAACTAATTCCTACTACTGCTCCATTCTTTTTCTACTCTACGTGTGACTATTCTACTCTAATTATCAATTACTCTCAATACTGATACATTACATCAACTAATGATCTACTATTTAGCTATTCTTTCTTGTATATAAATCTCTTCCTTGCACTCATTATTATCTCAGAATAAACCTATTAAGGAGCTTTTCGTTGTGTCAAGTCGTCGACGAGAGCAGACAAGTTGTATTTGCAATTATCTTACCAAATTTCATGGTACAACATGTCAGAGGGAATTTTCTGACGCTTACAATACATATACCTAATTGTTTTGTTTTCGCAATTTTAAATATATTTCCCGTCCATTAATGCATTTCCTCCTCTACTAAATATCGATATCCGCCATAAAAAAATTGTTTTTCCGCTTTCTATATTATTATGTTTTCTGCCTATAAATATATCCCCACCTACTAATCAGCAATTCTTGTTCTCCGCCTATTAATACATATATATTTCCTGCCCACAAAAAAATAAAAAATATTCCCTCCTACTAAAAAATATTTTCTCCGCCCACTAATTGAAAATTAATATAATACAAATAAATTCCCACAACCATAGAAAATCAATCCTATATTATAAATGGACATTATTGAAAAATATAAAAGAAAAATCATCATCATCATAATAATCTCATTAATATATCACTTTGGTATATAATATTTAAATTTATCGCGACAGGTGATTATTTATCTTTCCAAATTGATTTTCCCTTGTTTAGCTTTTTCCCTTTATGCTTTTGCTTAAATAAAGATTTTTATCATATCGATATTCTTTACTACACGAGTATACCAAAAGAAAATTAACTTTTTTTTTTTCCATTTTTATATTTAAATTTTAAATATAAATTGAAATTATCAATTTTTTTTTTTTTATTGTGGTTTATTGCTAGACAAGGCAAACAAAATGAACTTATATTATATACAATTTTTATACAATTTTTATTATTATTATTATTTCGTTATCCGCGTTTTCATTTTTAAATACACCGACGACCGCAAGAAAATAAACACTTTCATTTTATACTATGAAAAAATAAATACATAGCGAATTATATACAATTTTGTTAATTCATTTTTTTTCCAATGAAAGGTGGTAAACGTGGTTTTTATATAAATTCTAACTATGATATAGTAAAAAAAAAAAATAGTCTCTAAAGTTTAGAGCACTGTGGAAAAACGACTTTCTTATAAATTCTATAACAATAATAAAAAAAAAGTGCATATAAATAGAAAAAAGGAAAATTTTATTATATTTTTTTGTTTGTTTTGGAATTGGCCTTAATCTGATTCCGTACTAGAAAATTTATTATTGTAATATATTTTTATACAAAATATATATTATAAATCTTTATTTTCTTATACATTATATATTTTCCATAATCCTTGCACAAAAATGGTATAAAGTAAAGAAAACGTTTCGTCTTTTTTCTTTATATATTTGAGAAAGTCGTGGTAAATTTTACATTTTCTTATTATAAAAAAAATAAAATAATTAAGATTTTTTTAAGAAATGTTTTGTTAGTAAGGAGTATTACTCTTTATGAATCTGGGTAAAATTGTAAGAGGTAAAAAGTTAAAATATAATAATGAAACTCTATAGTTATAATAAAATAATTATTCTGAAAAAAAAAATTCTCGCATTTTTGTTCACATTTTTAATATTATTTCTTTAAATTTTTAAGTGCAAAAAAATATTTTTTATACAAAATATTGATGAAAATTTCCTCGTTATATAATGCATTCTTTGTATATTATAATATAGTTGAGAGGAAAGTGGCGGTTATATTGGTTTTGAAATACCAGAAATGTATATATATATATTTTTCAAACACACCTATAGGGAATAGAAAGAAAATTTTGAATATACTCAACTGTGTATGGCTAAAAAGGTTGTGGTTAGAATTTTCTGTTTAGAAAAAATATATGAAAATTATTTACTCCTTTGAAAATTATTAAAAAAAAATATTCTAATTAAATAAATATACGAATTAAATTAATATACGAAAAAAATATTCAACTAATGACTTTTGATTTTTGTAATTTTCATGTAATAAAATGAGGTGTGACTGGGAGGGTTTGGAAAAGTTAATTGATAAAAAATGCTATCAATTATAAAATTTACCTTTTTTATTAAATCAAATTTTCCTATTTTTTTTTTTTTGTTAATATATAAATATCGATTAAAGAGAGGTTAACAGTATATAACCTGAACAAAAATGTATAACAATAAAATTTTAATTAAATTTGTACAAAAATGTCTTTAAAGATCGTTTAAGTAATTTGTTTGTTTTTCTCTTAATGATGACAAGGATATTTATGCAAAATTCTGTTATTTATAAATTTTAAATGAATGAGGAAAACTTTTCAAAATTTTGTCTAAAGGTTGAATTATCTTTCTATGTGGAAGTAAATATTAATTTATATCAAAACAAAATTTCAAAATTTCTTCAAACTCTTTTTTTTTTAACCAAAGAAATAAACACCAAATGAAAATTACCTCACTAAAAAAAAAAGAAGACAAAATTTTTACTTTTACTTTAGAATATTTTCCTTGTTTTTTATATAAATTTTCTTTTCTACTATTTTTTTTTTGTGGGTTGATAATGAACCGGAACCGCACAAGTAGCAATCTGTTGGTAGTTCACTACTAGAATATGAAATTTAAGATTTTTCTTTACTTTTTTTTTTGAACAAGTCACGGTAATCATTATGTAATTTCATCTAGAGTTAAGCTTTTTTTTCTTGGTTATGTTTTGCTATCATCACGAAAATTGAATGGCAATGAAAATGTTTTAAAAATTACCAAAAAAAAGAAGAAAGAAGTGGAAAACATGTAAAATAATAATTCCTGATGGTATTTTTATATAAAGAAAAGCCTTCAAAATAAAGGATAATGATATTTTATGGCAGTGGTATATTTGAATTTGATGTTCTGGTTTTTTTCTTCGTACTACAAAGAAAATATTATAAAAATAAACAGGATATTTTATATAATTTTGCTATTAAAATAATATTTTTTACTATTTAATGGTATTTTTGGGAGTAAATTAAATTTTATTGATTACATTTAGTTAATTGAATTACTAGAAAAATATAGTATAATATATATTCAGATTAAATTAGACGTTTTTATACGCAATTTTAAAATTAAAATTGATCGTTTAAGTAAAAATTTAATTATTTATCTTATAGATAATTAAAAATATTGTAATCATTCTTGAAATTTAAATAAATGTATTACAAAAAAAAGAAATATTATTGTAAAAAATTTCATAGTTTTTGAACAAAAATATTGAGCTGCGTCAATGTAATATACGCATCATAAGATATATTTTCCATTTCAGCATTAATAAAGTTTACCATTATACCATTAAATAGTAAGAAATATTGGAGCTTCTGCGGCATTTCCACTAACATATCGTGCTGCTTCATCATTCAATAATAAGATGGAAATAGTATAAAATATTAATATTATTGTAACACTTTTCATTTCTAAAAGAAGAATTAGTAAACAATTTATTAATTACACATTGAATTATTATTTTTTATTTCACGCTTTAAAAATATTAACGTAGTTAAATACTTTGTTGATTTGTTACTAAAAATATTTTCATTCTATTGCCTTTTTATATACCAAATTTATGTGCCATAAACCTTTAAAGAGATTACATTATAAAAACAATTTTTAAAATTCTGAGAATAAATAAGTCAACACTTATTAAAAGTAATTCAAAT
Organism: Empis stercorea; assembly: GCA_949752835.1. Classification (NCBI taxonomy): domain Eukaryota; kingdom Metazoa; phylum Arthropoda; class Insecta; order Diptera; family Empididae; genus Empis; species Empis stercorea. Next base: position 8,435,379 of record OX457087.1, read on the forward strand.
ACTGATTGCATCTGGCAAAAGCAATAATTTTCAACTACTGATAATATTACATCTCAATTTCCTTAAGTAACATATTCTATTTATTACCTCAATTCCATTAATTTCAATTTGACAAGTATAGAATATATTATTTATACCTTATACATACACACAATTGTCTCCATGCTTATACATATTTATAATTGTTAAGTATTATGCACAATATAACAATTATAATTATACTATTGGAAAAAAAGTTTGAATATGAACATCTGCATTCTCTTTTAATTCGTTTCCTAGACGATGCTGTAATATAATGCGAACGGAAGTTATTGCCCCTTGAGTAACACCATTATGTGTTATTACGGCACCATTTCGCCATTCCTCGGCAAGAAAAACTCGCGGTAACCCAAGGTCATTCATAGAAAGGGTGACAGTTACTCGTGTGTGTAGATATGAATAACTCCATCCATTCTGATGTTGATAATCATGATAACCATTTAATTCGTTCATTGCTGATTGAACTCTGGGATGACTTAACATACTATGTGCCACAATATTTTGATCATCGAATGTTAAAAATGCTGTTTTAGATCCTGGATTATTTGCAGAGTATTGGAGTACACGATTATCTTCAACAACATGACTTCTTGGATGAGCTGCATTTGTAAATGAATAACCTAATGTTCCTTCACATGTATCAAGCATGAAACCAGCATATCTGGGGCTTCCACCAATATATCGTGCTGCTTCACCATTCAATAATAAGATGGAAATAGTACAAAATATTAATATTATTACAATACTTTTCATTTCTGAAAGTAGAATTTATAAAACAATTTATTAATAACACTTTGAATTATTAAACGAACAAGAGAAAGAACAGGAAAGTAAAATACATACTGGGTAAAATCTATTCAGTTAAATTATGTAGTTTAGTAATTTTTTTTACTTCACGCTTTAAAGTAATAATGTAATTGAATACTTGGTTGATTTGTTACTAAAAAATCATTTTTCATTCTATTTATACCAAATATTATCAGACCGACCGGAAACATCAACTTTTAGATAAAGTAATAATCAATTTTTCAACGTATCACTTAAAAATAATTCCAAAATCTATTTTAAATTTATTTTCATAAACACTTATTAAAACAATCTTTTCGGAGATTATAATTATTTTAACTGACAATTTCAAGTACATATTAATAAATTAATAATAAACATCAGATAAATCATATAATGAACTTCATATCTTAAAATAAATATGATTAAAAAATAAATATGTGTTAATTAGATTTATTTTTATTTTAAATTAAATTTAACATTAATATATCTTAATAATACGTATTTAATTCTAATATTTAAAATTTTAACAATATTTTTTTATGAATAATCTATTTTAATTACAAATCCACTGAGGAGAACAATCTCGATATGGTGCAGCTGCATTTACTACTGATTTTCTAAAACATCTTTCACCACTGTCCTTCTCCGCACAACTACATTTCAGCATTAATAAACTTTTAATTCTTATTGCAATTTAGATAAAAAAATATGATTAAAATGATGATAACTTTTCAATTTTAAATTAAAGGCGTATTTTTTTAAATGATCAAATAATTAGCATCTGGTCATGGTCAAGAAATAATCAAATGTATAAATGCAAATTTCAATAATATTTGCTTGTACATTTTCTATTATTTTCTTCTACTACTTAATGAATTTGTAGAACAATTTAAATATTCTGGAAAATGATTAATTTAATTAGAAAAAATGCCTAATTTTTATTTGAAAATTTTATACATTGTAAAAATTATATATACTAAATTTTAAATTAAATTAATTGCAGAGTTCTCTGGGGCTATTATATTTTAGATATTGAAAACGATATGCTCTTTGTAAAGCTTTTCAAAAAGAATACAATTTATTAGAGGTTATTCTCTAATATGCTATAACAACCCATCAAAAAAAACACCAAAACAAAATGTCCAAATAAATTTTTTTGATAACAATAAAAAGTTTAAAAAAAAAAATGTGAACAGAATAAATTAATTACTCGTCTCTAACACCACACAAAAATTATGTCATTTTTCTCGAAAAAAAGACCCTCGTTATAATAAATAGTTAAAATAGAAATATAATTTCACCAAAAAAAAAAAACAACAACATATCCTTATTTATATCAAAAAAAAAAAAAAATGTAGACCCTATTCGTCAAGGCACCATAACAACAATTTTTGAAAAACAAAATATTTCAAAAAAATTTCAACTAAATTATCCTTACAGATATCTGTTAAAAATATGTAACAAATAACTTTTTTGTGTTAAAAGTTTTCATTTTTGTATAAATAAAAATTCAGAAATTACATCTACACCATAATATAATTTTTTTAACCTTTTTGTAGTTCTTGTTGTTGGTATATTTGTTAAATCCAAGGATACATAGAATTTGGACTTTCTCCATCAAGGATAATAAAAAAATTTACATATTAAGGTTTCTTTTTCATATAATATAAAAGAGAAAATGTCCATAACAGTTATGGACATATTTTTTTTTTCCTGTTTTTGGTTTTTAATTAACCAAAAAAAATAATATCCTGCAACATAAACCAAAAAAAAAAAAAAAGTTATAAGGAAATTTCTAAACCTCTCAAATGGTATAAAAAGAGACCAAAAATATACAAAGTCATAAATCATTTAAAATTGTGGGCGGAATAGTTGGTTTTATTTCAAAGACGTATTTTGTTGGTGAGATTGTGACGATTAGATCTCTTACTCTTGATGACATTATTATTATTTTAGATCATTTATTTTGAAAGCTATCCAACAAAAACTTTTACAAATTGTCCAATTATAAGTGTACAATTTTGTAAATTTGAATCATATTAACAAAAATTATAAAACAGTTTTAATCAAAATTTATAAAAGGATATCCTGTAAAATATTTATATATTTATTATCATCTTTTAGGTATTTTATTTAATATGACTGTTTGAATATTATGTTGACTAGTCTTTATGGATAATTAACCTTTTCTAATTAAAAAGGTTACCGTAGAGGATATTTTTCTTTAAAAAAAAACAAAACTATTTATAAAGGACGAACATATTATGTCAAGACAGCATAATTTTCAATTTATATATAGTAAAATTAATATTTAATTTTCTTGTATTAAAAATTAATTAAAGATTATAATGTGGAGAGATAAATTGCTTTTATTTAGAAATTTTATTATTTATGAAACTGAAAGGATTTTGAGTTTAGAAAATGTTTATATAGAATATTTTCATGAAATTTGTTTTTATTTAGGAAATATTATTATTTATTTTTATCTTATTTATGCAAAATTATAGTTTTTCATTAGATTTAAGCTTCAGTCATATACTTACGACAAGTTAAGTAAAGTAGCCTTTCGATTCGTTAAATAGACTGGTCACATAGCTATCGATCGCAATCGCAAGTATCTGTCAAAAATATTTTAGAGGGATATCGAAAATTTGTTTTCTGTGAATATATTGTTTTGAATTCTTTAATTTAAAGTAAATTTTAATCTATTTTTAATAATTTAAAATGAAAATAAGGAGTACTAAATTAAACACTGAACCTATAAAATTTTTTGACAAAAGTCAAATTGAAATTATCTGTTAAACTCAAAAGTTTGGAAAAGTGGAATCGCAAAAGTAGAAATCAATTCAACTCTTCACACTATGTGACCCCAGTAGAAATCAATTCAACTCTTCACACTATGTGACGAATCACACTATGTGACCGTACAATCGATTTTTCATACAAATTATATGAAAACGTCAAAATGGCTACTTTACTTAACTTGTCGGTACTTAACTTGTCGTAAGTATGTGACTGAAGCTTTATTCTTAATTTTTTAATAAATTATTATTTGAGTCATACAACGCCATCTATATTGAAGCTTTTAGAATATATTTATAGTAAATCTTTTTTTGATATGTAAATTTGATATGTAAAAATTATTTATTCATAGCATAAACATTGAAATTTATCGTTTTATTACTTTAAATGTCAAAATTTTCCACTTTACATGCAATTTATTTCTAAATAGCATGCAATTTTTTAATCTATTTATATATAATTTTACACAATAATTTCTCTAATTTTCCATCAAAATATTATAAATTATACATTATTGTAGAGCGTTTTGTTTCGATAAAGTAAACTGTGTATAAACTATAAACAGATTATAATATATAAAGAAAAATTTTACTAATTGGGAATTAACTAAGTGAAAATTAATTGTAAAAGTAAAATGAAAATTTATATAAAAATAACATGAAGATATACAAAGAAGTTCTTCTATAATTGAATTAATGTTGTAGACACTTAACTGTGCACTTAAATTTTATATAAAGGTAAATTTGTGAAATTCCGAAAATTATCTATTTATATCGTTAGTATAAAGATTTGAAAGGAAATAAGGAGATTATTTTATCACATAATTTAGTTATTTTCATGATATTATTTCTATAGTTTAGTTATATAAATTTTAAAGTTTAATCAAAATGATAAACTAAATTATTGGAAAAAGATTTTTTAATATTTTTCCAATAATTAAAATTTACTCTCCGATTTATTCCAAATTTACTTACATTGGAGAATTTTTTCTTCCTAAAATTTGTAGAAGTGCAATTGAAAATCGTTTTATAATTGAATATTTTTAAGTTTTCAAAAATTTTTTAAATAAAATTCTACGAAAAATTGTACGAAAACTTGAAATATTTTATTATATAAAATGAAATTAAACCTAAGTTTGTTTTCGCTGAAAAAAAAATAAATTAAATAAATTAACAATAAAAATCAACCACCAAAATATAAAATAAAAATTATATAAAAAAAAAAATAAAACAATACAATTTTTCCATAAGATATCCTTAAAGTGGTTATCCATTATACTCCAGGACACTTTAGCTTTATTTTTATATTTTGTAAAGTATAGAAAATTTCAATTTTATATGGTCGAAAAGGATATTAAAAGAAAACCGTATGATAAAACACAGGATATTTAATATTTTATTATATTTTTCAACTTCAGCATTTCTATCGTTGTTTCCTATACTTTTGAGGTTTTTGTTGCTGTTTTGTGAGTAGGTTTTACTGGTAACAAATTATTTTATTTTATTTGCAAACGGAATATTATTGCGGATGATGTATAAATAGTGAAAAGTAAAAAAAAAACAGTCAGAAATTGTAACTTAGACAACGATAAAAAGAAAAACTTTCAACAATTTTGATTTCGAAAAATAATAAATTAAATTTTCTTAATTTTATTTGAATTTAAGAACGTATGTTAATTCCTTCAAAGCAAAATGAAACGTTTCCTTTATTTATCTTACATTTTTGATTAATTGAAATTTTATTTAATTATCTTTTATTAAAACATAAAAATATTACATTACATAATCTATGATAATTCGAGATCTTCTAAAGAAATTAAAAGGATAACCATGGTAATAAGTAATATTAAATAAATTTTATTATAAATTTGTATTTTTAATTTGTTTGATTCTCTTAATACCAAAAAAAAAGGGACATAAATTCACAATTTGACAAGGTCAACAATTTTTTATTGTCCTTAAAATTTACAAAAAAAAAATATTTCAATTTACTTATTCCGCCTAGAAAATATCCTCTTTGTATATCCTTGCCACACAAAAAACAAAATTAAATAAAATGCAATTTTTGGTAAGAAAACAATTAAAATATCAAGAATTTTTGTTTTATTACAAATGTAAAAAACATGCAAAATGTGCGTGTAAATAATAATTTGCGTGTGTGTATTTGGATATTTTAATTTTAAGTGATAACAAGAAAAACATTATCCTATATCCTTAAACCATATATACAACACAGTGTGTATGTATATTTGCGCGTATAAAAAAACAGTATATACTAGAAAAAAAAGTATAATAAAGTAACAAACAAACAAGCCGCCGGAAGCCTAACATTCTCAAAAGGACAATATTTCTATTTAGCTTTTCATCAGGATATTCTCATTCACTGATTTTAGTTTATCTACATGTATAATAAATATAATATATATAAATGAAATATATAAAAAGCTCTAAACTATACGATTTTTTTATTATTATGATGGAAAAAAACAAATAATATTGTTTCGTTATTATTACAGATATCAACTCAGCTCCTGACACAACCATCCTTTTGTTATAGACAAAAATTTATGTAATTTTACTACTTACAATCTTACAAACAAAATATAAATCCTTACACCAAATTTTTGTTATTAAGCAAATATTAAATGAAAGAGAAAGAGAACAGTCACTATTACAATTTACAATGAGGAGGAGAGAGAGAGAGATTTTGCGCTAATACTATAATTTTTATATAACTTCAGCTCAGCCTAAAAATATGCAATGGAAATATATTTATTACAAAATATAGGATTTAATATTGAACTAAACGAGGGGTTGATAATGTGGAATGTGAATTTACATGACGAATAAAAAAAATTTCCCTTCAGATGATTTTTTTCAGATTTAATTTTCTATTTATAAATAAATCAAAAGAAAATTTGTAAAATTTTTAAATAAAATTTATTTAGTAATTCAATTTTGAAATTTTTTATGAAACAAAAAATTATTTAAACCATAAATTAACTATAATTTTTTTTTTTTGTAAATTTTTGAAATTTGAAAAAATTCCCAATTCTTAAAATAGTTTTATCCTTTTTTTTAGAATTTTGAATATAAATATTTTATGGTACCAAAAATAAAAAATCCTTAAAAACCAAGTCCTTTTACAATGAAATTTTGTACCTCAAAAAATTGTATGTATATTATTCTTTTTATTCTCTCTCATTGCTGCTCATTTACTCGTACATTATCTTCAAGTCCTTTTACATTCCCAAAAAATAAAGTTTTTCAAAAAAAAAAATTATTTCTTTTTGGCTTTTTTTTTTAACATTTTTGTACTAGTGAGTAGAATGTCCTTACACAATAGAATATAGTACTACAAGAAAGAAGGAAAAAATAAACGAAATCAAAATGAAAAATAATCAACGTGAACTTTGTTGTTTTTGTGTTGTGTATATACCGAAAAAAAAAACCAACGAAATTTTTTGGAACATAAATATGAAAACATTTTAAAAGGACTAGTCCGGATTGAGCAATCGTCGTCAACGGTTCGATAATAAAAAAAACCCAGTCAAATTATATTAATGTTAAAAAACTTTTTTATCGAATTATTTTAAAAATAAGAAATTTGATAGTGTAAAATTTTGACATAAATTATTTCGCATGGAAAAAGGATATTTTTAATAATTGCATTAACAATAATAATGTATTTTATTTAATTTATTAGTGATTTTTTGAAAATTTGAAATGTTATTTCGGAAAAATATTGTTTACATTAAATATATGAATCCTTTTTAATTAAATTGCACTATACTTAAATTTTAACAAACAAACAAAATATATTATTCAATTATTTCACATATCCTTCTTGTTGTATAAATATTAAAATAATAACAAAAGGATAACAAAACACAACATATACACAAAAAAATAAATTCTATTTTGAATTTCATAAAAAAGGATAAAATTTCTAAAAGTAAAAAAAAAACACTAAGTGAATGGAATTTACCATAATAAAAAATGTAATAAAATATCCTTTTCATTTTATATATGGTGTAATATTCAGATTACATTCTTGACTATGTGACAGAGTGTATAAAAATTCATTTTATTTTTTATTATTCAATAAAAAAAATTTGCTTTCCAGGATAATATTATTGGTTTTTTATACATAAATTTTGGTGTCTGGTATAGTGATAATAAAATTAAAAAGAAAAAAAAATTTATAGTGCACTTTTGCATTTGTTTTTTAAAATTTCCACACACGAGAAAATAAAAAGAAAAAGCGAATTTTATTTAAATGATTAAAAAATCCTCGAAATTCAATGAATTTTTCGTGAATAATTTGTGTGTGTTATAAAACATAAATTTTCTATTTATTAGAAAATTAAAAAAGTTATTTAATGGTATATAAATATTTAATATTTTTATTTGATTTGATAATTAAATATAGAAAAAAAAAAATTATGTAGACTGAATTTATTTTTCTTGCAATATACGATCAATGAATTTTCCATATTTCCCAGAAACGATAAAGTTTTTCCCTCCAATATTTTTTTTTGGTTTTGTTTCATTCATCAGAAAAATATGATAAAAGTTTTTGTTGGTCTGATAAAATTATTATTTTCTTGTATGTATTATATACCATTATTTTCTAATAGTGCGTAAACAAGGATAATAATATCAATATTACGATTATATATATTTAGTATAGTTGAAAAGTTTTATCCTTTTTTAAATCTTATATAAAAAAAAATCAATATGAAATAAAAATTTATATTACAATTAATTTTAGTATACAAAAAGAAGAATTTCTATGATGACAAGGAATTGTAAAGATTTATATATCATGAAAATTTTATTGTTAAGAAAATTACTTTAAGGATATAAAAGTATATGTATGTATAACGAAAATTATTTATAAGATTTCCTTTGGGATAAAATTCCAAATAAAATTTATATAAGGATAAATATATAGAATTTATACAATTATAAATATAAATCAATGTGAATTTTTTTTTTTTGTTAAATGGTAAAATTCTATTTTTAGTTTTTGAGAAAAACTTTTGAACAAAAATTTCTCCATCACAAAACATGGGAAATATTTAATATTTACTTATCCTCGCGGTTAGTACACCAAAAAAAAAAAAATTAAATACAAATTTCTTTTAAGGATAAACTTTTTCAGAGTGAAAATAATATTTTTATTTTTTTTTTTTTTTGTTTCATTTGGAGAAAGTTTTTTACTTTACTTTTTGGGGGGCCACAAACGCGAAATAATCATTTATTGATGTCATATAATTTAGCGAAATAGACCAAATTATGGGTATTTTTTTGTTCATGTTTTTGCAGAAATGAAGAAAATGTTAGAGAAATAATTTTTGGAACTTTTACTTCTTCATTTTTTTATCTCAAGGAAAAGTTTTTGACATTTTTGTGAAAAACTTTAAATTTTAATATAATAAAATCTCTTAAGGGTAATAAAATATACACGAAAAAAAAAGGGAAATACAGAAAAATTTCAGTTTATAAAATATAGAAGTAACTAAAATTATTCATTTATCTTTTAGTTTATGAATATAATTTTTAATTTTTCTTCATTTTCCTTTTTGATATAATATTCCCAATAAACATAATACAAAAAAAAATGTCATTTAAATTGTAAATTGGGTAAAATTCATACCAAATAAAAAACACATTTAACTAACTATACAAAAATTCAAATAATTGGAGATGAAAAACTTTATCTGATTATTTCCTGTACGGAAATTTACCAAAAAAATTTTTATTGTATATAAATAAAAAATCTTTAAATTAAGGTAATAAATTATTTTAGTTGGTGCATTAAAAAAAAAAGGACATAAATTTTTTTATATATATTAAAATCAAAGATAACAAAAAAAATTTTATATTCTGGAAAATTTGTTTAAAGTGTTTTCTTTAGAGAAAAATGGAATATAGAAAATTTATCAAAAAAAAAAAAATTTCTTGCAATATAATATCCAATAAAAAGGAATAAATAAGAAAGAAAATGGAAATTCTCATTTCAATAATAAATAAATAAATTGGAATTTCACCCTTAAGGAATTTTATCAGGTAATCATTTATAAAAAAAAAATAAAATAAATATATTTTTGACACCCTTTTTTCCTATTTTCTTTGTGTTTAAATTACAAATTTTTTTTTTTTGTCAGATTTTACAGAGACGGAAAATGAAAATGTGCTTAGGAATAAAAGTTTTTTTATATAGCTACTATACATTATTTCTTAGTTCCTTTTATTTGTGGTTCGAAAACCTGGAAAATTATTTTTTTTATTTGAGAATTACAATTTTGGGGTTACAATTTTTCCAAATGGGGGTTGAATCTAAATAATGAAATATTATAGTAATATTTTTATAACAATGTAAAGTAAAAAAAATCAAAAATTTTATCGTTTTTATGATAATTTTCAGAATTTTTTTCTTGAAGGGAGAAAAAACCATTTTAATAATGTAATATAATATTTTTGTATTCGATAAAATCGGAAAAATTTATTTGTTATAGTGTCGACAATAATTGGAGAAAATTAGTCAAAAAATATTTATTACCTGATTTTCAATAGAAAAAAAAATATTACATATATTTATCAAAATATATAAATATTCTCATAAATATGAAGCGTCACCTACTTGGAATTATCAACTTATATATCTTTTGACCTATTTCATTTTCTACTATAGAAATAACGAAATTCTATTGAAAAAGATGTTGTTAATCACTTTAGTAATTTAATTCCATAAAAATTATTACCATCCGAAAACAAACTAAATGATAAATATGTATATATACATAAATTCAAGTATACATATACATAAACATTAAATAAAAATCTTAAAGCTAGAATTAATTTTATATTTAAAATGAATGTGAAATATAAATTACATGAAATAAATCTGCAAAGGATATACATTTTTTTAACTATACAAATTAGTTAATTAACTGCAATTATTTATGCTCGGTATAAATATAGTAAAGCTAAAAAAGCAGTAGAATTAAGGTGATTAAAGTTATATTGTAAGAAGAAAATGGAAGATGAGAAAATTCTTAAATTTTCTCTTAAATTATACTTTAAAGTCCTTAGATTCAAGTATATATTTTTATAAAAATGCAAAATTATTTTCTTTGTACAATATTTATCAACAAGATTTTTATAATTTCTGTTATAAACTTTTTCGTTCTTGCATCTTTGAAGGGGGGAATTTTTTTTTTTTTTGCCAAACTAATTAGAAAGTCTAAAATGACAATTGTAAACAACTAATTTGAATTAATTTGCTTGTAACTTTTTCTCATTTACCACAAATTGAAAATAATTTTTCTGGCAAATTTCCGATATTTTGATTTTAAAGGAGTTTTTTTCGTTTTTGTAATTTTTGGTATAAATAAATTATGCAAATTGATGAGAATTCCGTTTGAATTAAAATAAATATTTAATGATAGAAATTTAAATAAAAAGAAAATTTGGAATCTAATCAAAAAAACAATGTTTATAGATATATATTTGTATAAGCTTAAAGTCGGCAAATGCAAAAAACTTTCTAATTGTATAGTCGTTATCAATATTTCTGATGATTGTTAGACTGTTCAGTAAATTAAGATAATTAAAATGTTTTAATTTAAATAAATTGATCAATAATTGACAGAATTTGAAATGATATTAATTTTTAGTATATTTTTGGATTTGATCTTTTCCATTTAACTCGTTTTCGAATTTTGCTTTAATTAATTTAAAATAATTTCAAATAAAATAATTTTCTCAGAGAATGATCTGATGGAAGATTCTTTAGTTATAGAATCTAATGTGTATATTAGCTATAATTTTAGGATTATTATAGTAAAAAAAATTTAGGTCCCCTTATTTTTCAAGGTCCTTAAATAATACTGTAAAGTTTAGATTTAATTTATACGAAATTGAATTTACAGATAAAATTGAAATAGTAATTTTATAAATTATTACTTGTCTTCTATTATAACATCCGGATTACAGATATTTTTGACTAATTTAGTCCACTACAAATTATCCTTTACATATTTTACCAAATAAATAATCTGACTAAAAAGTATCCATAAACAATTGAGTTTTTTTTTTTTTTTTGAGGATATAAATTTAAAATATTTCATAAAAAATATAAAAAAAAATAAAAAAAATATTCTGTATCCTGGCAAGTTGTCATTTTGTTCTATTGTATATTTTCCAGTTAATAAAATTTACTCAACTTTTCGATTTTATTTGTAAACAACAAAGTTTTTTTTTATGTTTAAATTAAATTCACTTTGATTTACGTTAAAAATAACAATACAAAAAAATGTTAAAAATTAAAATTTTTTTGAAATCAGTAAATATTTGCATCACGAGATAATAAAAACAGAAACCTTGACTATACACTATCAGAACGCAGAAATATATTTTTTATATAAAGTTACAAAGAATATTGTATATGTATTATTTTTAATGTCCTTTATAGTTCAATTCCCCATCAACAGGATTTCAATGAACATAAAAAATATTTGAAATTGAATAGAAAAAATGCAATTTTATTCAGTTGTTTAGATAAATAAATCTTTCTAGTTTTTATGGGTTTTCTATTTATAAATAGAGATCAGTGGCGTAACAGATTAATTGTGAACATTTGCACCCTTTTTTGATAAGAAAAGAACTAAGCACTGTACCCGAACGTTTATAGTGTCTATAAAAATCATATAAATATGCGGAATTGTTTTTCTTGTGATTTTTAACAGTTTTAATCATTAAAACGTTTTGGAATGTTTAATTGATATCGCAGGATATTTAAACCGAACCCTAGACTATTTTTACATTGTGGACATTTTTATTCGACATTTTCGACATTTACTTCTCGAAAAATTTAATTTTCCACTAGTTTCACCAATTTCTTACTCAAACGAAAGAGAAAGACATATTGGTTGTCAAATTGCGTTATTTATATTTATTCTCTCTTTTTTGGATAAATATGGGGATAAAGATATGTCAAAAATATGTGTTCCCTCAAATGTGATAATTTAAAACTCGACTACCACTTTCCCAAGTAGTGTACCACCACTTCATCCATTTTTTAGTTTACAAAAAAATGTTTTTAAAACATGTTTTTCTGTCTCTTTTATTTTATAATAAAGTTGAGGTTAGTTTCGTTTAAATATCTAAAAAAAAAAAGTTTCTAAATCGCTTATTGTTCAAAGTCAATTGCTTGGAATGGAAAAATAAAATATTAAAATTGTTAGGAAACTTTTTATTTCTGTTTCGATGCTTTTTTATATGTAAAAAAAAAACAATATTATCATCTCATCACTAATACTAAAAATATTTTTATTTTATTTAAATTTTATTATAAGTTGAATTTTTTTTTTGTATTATATTTTATGTTTCATTTTTATGGCCTATTTTTTTTTTGTGTATGTGTAAAGCTTTGAAGGTATGAACACCACACGCTTTTAACACTTATGGGAAATATATAATATATGTATATGTTTTGTATTCTTATTATATTTTTAATGTTTTGTATGAGTATTAAACACCGACATTTTTTTTTTATATACGTTTGTGTTTTGTGCAAAAGGAAAAAATTCGGAAAAATCCCCAGAAAAGAAAGTATGTATTAATATATAGAATTAAGGGAAATTAAATGGACAATTTTATACTGTCTTTACGATAACGATGCGTGTTTTTAGATATAATATTTTATTTTTATTTCACATTTTTTATTGGACATCATTTTTCTGTTCTATTTCAAACCTCATATGTCCCCCAGCCACACTGAACACTAAATTTTATAGTGTCCTTAAAGCTAAATATACAACAATAAATTTGTTTCATTGTCGCTGCCTTATCCAAAAAAAAAAAAAAAAAATTATTTGTTTGAATTCTGGATTTACTCTACTCTCTCACTGACAACAAAAAAAGGACACATTTATCACTTTTTGGAAAGTTTAATTTGTTAAGTAGAATATTTTTTCTTTTGTTTATCTTTTATCTTTATTTTTATTACTTTAACTTTTTTTTTTTTAGATTTATTTTGTGTTTAAAATATACAAAAAAAATAAAATAAAAATAAGAAAACTTATTAAATAATATAGAAAATACTAAGAAAAATTTATCGTTAATAGTATTACACGTGTTTTATGGTCTATAAAAATAAAATAAGTGTTTGTATTTATGTAATATGTTAAATATTATTTTGTGCATATTTAAGAGATAAAGTTTTAAAGTGTAAAATTAATGTTCATACTTTTATAGGATTTCATATTTCTTATGTTTATTATAATAATATAATTTAAATTTTGTAGATTATGTAAAAATATAAATAAACATAAATGTTTTAAAAGTAACTTAAATTGGTTTAAAAGACACGAAATATGTTATTCTATAAATTGCATACATTTAGGAGTGTATAAATAATTGCATATATTTAGGAGTATGTAAACAATCATATAATGTTAGAAAACCACTGAAATTGATTTTTTTTTAAACCAAAAAGTGTTCTGGATTATTCATAAATATAAAATATTTTTTCATAACTTTTTTTTAACCAGTGAAGCGAGTAATTTATTTTCAAAAGTTTATTTCTGGGTCCGTAATTAAAATTGGTGATGACGTATATATATGTACGTCAAACGCGCTTAACTGGTTGAAGTTCATAATATTATAATAAGTTTTTCTAGCTAAACTTTTAAAATAATTTGATAATAATTAGGAGTATTTTTTAATGAAAAATTTTTAATTTTTTAAATAGAAATTCTTCTCTTATCTGTTACTTAAATATTCTTTTATATAAAATTCCATTACATTTAATAATTTCAAGAATTTTTGTAGTGAAATATAACTTTATTTATTTTTTCCCAAGAACTGTTTTAATTTTTCGTTCTTCAGTTTTTCTAGTTTTCAGAGATTTTCCACAAAAAAAATAACTACTTTTTTGTTCTTTGATGTTATTAATAGCTTAAAAATGAAAACTACAATTTTATTTATTCTCTATAGTAGTAACACGAAACTGCATATTTAAAAATAGTAAATTTATATTTTTGATAGGCTGCTATTAATTCTGCCGCTGCAATATTTAAGAATCCTTGATAGTAATTATTGCATATTTGCAGAAGTAGTGTTTTTAAAGTTAGTTAAAAATGAGAGCAAATAATTTCTTTTTCTCATTGATTTGTTTTTGAATTTGTATGTTGAATCTTTTATATATAAATATTACAATTTTATAAACACGTAAATTTCTTTCGGAGCGGTTTAATATTATTATATAATGAAGATTTATATTATTGACAAATCTTTTTTCTGTAAAAAATTTATAATCGTTATTTTAATATCTAACCAGATAATTTAATAAATATTATAAATTATTTAATATTATAAATATTTTTTTTGACCCATTTACCACACAATATTTTAATTAATTGCCACATCTTTAAAAGTAATTATAATTTTCCAAAATATTTTAATTTTTATAATTCATAATTTGTCACTTTTTTCAAAAAAAAACATGAAATTTTACAATACTTTTATCATCTATGTCAAATGATTATCATATCACAATATTTTTAGATAAATTTGTGTTTTGATCATTAATAATATTCTTTCTATTTTGCCACATTTCCTATTAATTATAACATTAATTATTTAACCATTTCTCAAAACCTTGATGCAAATCTAAATATTTTCTAATGATAACATTGTTTCCCATTTCATTTTTATTCAAGAAAATAAATATTAATATTTGTTAAACTTTGTTATCTAAATGGTTCTAATATTATTATTTTAATTCCATAAATGCAACAATGCAAAATGGTATATAGTGCAACAGAGTACATTATACATAAATAAATAAATAAAATACAATTCAAATATTATTTTTAAATCTCAAAGAAAAAGAAAATTCAAGAAAAGCTCATAAGAAATATTATTATGTTATGAATGATTAATCATAAATATAATTCTAACGAAATATATAAAAGAGAATTGATAATAAGAAGTTCTCCAGAAATATACATGATAAGAAAAATTATATTGTATAATTCAAATCGTTTTATAATTCAAAACACCGGGTTTGTCAAAAGCACATTTCCTTCAAATTTACCTTATATGAACTGTTAAAAATAGGTAAAAAATGCGTCTCTGTTCGATTTATTAATTATTTTTCCTTTCAAGATTATTATTCCAGGAAAATATATATAAACTTGTCATTTGAGTTTTCTCTAATCTTGCTTTTAATTGAAAATAATGTGATATGAAATAGTATCCAATATTCCATTTATATAGCGCCTAAAAACATGCAATATATTCGTTTTTGCATAAAATAAAAAATTCCTTTTATTTTAATTAAAAACTTTTACATATTTATTTTAACATTATAATTATATCTCTCTCCCTGAAAAAATTTTCTTTCAATAAATTGGATGTCCACATCCACCCACATCTCATCTCAAAAGAAAAAAGTGAAATGAAAAACATTCAAAAATTTCAAATTTTTCTTCCTTGTTTGTGTGTGTTTCTGTCTTTCGCTTGAAAAATACTGAAAGAAAAGTTTTATGAAATTATCGACCGTCTAAAAGTGCACTGAGAAAATAAAGTTAATAATTTAAGTGGAAAATCTAATTCTGAAATTGTTTTTTTTTATGCCTGACAAACTGAAACTTTTTGATAGTTTTTTAATTCCGTGGTAAATGAAATACAAAGAAAGGTACTATCATCATCCGTAATTATTAATAAAAAAAAATACTTTACTGAACTGTAATAAAAATAAATTCTTCTGCGCGTATTTTAACGAAAAAGTAAATTTTAAAAGGATAATTTAATTATATATTTTTTTTCCTTATGGTTTCAAAATTATATTTAAATAATAAAGAAATAAAATATAAAATCTTGTTAATTTAAGTAATAGAACCTTAGATGATTGGACGCTGAAATTAGCCTTATGAATAATCTGTGTGGAAAATATTTTATGTATATTAAATAGTTTTTAATGATGAAAATTTGAAGATTAACTTTTATGCACTTCTCTGTAATGAAAATTTTTTTTTTTGAAGAAAATTATACAAAACCAAATTAAAACTTAAATTAAAAACTTCAGGAGATCAAAAATAAAATTGTTATATTTAATTTTGAAAATTATAAATTTGAACTTTAATGAAGGATCTTTTGTTAAATTAAAATATAAATAATATCTCTCTTGACTTTTACTTAAATATAATTTCTATTTTGTTATAGATAACTTTGAATATGTACATAAATCTTTAAGTTCTTAGTAATTGTAAAATATTTTATCTTAGTTTGATGAGTTTGAGGAAATTTTCTACATAACTTATGTAATAATATTTACCAACAAAAAATTATAATTTTTTTTTAAAATGTTATTTCTCAGGTAAAAATTATATGTTTTGTGGCAGCAGATTGTGTTTAGTATTTTTATGTAACATTATACATATATTTTCAGCATTATTAAGTAGGTTAAGAAATTGATTTATTAATGGGGAAAATGTTACATAAAAATATAAATTTCCTCTTGGTTAGAATTATATAGAAATATGTTGTGAAGATAGAAAATACATATTTATTATATAGTTGTACTTAATAAATGTTGATTTTAATGTAAATTATAATAATGAATTATTTAAAAGAATATTTATATTATATTTGTTGAACAAGAAATAATAATAAATTTTATATTTTTCAAGGGAAATTTCTCATTTATTTTCATTAGATTTTAAATAATAATTTTAAGTAAAATATTGATACATATTTCTTAAAAAAACTATAATTTAAATAAATGATATTTAATACAATGCTAAATACTTGAAAATTACATTATCTAAATTTATCGTTCAGCGTCTAAATGAAATCTTTTACACCATATTCAGATTTTTTTAATAATTTTTCAATAATAATTTTTTTATATTTTAATTATTTTTCAAATTGAATTTATCAAATTTGTTTATTTTACTGCAGCACACATTTCTTTTAAGACTATATTTCAAAAAATATTGGTTGGGGTGAATTTAATTTGAAAAATGATCGAAATATTTTCAAAAACGATAAATTTGATCTAAATTTGATTGACGGTATAGAATAACTTATACATAATGTTGGTGTTTCGGTGCATGAGATCGTGAGTTAATTTCCCGGCCGAGGCATCGAAGTCGTTCTAAGATGAGCTTCTCAATAAATAACTTCTCCGCTACAGAGGAATTGATGGTTCGGAAGCCATTTAAAATTAGTAGTTCTCAAATTGCAATAGAATGTCAGAAAAATCTATATGACGTATAGGCTATTCAGCCAAAGAATAATCTTCTCATCGTTCTTTTAACCATATTTTTGTATATGAATAAAAATTGTACGAAACTTTACTGAAAATAAATTTTATTTCCCTGTAAATAGTTTTATATTTTATTTAGATTAAATTTCAATTAATATTTTACTTCAATTATAATTTTTTTTTTTTAAATTTAGTCATCAAGTTTAATCAACTGAATTACATTTTAAATCTACACATAATCCTTTATTACTTTTACATTTAATTTTTTCCCCGGAAAATTTCAATTTAGCTAAATCTAATTTAAAAACGATTAATACAAAATGAAGAAATGCACATGTTGCTATGTGGTTTCAAAAGGACATTATTTCATTTTATTTTTCTGTGAAATTGAAAATAAAATAAAAATTATTTTCAATACAAACAAGAAACAGAAGCGAAGCAAAAAAAAAAAACAAAAATACCAATTGAAACATAAAATTAATGTTTTTTAACATAAATTCATTCATTCATTTTGTATTTGCTTTTTAAATGGAAATGGAATAAGGACAAAATAATACAAATCAATGAGAAAATTGCCTATTAACATTGAATTGGAGAAAATAAAAAATAATACGAAATACTTTAATAGCTTTAATCGTATTATATTTTATTATATTTTATCCTCTTTTTTATCTATTTGAAATTACTATTAGTCCATACAGGCAGGTATTACACATAAATTAACTTATTACGTATATTATATGTGGATATTTTTTTAATACATTTTGTAATTTGAAATTATTGTAAAAAGTTATTACAATAATTTGTAATAATTTATTAATAATTCAATTTTATTTGATATTATTTTGTCAATTATTATTGTTTTTATTCAAAAATTATTTGGAAAATGAAATTTTAGTAAAATTATTTCAACGAGAATATTTTCTTTATTTCTAAAGAAATGCTAAAATTTCAATTTAAAATTTAATTAAAATATATATAATAAATTTATTTATTTAGAAATTTGATTTGCTTTTTCCTTAAACTGCAAGTAAATATTTTAAAATTTTCTTTACATATTTTTTTGATTTAATTGCATTCAATTAGTAAATTTCTTTGTACAAAATAGTTAGAAAGTTTTTTAGAGTATTTAGTAGTAGTAGCATTGATTAAGATTAAATAATGAAAATACATATTTTCATTATTACAGTTTTCTGAAATATTTCATTTCGACAAATAATAATATTAAATTATTAGTAAGAAATATAATTCTTAGAAAATAATAATTGATGTTCTTCAAGGTATTTACTTGTGCGTTAAATTTCTTAATTTGAGTAGAATTGTTATATACCATTTCCAATTAAGAATTAAACAACTTTCATATAAAAGAATTAAAGTAATTATTTTTTAAATTGAATTGGAACATTTTTTTAAAAATAAATTAAACATTATTTAAATTGCTAGCATTTTTTATGTAATTTTTATTTCATATTTATTTATGAAAAATAAATTATTAAATAATTGAAAACCAAAGTTTTCGCGAAAACTAGAGCTGAAAACTTTTATAGTGACACACCAAAAATGGAGCAAGATTTCGTTTTCGGTAATCAAATTATGAAAATTGTTTATTCGTTACGTAAAAACCAAAAAAGTAAAAAAAACAGTAATTATTTGTTTTTAATGACATATTTTGATCTAATTATATTGAAAATTATTTAATTAATTAAATTTAATTTTTCTTTTTTTTAAAAAAAATTTTTTGAATTTTTTTTTATTTTTCACAAAAATGGCTACTTTTGTATGGAAACTTAGCTATGCCAACTTCAAAAATATATTTCTTCAATTTTGTCATAGAGCTGGCAATAGCATAATATTTTCGCGAAAACCTTACAAGTTTGTAGGTTTCGTGGTTTCAATTTGTTCCTGAAAACTACAATAAAATCTTATGAATTTCCATTTTTGAAGTTTGAAAACACTGAGTTTTCGGTCTGGTGTGTCAGTCACGGGTATAAAATAATATCAAAAATTTAAATTTTTCCGTATATGTAAAATAAATTTTGAACACTTCAATTGTGCATATCACTCTTATATTTTGATTCATAATCATTTTTCAGAAAAATTAAAATTTACCTTAGTTAATTACAACCTTGCACAACTTACTCATAATTCCAGTGAAATATAATGATCCTGACAAAGACCATACAGATAAGAACAAACTGACATTTAATTAAAAATATTACTATAAATTTATAGTATTTTCTTGAAGTTGTAATTAATTTCAATGAAACTTGTCATTAGTGAAAGAATATTTACCAAAATTTCATACAATAATTTTAAAGAAAATTTTTCTTAAAATTTATATAACTATTTATCAAAACTTTTTTCTATAACTAATAATTTTGGTATATAGAACTTTAAGCTTTATAATTTTCTTTACAAAATCATAATAACTTACTCCAATTTACTGTCCTTAAAAAACTTTATAAATACAAAAGTTTTGACAACATAAAATTATCCTTTAAAATAAGTTCAAAGAAACAATTTTTTGTTTTTTTTTTTCTATCTTTTACTAACCAAAAACTATAAATTATTACCTTTAAGTTTGTTTTACAACTCATAATAAAATATAAAAGGTAAAATTTATTAGTCCTTTCTTTTAAAAAAAAAAAAAAATCCAAACCAAATTTTAATTTTGTTAGTTTACTGGTTTGGTAACAAATTTTTTCATAAAATTCAAACTTTTTTTTTCAAGTAAAATTAATATTTATGATTCTATATACATTTTTATTTTTCATCAACTACAAAAAAATTTGTTATGTAAAATTATCTTTTCAAAAACTGATAATTTCTGTGAAAAAAAAAGCAACTTTTTACTTGAAGAAAATATACTTGAAAATTCTTAAATAATTTAATAGTATTTTTCACCATCCCGGAAATAATTATAATCATTAACAGGAAAATCTTTATCTTAAATTATTAATTATTTTAATTGAGTAGATTTTATATTTTTATGGTAAAATTCAAAAAAAAATATTTTTTCACCCTACTTTATCGGCTTTTGTTAATTTTAATATTTTTCCACCATTTAAGAATTATATATTTTTTTAACATAAAATTGAAAATCACCATTAATTGTTTTACAAAAAATACTACTTAATCATGATAATTAGACAAAAAATTTATAATTACTTAATTATAATCAATTTATAATACTATTTGGTAGAATAACATAAAAATTTTCTGTATATAATCGTATAATCTTATAGATTATATAATTAAAGTTTTTCTAGCGAGTTGTTCGCTAGAAATTACAATAGATTAAAAATCTCGTACCCCAAAAAAAAATAATAATAATAATAATAATATAGAAACTTTATCCTTGCTAAAACATGAAAACTCAATTTAATGGTATTTCTATATTAATAATCCCTTTATATATATATATAATATAAAATCCTTGTTATATATAGAAATATTTTTTTTGAATAATACTTTTGTGTTGTGTAGATATTATATATACTATGTAAATGACATTGATGATACTATGGCATTGGTGGAAAATACACTGGCTATATCTTCTCCAATATATAACACCCAGAAAAATTTCCTTAAAAATAAAACAAAAATTTATATATTTTATAATTGTATTAGTTACACATAAAAAAAAAATAAACTTTATCAATAAATTAAAAGTTATAAATTGAATATTACTTTCCCTAACGAGCTTAATAATACTATAAAACAAGTTACTTCAAGCTTAAAATAATCAAATTATATCATCAGCTTTTTCTGCTGCTTCTTGTTTAATAATTTTGTTGTTGTTGTTGTTGTTGTTGTTGGTGTGGTGGTGCTGGGTGTGTAGCAGCGCCAAACTTTTAATAATATTGTGAGAAAATTTATTTAATTTTTCTTTCGTATCTGTTTTTCATTCCATTACACCAAAAAACAAACCCGAAAAATATAAACAGAAATTTTTGGTTGTTTGTTATTGTAGTACATATTTTTTTTGTTTTTTTTTTGAAGGATGTTATGCAGAAAATGGTCAAAGTATCATTTAACAATATTCAAAAAAAATAATATTGTTAGGAAAAAAAATTTTTATTTTTACTCTTCAAACAAAATTTTACCCCACCAAACATTAAAGACGACCCTTTTTTTAATTACCCATTCTACCACCATAAAAAAAAAATAAATTTTAACCAAAAAATTCTTGATTTTTTTGTTTTAGAATAAAGGAGTAAAGTGATAACCAAAAAAAAAAAAAATATTTACAACAAAAAAAAAAGCTCTTTATTTATATTGTTTCGAAAAAGTCCTTTTTACAACACAATTCGAATTTATATTTTATGGTAAATGGATTTTTGATATAAAAACAAAAAAAAATACAAAAACAAAAAGAAAATGTTTTTTTAAGGATTTGTTCTTTAGTGGGAAATTTATATATTTGTATATATAGTTTAAAATAATTATTGTACTACTGATTTTTTTTGAAAGAGAATTTAAAATTTTAAAGTGTTATCGATATTACCATGAAAATGGAAAAAAAAAAATATATATTTAGCACCTTCTTCTGACAAATAAAGAAAAATATCATTTTATTAACTGGGAATCAGGATAACGAGAAAAATTTACTGATATATTACAGAATATTATCTTCTTTTTTGTGTTTAAATGGAAAATCAATAGTAACTTTAGAGTAGATTATAAAACCATATTGAGTGGTGGGTTAGAAATTTTTTGTATATAAATTCAATCGATATTTTGGTAAAAGTTTTCAAATTAGAAAATTATCATATTTATAATGGAAAAATGGTTAAATGTTGGAGAAAATTATTGATAACAAATACTTTTTTTTTTGTAATTATGATAACTAAACTTTTGTTTATTTTGAAAATTATTTGAAATTCAAATATTGCTCCTTAACAGGTTGAGTGCCGTCATATATATTAATAATACATTTATTAAACGACGCGATTTACTAAACTTAACTAAAACTGAATTTAAATATATATCTATTTTAATAATTAATATTTAACTAAAATCTTGCCGCGAACTAACCAGCAACCGCACCTTTCAGTGATTTGGACTAGAATCCAAATTAATTCACATCTCCTCACCACGGTTACTGGCTGCTCTCTCTCTTCTCGTGAGAGGGCAGAATCCTTCGACTTATATTGTTAATGTAACTGAGAAAAAGGATTCGTTTTATTTCTCGTGCTATGTCACTTAACACATTCATAAGGTGCCGTAGTATGTTATAGCGCGTGCCATAAAATTTTCTATGTTTGTAATATTTTTTAGATTGTTATATGTACCATAATATATAAACAGTTTGCCCACTGGAACTCGAAAAATACGTTTTTTTTCGATAGTACTATGTGTGTACCGCCGGGGCGTTACACGTGGTACATGCATGTAGTGTGTAGCGCGCGATGTAGTGTGTAGCGCGCGGGCGTGTCACATGGCACTCAACCTGTTAATTACGTAAATTTCTAAATTTTGTGTTCTATATATTGAATATATATTCATTAATTTTCATAATTTCCAATAAATTGAAATAAAGTGAATTTTCTTAGAATTGACAAAAATTTAATTAAAAATCTCAATAATAAGATTTCTAAGATAGAAATCCTTATCAAAAATAATTTTGTAAATAATTTGTTTTTGACTTAAATATATTTCATATCACCAAGAACAATATTTATTTTTTTCTAGGAAATTTAAAATTTAAAATTTTGGAATTTTCTAAACCAAATTTGAAAATAAATTTTTGTTTACAGGATATTTAATCCTGTACTACATATATTTTATTATGATATATAAATGACCATTTCTTATGTACATATAATTAATATTTTAAACATAAGATGCCTTTTTTACCATAAAATTCTATTAAATTAAATGTAAAATTTTATGTTAATAAAATTATGTTCATGTTTCACAAATTATAAAATTTACAAATCAAAAAACTTAACTACATACATATATTTTCTATTTACTTTGCATAATTTAATAATTTTATTAAATAAATATAATATTTATCTATATAAGTAAACTAAATCCCTTTTTTACAACCCAAAAATCATTTTATACAATTTAATTTGTTTTGGTAGAAATTTTTTTAGTTTACACATTTTTTTTCTATTTATCGAAAAGTTTAACCTCTTGCAATTCCCCCATATTAATAAAAAAAATGAAAATCTCCATCATACAAAACTTTTTATATACCAAAAATTGGAATTTTATAAGATTAAAACGAAAATTCCAGGACCTCAGAGTTAAATTGAGATATATACAAGATTTTCAATATTATACACCCCTATATTAAATTTATTTATATGAACTTACTACACCTCCCATGAGGAATATATCCTTCCAAAATGTTTTGCCAATAAACCGAAATTCCAATATTACATTTTTTCTTATTTCTATTTTTATTTTGCCGGCCTTTTTTTCCTCTAATATTTTGTGCCTAATAAATTATCTACTATACATACATATAGAAAAATGTTTTTCCCTTTTTTTTTGGCACTGTAATGTCCCTTTAGTCCTGATGGAAAAAAAAATCCTTTAAAACAATTTTTTTTTTTCGTTCTTGTATTTTACTATTAAATATATTTTTTTTTTTTGTATGTTTATGACTATGTGTGTATATTTATAGTTGGAGCAGATTATGGGGTGTTAGTTGGTTTAGGATTTATTTTTATTTATTTATATTATTTTTATTTTATTTATATTTATTATTTTTTTTTTCACATTTACGCTATACTACACACATAATATTTAAGTATATATTGATATATGTAGGACATGTATGTATTTAGAAAAATGCGTTTATCCTTGTTTACATTTATATTATATATGATAGTGTGTATTTGAATAAATAAAAATTTTTATATTATATTTGGTTTTCAGTCAAAATATATTATATATATCTACACGTATTTCTGTTAAATGTTATATAATATAAGTTTATAGGATTTTGAACAAGTTACAAAAAAAAAATTATGATTATTTACTAGAAATAAAAAATTTACAAACATTTATGATAATTTCAAATGTTTTTTTTTTCGGAGTATTATACGATGTTTTATTAGATAAATATTTTTGCATAAATATTTAGTTGTGTTTTTCTATGTAATATATTTAAAAAAAAATAGGAAATAGTTGAATATTTATATCATAATCATAAATATATAAATAAATATATTTTTTATTTTTTGGTTGATAATTTAATAGTTATTTTTAGAGTGTTATCAAATTTTTTTATTTAATATCTTTTATATTTTTATTATATTATTTATAATATTATTTTGAAAATTGAATTTAGATTATTTATTTATATAAATAGTAAATTTTAGATAAACAAATTGAATTGATATTAAATTATTTTTTCTAATAAATATTATGAAAATGATTCGTAAATAAAGATTTAATTTCTTAATAAAGAAATGGTATAATAAAATATAAATAGTATAATTTTAATTTATATATATTATTTTTGGTTTTCAAGGGAAACTGAGGGATAACTTCATCATTAATTTAGAATATCAAAAAAAAATTTTGTTGTGTAGTTTAGTAAAATTTTATGATATCATAAATCTAATCAAAAAATGTTTTAATTAATTTTATATTTTGTAAATCATAAAATTTTTTTTGTTTTTCAATTTATTGGTGAATTATTAAAATAATTGTAAAAACGTAAAGGTTTGCAAATATTTCATTAATTTATTATTTAATTAGTGCATTATTTAATTATTAATTGAATATTTACTTAATTAAATTTAAAATTAATTTTATTTAATTACTGTACATAAATCAAATCTTTAAAAAATATTAGCTATACAATTTTTTTATTGCATAATCATTTATGTGGTGGAAATTAATTATGTTCCAAAATATTTTGAAAATATTGAAATAAACAAATTATTTATAATAATATTTTTCCTATCCTTTAAAATAGTTTATATAAGTTAAGTAAATTATATAAATTCAGTAAATTAATGTCGAATGAGAATTATCAATCATTCCAAAAATTAAAAATGTATACCCTTTGCATATTTACAGGCGCCTATTTGGTTTATTATAAAACATCAATAGCTTTGTTATTCTAGTAATAATATTTTTTATAGGAAATAAAGTAATTAATCTTTGAATTTACCGCACATAAATAAATTCATAAATTTTTTTTTGATAAAATTTTTAACCAATTTTAAATACTAAACTAAGTAAACTATTAATGAATGATTATAGAATTTGCATGGAAAATTATCAAAAATATATATCCCAAATAAAGAATATAGGACTAATTATTTACAATTTTCCAATTTTTAAGGACCATCATATTTTAAAAATGCAAATAATTTCACTTAATGATAGCATTAGGTTAGGTTAGGTTGCTTGGTCACTGCACAACACTAAATAATTCTATGGATCCATTATGGTTCCTTCCTATGGCCAAAAACTCGGTTCAAGGTTACCACTTTCCTTTACGAAGTGTCTGATCCTCCATAAAGGTAAATTTCATATTGTATAAATAACCTTATATACCAATATTAGCTAAGATATACCAATTTGGTATAAGATATACCCATTATCTTGTTATATTAAATAGTTCCTCGTTCCTCCTATGCAGAAGTATTGAAAATTCCAAAATCCATATAAAATTAGTAGGCACCAATTGCAACAACAAAATATCTGAGAAATCTCTAAAAGCATCTGTGCAAATCGTGCTCTAGAGACAACAAGAGGAAGAACTAGTAGAATATTTCTTAAATATAAGTTTATCTACAAAAAAAAAATCAATTCATTTAAAACTAACTAACTTTTTGTATAAATTCCATTTTTTTACATTTTAAAAATATTTTATTGAATTTTTGTAAATTAATTTAATCAAGAGATTTTTAGTTTTATAAAAAAAAAACTCTTCAAAAAAATAATTTCAAGTTTTTGTTTTTTTTTTGTATATTACAAAAAACTTTAATTAAAGAAAAACTATTTTATTTTTGCAATTAAAATTTATATTGCAATTTCAAATGATTTATTCCTAGATTGCAAAAAAAATAGGAGTAATATTTTATATAATTTCTCTATTTTTGTTAGATATAAAATATATTTTATAAAAAAAAAAAAATTTTTGTACAAAAGTTATTCGTAATAAAAAAATATAGAAAAAAATGATTTTTTTTTTTAAATAAAATAGTAAAACGTGATTTGATTGAATTGAGCTTTTTAGTTATAAAATAAAAATTTCACACATCTCAAATTTATATAGTAAAATATCGTATTTTATTTTTGAAAAAAATAAAATATTGCAAAAAAAAAAGGAAATATGTTTTTCCAGGATAAAATAATATTTTCTATGTAAAACTTTTTTTTCCTGTGTTATGCACATTTTTTTTCGTCCTCCCGCATTCAACGTAAATCAAGAGCAATATTTTTTTTCGCTTCAATATTTTAGAATAAAAAAAAACAATCAAATTACTAAAAATTGTATAAAAAAAATGTACAGGGAGAAATATTAAAAATATGTTTTTATGCTGTAAAATAATATAATAAATATTTTTAAATATGTATATTCTAGATTTACATAAATGAATTTTTGTTTTGGTGATCTAAAACACTCTGTAATATATTTTTTTTCGCCTTTTTCGTTGTAGTTGAGTAGGAAATTGATCAGAAATTGAAATCAAAAATAAATTTTTTTTTTAAATATAAATTTTCTAAAAAATTTCCTGATTTATTTAGATTTTCTTTTTTATATGATAAATTAAATTAAATTATATTTTTAGTTTGAAATATTTTTTTTAAAGAAATTATTAAAATTTATAAAAATTCGCTTAAATATTTTTTTGATTTGACGTAAAATTAAATTAATTAGAAAAAAAAAGACTCTATGGTCTATGGACAATTTTCCCCATTATTGATAATAAGCCATATAACTCAAATATTTTCAGTTTGCTTTTCTTATAGCGAACGATTAGAAAGATATTGCTCCGAATTTGTGAGAAAATTTAATTTAATTCTATCAAAATTAAGAATTTTCGTTGTAGCATGCGGAACAGCACTATATGTTCTATTAATTTAAAATGCTGTTTAACCTAAAATAATTTGACGATAATCTCCCACTATACGCCTAATTAACACAACCCCAAAAAAATAATTTTTCTATATAAATTTAAATTTCATGTTTTTTAAGCTTTTTTAAGGTGATGACTTAAATTAATATAATTTTCTGCATTTTATTATACCCAATATAATTATATTACTTAATGAAAACTCTTGTTATCATCAAAACATAATACAGAAGTTTTTTTTTTACGTCATTTTAATGATAAACTATAATATATAAACCGTGTATATCCTCTTTTAAATCATTCTTTATTATAGAGTTTTTATCTTAATTATTACTTAATGAATATATAAATAACCAATATATAATAAATTTATACCATATATACATAATCTGAGGGTAATTATTTTAAGGATAATAGTAAAAGCTATCAAAAAGTGGGAAGATTTTTTCTATATATGATATATAACAAAATATATATTCTTTTCAATGATATTATCCTACAAATATCCAGGACCAACAAAATATATAAAAGAATATTTAATCATATTTTTTTTTTTGTGAAGATTTAATAGATTTAATTCATGTTAAATAAAGTTTTTGCTTTATATGGTATAATGTTGAGGTATGTTGTATGTACAATGAAAATATGATTATTTTGATAACATTATTATAGGTTTTTTTTTAGAGAGAAATTTTACTTTTATGACTTATGATGTTGTGTTGAAAGGATATTATGTCATGAAGGATATTTTAGATGAGATATTAAGATAAAATTCTAATGAAGAAACGAAAATGTCATATAGTGGTTTTGAAATTCTGTGAATTTTATCATTTGTTGTTATTTAAATTTTAGGTTAGTAAAAATTGATAAAATGTGAAAATGACATAATATTATTTAAAGTGAGCGTTTTTAGAGTAAAAATTATAATTATGGAATAATGAAATTTTGAAATGTGAAATATTGAAAAACATAAATTTAATAATTTGTACAAATGATAAATAACTTTGATAAAATATTGCCAGAAAAATTTGTGAAAATTAAATTATTTATTGTATGATAATGATCTAGATCTAGAACATGATCTAAATGAAAACTTTTGCTTCATATATTTTTTACTTTTATTTACTATAATTAAATACAATTGACAAATTGAATGAATTATAAGTATATATCAATGAATTATAAGTATATATTACAACATAGCAAAACTACCGAAAAATTAAAACCAAAATTGAATTATGATATTTTCCACATTATACATACTTTTTAATATACATTTATTTTACTTGGAAATTCACAATTTTTTATTGGATATCATATTTTTATTTTATTCCAAATTCAAATATGAAAAACTTTTCTCGAAAAATTCTTTTTGGTTCACAAACTTAAATAACCATAAGATTTTTTTTTTTTAAATTCCTGGTTTTTAGGTTAAATGTTTAAATCTTAAGAAATATTTTATTTCCTAGAAAATATTTTATATATTAGTTTTTTTTTTTTTGAAATGATTGTCCATCTCAAGAATTTTGAATCGGAAAAATATATTTTTCCATATATTGTATTTAAAATTCTCAAATTTGTATTAAAATTGTAAGATTATTTTTATTAACTTAAATTTTTTTAATATCTTTAAATAAATAAGACAAAAATTTCAACAAAAAAATTTCCAGAAATCTAAAAAAATTTATTAAAAAAAAAATCCTTTCTCTGGTGATTTTTTTAAGTTCAATTTTTTTTTTTTTTTTTTGGTAAAAACTTTTCCACTTTTCTGTTATAATGTTTCAGAACAACTCTCATTATATGCCCGGAAACTTTGAAACTCCAATGGGACACAAATATGTCCAAAAAGTTTTCATTTTAGTTTTTTTTCTTTTCTAATTTTTTTTTTGGGAATAAAAAAGCTTGCAATATATTTCGATTTTTATAAATTTAAAGAAAAGTTAATCAAAAGTTTGTATATTTTTTTCTACTTGTTCAATATTATATACATATATAAGTTTGGAAACATTTGGCGAAACTTTGTTTTTTTTTTTTGGACAATGAAATATTTGGGAAAAAATTAAAAATTAAGTTTTTTTTTTATTGAATAATTTTATAAACTTTTTATTGGAATTTTTTTTTTTTAAATTAATTTTAGTTACAAGAATTTGTAATAATTTGTAAAGAGACAAGTGAAAATAAAGACAGAAATTTATTACTGACATCAGAGAGCAAAAATATATTTTGCAATAATTTCCAGTAAATATGAGAAATTGAATATTATATTTTAATTTAGTAGAATAAATTTAAATTGTTTTAATGAATACTGGCAATGTCTTAGCCAAATAATTGGCATATACTTGCCTTTAACACAGTTTTTCGCTATTGGAGTAATGATATAAAAAATGATAAGGAACGGTCTAAATTAAGGCATCAGGATTAGCGATATACATTATTCTTTGACTTATCTAATTCATTATCCAGGGGGAACAAATTTGTTATACAATTTTGTGATTCTAATTAGTCCAGAGGTTCAAAACTTAACGATTTTGTGATGAAAATTGGTTTGGAATTCAAGTGAAAATTTATCGTAGAGCATATTCGTAACTAGAGTTTCTGTTTTCTCGAGGTTTTTTGATTCTCGAGATTTCGAGAATCTCGATTTCAACCAAAAAAAAAATCCTTTCTCTGTAATGTAGAATGTTATAAATATTTCTTAAGATCTCGAGCGAGAATTTCGAGAATTTTAAATAATAATTAATTTAACAATGTAAATAGTTTATAAATAAATTAAAAAATTAAACGTTTAATGCATTTCATACGTTATACCTTACGTTAACTTAACAACATAATATAACAAAATAGTAATAAGAACAAATCCAGAAAACTGTATTATATATATTTATAGTGAAATTCATTCAAATTCAAGTATTCAAGGAACTTCAATATAAATATAATCTAATTTTCTGAATTTAAAAAGTAATGTTTTAAAATACAAAGGCAATCTAACGCTTTATCATTCAATCATGTTCTTCGTTTGTTGCAAAAATTTCCGGACATAGAGAAATTCCTCTCATTTTGTGTAGAGGTTGGTTTTATGTTTTATCATTAATAAAGCGTTTTTCAGCAATTACTCGTTCGCTATAATATTATGTTTCTGTCATTTTAAAGGCTAAAATATTATCTAATCTGAAAATAATTTTCTATACAATCTCAAATATAAAAAGAAGAAGCATAAATAAAACCAAATAGGATAAATTTTCTCTATGATCTAGAACAGATGATATACATATACATTTCATTCAATTTTTTTTACAACAGATCGCACTTTAAGAAATTTATACTTTTATTTCTTCTTATTAATCCGAAATTAATTATTTTAATCATATTCTTGAAAATCTCGAGAATATTTATCGAGATTTTCGAGTCACAAATTTAACGATATAAAATTTGTCGAGATTTCGGGAAATAAAAACTACAAAGATTTCTCGATATTCTCCAGACGAGATTTCTCGCATAAACTCTATTCATAACTACTGTGATTGTAATTTGTTCCATTGGCATAACATTTTTATAATTCTGATAATCATTCTTTGAACTCTAACAAATTTTTGAATTTAATTTTTTTGATATTTTTCTAATATTCAAAATTATATTGCAATAAATTTTAAATTATTTTGATATTTTATATATAAAATAAAAAAATTTCAAAATTCTACACTTTATAAATATTACATAAACTATTTTAAATAATTATATATTTAAAAACACCATTAATAGCTATACATTTTGTTGAAAATTGTCCTTAATAAATTGACATAATAAAAATTGTTTTTTTTTTTAAATATAATTAACTACCCAAATCTAAATATATATGACAATTATTATTAAATAAAATATTTCAATAAAAAATTTACCCTAAAAATATATTTACGATAATAAAAGTTTTTGTGCGAAAACTTTTATTAATTTCCCTTAGATTACATTCAAATTGAGAAAATTCTATATTATATTTTATATGTAGCTATGTATAAACATTTTAACTATAATAAAAATATTTCTTGTTGAAAATGAAAATCACAAAATTTCCCCTAGAGAGAAGAAAAAAAAAAAAAGTATATAAAATATATTTAATTTATTTTCTATACTGCGCAATTTTCAATTAAAGTTGTCAGGAAGTAAAGTACAAGATTTTTTCCTTTTTTTTTTATTATATATATTATGTAATATGTGTCTTACAAGGATATTAAGGATAAAATTAATATTTTTTTGGCAAGAAAATATATTTTTTTATACATATACATATAAGTTTTTTTTTATGATTATAATTTTTGGATCATTTATTTTTTTATATATTTATTTATTGATTTTAAATATATAATAATAAATAAATTAAATGAATCTATTATTATATATATGTATAATAATTTAATATATGTTTAAATTAAATTTTAATAAAAATAGAAATTTTATTAGGTAAAAAGTTAATAAAACAAAAATGTGTCTATATAATTATTTTTTTTTTATTAGAAAGTTAGAGAGAAAATTTACATAATTAATGACAATATAGTTACATAATATTATAATTACATATATGTATATGAATTATTATAAAAAGCAATCAAATTTATTAAACTCCCAATTGGTATATAAAATATCAAAGAAAATATCAATATATAAATTTCAAAAATAATTATAGTATATCTATAAATTTTAATAATAATTGTAATAGTGTTAATAATAATGATTTAACATTAACATATATACGAGTATTTATAAATATGTATATAATAATATATAATTTTCACGTATAAAGGATCAATTAACTTTAATAAGTAATTTTAGGCATATAAAAAGAGCAGGTGTGAAGGTGAATATTAATTGCTAAAAATAAAATAATAACACAAATAGAAAATTATATATTAATTTACTATATACGTATAGTAAAATTATTGGGTATGCAATGAAAATTATATGCTTTTGACAAATATTATATAGTTTTCATTCGACAATAATTAATAGTTTCATTATATTATTATTATTTTTGAGGTCACAAAAAATAATACTGTTCTATAGAAAATTAAGAAGGAAGAAATATTAAGGTTTAATTTATGCTTTTTGTCGATTTTCGTTTTCAATTAAATTTTTTGGTATATGACTAACATTTTTGCTTATAGATTTTTTTTGGTAAAAATTTGGTATAATTTGATGAAATTATTATGATTTGGAAGTAGGACAACATAAACTTGCAACAAAATAGAATTTAATGTGACCATATATTTATATAGTACTTATAAAAAACCATTTTCAAATTAAATCAAACAAATTTTCTAATAAGATTCTTTGAAAATTGTTGAAAATTGAATAATCTTAAAACTACATTACCTTCTTTTTATTAAAGAAATTTCCATTATTTATATAAAAAAAAATTAATTAAATTAGGTATTAAATAAGTAAAATTATGTAAATTTTTTGTTAATTAATAATTTAAAATTTAATAGGAGTATTTGAATTTTTTTTTTTTTTGTATTTACACTTTTTATTTAACAAATAAATAAATTTAGTATATTTTTTTATGTAGTAGAATTATTCTGTTAATATTTACCAATTGTTTGTACCGCTTGAAGAGCCGGTGTGTATATCAAATCATTAAAAACTCTTAACAGCTCAAATGTAAACTCAAACAGCTCAAATGTTAAAGAGTTTTCAATGATTTGATATACCATCTTTCCGAAATTTCAACAAATTTGGTGTGACGTTTCTTGGTAAATACTCATTTCTGAAGCCATCAAAAGACTACGACTATTGAAATTGAATTTCTAAATGCTGCACAATCATAATGGAAAACTCTTTGTACACAATTTTAATAAATTTAATAATAATAATAAAAAATATTTCATTTCACCAAGCGAAAAAAGAATAATATATTTTTTAATTAAAAATCAAAAACCTACTTTAATAAAAAATAATTCGCAATTATCAATTATTCTATCAAAAAATTAAATTCACCAATTTAATTTTAAATTTTGACACAAAAAATTAATTTTTTTTTTTGCTGGTGAGTTTTTTCAATATTTACTATCAAGTTTGCTGGCCAATTGGTTTAATTTAAAAAAAAATGGATGAAAATTTTCTTATTTTTTGCTCTCTAATTTTTTTAAATATTTTTCAAAAAAAAAAATTTAAATTTTTTTAAAAATAAAATTATAAATATATACGAGCCCTATCTCATATGTATTGATCCATTACAATACTTTATAATTCATATAACATTTTTTTTAAATTCTTTTTTATTATTATTAATATTTCTTTAATTTCTTGGGAAAAAAGCAAATTTATTTTTATTAATAATTCTAGTATAAAACATTAAAATTATAAAATATTGGAATGTGTTTCAACACATATGAGATAGGGTTCGTCAATAAAAAATCTGATATATGAATATTAATATCAATCAAAATTTAATCTGAAGTGTCAAATTTAACTAGGTCTGGACTTAGAGTATATAGAACAGGAGATGCTATAGTTAAAATAAAGTGAAGCATTTTTTTGTTGGGGGGTAAAGAGAAATATTTCATATATTTCTATATAGAATGTGCAAATTTTTGACAATCATTTGCAAATTTTTGACAAGTAATGCTCTAAAAATTGTCAAAAACTTGGTGACATAGCTTGTAGGGGCACATTTATATTATAGCTTCTCCTGTTCTATATACTTAAAGGGTCTGGAAGGTCGTTAAATTTTGACTTTCTATATTCACCACGCTAGTGTCATAATTTAATTTC
This sequence comes from Empis stercorea, assembly GCA_949752835.1. Taxonomy (NCBI): domain Eukaryota; kingdom Metazoa; phylum Arthropoda; class Insecta; order Diptera; family Empididae; genus Empis; species Empis stercorea. Next base: position 8,470,112 of record OX457087.1, read on the forward strand.
ATATGTCATAATTTAATTTTAAACTACAAATTTAAACCCTTTGGCACACACCCTAATAATATAATTTTTTATAAACATTTAGTTAATATTCATAAATTATTTTTCTCCACTTTTTGGATGTAGATTTTAATTTATAAATTATTATTTCTAGTAAAAAGTTTAAATAAAAATTATAGTAATTATAATTATAGTAATTATAAACTAATTATTTAGTTTAGATAGTAAAATGCCTGATAGTTTTCATAGGTTTGAATTTAATTTAATCAATTAAGTTATTCATAAACCATAATATATTTATATATACTTAGCAAGTAAGCAAGTTAAATGCTATATAAAATATTAAAAATTCTAAAAATCTTTCAATATTTCAATATTATTAGAGAATTATTAAAATTATTCATTATTTTTGCTTCATATACTTATTATATTTCAATCATATAAACATAATTTCCGTCGGAAAATTCCTATTCCGACGGATAGTGGAATAAGCAAAAATATGTGAATAAATAAATAATTGAAATGACAATTAAATTGCAAATAAAATAATATATTTTTTTAGAATATTTGATCAATTATGTATTTTCTTTCACATTATTATTTTAATTGGTTTTCCACCCTAAAAAATAAATTTAATATATTATTTTTTTTTTGTTCTTCAAAATTATGAAAATTATAGGAGTAATTTTGTTTTGGAAAAAATTATACTTTAAAAACAGAAATTATCTTCTCCTTTTTTTTCATTTGCTGAAAAAATAAAGAAAGTTTAAATTTCAAGGATAATGTAAATTTTTTTTTTATTTTCTTTTATTTAGAGAGAGAGAGAGTCATTTGCATTTTATGATGACAACGTTAACGAAAATTATGAAATAAAACAAAACATTTTTAACTTAAATGCAAATAATATATAAAAAAAATTATATAAATACACCAACACATACACATAAAATAAACATCCTTGAAAATGTGATTTTTTCTTCATTTTTTTTTTTTTTTTGGTAACGTAATCATAATTTGAAGTAAATTTTCTAACCTTTAAATATTTATCAAGAAGGAGTGAATATATACAAGAACATTATTTTCTGGTGAAATCTGTGTTATATTATTATTTACCAACAGGAATGGAAAAAAAAAGTTTTAAAAAAGATTTCTTTCTGTTTTAGGCAAAAAGAAAACTTCTTTTCGTATAGGTTTTGGATTTACAATAAGTTGTATAACAGAAAGGAAGTAGGTGTAGAGGAAAATAAGAAAAAATAATATATTTCAATTTGTTCCAAAGTTAAAAAATGATACGAATTCGTTTTAAGCTCTTCTAGGAAATTTTGAAGACTTATGTCCTTGATGACATATTTGACATGATAAATTTGAAATGAGGGTATTTTGTTGTTGTTTTTTTTTTTTTGTATAATGGTGGCTTTAAATGAAATTAGTTTCCAAGAGAGATAAATATATTAAAACAAGAGTATAGAATTACTTATTATAAATTTGAAAAGAGCTTTTACCAAATTTCATGTGAATTAATTTTGAAATAAAATTTCTTTTATCATTTAATTGCGAATTAAATTTTAATTTGGGTAAATTTATATGAAAAATAATATTTAAATTATATCGTAAAATTTGGTGATTATATAGAATAGACTCATTACTGTTTTCCACACAAAATGTCCTGCACAAGACCAAGAAATCGTAGTAAAATAATCTTTCTGTTATTAAGTCAAATAAATTCCCTTGTACTACAAAAGAAGGATCGAGACTTGCTAATCTTAATTAAATTGAAAATTAGATCATTTCAATATTTTATTACAAACTCGTCTCTCTGAGGCAAACCAACAACTTTATTTTAGTGAAAAGTTATTGGACTGTTCGATTTTTATATAAATATTAATAAAGTATTTCATAAATATTTCATTAAAAAAGTAAATTTATATAAATTCAAAATTCTGATACTCTAATAAGGACTCCATTTAATACGCCTTTTCCATCAAAATATCTCAATTTTTTTACAGAAGAGGATTTTGTTAAAAATATATATAAAAAGGCATTCGTAATTCCTTTTCTGATATTTTTTTTTGAAATCACGATAAATAAGGATAATAATTGTACGTTTAAATCGGTTAGAATGTTTAATTTCAAGGAAATATAAGAAGATCTACTATATATACGAGTAGATATACATAACATATATATACATATGAAGGATATGTTAGAAACAACAAAAAAATATTATGCAATTACCCTAAAAACTCAAAACATAAACAAAAACATAAAACAAACTTATAATAAACACTTCATTTCTCTAATGTTTATATATGCTTCCCCCATTTTCCACCCCAACCATTTCTTCTACATACACACACATATCGTCATGTATAACAGAACAAAAATCTTCTCTCAAGTATACTTAAACATGATTTCAACATTTCACAATTTTTTTTTTTATATAAATATTATTATTTATTTATATTTTTTGAGACAACATATTTTATGGTTATGTAATCCATTATTTTAGCTAGTATCATTAGTCATTTTAGCTGCTATATATGTTGTGTATCCTTACAAAATATTTGTTAAAATATATTTTTCTTATTTTGTATAAAAAAACGAAGAAGAAGAAGAAGAAGAATGATTTCCCTTTACTAAAGGATACAATATATTATAAAACTACTAAAGAAATATTCACCACCTGATATCATTTTATATTACTCATATATCCTTTTTACTTTAACAAAAAAATAATAATCTTAAAATATATATATTTCTTATTATGGTGCTGAAATTGTTTATGGGTAGTTTAAAAAATAGATTTTTTTGTTTCTGTTTTGGTTGTGAGTTTAGAATTTTCTTTTCCGGTATCAATATTAATAATATTATATTTATTTATTTTTCTGCTATTTTCCTGAGAAGAATTTAATACGCTTGATATATATTTGTTATTACCAACAATCCTTAGAAAACTTTTCCACATAACACATTTTCTTTTAAAAAAAAAATTCTGTTAATTTTTTCAGTTTGCATTACTTGCCATCACTTTTTCTTTACCAAACGAAAAATAGAAATTTTTATATTTTCGATTTTCTCAATGTCTCTGTTATTTTGAATTTGAAATTGATGAAAATACAATAGGATAAAAATGTTAAAAGAAAAATGTTGAACATAAAAAAGTTGTCTAAATATAATTGAAATTTTAATTGAAATTAGGATTCACTACTATGTTTCTTCTCATTAGAAAAATTTTATAACATTTATGCTGCAATACTTACTGAAAATTGAAAGACCTACTGAAAATTGAAAGAATAGTTAGTATTATTTTACATATAAAAGTTAATATTTAAAGCTACTTAAAAAAGGATACCAAAGAGGATTTTTTAATCAATTATACATTGCAGAAATTGTGGATCATTCGGGTTTAATAGAGTTGCACCGAAATTTCAACTGGGTAGCAAGAGTCGATGGCTGATTTGATAAATTTTTTAACATCCATGAAGAATTTTATATAATTCTTTTTATTAATCGTCAGATGATATTAATAATTATTTATGATTTATCCTTAAAAACCATTTCAAATATAAATTTTTGTAAAAATTTATTACCAATTAATTTTACATTAACTTTTACAAACAATATAAAATTAGATAATGTTTTTTAAAATTATTTTTATTAAAAAAATTATAATGTAAAAATTGTTATTTTAATGAAAATTATTTTTCCAACCATTTAAAATTTTTTATTATTTATTTTGTCCAAATGATTACTTAGCTTTGACAAAAAGTTCAAGGAGGAATTTTCTTTTTACCTCAAATAATCAAAAGAATCACAAATATATTTTAAATATTTTTTATTTATTTTATTATTTTAATCAAAAATCTAACGAAAATCGGAAAAAGAGAAATTATTACTTAAAACAAAAAGAAGGAAAAACTTAAAAAAAATGTTCAATTGTTTTCCATAAAAAAAATTATTTGTTTATTCAAATAAAACTTGATAAATATTTTTTTTTTTTTCAAAATTTAGAAGCAACAAAAAAAAAACAGAAAAAAAAATTAAGTATATCCTTTTTTTCGTCTTTCTCCGGTGGTCGTCAAAAAAGATCTCTTATATACTAGAAAAATATCTATAAGATTTCTGACAAATACTTTGACATTAAAAATTATTCATTTCCAAAAATAACCGAAAAATTTTATGATAAGTTAAACACAGAAAAAAATATTTATTTATCCTGTATTTCAAATGAAAAAGAAATTCTGTCTTGTAAATATAATTCAATACCAAACAACAGCCAGAAAATCATTTAATATCCTTTAGAGTTTCGACAAAAAAAAAGGTACAAAATTTCATAGAATGAGAAAATGAAAAATATTATTTTAAATAATTGTCCTTGATGGTTACGTACTTGTAGAACCAAGATATAAAACAACAAAAATTATAATACATATACTAAAGAAAAATAATTTCATTTTTATCCAAATAAATATAAATTATTATGTTGGTTCTTTGAAATGAAATGATGGTATATGAAGATTAAAGTAAACCCATAACTTTTTTTTTTGTTTTTAAATTATTAAACATTTTTCTTTGAAAAATATTATTTAAGAAAATGGTTAAGAAAATAATTGTAGAAAGGTAAGACTAAACGTTTTGTATAATCAAAATTAGATTGAATAGAAAATTCGTGTACGTTTTATTGAAAATTAATATATATGTATATAATATTAAAATTTAACCAAAGTATGTCGGTCAGTTGTAGAGTAGGATTAAAAGGGAAGAAATTAATGTTGAAAAATTTCATTTAATCTTTTATTGAAAACTCCTATACAATTTATATAAATCTGGAAAAGATTATTTATCAATATAATAATTTAAAGTATAGTAAAAAAAATTCACAAAAAAATTATAATGATTAATTTTGATTTAATTTAAATTAGCTGGAAGGCATTAATAAATATTTATTAAAGAATAAAAATAAATTTATTTTAAAGATGGGAAAATACGATGCAAAACTTGGCAAATTATAAAAAATTATTTATTAAAATTAACGAAAAAGTTTTATTATACTTAAATATTTATCTTTGCGTTGGTCATGGTCTCTATAACTTTATATTTATATAGTTGAATTATAAATGCTTATGAAAGCTTTAAAATAAGTTTTATTATAGTTCAAAATTTGATAGACAAGTTAACATTTTATTAATACCAAAAATTGCACACATTAACCACAAAAAAATCACCTTCAGATTTTAAATAAAATTTTAATCTATAAATTTCTAAAATTGGAAATCTATAAAATTTCATAAAATTAAATTATAAAATTAATTTCATAACTTTACTTTAAAAAATACTTAATTGTATACATACACTATCAAATTTTATATCAGAGAAGTATCTAAATACATAAATAATAATTTTAATAACATAAAATAACAATGTGTAATTTGTGAATTTAACAATCTAAATATTCATGTTAAATTTTAAGTATTATTTCAAAATTTAATGGTAAATTAGGATTTAAGGATTTAATTACATATTTATTATTTGCTTGTTTTTTTTTGTAAGTAATATTTTATCGTACAATCAGGAAGCTCACTAATAATAATTATATTTGTATAAATTAATATAATATTGATTATATGAAAGAATCGTTTAGCAGACATTCGACCAAATGTTGGCCTATAAATAACAATAAATATCGATAATAATATTTACTTTGAAAATATAATTAAAATTTAAAATTTCACGTTTTACAATTAAATAGAATTTAAATTATGCAATATTTTTGAATTTAAAAAGAAATCCTAGAAAAATATAAAATAATTTCGAGGCAATGTTACATATTTATTATTTCCAATTTTTTTCTATTTTGTATACGAAAATATTGGTTAATCATTTTTACAATTTTAATATTTAAGACCGTGACAAATTCAAATTCTTTTAACAAATGAATTTATAAAAATTATGACGAAATTAAATTTCATAATAAATTCCTTTTAACGATGGTATTCGTTTGCCAAATATGCTCTAGAAATTAATTCATTTTTCTTATGTTATTATTTGTTCTAACACTTATATGTTATATATAAAAGGACTAACGACTAACTGACATATGTATAACAAAATTTTTTGGTTACACTACTGATTTATTTAAAATATATGAGAAATATGAGGGTGGAAATTACACAAGCTAACAAATATGAAATCACACAAGCAAATAAAAATAAACAAAAACAAAAATAATTTTGATGTGCGCCAAAAATTATGCAAACACAAAATTTTAATATAGATAGAATTAATATTTTTTTTTTTGCTGAAAAATAAGAAGACCAAAACAAAAGGTAAAACTGGCACACGATTATTAAAAAAAAAATTGTTATACCTGCAAAATTTAGTGAACAATTTAAAAAGCAAAAAACGTAAATTTTCAGCAAATAAATTTCTACAGAAAATGGTATTAGTTTAATAGGATATTATAATTACAGGTTAAAAATACTCAAAAAATAATAATTAAACGATAATAATTTTCAATTTCTGGTGAAAAAAATTATTAAAATTATTTAGGAAAATAAATATGTAATTATAATTATAAATTTTCTAATATAATTCAATTTTACATAATTTTTCTTTATTAGTAAATTTGAAAAATAAAAAAATATTAATGAGTAATTAATTAATGTGGCTAATTATAATTAAATCATATTATTAATTTTAAATTTACATTGAAAACCAATTTCCAAATAAATAATAACATTATTATTTACCACAACAATATTATTATATCCTTGATGTAATATAAATGATATATAATAATTTCTATCGTTATATATATATTTACTTTTTAAATGTGTGACATGACATTAAAACCATAAAATTAGTCACTCAAAAAATATATTTATATTATAATATGTATTTTCTAAAAACGTGTATACTTGCGGAATTTCACCTAAAGTCAATTTAATAACTAAATTGCTGTCACTTAATTCAAGTTTTGCGTGTATGTTTATATAATAATGATTTAATTTAACATCCCAAATACATATATACCTACATATATGTACATAATCCATTTTTTTTTTGCCTGGTATCCTATGTGTGTATATATTGTGTGATCCTTTGTACACATAACCCGGAAAATTTTAGATGTCATTCTACAACATCAAAAGCCAATAAAGGAAAATTAATTTTTTTTTTTCATACCTTAAATTCCATTTTAAATTTTATTATATCAACGCTTTAGAAATTTTCATATTTTTTCTGTGTACATATATGTATATGTATATTAGAATCCTTTAGCATTAAAATCTTGCCCTTGGGCCTTTATGGTTGGGCTGTACTTAATCAAAATTAAAACATTTACAAAAAAAGAATTTAAGGAAATATAATTTCCATTAAAATATATTAAAAAAATTTGATATTTTTGTGGCATTATTTGAAAAAAAAGAAGTTAATTTGAATCCATTGGAGATTTACCCGAAAATTATATGGTGAAGAGCAGAAAATAATGATTCGTAATTTATGAAAATAATTAATTTTTTTATATGGTAAGAAATCAGTAAAAAAATTACATGGAAAAATAATATAATTTAATTTTTTGTCATAAGGAAATTAATGAGAATAAAATTAAATTATTATAAAAATATTTTATAATTTATAAATTATCACTACAGGCTTGAAATAAAACAAGTTTGATTGAAATTTAAATAATAATCAAACATGTATGATTATTGTTTCGAGAATTTTGTAATTATCATAGTCAAAAAATGAAAGGTAATTAAAAATATATAATATTTTTTTATGTTAATTGGAATCAATTGAAAACCATTCAATTTTTTTTTTAGTTAATTTTTGAAATAATTAGAAAATAACGTAATTATTTTTTGGTTTTCATTAAAATATTGAATCCTGAGTGTGAAAATTAATTTTCGTTTTGTGGTTAACGAAATTCAAAAGAATTTACGAAAAAAAGGAAATGAAAATCAAAAATAATGAAAATTTCTATTATAATTTTGACCTGGTTTTTAAAATATTGTTAATAAAATCGATTCTTCTATAATGATCAATTAGTATAAAATTTAATTTTCTAAATATTTTAATATAGTGCAACGAAAAACAAAATGAAATTTAATTCTAATTTTGAAAATCTATCAATCGAAATTCACTAGAATAGAAAATAATGTATAGCTCTCTACTATAGCCACGAATTCATTAATTGAAAATTAATTTTCCTATTATTCGATATTTTATATAATAAAAAAATTAATCCTTTTGCAGAGCTAACAGCTACCTTAACTCCACCATATAATTATTAAGTTAAAATACATGAAATAAATACGTATATCGATGAAATAATGTTTTAATAATAATTAATGTGATGGACAACACATTAACTGATTAAAATTTCTGTATATGTGAATTTATTAAATGATATTTTAAAAAGGATTCAAATTATTATAAATATAATATTAATTGACATCAATTCGAGATAATAATCGTGATTAATTAAAAATTTGTAAAAAAAAAATATTTATACAAAATTAATTAAATTAAATTGAAAATAATTGAGTAACAATAATATCCAAATTATAAAATGACTTATAGGTATCATATAAATTTTAAAATACATCATTGTACATAAAAAAATCAACCATTTGCTGTATATGTTGTATAGGTTAAGTAAGGTAATATCCCACAGACTTGTATTGAATAATCATATAGCAATTTTTAATGAATATGATCATTTATTATTACCAAAACCAAAAAAACATAAAGAAGTGAAATAATAAAATCGTATTTTAATATTTTGAAATGAAAATCAATCAGCATAAAATTATTTTAATGAATAAATGATGGTCTATATTTATCTTCTTTTAGTCATTTTATAATTTTAATTGAAAAGTATTTAATGACTTAAAAAGGATTAATGTAAAAGTGGATTCGTCTCTAATATATGAAATTGTTAATTTTTTCCAATTTTAAAAATTAATAAATATAATTTAATAGAACAATTCTAAAATTCACAATTTATAAGCTCAAAATACATCACATTTTCTAACTTATTACTTTGTACTTATTTTACTCAATTTTCCTCTTCCACAAATTTATCAAATTGTTTAGTTAAAAGAAAAGTAACATTTCCTAATGTTCTATTGTAATTGTATAATTTTTTTTTTCATTTAGTCATGCCACTTAAAAGTTCAAAAATTTGTTATTTTCCGGCATTAATATTATTATTTAAATTTTATTTTTTTTGTGAATTATTAGATCACCATAATTACAATTCAAAACATTACCTCCTATCCCATTCGTTACAACAGTTTTTGTTTAATGTTGATGTATCATTTCCATAAAATATACCACAAAAAAAAAATAAGAATATGTTATAAATATTCAAACGGCTCAAACTGAATTCCAAAAAATGGGCGAAACCAACCCAGCGGGCTTGCCAACAGCACATTATTCTCAAAGTCAATAGCATTTTTGCGGCAAAGTAGAAACTTCTGTAAACAGACGGTCAGATGAATAGACAAAATGAAAATAATATTCAAATCTTTTTTCAATTTTTGTTTTTGGGAAATGTCCTAAAAACCTTCTAATATATAAAAAAAATTTAACCAAAGTTTTACAACATTAAAAAAATATACAAAAAAAAACAACCATTACATTTTCAAATTAGAATGACAGGATAATTTTTAAGAGCTTTTCTTTATTTGCATATACACAAACAAGCAACAAAAAAAAAAGGAAAATTTCTTATTTATGGTTAGAAAATTTCCCATTTTATTAAACGAAAATACAAAAAAAAAATACTCGTTATTATCGTCAATTCATATATCAAAAAATCACCCATCAGGCAATATTATTATTATACTCTTATGATCGTTCCCTTTTAGGTTCCAAAATGTCGGATATAATGAAAATCTTGATGAGAATAAAATGTATATTCGAATTTTTCTTTTTATATATTTTCACAAAAAAAAAACATTCTATATGTTTTCCTTAAAATATTCTGTTTAATTTTCTGTAGCTAAATAATATAAATTTGTCTTTACTCATATTTCTAAACTTGAAATAAATATTTTTTGTATATAATTTTTTTTGTTTTGTATATTACAAAAAAAAAATGTGTTTAGTCCAATGACTTAACAGTTAAATAGAATTTATGTAATCTTTCAGACAACATAATTCAAAAATTTTCTCAATCTTTTCGTTTTTTGTGGATATATGATCTGGAAAAATATAATATCTTTGACGCAAAAAACAAAATTAGGGTAAAAATGGATTTTTGGTTGACTTAGTTTATTTTGTATAATTATTAATGTTTCTTAAATAGGAATGAAAAATTTTGTAGATTGATAATTATATGTAGAAAATATATTACAAAATTACAATAAAATAATGATTTAGCATAATGATTCAAGTCTTTACCATATATCAAAAATTAACAATAATGTTTAGAACCGTATAAATACCAAACATTTCAATTAAATAAATTAACTTTTATGACTAAATGATGAAATGCTCAATATTAGTCTTTTTAATACTTTGAGTTTTCTCCATTTTGTGTTTCTCCAATTTAAATTAGTGTTTTTACAAAAACGATTAATCTTTAGGAAAGGACGAATTTGATTTGTTGATATAAAACGATAATTTGACCTAAAATACTACACTACTAATATAGAAATGTAATTTAATGTCATCTAAAATGTAAACTGATGGTGCATTATGAATTTTATATTTTGAAACTAAAAAAGGTAAATATTAAATTGTGTCAGAAAACTTTTAAGACTCGCCCACATCGAAACGTTTTTACCTATTGTTTTTATGGTAACGAATTTTTCTTACTATAATTGGGAAAACGCGATATGATCACAATTCTTCAACATCATTGAACTGAATTCTGAATTTAAACTACTCAAAAAAATTTCAAAGGATTAATAAGAAAATACTGCATCTTATCTATGATTTTGGTGGTATAATATTTAATTTGGTTTTCACTTTCTCTTTGACTTAAGACTTTGCAAAGAGTAATTTGTGTTGTTTTCTATTTTAATATAAATAGAAAATGTCTCAAATGTTCACTATCTACGAGCGTCTAAAGACCAAATTATATTATACCTCCATAATTTTTGATAAAATCCTCTTTACCGAAACCATAATTAAATTTTCTGTATATCTTTTTAATTGTATTAATGATACTCAAAAGGGGAAATTGCATTTTTAATTAAACATGCCAATAAAGTATTTAAATCTAAATCAACTGAAAATTCATGTATAAATGAAATTGAGTAGAAAAAAATTACATAAAATTCATATACAAAAAAATTAATTAATATAAATCCCAAAACTGCTTTCATGTCAACTTTTAACTTCTTACTTAACATTTTTTGACTAAAATTAATTATACAAAATCTAATATTTTTTTTTTTCTGGCATTTTCAAATCGAAATAAACTACTGTGTTGACAACACTATACACACAGTCTAATAACCATCCGAAAATGAGGAAAAACATAAAAAATATAAAAAAAAAAACAATTAATTATTTATATTTTCGTTTTATTTCCAAGAGGAATAAAAAATAAAATAAAACGAAAATACAAAACAACAACAAAAAAAATGTTTACCATATAATAAATTCATATATCCTTAATCAGTCATAATCAAATTTTATCTTCACCATAGTATAATACAAAATTTTACGACCAATAAACACTCTACAATTTTTATATAGCGAATGACAGAAAATTATTATTATATTTATTTTCTTTACTATACCCCACACACACACACAAAAAAGAAAAGTAAACAAATTTTCCGGACAGGTATAAAAGTGAGATAATCATACATAAAAAAATAACCACATATAAAATCAAAAAACAAAAAAAAAGGACATTCTTGACAGAGTTTTATTTTGAATGTTACATCCTTCAAAAACGAATACCGTACAACTAACCAAACAAACAAGAAATGTCCTTTCAAAACTTAATATAAATAAACACTGTATAATAAAAAACCATGAATGATTATATTTGTGTACTTTTTTTTTATTATTACATAAATATGACAAAACATAATACCGTTGACATATCCTTTTTTTGTTAGTAGAATAATAGAAAATATTTCATAATAAACAAAAAAATAAAATTAAAATGAGAAACAGTGGTGATATTATAGAATAGAACAACCAAAAAAACAGCATATCAACACCTGTTGAATTAAATTATAGAAAAATTTCAATGTTTTGTACTACAAAAAAAAATTGACAAAAAAATATTTTTTTTACCAGAAAGGATATTTTAATATAAAAGTAGACCATAAATTTTTTAACTAAGGTAATTTGTAATATGTGTCATTAACAAATTCCTTACGTAATTAAAGTCAAATTGTAAAATTCTAAAAAGAAATTTATGAAGAAAATTTCTATCATTAAATTTTCTTGAGTAAAAGGTACTCTAATCTCTAATATTTCAAAAAAAAAAATTTCAATAACCTACTTTAAAGGATTATTGACCCAAAAATCCAGAATAACTTTCAAATTCTTATTAACTTGTTGTACAATTTTATTTATAATATAAATCTTTAATTATCATTTTAGTATTTTATACTTAAATTTAATTTAAAATAATCTTTGAACCACACAAACCTATATTAATAATATCCTTTTACTTTAATATCCCTTATATATATATAAATATCCTTTACTTAATATACTAATAACCATTTTCTGGTAAGATTAATAATTATTGTAACAAAAATAAAATTTATTTATTAATACATTAATTTATGTTAAAAATAAGCCATAGAAATGAATTCGTCCTTAAAATGAATGATTATTCTATGATTAAGATTGTAAAAAAAAAATTACTTTATTATCTTGAAATTTTGCGAAAATTATCATATTAAACTGCAGTAGTAATGATTTTTAATAATATCACAAATTTAGATAAAGAAAAATGGTTCAATATAGAATTTCTTTTTATCCTTTATGAATGTAAAATGGCTACTCATTGCAGTATTATTTTGTTAAAAAAAAGTATATTGAAGAGAAAATATATGAAAATTGATATGTTTGGGAATTGATTTTATCATTAAGCTAAATATTATATTTCTGAATTTATGAAAATATCTTAATTTAAGTTAAAAAAAAAATTAAGAACAATTTTACTAAAGTAATAAATTTTGTCTAATATGACAAAAAAAAAATTATAAATAGCATTTTTTTTTTTAAATTTATTTAAAAGAAAATCCATGTACTTTTTATTTACTTTTCTAAAAACCAAATTAATTTTAATATCCTATATTTAATCCTTTTTATAAAACACATTTTTTTTTTTACAAAATTGTCATAAATTTAATCTTATACTAAAATATAATTCTAATTAAATATATTACTAACTATTATAATAATTCTAAATTTTATATTTATCTTTCTTTCAGTTATGACAAACATCCTTTTTTTTATATAAATAAATATATATATACCAATACATCAACATTAAATAATTGATTACACATGTGAGACTCAAAATCTGGTATATATTTGTGCAGCTGCAATATGCGATTATTAATCCAACAACAAAAAATTATGATATATGCACATTAGTGCTAGGGATATAATAACAAGGACGATCATAATGGAAACAACAGAATAGTAACAGCAAATATATATTTATATAAAAAAAACTTAACAATATTTTTCAATTATGAAAACTGTCATAAAAAAAATTAATATAAAGCGAAAAGCTTGGTAATTTATTTAATAGAAATATATATACATATATATAAGATGCAGTTACGAAACAAAAATTAAAGGATTTATAAAAAAGGATAACAAAAATAATAAAAAAACTTAAAATGTTTTTAAATGAATTTAATTTATAAATGGAAATTTCTCTTGGGAAAAAAATAAACTTAATCAGAAAAATCTTTAAACTAACTAAAAATGAATGAATAAAATTATATTATATAATAAAAAAATGTAAAATTATATTGAATTTATAAATATTTAGTATGGGAACACTAATTGAACTAAAACGTATATGTTTAATATTGAATTTTTATTCAATATATTTTCATAATTATGTTACCAGTGTTACAATACCATATGGCAATAGTAAGTATAATATCAGTATATAAATAATATTATTACACATATATATAATACAAGTCCTTTGTAAAGGATTAAACTGGTTTTATTATCAAACTTTTATATGTTTTTTTAATTTTTTTTATTATTTCTATAAAAATTGTTTTTTGTTTGATATGAAAAATTTGATAAATTTTTAAATATTTTTTTATAACTTTTATAAAAAACTCAATTAATTTATTATTATTTTTATCAATTTTTTTTAAATATGTTTAATTTTTAATCCATTATTTTGTTTTAAAAAAAAATTTAATGTTTATTTTGTCAACCTTTAAAATTAACTGACATAAATAATAATAATACAGATATTTAAAAATTATATAATGCTTTTTCAATAAATTAATATTAAATTGAAAATTAATAACCACAATTAACGGATAATAATTTAAGTAAATATTTTAAACATAATAATAATAATTTATTTAAACAAATATTACAATAATAAATTATAATTGACAGATAATAAAAAATACTTAGTAGTAAAACGTTATATAGGAGTAATTATTTCGACTTTAAAAAAAACATTTCGACTACAAAATACTTTAGTATATTATTTACAAATAAGTCATTTCCAGTTGAGTATTTTAGTATAATAGTTAATTATTTAGACTAAATTTCCCAAAAAAATATTCATTATTAAAAAAATAATATTAAGATGAGTAAATGCAATATTTTCATATTTATTTTGTTTGAAATGAACTGAAAAATAATATTCATAATATTGAATTCTTCTTGATTAAATTAGCATTATTAATTTTATAAATTACCTAAACAAATTATTAAAAATTCTGTTAATTAAACAAGTGATAAACTATTTTATGATTAAATACATACATTTTATATAAATACATATTGAAACACATTGATTGTTAAATAATTGTGAAACAAATTGTGATAATCTATCATCAAATAATTGTATATACACTAATTGGAAAAATATTGCATACCCAAGGGCGTTATATATTTTCGAATAATTAATAATAATTGAAATAATTCCAAAAATTGATTTGTTTTCAAAAATTTAGTTGTCATCATATTTTAGAGATTGAAATTAATTTCATTTTATATTAATTTATTGAACATCAAAATGTCTAAGCAAATTTATGTATAGTTCCAACTATACAAGTAAAATAAACCGTTGAAATAAATCTTTAAAGAAAATTCAATATTTTTCAAAAAAAAAAAGACAATTTCATTCTAAATTTACTATAATCATAAAAAAAAATATTACATCCTCCAAGCACACACAAAAAACAAAACATTATTCAAGAAAATATGATTTAAATCGTTTAGGTCTATAAACTTATTATTTATTAAAATTTATTATACTAAAATTATATAATTATCCATTTATATACATAATATTTAAATATACAAATTATGATTAATAAATTTTCATTAATTTCGGATATAATTTATAAAATAAATAATAACGATCAGTTTGAATTATGATTATTTTCATAAGGTTCATTGATCACTACTATTAAATATTTTTCGAGAATAATATTGTATACAAATTTTCGACCTCAAGGGAATAATTTAAATTAAATGAAAATAAAAAAATCATATGGTACATAATTTCAAGACATTATAATAAAATTTATTTATATATAAAAAAATATAATTTATATTCATTAAAAACCGCACACAATTTAAATTACACAAAAAAAAAATTACTTTTAGTCGACTTTTACACGTTCAACATTTTTTCAGAAATAATTTTTTTCTATTAGAAATTTTTTCATCATTTTTTGTAATGAAGCAAAAGACAGAGATTATTGTAAAAAGCAACGAAAAAAAAACATAATTTGAATTTAGTTTTCATTATTTGGAAAATAATAATTGGGAAACGTGAAATATTTAAAGGAAGAACTGAAGAAAATATTGAACGTATAAAAATTCTACTCAAAATGGAAAAAAAAAAATAAAATTATTCTACATTTTTTTTTAAGTTTTATTACCATTTTAATTTTTTTTTTTTTTTTTAAATTATTACCATATAATTTAGAGTAATAAACAAAATCATAAAATAAAGAAGAAAACCGATTATACATAAAGAAAACTTTCTACCTTTACCTTAGTAAAAAAAAATAAATTTATTTAATTTTTCACCGTCCAACATTCAAAACAAAATTGTGCCAAAAATTATCACTTTAATTCTTCATTATAAATTTTTAAAGAAAATTATCCATTTTTTTTTTTATTTCTAGTTAAAATTTTCACCTAAAAAATATTTTCTAGGTAATTTACACTTGTCTGCCGTAGGACATAATAAATAATTTTTTTTTTTTGTTTGTTTATTTTTCCTCATGTATACGGAAAAATATCCTTAAGGATAATAATAAAAAAAAAAAAAAAAAAATAACATTTTTAAAAAGTTATACTGTTTGTTTTTTATTTTCTAATGTTAAATAATTTTACAGAAATTGTGAAAAAAAAAAACAAACAACAAAATTATTATCATTATACACATAGAATTTTTATCTATAAAAATATTATTACTTAAAAATGTTAAGATTATTATCATGCGGAATTTATTTCAATGTCAAAATATTTAGAAAACTTAATTTTTATATAAAAAAAAAAAATGAAATAAGGATTTAAGTAAAACGAGTCCTTTTTGCATACATAAAATAATATCCCATAGTATTAATCTTGAAATACACGATTTATGAGATATTTACATATCTTCTGTTTTATTTTGTGTATGTTTTAATGTAATCTTATATTTTTTTTTTTTGGTTAAAAGGTGACCATAAATTCGTTTCTGATAAATTACGCATACACCATAGAATTATTTATATAGTAAAATTTACTTCCACAAAAAAAAAAATGAAGCATGTTTAGTAAAAAAAAAAATTTTTTTTTTTGTTATCCTTAATCTTTGTGTCCTCAAAAACATAAAATGATAAACAAAAATTTATATATAGAAACAAAAGTCCTATTATAATAATATACAATAAATCTTAGAGGTTAGTCATAACCCAAAGTAAATCATAGATAAATCATTTTTCGTTTCCCTCTTATAAACAGCAAAAAATATATGTATGTAAAGTATCTTACACATTTTCTTAGGAAAATATAGGAAAATTTGTATATTAACTTAAAAATGTTCATTTGAAAATATGTAGGGAAAAAACATATTCTTCGGTTTAAAAATTATTTCTGAAACATTTTTTTTCTTTGCTGGACGATTTTTCTGTTTTTTGGTATAGGATTTCTTTAATTTGGTGTCGTATATCCTTAAAAAATGCCGGACAAGATTAGGGATTTGTTTTTTAGAATTTTTTGATAATGGTCGGAAAAAATATTAGAGTATTTTTTTGCGGAAACTATCCGACGGGAATTTTCTATTATATAAGATAAAAGATTAGTTGAAGATATTTTTTCCATTAATTATATACAAAAACTAAATAAATGCAAAAGCTTTAAATAAATATTATATTTATGCTTAATTTTTAATGTTGGTAAAATCAATCAATCATATAGAAAAATGTTTACTCTAAGGAAGTAAAACATGTGGATTATATGGTAATTTAATTCATGTAACGAAAAACATAATAATATTTTTTTTTCGTATATATATATTTAATGTTATTTACATGAAAAGCATATCAAAACCTGATGTGCATATTTTAGCACACAGGACGAATTTTAGGTAAAAATAGAAAATTATTTGATCTTAAAATGGAAAGAAAAATTATTGTAAAATTAGTAAAGTAAATTAGATAAAAATCTATACGTCTTTTTGGCTCAAGAGACTGATATGATATAGGCCTTGGTTTGGTCTATCTCTTACAAGTTTTCCAAACAAATTATACAATAATAGTTTCATTCACAATCATTTTTAATCTTAATTAAATCAATATGACACTTTTGGCCTAACATGATTTATAACATTGTCATTCTGATATATGCTAAAGAAAGCATTCTGCGCCAGCTTTAATATATAAATAAATGAAAGTCAATTTAATGAGTTTTCGCAAAAGGATCCAATTTATATATGAATTGACTTTTACCAAATATTAATTTGTTGAAAATTATGTCGTCCATAAATAATTTATTCGATTAATTCAATCTATGTATAATATAAATTTTTAGCGGTAGGAAAAAAATTATCTTAAAATTTATTTTTTTTTTTTTCCAAAATATAATTTATCATTTTTACACAATTCTGTCGAAAAAATATTATTTATTAAAAAAAAAATATTATTATATTATACCGTATATCCATTATTTTACCCTTCAATATAAAGTATAAAGTAAAACGAGAAAATTTATCATTTTAATAAACTGTACTGGAGCAAAGAAATTATATTGTCAAATATAAATTCATTTGGTCAGAGAAGAGATAAATAAATCATAATTTTTATATACATATAATGTATATGATTTTTAACATCTTCTTTTTCAATATTAAAAGCCTAAAAGGACATAAATATTGACAAAAAGAAAACAAATAACAATTTCCTTGCAAATAACAAATAACAATTTACTGATGTAATTCAAAATAATTGTTACAATTTTACGAAAATTCAAAAATTTACTAAAATTTACTCTAAATTTTCAAAAAAAATTAATTTTGATTATTTTTATATATCCAACCTAATTTAATCTATTTTTAACTAATTAATGGCAATCATTAATTTATCAAAAATTTGACATATTTAAGGAATAAAATTTATATATAAATCAACTTGTCCTTTTTGAATATTTATCATCTAAATATTGATATAATCGTTATATAATTTATGCATATATGTGACAAAAATTACAAATTCAATATATTTTGTATCGTAAAACATATTTATATAATATTCAATGGTGAAAGATAATTTATTTTATATATATTGCAAAATAAAAATATTAGATTATGTCAACTAAAAATTTTTAAATTGACTTTGAACTTCACAAAAAAAAACAACCAATAAACAAAAATTGATATTTTGAATATTAAATATTTCCAACTACATACTAATATGAAACAGAGTTTTCCTCAATTTCCCTTATAGGTAATAAAATTTCGATTTAGGACAATTTGGCAGTGTATATGTTATGAAAATGATCCTCTAAGGTTCTTATTTGTGCTTATATATCCTTAAAAAATAATAACCACAAAATATATTTAATATAAAAATAAGAAATTATAGACAGTTTCATATTTTAAGTAAAGCAGTTTCAAAACTATGGGATTTTTCTTGCGAACTAAACACTTTTAATAATTCAGAAAATTTGGATTTAACATTTATGGAAATTTTTAAAAAAATATTACTCAAATTTATTTAAAAAGTGTAACGAACGAACACTCAATATTTTCAGGACCAGAATTTAATATTTTCTGGACCACTAATTTTGAAAATTTAGTATAATATACAAAAAGTCGGACATTTATTGAAATTTCCTCATAATATCGTAGTTAATGCTAACATATAAATTAATATTTAGAGAATCAACACAAATAATTATCTTCCGGCACTAAATATATAACAAAAAAATGTATCGTCATTCTTATATTTTAATTTATCACTTTTCCAAAATGAAGACTTCACTTTTAAGACTCACTTTTATTATAAATATTTGCCACATTACATATGAATGAATAAATTCATGTAATCTCTATTAAGTCTGACTTTGGCAATTTTTTTTCTTAATTGCGAAAAATTGCGATCTATAGCAGATTTCCATTACTAATTTCATGATTCTAATTCTCTAAATTCTCGAAAACTTAATTTTAACTTCTGATAATAATAGAAAAACTTGAGGAAAAAAAAGTTCACATAATACTGACAGTCGGACAGGCATAAAAATAATTGACACAAATCCTTTAATTTTTCTGGGTTTCCCAAAAAATTTGCCCAAACTATAAATATTAAAATAAATTGAGGGTAAAAAAAAGAAAATTGTTATGTACTTGTATTTTAATTTTGAACAAGGATATATAAAAAAAAACTTATTTTCAAATATATTTTCAAAATCGAAAATATACTTCAATTTCAGGATAAAATTCAATATTACATATAAATATTTTATTTTTCGGTCCAACAGAAATTTAAAAAAAAAAATTACAATATTTTTTTTTTTTTTTTATATTTCTCCCAGAAGCAATGAAGCCAAAAGAAATATAAAAGCTCATATGTGATTATTGGTTTTCTCATTTTTATATATTTTTATTAGTAAGGATGATAATTTCTAAAGAACATTTTATTTTATTTTTTTTTTTCATTTTACCAACAACACAAAAAATTGTAAAGGACTTTGTAATCGATCATTGAATAATACGTTTGGGAAATATGTATTTTCGATAAGCTTGGTAATTTATTCCATATAATCACATTATTATATAAAAAAAATTTTTTCAACGAAATTCAATAGTATTATTATTTATTTTATTTTCGTATATATTTATATATATCCTGAATATCCTTTTGTGCAGAGGATAAAGAAGGACAAATTTTCTTTTGTAATATGTAGAAAGATATAATATTAAAAAAATTATTATTATAACATATATCCTTCTTATAAGTACAGATATGTAAAAAAAAAATAGATTATCAATGATAAATGAATTCCATAATCAAAAAAAAAAAATTTCCTTTTAAAAATTTTTAATAAAAAAAAAATTCAATTTTCAAATTTATAAAAATAATTACAAAAAAAAACTTTAAAATTTCAAAGTCCTTTAATTATCATTTTAACATTTAACGCAATGAAAAATGTAATACTACATCAACGTAAAGTTTTCTATATACAATTTTAATTTTTCTACTGCAGTGATTTTCTTAATGGATTGAAAATTTGGGTTAGTAAAGTAATTTGGCAAAAAAATAAAAAGGATAAATTTTTTTTTAGAAATATTTTTGGGACAATGAAAAGTTGAAAATATTTTATTTGAACAACGAAAATATTATTTATTTAAGCTAATTTTATTTTTCATTATTTCTGGGATGTTCTTAGCCTAAATTTGAAAGCTTATGACATAAATTTTAAGGATTCTATGATATTTTTTTTTCTGCATTGTTTCCAAACACAAAAAAAATTATGAATTATTATTGTTACCGTATGAAATCTTATAGAGCCAAAAAAATTAATTGATTTTAAATTCGTTTTTTGGGGGGTTTGTGGATAACTGATTTAAATTTGAGTAATTCAAATAAACAAATTTCAATATTTCAAATATTTATTATAATCAAGGAAACAAATTATAATTAGCAAATATTTTAAATTTACTTTGTCCTTTTTTCAAATTGACATTTACCTCTGTAGTCATTTTTTCAATTGAACTTGACTAAATATTAGGAAATTAATGAACATCATTACAAAAAGAACAAATTAGCAAATGTAATTTTGGAAAAAATTAATTTTAATTGTAAAAATATCATTTTGATCTAAAAATTTCTAATATTCAATAATTATGAATATTTATTTAAAAATATTATAAATTAATATTACCAAATTTTACACAATATTCTTACAAAATCATTTTTAAATTTTTTTTTTAACTTGTCAAATTCTTTAAATTATATTAATATTTTTTTTATTATTTTCCATTTTCTTTTTTTTTTTGTTCAAAAAAATGATCGATTAGACTTAATATAAATTAATATAAAAATCATTTATCTATATCAATTTTTTAAGATTTTTCCATTTCCCCCCCTCTCTGAATCACAATAAAGAAAAAGTTTTTTAATATTACATCAAGAAAATATCAAAATGTCTACTAACCAAAATTCCATTTAATTTTTATTATAAATTTTTCCATTTTTTTATTATTATTTTTTTTGTAATTTTTATTCCTTTATTCCGTTTGGTTATGTCCTGGAACAAGTTTTTTTTATTGTTTTTTCCTCATTTTTTTTTTGGTGACAGTACCAAACACTTTCAGAGAATCGAGAGGTATACATATAAAAAAATTATTGTTTTCGACATTTTGAAATATTGTTTGAATTAATTATACTACCAACAACGAAAAATAAAAATTTTGTTATATATATACCAAAGTTTTTGTAAGTAGGAAGAAACAGAGGGTCCCATAGCACAGTCAGAATGTTTGGACAAAAAAAAAAGGCTAAATGTAATGCTTTTTTTTTTGTATGTTTTTGAAATTGGATTAATTTTTTATAAGGGAATTTATTGACATTTGAAAAAAAAAATGGAAAATTAATTGATTTTTGTTTTTTGTTTCTAGCTAAAATAAGGAAAATTTATAAATAATAGGAAAATATTTTTGATATTTTTTTTAAGTTAGAAAAAAAAAAAATAGATTACGTATAATTTGACATTATAAATATTTTTAAAAGTCAACCATAAAATGACTAATGAAATGTTAGAAAATATTTCATAAATTTCTTTCATTTATTTCCCTGCAAAATTTAAATATTAAATTTCTGAAATTCGTTTTGTTCAATTAGACAACATTTTTGATATTATATAATTTATTTACATATACATGAAATATGAAAATTTTATTCTATTCAACATTTTCTAATGGTGATATTTTTTTATAAATTATTTATTTACATTTTAATTAAAATTTTATATATTATATATATTTTATATTCTTTTGGTTTTAATGTCAACGTACTAATTAAATCCACCTATCTACTTAGCATAACATTTTATTTTACTATTAAAAATATTATATTAAATTTACATAAATAGAATTTTGAATATAAATAATAATTATCTTATTTCAACGTTGGGTAAATTTGACAATTTTAATGTTGTTAGGTTTACATCATATAATTATGTTGCTAACATAAATAATACTTTTGTTTTTAATTATATAAATATATATATAATATTTTTGTTTAGTTTCATGATAAATAATGATTTATGTAATTCAAATTAGTTTTATATTTGGAATTAATTAATAAAGTTCGTACTTTTCCAAATCAGATTAATATTTTTTCAATGAGTTCATTTTTATTTTCGTAAAAGTTAAATTTGTTTGTCAAAATGTCAACTTGAATTATTGTAAAAAATCAAATTTAAATTGCAAAAAAAAAAATCAATTTGAATTGAAAAACGACAAATTTAAATTGAAAATCATATTTAAATTGTACATAAATAAATTTGTAAATAATATTCAACGATAAAACTAGAAAATAAAAAATTAATTATATTAAAAAGGATATTTAGTCATTTCCTGGATAAATATCCTTTTAAACAAAACCATATTTGTCAAATTATGCCCATAATTTGATTATATTTCTTGTAGAAAATTATATATTTTATTTTATATTTCAAGAAATTCGTTGGATTAAAATGATAAAAGGATAATAATTGCCTTTAAATTCAACATTAAAATTCAATATGCTATCTACTATATAAAAACAATTTGATATGTCCAAAATTTAATATGAAATATTAAATTTTAATTTATATAAAATAAATCAAAACAGAAAAATCCTTTAAAATAAAATTTATTTGACTAAAAGTTCTTACTTAATTTTAATATGCAAAACGAGTTCATACATAAATTATATACCACAAAAGTTTTTTAATTTATATTTATCATATAACTTGACTTATTTACCAGTTTATAAAATCATTTATATTTTTATTATTCAATTTCAAAAATATTGCCTAAATACTAGGCGTAAAGCAAAACAAAAACAAAAAAACAAAAATGATTTAATTTATTATAAGCTGAAACCAAAATCCTCTAATAAAAAATCACTTTGTCTGATGGAAATATAATAATGAAAATTATGGAAAAATCTGTACACCACCAAAAAAAAAAATGCTTTAGAATTCTTTTGGCATATTCTATACTAAAAATTTCATATATGTTTGAAAATTTGGTTAGAGTGGGTGTGAGATATATTTCATAATTTCAAGGACAATGAACAATTTATAAATTTAAATTTGTTGTCAGGATATATATAAAGTCTATATAGTTAATATAAAACGGAAATTGTCATTACTCAATTTTTTGTTTGTTTGTTCATAAATTAAATTTTAATCAGGATTATGTTGCCGGCTGTTTGATTACGCTTCATTGCCTCATCCTCGTGTTTATTTGGACGAAAAACTGCGATAATTTCCATATTTTTTTTTTTTTTAGTAATTTCGTGTAAGAATTAATTGTAAAGCACTTGATGTATTTCAAAATAATTAAAATGGGATCATTGAAAGTATATTGTAATAAAAACGATGCTCATTTTTAAAGTTACATAAAAAAATATTGCGTTAGTTGATTTGGTTTACAATTTATGCAACGAGTTTATTAAAATATTAACTACACAAATATTCATTATTGCTTTCAGGTAAATTTACGAAAAAAATACAATATTTTCACTTCTATACTTTATGCTGACTTTTAACCCTTGTTGTAAAATATTATTTTGTGTCTGTTACCATAAGTTGATCATAAAATTTTGTTTGTAACATTTTTTTTTTTCAATAAAAAAAAACCATATTTTTTTATTAAAATTATTATACAAACACAAATTTTAATCATAAAATTTATTTTTTTTAATAATACACCTAAAAATATGCTACATAATAAAAAACATGAAATTTTGTCTGGAAAGTTTTTTTATAAAGCCCAATTTTTCTTATGTACACATATTTTTCAACTCTTGATTAAATAAATTCCATGACTAAAAAAAAAAAAATTAGAATTTAAATGAAAATGAAAATATAAAGAAAATTCCTTTAGAAATATTTTTCGGTCTATTCAAAAAAAATAAAATATATATTTACATTTTAATTTAATTTACTTTGATGTAATTAGCATGTAACCACAATTAATCGTAATTATTTATAATATTATTTTTACTTGGGAATATATTTTCTGAAGGCATCACGTCAAAATAAAAGTATTCCAAAACATTAACTAATAACCAGAAATCTAAAGAGAGATAACCTTTTAGTCCTTTTTATGGTATTAAAAACAAAAATTAACTTTTTTTACGTAATTGTACCCAAAACTAAAAACAAGAAAACTTAATGGAATAAAATCTAGAATTAGATAAAACAGGAAGTATAAATGGAATTTTACCTATCTCCGTGGTGTTATTTGTGTTGTGTACCAATTGTTTTAGATAGACACGCATGTGAGTGTTCATAATGATGAAATAATAAATATTATGTATAATGTAAATTAACGTAAAAACTAAGTTACCTAAATATGTACATTCATATATCGTCACTATAATAGTAAATGGTTAAATATCCTTTTTGTGATATATGAGAAGATGATTTTTCCTGAGTTTATTAACAAAAGGAATGGTTTTTTTTAGTAAATTAAGGATTAAGGACAGTGCTAGGTAAACGTCAAACATTTTCAATATATATATAAGAAATTTAATGAAAACATACAAAATTCTAGAGCTTCTATAAGCTGCAGTCAAGTTACAGCAGTGTTGAAAATTGAATGACAAATCTAAAGAAATAAGTAGTCAAAAAGTTTCGAAATTAAATGTCTTATTGAATATGAATTCAATTATTAACATTACAAATTATGCTAGCATTGAGCATGTCCATTTAATTGTTGGCATATAAACTGAGGTCTAAGCAATATTTCATATAACAAGATAAATTAGAAATTTGTAAATTTGATATTACAGAGAACTGTGACAATTTTCTGTCAATGCTTTCTCAAAATTCAGTAAGATTGTTCAGTAAGACATGTATAGCTGCCACCATTTCTGTGCTTTTTACTTAAAATTTACTAAATGCCAGTAACAAATTATTGAATAAGATCAAACTAAAGGTGACTATAAATAAATAATAGTACAACTAAAAGGATAATCAGAATATATTATAATAAATATATGTACATATAAATATATCCTAGATTTTTTATATGAAATATTATACGTGAGGTTTTCGATAAATTGTTATCCATCCAATATTTGTTCTTTTTTTTATTGTAGATGAAGGATTAGGCCGACTTCGACTTTAATTTTATTTACATTTTATATTTACATTTTTCTTACATATATAGAGCTATGGGAAATAAGGATAATGAATAAAACTTTATTTACGAAAATTCTTAGAAATTAGTTTTCATGAATAAAATGAAAAAAAAAAAAAAAATCCAAATAAATAGATTTTATTATGTTATTGATTAGGTATAGGATAAATTCTACAGGGAATTATTGGAATTTAGATATCCGGTTTAATAAAAACGGATATTGTATATATGTACTTATATAAGTTTTCACCGGAAGAATAGAATAATTTTCATTTTTGTTTTCATTTATTTTATATAAATTGAGGTTTTTGTTTTAATTATAATTAAGGTTAGTTTTTTTTTTTTGATTAAAAATTAATTTTACCTTATATAATTATGAATAAAAGAGACAACATTTTATTTATGTTTTATCATTTATATTTGTGGTGTGGTAAAGTGGCAAGCTAATTGATTTGCTTTTATCATAAAAATTATTCTATTATTTTATTCATGTATATATTATTCAGGATCGCAGATTAAAACTTTTGGTAGTTGATTATTTTTTTTGTAAAGGTTTGAGATTGTTTTTTTTCCAAATGGTTGATTTATTTTAAATAGTTCTCTCTATATTTTTTTGTATATTAAAGAAATGTTTAATCATAATTTTTTTGGGGATGAAAAATTGTCATTATACAAAATAATATATTAATATAAATTAGATTGTCATAATTAAAATTTCTATACCATATTTTCATTTTGTTTATATTAAGTAGATTTCTTTTAAAGTTGATTTATACTGCGCCGTGCAGCCAATTAGAAACGATGTCTTAATGTTTCGTAATGTCCGAAAATTATATTTTCCTATCAATGTACAGAACAAAACTTTAGAAAAATATTATGTCTTTGAATGTTATCTAAAAAGAAAAAGTCTTATTAGTACATTGATAGTAAAATATAATTTATAGTAACTATAGTAACTATAGTAACTTAATTTATAGTAACTATTAAAATTTTCACATTCTACATTAAGTTTCTTTTAAAATAAAATTTAAGTAATTTTCTATTTTTCTTTTAATTAAAATTTCAATATTTTCCTACACTAAATTTGATTTTTCTACAATTTAGTTTGAACAATTTTCTCCTCAAAATTTTAAAAATTTCTTACACTATATTATTTCGTAATACGGTATATCGTCGATATTATAATCTGGGCATGAATCATCATGAGAGACAATTCCGACAGTCGTGTATCTTTAAATATGGGATTTAAGATCACATGGAGACGACAATCGTCACATTCTGTCAAAATTATAATGTGTACTATCGTCTGTCGTAATTTTTCACGACACTTTAATCAATCGTGTCGTGTTCTTATGATTCATACCCAGTATTGTTTAGTTAGACACAAAAATTTCAAGTGTTAACTGACAAAATTTTAACTTCTTAATGTCTATATTCACAGTAGATAGAAGTTATGTATGAAACAAGTAATTATTTCAGTAGCTAGAATCATGATTTCATAAATATACAAGGTTCAAATATATTTGGATATAAATTATGTATATTTATGATAATAATTTGATTATATATTGTATCTGAAAATTATTTAAATTAAAATAATTATGATTAAAATTATAAATTTAAGTTTTTAAAGAAATCATAGAAATTCACTTCAAAATTAAGCATTAATAGTAAAATAAAAATTATAACTCAATGTACTCAAAATAGACAAGCACTAAGCTCGCGGATGTATCTATTTCTATATTTACTCAAATAATAATAATTTACCAAAATTCCAACAAATATACAAACAGAAATTATATCTACATAAATGAAAATTATACTTTTACTGTAATGAATTTAAAATATATAATCATATACCACAAACATTTGTCATAAATAGAAAAATAAATAAAAATATTAATTTTTTTTCTTCTTCTTTTTACTCTTGTGAAAATTCCATTTATATATTTCTTTTTTTTTTTTTTTGTGTGTTAAACCATAAAATAATATTTTATATATAATTTTTTTTAAGAAATACTGAAAAATTTATTACAACAGATTCAAAAATTCAACACAGAATATTAATAATGTACTATACTATATATTATATTATTTTCTACAACAAAACAACACAACAAAAAAAGGATCTTTTACTCTTATATATAAATACTTTATTTCTGGGTACTAAATAAAGTACAAATTCATAAACATCCTGAATTTTACAACAACACAAAGAAAAAGGAGAAAATTGTTTAACTAATCGATCAAATTTAACAACAACAACAACAAAAAATCTTCTTATAACATCTTTTTTTTTGTTGTTGTGCGTGTCGTCGTGTACGTTTTTTTTTTTTTTGTTATGTTGTCAAAAATTTCATTTCAAGTGAAGAAAAAATGAAAAAAAAAAAAAATGTTGCGCCTTTACTTAAAAATAAAAAAGAAATCCTGATTGTACTTCAATAGAAATTTTACCTGACAAAAAATATATACACCACGACGACGGTAAAATTTGTGTATATATATATTTAATGGAAAAGAGAATTATATATTAAATAAAAATAATAATAATATTAATATATGCAAACAGGCACCTCTAGGTATATAATACATATATGTTTAGTATACTTTATTTCATCCTTTTATTCTTTTAATACTTTTTTTTTTATTCAAAAAAAATGAAAAAAACGAAAAATCCAACCCATGACATCCTAAATAGCTAAACGTACGTACCATTACAATTTCCATATTTATATTTAGGCGTTTACTTAACAAAAAAATATATATATGTATTTTTTATATATATATCACATTTTAGGG
Source organism: Empis stercorea (assembly GCA_949752835.1). Classification (NCBI taxonomy): domain Eukaryota; kingdom Metazoa; phylum Arthropoda; class Insecta; order Diptera; family Empididae; genus Empis; species Empis stercorea. The sequence continues at coordinate 8,498,964 of OX457087.1, forward strand.
AAAAGTTTATAAGCAGATATCCTTAAATTATATAATACAAGTATATATATATGTATGTATACCATTAATTCCACATCCTTTTTGAAAAATTTTCAATATTACTTAAGGGTATCCTAGAATTTTTTTTTTATTCTTCTTCTGAATCAGAGAGACACAGAGAATAATACAACAATTTTTTTTATTTTCATTTTTTTTTTTTTGGCATAATTTTTATGATAATATTTTTATCCTTAATATGTTTTTTTATACTACATATATAAATATAATAAAGCCTTTAAAAAATATATATAGACGTAAAATTTATGTTAGGAAATTTGAGAATTATACTCCTTATACTATACTAGTATGTACACCATTTTTTTTTTGTTTTAAATTTACTTAAAAATTAGAAATTCTTAAAGTTTTTCTATACAGCTTAAAATATTTCCTTTATATAGTATAAATTAACATTTTCATGCTAATAAATTATATAAGTATTTTTTTTTTTTTTTGACGAAAATCTCTTTTTGTTGTTATTTAATATACACACATATACACACATACACGCATATACAAAAAAAAATAAAATGAAAATTCATTTTCTATTTATATAAATTTTTTTTCGTTTTTTTCGACCTTAACAGGCGGCTTCTTAGAAAAACCATATTTTGATGATGTTAGTCCTCGTAATGTAACAACTGTTGTCGACGAGACAGCAATACTAAAATGTCGTGTTAAAAATAAGGGAAATAGAACGGTAAGTAATATAAATTTTCTTTTTCTTTCTTTTTTTTTTTTAACTATTTACCCACCCTTAATAAGAAAAGGAAAACCACCCTCAACCTATCATCTACACACATCAAAAAGCCTAGTGAAATGAAACATAACTTATGTACAGAAAAAAAAAAAAACGAAAATTTCTATATTTTTTTTGCGACCAACCACAATTTTTCATCATAAAAGAAATAGACTTTTCATCACTTCAAAAAAAAAAAAACAGAAATGTCGTTTTTTCCTTCAAGGATATAAAACGTTTTTAAGGAAGTTGAAAAATATTTTTCATTTAGTTTTTTTTTTTTTGCCCTCAAAGTATAAAAAAAGCAACAATTTTATTTTTTTTATAAGGATCATTAAAAAAATTATTTAAGATATTTATAAATGAAATTTCCACAAAAAAAAAAATTTATTTTAACATTTTTTTTTTTAATATTAATTTATTATCCTGTTACCAATTTCTTATATATTACTTCCGAATTTTAATATATCCACCATTTCCCTCTCTCGTCCTTGGCATAAAAACTATAAACAAAAACCAAAAAAATTCTTGGTACAATTGTTAAAGGACAACAAATTTCTAATAGGAGGGATATAAAAGTAAAAAATATTATAATCATTCTTGATTTGCATAAATTTAGGCGCGTATAGAAAAAAAATAATTTACTTCTTTGTAAATTTAATAGAATGAAAAGTTTTTATAGCAAAAAAAATAAAAAGATGAGAAAAAGTTTTTTGATAACCAATTTTTGGTAATAAGTTTATAATAATTTCTTTGAAAAGTTTTTCTTATAAAAACAAGGATAATTTGTTTTCTTTGTATTTCCTTAATAATCACTACTCGAATTTTAAAAATTTGTTCGTAAATCTCTATTACATTTTTTGGTTTTCTATACGTTCAAGTTTAATGATTTCTTGTTTCTAACCGCGATAAAAAATTAATCGGTAGGACTAATTCTTACCAAAAAGAAAAAAAAAATAACCAATTCTTTTTAAAAAAAAAAAAAATATTACGCGTTTCAGGTATCATGGATGAGAAAACGTGATCTGCATATTTTAACAACAAACATTTATACATATACTGGTGATCAAAGATTTTCTGTTATACATACACCAGAATCTGAGGATTGGGATTTAAAAATTGAGTATTCACAGCCTCGGGATAGTGGAATTTATGAATGTCAAGTAAATACAGAACCAAAAATCAATTTGGCTATTTTATTGGATGTGAAAGGTGAGTTTTTTGTTATTCTGCGAAAAATATTGGAATTTTTTTTTTTTTTATATAATATTTTTTGGTTTTATTTTTCGGTTGTTGTTGTTATTATTTCATATCCTGTGTTGAGATTTTATAACGTTAAGGGAAAAATTTACACATGTCCAAACAAAATAGTATGGACAATAATGTGAATAGAATTTAATAAATGACATTTTTGTCTCTAATATGTTCCATGTCAGGATTTTAGGAGATTAAGAATTTTTTTGTTTTGAAATTGAAAGCTTATTTAGAGCTGTTAGAAATGATTTAACTTTTCAATTTTAAAATTACATTTTCTCTATGGATTTTATAATATTTTTATATTTCAGTGCTTCCAGATCCGAGAGAGAAATATTCTGAAACACGATATTATGATAGTAATGGTAAGAAAATTGAAATTTAACATTAATTAATAAATTCTGTTTGAAACATTATTTTTCAATATAAATTCTGTATTTATTTTTAAACATTGAAATCTGATATTAATTCTATTACAAATTTTAATTAAAATATTAACAATCCTTCAAAATAAAAAAAAAAGGTGAATCAATACGTCAATTATACAAACTAAATAGAAAATTGTATAGGTAGGATAAATATTTAAACAGAAAGAAATAAGAGTATTAATTGTTTTTGTCAATTTATAACAAAATGCGCGGATTTACTTAACCTGTAAATATTCAGAAAAAAAAGGATAATACAAAATATAAAAAAAACAAAAAACAAAATAAGAAATTTTAAATAAAATTTCCTCCCAACATCAAACAAATCAAAAAGGATTAATCCTTTTTTCTGTGAAGTTTATTTATATCTAAATTATTCATAGAACTAAAACAAAGGTATACAAAAAAGCAACTTTTGTGTATTTTGTGTGTACATTAGAATAAAAACATAGCAATAAATAAAATATTTAAATAAAATGAACAGGATGTTCATTTGTAATTTATCAACAAATAAAGTTTTGTAAAGCTTTTGTGCGTTGTCAGTTAGAAGTTAATTGTATGGTTAATTAAAATAAAAAATGATTTGTATATTTTTTTTTCTATTTTGTTGAATAATTAATTGAGATTTAAATATATGTACCACCTAAAGTTATGTAATTATATTTTATAAGTTAATCTTTTTAAAGGGGTTATATGCGGTTCTATTTTAACAGGTAGAGTGCCGTCATATATATTAATAATGCATTCATACGGTGCCGTAGTATGTTATAGCGCGTGGCATAAATTTTTTTATCTTTGTAATCTTTTCGTTTTGCTCCATTTTTTACCTGGCATAAAAAAATATCCTGATTTATTTTTATCAATATAGATTGTTATACCATAATAATATAAACAGTTTAAGCCCACTGGCACTCGAAAAATATGTTTTTTCGATAGTACTATGTGTGTAGCGCCGGCGTCTCACATGGCACTCAACCTGTTAAATCAATGTAAAAAATAATTATCATATTTTATAATTTTCGATTATAATTTATAGAAATTATTAGGATGCGCAAAAGAAATTAATCTTTTTACGATTCAAATTAATCTTTTTGTAAATACTTACATGTAAATACAATTTGATACCGAAATTATATTATTATGTAATTGAAATTGTTTATGCATATATATATTAATTATATTACGCCACTCTCTCATTAAATAAATTTGATTTTCACAATCTCTTACTAGTTAACATGTTAATAGTTACTCTCTAAATCCAAAATGGCTAGAAAGAGGGTAATCATAACTAGATTGTAGCCACTAAGAAATCCGGTCGAATTCTAGTTGAGAAAATATGCCTAGAATTCTAGTAAAAAAATAAACTGGGACACCTAGTAAATTTCTAGTTAAAAAACTAGAATTCTAGACTATATAGCTGGGAACTTAGTTAATTATTTTTTACTTTCTTTGCTTAAAAACACTAGAAATCTGGTAAATTTACTAGTACATCCAGTACATCCTCTCTAAATTATATTTTAAATTTAAATTTATTATTTTTTCTCATCCAACCAACTGGAAAACTAGTGTTAATTTAAGTTAAAAGTACGGAATACTGGGTGATCTATTGTAATGAATCTAGCTAAATCTAGCAAAAATACGAATTTTTTTTTTTACTAGATTTCCCACTTAAAAAGTTTCTTATACGATTCTAGTAAATTGAAAATAACTAGAACTCAATGATATGAGATAGAGTCCCAGTTCAGATAAATAATTTTATAGATTTCAACTAGAAATCTAGATTTTTCAAATTGGATTTTTTTGAATTCTAGGTATAGCAACTGAAAAACTATTTCCCGTTATTACAATTCTCAGTAAAAAAATCTTTAACTAGAAATTAACTCCACATTCTAGCCGTTTTAGAATTATAGAGTACATAACATTTATGGAGAGACATTAATAACAAATGGAATACAAACTGTTAGTTAATAGTTAAACATTTTATATTTTAAAAGTCAAATAATTATCAGCTAACAGTTAGATAAAAGTTAACATTGAAGAAACAAACAATGAACAGTTTGCTTTCAGATATTTTACAATTTTAATTAAAATTTTATAAAATTTAACTAATATTCAGCAATATCTATATATTAAATCTTCTTCAGTTAAAGGTAGACAAGCCATTATCCTATATTAAAAAAATCTGTTAAAATAAAACATATTTAACAGAAAAAATGTTAAATATAATAAATGTTAATGTTAACTAAAGTAATTCAAAATATATTTAATGTCTAAAATTTGTAAATAATTTGCTTTCAATCAGAATCATTATAAATCTCGATAATATATCAAAAATTAATAAAAAACATTTGAACCTTAAATAACCTCAAAATGTCCTTGACATAATTAAATATAAAATTCTATATACTAAAATAAAAAATGAAAAAAAAAAATATGTATGAATGTCAAAATGATTTTAACTACACATTGTTGACATTCTGTCAAAAAATCAAATACATATTCGTTCCTCAATTTTTCTTACTTTTATTAACATTATAAAATCTTGAAAAAAAGAATGAAAATAAAACAATTTTTTGACAGATATTTTTATAAATTTTTTTTTTTTTTAAATATTTTAGGAACCAAAAAGAAAATATACGTTTTTATTCCTCTCCAACTTTTTTCTTCGTTTATCGTCAAATTCAAATATAAACAATAAACTCGTTTTTTTTTTATTACATCTCGTAGATTTGTCTTAAAATATGTTAAACATAAGAAAATGTTAAAACATGAAAAGTTGAAATGCTGTAAGGTAAAAGCAAAAATTTTATACATGTATTTTTTTTTTTTAGAATTTAAATTTGTATTATGCTAAATCAATATACAGAAAAAGTTTTCAATTCAATTTTTTTTTTTTTTTTATTATACATTTAACATTCATATGACATTTTGAAAGAAAAAAATTTAGTTATATATACCATTTACTTACACATCCTTTCACCCTACACAAAAAAAAAAAAAATCTATTACAGTGTAAAAATTTTATTTTATTTTTTTTTTCAATCGTAAAAGATTTTCGCGAAATTCAAAATCATAGTAAAAATAATAAAAATTGAATTATATATAAAAAAGGAAAAGGATTGAAGGTGGTAGTTAAAAAATTTTTTTTTCTTTAAAAAAAAAAAGGATATTTTAACTTTCTCTTAGATCATCGCGTGTATAATAATTTCAAATTTTTTTTTTTTCCTGGTTTAAATATATTCACATTTGTTACTGCCATCACATATATTTCCACCTTTATTTTTTATTACCACTTTAACCAAAAAAAAAAAAAACAAAGATTGAAATAATATAAATTTATAGTTCCTTTTTTTCCAATGTTTTTTTTGGTATGAGCGATAAAAAAAAAATTATAAATGTTTTTTTTACTTTGGTTTATTTATTTATATATATTTATTTTTACTCTAACAAGTAAAAACTCATTAAAAACTTGAAACATTTTGAAAGCTTAAAAAGCATATAAATTGGCTATTATTTTTATATACAATATGATAAAATGTTTTATATATATTTTTTTTACATTTATTTTTACACTTTTAGTTTTTCATTTTACACAACCTTTCAAAAAAAAAAAAACTTAACTTCTTTTTTTTTTTTGGAAAATTAGATTATATATTTGAAAAAAAAAACGGAAATGATGCATGAAAAAAGAAATAATGAAAATTGTGTAAATTAAATCTAAAAACAAAACAAATTCGATAACAATTTTTTATTGAGACACGAACACAAAATCATTTTGATATAATTAGTTTTTAATAAACTTTTTAAATTAAATCAAAAAAGAAAAATGTGGAAGGAAAAACTTTTTTGGTTTTTAAACAAAATTTGTTAAATTAATTTTATGTAATTCTTTTTGATAAAAATTAAAAATATTCTTTTAAAATAGATATTGTTTTTTTTTTGTGTGTGTGGTACAAAATTGATAAACAAAAATTTGCATTTAGAAGGATATTTGAAACGATAAACAAACTACAATAAAACTACTAAAAATTAAAATGAAATTTGATAAAACTTTAGGATTTTTTTTATATTATATAATCCAAAGAAATAAAAAATAAAGAGAGGGTAAAAAATTGTGGACAAAGTTTTTCAAATAAAATTTTAAATTTACAATTCTTTTTATACAATAAAAATTTGTAAAATATAAACATTAAAACTCTATAAAACCACTAAATACGAGTAAAAAAAAAAAAAGATAGATTCAAACTTCAAAAGAAACTTCTTATTTAAGTAGTTTTTTCTTTCGAAATAATGTTAGGTAAAATAGCAACTAAATATATAAAAAATGCCGCGCAGCCGAACTACTGATCAGTAGTTTTATAATTATGGGCTTTTTTAAATTATCTATACTGTAAATGCATATTTTGAGTATATGTTACATGTTACACCCTCTAGTGGCAGAAATTAAAATTATAACAACTGTGATTTTATACTACTACTTTCTACCTTTCATATGCGACATTAAATCTAAATTTTGGGTTTTATTGACTATTGGAAATCGCATTTTAAAAATTAACATTTTATATATTTTAGTATTCAGCGCCTCTAGCGGTATAAATATGGTTTTGAAATATGGTTACTGACATCGTATTCTACTCTTAAATACCTTTCCAACGAGTGGTGAAATTTTTGGTGCACATTTACTATATAAAATTACATTTTTATTCGGAAAAAGATGTTTTGGGAAAATGCTAATAGCGCCGCCTACCGGCCGAATTTTAAAATTCTATCAATTACATCTGGTTCTAAATAAATCAAGCTTTCCATCGGTGGGTCTATCATAAACTTGTGTGTACAGTAACTATGTGAAATAACTGCTTTTTATTGTTTACATCGGATAGACAGACGGACAGACGGACACACGGACGGACGGACAAAAAAGCTTTTAACATAAGTGATTTAAAAGCCCTAAAAATTAAGTTATATTCTAATTCGAAGGTTTTTACTTTATAGATAATACAAATATGTTCTGTTATTGCTAAAATATTGTGAAAAAATATATATTTTTCCAATATGAATATAAATTTATTTATTTGAAAAATATTTATTTATATATTTTTTGTAAATATATTTTGAAAACTTTTTTTCTCAATCAATTTTATTTTTATTTACTATATAAAAATATTATTTATTTACAAATATATATTTTCGAAATAAACAAGTCAAACACTTCAAAAAAAAAAAAAACAGAACTTTTGGAAAAGGTCATAATAAATTTTGTTTGTTGAAAAATATTTATTTATATCAAAATTGACAAAAAAAAAATTAGAATTATTTTTCTAATTATAATGTTTTTGACAGATGTTTGTTATTATGATGTAAATAATATTTTTTCTTCATATTTATTTAAATATTTATTATTTGAAAAGTTACAATATTAATAGTTTTTTTTTGGAAAAAAATGGGTATAAAATGGAAAAACTACTTTTATAGTTCACTAAAGTATCATAAAGCGCATTAGTACTGCATTATTCCTGAACTCCTTCGTAACATCGTTGGGTATAAAGGCTTACGTATATGCAAGCCTAATCAAAGTCTCAAAATTAAATGAATTCATTGCTATTCTTCTACATTGCATATAGTTCCAACCCATAATAGGCATACAATAACTTGTTTATTTTGACTTGTTTATTTGGCACATTAAAATTATTTGTAAAAAAAATGTTATTTAATCATTTCCAAATTTCTGTATGGAAATGGAACTATGAAACTGATCCTAGTTACGTGAGGAAATTTTAAAATTATATAAGGAAAGTACATAAGTTATCGAAATAAACCATAATGTACATTATGGTTTGAAGGTATGATTTATAAATATAAGTTTATTATAATACCATGCTTAAAATTGGTATAAATAATATGTCTATTATAGTTGACCCTTAAGGGGTTAGTAAAATGATAGATGTATCAACGACATTTCGATGTAAATTGAACCTAATATTTTTATATTTGATTTCGAAATTAAATGCAACAATATTTAAAGACTTCGTATAGTTATTTAATTGTTGTCTATACAAATTTGGCTCTTACCTTTCTATGTATATTTAATTGCTGGTACACATTTAAAACTACGTCGATTTCCATTGTTGGGAATCAAACACACGACACTCTATGCCCCATATCAATAGTACACACTAAGCCGCACTGACACTCTTAAAGTGTCACATAATTTAAATATCAACAATTTATAATTATATAACCTAATTAATAATACTTTTTTCTTTAATATTAAAAAAACCAAATTATCATTCCATCATTAAATAATTTTCCAAAAGAAAAACTTACCATTAATCTAAATTTGTTGATTCTTATACTCAATAATTGGAATTTTTTTTCTCCACACAAAAAAAAAATAAATAATAAAAAAAACTGATACACAAACACAAACACAAAATAAAACCCAACCTTAAGTCTTTGTTTCTTTTGTTAATTACTAATTAGATTTTATATTATAGAAATTTATCTTCACTATTTATATAATATTAAGGACATACTTTATCCTAAATATCCTTAATAGGCAAATAATAATCAAATTGAATATAATATAATTAAATATAAGAAAATATTATATACATATTATCTAAATTTTGTCTACTCTTTGGTATATATAAAAAAATTTTCAAACGCCTAGTCTTTAATCCATAAAATTTATATAATATACGCCTATATGTATGTTAATTTTTATATTTTTATTTATATAATATTTCTATATTATTTCTTTACTATAATTACAGCGGCTCGCGCTAAAATCCTTGGTTCAACAGAAGTTTTTGTGAAAAAGGATAGCACAATATCATTAGCATGTTCAGTTAATATTCATGCATCTTCAGTTTTATGGTAATTCCCAATAAGTATATTCATTTTCCCAAAATCTATTTTAATATAGAATTAAATAGAATTTCTTTGCTTAAATATAGATTTTTGCTATACTACAAAAATATTTAATCTATCGAAAATCTTAATTAAGAATAGCTATTTTTTGTATCCTTAATGAGTTTTCGAATAAAATTTTATATTCTAATTATTATTATTATATTTTTCTTTTCATTTTTTTTTTCTGGGGGTGATTTGATTTTTCTATATCGTATGGATTTTATTCCAAAAAAATTTTTAAGGCATCATGGTGCAAAAATTGTCGATTTTGATTCAGCACGGGGTGGTATTAGTTTAGAAACAGAAAAAACCGATTCGGGTACAACTAGCAGATTAATGTTAACAAGAGCATCACTTAAAGATTCGGGTAATTATACATGTGTACCAACTGGATCAGTACCAGCATCAGTACAAGTTCATGTTTTAAATGGTAAGTTTTTAAAATTCCAATTTATACAATAGATTTTCTTTTTTCATGATTTTTTTGGAAATTTGAAATTGTAATTTTCTTATCTGTTTTTACTTTAGTATAATTTGTAAATTTGTTGAATATTTAAAAAATATTTGAAATTATTGGATTACAGAATAGATTAACACAGAAACTAAAAATTAATTAGTTTTCAGTTCAAAAATTAAAAGATAACCAGAAATTTTTACTATATTTACTATTCTAAGTAAATTAAAAAATACGATTATTTAAATTTATAGAATATTTTCCGGGGAAATTGAAATTATATTTCTGTACGATATCATAAAAAAATTAAATTAAAAAGTTAAATATTAAGTATAAATAAATACTCATCTTTTTGGTATATCTACTTAGATCATGCTAGGTTAGGCTATTATCTATATAATAAATTCATTTAATACTTAGTCATTTATTTCCCCTATTTTCATATGTACTAGAACTAGATAATTGACCCCCTTATAAAATTTTACTTCTATCATTAATGTGGTATCCGCTAACCCTTCTTGATATCCTGAATTCGATATCTCCTTCTGCTTAGTGCTGACCAAGCACTCACTATGTAAATGAACTGATAAAATTACATAATACTACCAAGAAATATAGGTACCTAAAATAAATTATCAATATTATAAAGTTAAACTGAGCTTATGCCCCAAGAGCCCATAATTTAATAAGCAAAAGCTTTATATTCGAAACTCAAAATATATAGTAAATAAAATTATCAAAATTCGAATTTTTTATATTAATTTAAATATTTAGGTGAACATCCAGCTGCAATGCAAACAAGTACTGGTGTAATACTACAAAAAAAACATCATCAATTTAATTTAGCAATCATAATAATATTATCAATGAAATCATCATTATTTCACCAGTCAATCATATCACATATTATTTCATTATTAACATTTCTCTTCCAATTGAGATGATTTTAAATATTATCACAAAATAAGAATGAATTTTTAAAATCAAAAATGTAAATTTACAAATTCAGTTAAAAACAAATTTTTTTATCATCAAGAAATTATAAAAAAAAAAATCTATTAATAAAATAAAAAATTTAAAAAAAATTATAACATATTTTTAGGCGTAATAATAAAAATAATTGAAATTTAAAATTGGAAAAGTAAAAATTAAATAAAATGAAACAATAATAAAATAATTAAGAAAAATTCAAAAAAAAAAATTTAAATAAAAATTTAATAACAAAATTTAGTTTCAATTGAAGGGAAAAAAAACTATCATTCACTATGACCTAAAATAAAAATAACATTTCCAAAAAGAGTTGAAAATTTCAAATTATTAAATATAAATAAAAGAAAAATTTTATTCATCTAACCTAGAAAAAATGGAAAAAAACTCCAACAATTTGTAAATAAAAAAAGTAAAAGAAAATATATAGTAAAAAATTTTATTCATAAAAAAAATGTAAATATTAATTTTTTGAAAATCCTTAAAAGGAAAATACTACAAAAAAAAAATATATATTGTAATTAAAAATAAATATTTATATAAAAAAAAAAATGTTTAAAAATTGAAATATGCCAGTAAAAAAAAATGATTTAGATAAATAAAAGTATATATGGAAAATGCATTTACAAGTTGTATGCAAAAAATTTCTCGAATCAAGATTATTCAGTATAAAGAATAGAAAATGACAGGACCATTTTTTTCTATTAAAATGTCCAAAAAGTGTATTTATTTTAATTATTTCAAAATGACACATTAATTTTTTTTCTACATCGTTTATTAAAAGCAATTCCTCACAAATGGTTCATTATTTTTCCATAAAAAGCCTAATTAAATGTTGGTTTGTCATAACTCCCAAGAGATTAAATGTATATTTAACCTCTCAATGATTCAAACAATTATACTAAAATTGAATTGGGGGAAAAAATTTAATAATAATAGAAAACTGAATATTTTTCTTCAACAAACCGCAACAAAAAACACACATTCGAAAAATTTTGAATTGAGTATGTGTTAAATGTTTAAACACTAAATGAAAATTATCCTATTCGTTGTTCCTTTATTTTTTGGTGAGATACACGAAAAAATAATATAATATTAAGACCCAGGGATGTGGATAGTTAAGTTAGTAATACAAGAAAAAAAAAAATGAAAAGTATATAATAAAAATTGATAAAAATCTAAATTTCATATTAAAATACACAAACACATAAAAACGAAATTGTTTACATAGATATAATAGAAAACATATAATAGAAAGGATATAGAATGTGAAATGAAAAAAATTTATTGTACCATGATTATCAAAAAAACAAAAAAAAAGTATGTATAGAAAGGATTCTAATAATATTCACAGACTCCTCAGCGATTGTACTTGTTTATTCAGTTATTTCTGATGTTTTTTTTTTACCCAAGGATTAAAATAATTATTATGTAAATTTTTATAACTACAGAGCAAGAATATATAGTTAGTTTTTCTCTATAATATGTTGATGCGATCTCTTGTAAAAATGTTCATAGTATAAACGATAAAATGCACAAAGTTAAAAATTATTATCTTATATTATTTTTTTTTTTTTGGTATAAAAAAGAAGGCAAGGCAAAAAACAAAAAACTGCAAATTGCACAATTTTGAATGGTGAAATGTGAAAATTTTAAAATTTTATTTTTGTTCTTTTCATTTTTTGTTTTTTTTTTTGTTGTGTTATAGAAAAAGAAATTAAAATAACAAGGACATAAAAAGATAAAATTAGAATACACACAAACACACAACATTTATATACACAGGAAAAAAAAGGACGAAAATTTTAAATAGGATAATAAGAAAGTATATATAAAAAAATGTAAATTATTTTGTTTTAAATTGATAATTTACGTAAAGCAAAAAAAAAATAAAAATAATTTTCATCAAAAAATATAATTTATTTATTTTTATTAAGGTTAATTTTTTTTTTTTTTTCGCTTTTGTAAATTAGATAGTTGGAAAAATGCAATTTATTTTAATTTAAAAATATTTGAAATTTAAATTGGATGAAAATTAAAATGAGAATCTTTATTTTCATTTATATCTTTAATATTTTCATTAAAAATGCAAATTTAAAATATATGAAAAAAAAAAAAACTATTTTAAAGAATTGCATTTTCGAAAAGTTCAATCACCGAAAAATAATTGTCCATTTATGAAAGATATGAAATAAGGGAATTTCAACTTTCCTTGACATATTTGAATATTTAAAGTTAATTAATTTAACTGAATATATACAATATCATAAACGTTTATGATCGCTTAAATAATTCCACAGCAAATATTGTTCTTTTCCTACATTAATAATTATTATTATTATTGAATTTTCAATTTATTTAAATGCTCCGAGAAATATGCAATATTTAAAAATTCTTTCAAAAATTAATTATTAAAAGTTTTTCCAATTATTTCTATCTAGACATGCCTATAATAATTCTTCGATTATAAATTTGGCCTAAAATTATGCAATACAAAAAATTAACTTGAATTATGCATTAAAATTAATTTTTAAAAAAATTTCAAATTATAAAAATTATCCATAAATAAGCATTATTCATTTTTACACAAATATTTCTGTAATACATGCAAAATGAATATCGGATAAATAAAAATCATATTATAAAAAATTTATGTAAATAAATACTAAAAATAATTCCCAGAAAAATCATACATTTTTCTACAATTATTTTTCTGTTGAATAATATTGAACTTTGTAATACAAACAAAAAAAATGAATAAAGAATGTTTTCTACAATTTTACATTCTTATAATTTTTATCTCTAACTTATTGAAAAACTGTTGCACAATCAAACATTTTCCTTTTTTTGAATATTTTAAATTATTATTATATATTTTCTATATTTTTTGCAATATTTCTATTTTCTATTTTATTTCTAACATTTCTCATTATTTTCCTAAGATATTGTTATAAAGAATATTTTAAATAAAATTGATTTTTTTGTGTATAGTATATTTAAATAATCCTTTTTTTCCCAGAAAAAAATCATCCAAGTGTTATTTTTCCAATCACTTATACATTAAAAATTCACTCATACATTAAAAATTTATTATATACACTTTGAAATTTTTCACTTTTTTCAATGTGTATATATTTTTCTAACTTAAAAAAAAAAATAATAATAATTTGCATCCTTTAATAAAATAACATTCGTTTCATCAAATCAAATTCAATAAAACCAATTTTTTTTTTTAAGTTTATCCTGGTGTTAAGAATGTCATATGAAAAATACTTGAATTTTCCTTTCTATATACTATAGTTTATTTTCTTATGCACTTGCTAAGCTTAATTTTTTTTCTTATTTTTCCTTATTCAAAATCAATTTATTCAAAAGGTTGAGAAAAATACTAAAAAAATATTTTTTAGTGAAATTCTATTAAGAATTCAACTCCTTCAGTCAATAACAAACTATATAGAAGCACAAAAAACACTCTTGATTAAGCAAAAACCGCAGGTGCTAACACATTTTTGTTAGACAACAACAACAAAAGGAAAATATATTAGAAGTGAAAATTCGAACATAAAATTTTCTGTATATTTTTTGGTTTTAACAGGAAAAACTTATATACTTTTTATATTTGATTTTATATAATAAATAGAATTATATGAAGTAGAAATATTTCTATAATTTTACAAAGAATTTTAAGGATAAATCCTTTTAAAATTGTGGTATATAAACATAATATTTATAATATAGTTTTAGTTGGTTTGGAAGCATGGAATTTATATAATCTTCTGAGGGTTGAATTTCTATATTCAGACAAATGAGAATAAATTTTAAAACAAAAATCAATTTTAATAATTATATAAATTTAATTTTTATTTGTTATTCCACATTTTCTGGTATACATAAACTGAATTTCTCTATATTTATAATATTTCACCAAAAATTTTGTAAAAAAAAATAAATATTACAAAATTAAAATTTTAAAATTTGTATATAAAAAAAAACATTTTAATTTAGAAATTGAATAAATAAAATTTTTGTAAAAAAAAAAAAACCAAACTTGAAAAATTTCAAATACAAACATAAATTTTTTATTTTCCAACAAAAAAAAAAAGAAAAACTAAATATAATTATATTAGTAAATGAATAATCTAAATCTAAATTTAAATTTAAATATAAAAAAAAAATATATTGTAGAAAATATGCAAAAGAAAAATTAAATAATAAAAAAAAGAAATTGTTTAAAAAAACTGAGATTTTTTAGTTAATAATTTTCATTAATTATTGTTTTAAATGATAATAAAATTATAATTAAGAAAAAAACTTTTAAAATAAAAAAATATTTGAAGAAAAACCAAAAATTAATTACAAAAATTTCTTTGATTATTTTAAAAATGAATAAAACTCTAATTGGTAAGTAAATTTTTTTTAATTATTTTCTTATCTCCAATACCACAACTACAACAACTTTCTCCTTTTTGTTTGTATATCCAATTTATACAAATATTTTTTCATAATTTAACAAACAACAAAAATCATTAAAAATTCTTATTAAATCGATTTTACTCAATTTAAGTTATTTATCAAATTTTTTCCCCCATCCATAAATTTTACCTATAAACTTTAACTCCCTCTTTTTTTATCTAAAAAAAAAACAAAATACCCGTCACACCCATTTATACGCCTTAATGAACCCTCCCACCCACAAAAAAAAAAATGTAAATAAATTAAGTCTAATAATGCGATGATTAATTTAGCTTAACTTCCATATTTAACAATAATTATATATATGAAAAAGAAAATCATACATTAAACAGAAATTCTCATTCCACGTCCTTTTTGTATCATCCTTCGATATATAATGTTCATAATTTTTACATATATTCTTTAAAATATTTTATGGTAATATATGTAAAGTAATATTTCACACCAATACACATAATCTTTTCACCTAATTAAGTCATAAAACTTTTCTGAAAGCCCAAAAAGAATATAAATTTACTTCTTTCTCGTTTCTATATAAAAATGTCATATATGTAAAGTAAGTTAAAAAAAAAATCTTAATTTTCCTTTTAGTAAATTTTCTTAATTTTCCTTTTAATAAATAATAAAACTCTGCAAAAAAATATATAAATTTCTACAAAATATTAAAAAAAATATTCGATTAAAAAAAAAAACGGTGATATGAAAAGTCAATTTTCCAACACACAAAAAAAAATGGATGGAATGAATTGCACCAAGGGGGAAAAGAAATGATAAAATTTTGTGAATTTGTTCCTAAAAAGAAAATAACAAACAAGATTAATTTATTTTTCATTAAAATTGGTATAACATCAAAGTGATTAATTATTCATTGCTTTATAGCTGAAATTTATGTATAAATACACGTACAAGAAAAATGATTTTTTTTTGTTTTGTAAATTTTCTTTTTGTATGGTGATATATAAAACGTAACACACAGGAAGAGAGAAATTTGTTGTTTTTTTACAAAATTACCACAAAATTGAAAACCGCAAACCAGGCACACATCATGGAAAATGGAAATTATTTGTAATACAATTTATTTATTTATTTTTATTTTTTACTTTATTTATTTATTACAGAAACACAAGGACATATTACAACGTGTTATATTATCAAACATTAATATTTATATTTTAACCAAATAAACAAAAGGAAAAATACTTTTGAAAAAATATATTTGAAGAGTGCAATGATACAAGAAAAATTTAATTTAAATAACGAAAAAAAAAATTTTGTGGAATGAAAATAATATTTAAAAGATTTTTTTTTGTTTCAAGCATGGAAAATTTTTAATTTTCATAATTTATATTCCAATGATGTACAGCAAAAAACAAAAACAATTAAAGTATAATTTATATAAAATATTTTTATTAATATAAAAAATAAATTTCATATTCATATAACATACCATAAATAACATACCATGCTAATTTTATGTAGGCTGTTATTTCAATCGAAATTTGAGGAATTGGTAAATTATTTTATTTTTGTTGGTAAAGTATAAAATAATGTTATTATTTTAAATTAAACTCTTATGAATTTTTAATGTTTATTTTAATATAAATATAAAATTATATCAACATAAATATTATTATTATATAATTCTTTGAAAATATTTGTAAATATATTAAAATTTGTTAATAATTTAATTAGTAGATTAAAAATAAATTTAAAGAAATTTACAAAAATTTATAAAATTTATTTGTATTAAATTTTTACCCAAAGATTTTGTATATAAAATTAGTAGAAAATATTTTTCGCAATTATTATGGTAAAATTCAGACAAATGATTGATCAATGCTACATAATTTAATAAATCGCTCAGAAGCCAATGTGATTAAAAACATAAATCGGAGAAAATCAATGATTTTAAAATATTAATTTTAAGAATTTCTTTGGATGAATTATTTGATCAAAAAGGATGTAAAGTATTTTTGAAGGTGTAGGTTATACAACTGAACAAGCTTCAAAATGATAAACACGATATGTATATATACATATTTTTATATAAAAAAAA
The DNA here is from genome assembly GCA_949752835.1 of Empis stercorea. Taxonomy (NCBI): domain Eukaryota; kingdom Metazoa; phylum Arthropoda; class Insecta; order Diptera; family Empididae; genus Empis; species Empis stercorea. The sequence goes on from OX457087.1 coordinate 8,516,300, forward strand.
GCGAAATTACAAAAATGGACTTAATCACATTGGCTTCTGAGCGGCTCATATCACAAATGGAGAAAAAAATATGCAACCATAGTTGTTACTTAATTCACTCAAATACTATGTTTGAATTTAAATTTAAATGGAGTATATACCCTTACCCTTAATGACCACAATTTATCTATTGATTTCCAGCCTTATACTTATTACAGATCATTTATTATATCTTTGAGTTTTACTATAATATTTTAACCATATTCACCACTAAATCATATAAATAAACAGAAAACACACTTAGATTATTTATAAATGAAAAACCACAATTTTAAAACCAATTTAAATAAAACCAAATATTAAAATTTATTTATATATAATATATAATTTAAATTATATGTGTATTTGTATATATTTAATATTATGGTCATTTTCAATTAAATCTTTTTAAATTAATATTTATATATAATTTAAATCATAAAACAAAAACAAAAAATTAAATTAAAGCAAATTTTTAAATAAATTTAGTGAATATTTTTCGATCATCATTTAAATTTCAAATTATTTTATAAAATATTATTATTTTCCAAAAAGCCAGAATTCGCAATTATTATTAATTTATTTTATACCAAAACTGAATAATAGTTTCAACATAACATACAAAGCTATAATATCCAAGAGCGCCAAAAGCTTTTACAACAACGTTCAAAAAATGTTTGTAAATATTTTTGATTATATATTTCATTTTTTATAAAACAATTTTTTTATAATTAAATTCGATAAAAAAAATAATAAAGTTTTTTTATGATAATTATATTGAAAAATATATTTGCATAAATAAAAAATTATTAAAAAATATTTATTTTTTTATAAATATAATTAACGTAAAATAATTATTATAGAATATCAAATTCAATATTTTGCCCCAAGTTCACGATATAATTTGACAAACAAAATCAATTCTATAAATATATATTTAGATATACATAGACAATCATTTTACATTTGTAATTTCAATTTAAAATATACATTTAGGAAAATATGTTTATAAAAAAATTTAATTATTTTATAATTTTGAGTTCAATTTTTTTTATTACAATTCAATTTCATTTTTCAGAGAAAATTATTGGCAAAAAAAAATTATTTAAAAAAAATATTTATAAATAAATTTTGTTAAAAAAATAAAATACATATACGGAAAAAAAACAACAATACAGAAAATTTTATTTTAAAGTAATTTCAATAATGCCTAAAGATATGCTTTCATACCACAAACAGAAAATAAAAAACAACAAAAATTATTGTTAGTATAAATAAAATCATTTACAATTAAAATATATTTTTAATATAATTATTATAAAAAACGAAATTCTTTAGTAAATATTTAATTTGTGAAAATATTTGTGTTCAATAAATATACCAAAATATTTATTCAATCTTTTCCACTTCGCAAAATAAAATCCCTGTACGCTTTAAAAAATAAATTTAAAATTAAAGTTTTTTTTTTTGAGTAAAGTTCACTATTATACATTTTTCAAATCACGTACAAACTTACTAAAATATTTCAACACAAAATAATATTAATAATATCAAGTAAAACCTTTTTCTTTAAAATTAAATAAATAGTATATATATAAATTGAAAATATACTTACTTGAATTTATATTATTCAAAATAATATTCTTATCCAATCAATCAAAATATAATTTTTTGTCTATTGACTTTTCTATATAAAAATTCTACTTTTTCCTCAAAATATTCAAAAAATAAAATTCTAAAATATTTACTATTTTTTTTTAAAAAATAAAATATTGCTCAAAAATATTATATTCTCTGTCAAAAAATATAATTTCTAATCTACATCACAAAAAAAGACTGTATATACTACACACAAAACCAAAATTCAATATTTCAAATCAAAAATAATAAAAAAAAAAAAATATATTTTGATCTTATCTTTTTATACTTTAAATCATACCAAAAATCAATTCAAAGAGAATTTTATCATAAATTGGAAAATTTACAACACACCAAATATACTATAATACATCCTTTTCTTTTGGAAGTAAATTTATTAAAATTCAATAAAACTCTTATTACCAATATAAAGTTTAATGTATAATATAAAAATTGTAACCCAGGTAAAAAAAACACACACACACACTAACACGTTCTGTAATAAAATGTCAATAAATTGTGTAAAATTCAACACAGAAAACCCCACTCCCCCAATTCCAATTTACAAGAAATATATATAATATATTATTCTATACATTAAATAAATACTGAAAATTTTCACAATTCAATTTTATTACCCAAACGTATAAAATGCATAAATTTTTTTTTTTTTTTTTACTATAATAATTTTTGAAGCAATAGAGAATTCGTTTAACAAAAAATAAAAAAAAAAGGATATATGAGGACGAAACAAGAGTATAAAAAAAATATATATATGTATTTATATATTAGAGAAAATGAAAAACTTGGTATAGAAATCAATCGTGAATGACTTATACACTATACACACATTAAATGCCATCATTTTCTTTACTTTTAAGTGAACTTTTTTGTGAACAGAAAAAAATGAGAAAAAACCTCGTTCCTTATCCTAGTAGTATGTTGTCAGTAACAAATCGAATTAGGTAATTGTGTGATATGGAAATTTTGTGTTAGGAATATATGAGAGTGTAAAATTTCTAAGTAAGTATGAATTATTTTTTTTTTTACATATATGGTACATATAGTTCAAAAGTTCGTCATCATTATGTCTTTTAACATTTTTTATGTGAGTTCAAAATCTTACCATGTTTTTTTATTACATTTTTGAACTTTTCGATATTCATTAGCATAATATAATAGTATACCACGTACAATATATAATAATGAAATATTATAGGCAAAATGGGAAAAGTCACACAAAATTGTACAAGACTCTTTGGTATATACTACTATATTTTTTTAAATACATTTAGAATTTAGAGAATGTTTAGTAGGTAAATCTTTTGTTAAAAGATAAATTGGATAATCAGTTTAATGTATATCTTTTTTTTTTAGAAACATGGAAATGATTCAATATAGGCCAAAGGAAAAGTGATTCTAGTCGAATGAAAATGTATTCTCATAAATTATAAGTTTGTGAATTTTTTTTTATTATAGAAATGACAAAAGTTTTTAAAGAAGTGAAAAATATTATATAGAAAAATTTTTTTAGATAAAAAATAATATATCAAATAAAGAGAAATTTGGGAAAATAATCTTTAAGAAATTTCAATTTTTTATTTAAAATAAAAAAAAACAACGATATTTTCATTTAAATTGATTACTAAAAAAACAAAAAACGTTATTATATGAAATTAGTATACGAATCACCAAAAGTTTTATACACAAATTCAAATTAATTTTACTAATTTATATACTTTTATCTTTCAACTAAAAAATTACAATAAATAAATTTATCTCTAAATTTGTGAAACATTTTTATGATAACAAAAAAATTTTATTATTTCCTTTTTGAAATGTTTTATGGTTAAAAATCATAAAATATTATGATTTCCGATAGTATATAATAAAAAATAATAATATACCTTTAATTGTTCAACAAAATTTTAAATGGCCATTAAACACGTCAACAAATTTATATATTTAAAATAATAATTATATTACTTAAAAATTTTGTATCATAAAACTTATATATTAAATATATAATACTTATATAATGATAATCAGTAAATATCCTTGTATTTATTTTTTTCTAACATCACATAAACATATGTTTAACAAGGATAAAATAATATTACAGAAAATATTTTAGAAGCTCTCCTATCATAAAAGGATTTAATATTATATAAATTTTAATCCTTAAAATTAAAATCTGTTTATGTTTTAATTTTTTTTATATATTATATATTATTATATAGACAAATAAAATTTAAACAGTAGACCTACAAAAGGATAAGCATTAAATTTTAGAGCTTTTAGTTAGAGTATAGAATTTTTATATAAAAAAATAATAATAATATTTTTTTTATAAGTATATTTTAATATAATAACAATTAATTATTGAATAATTAAGAGAATTATATTTAATTATTCAAAAAAAAAAAAAAAAGGATATTACAAAAATTATTTTAATCTGTATAAAACAAATATTGTTTTAATAAACTTTTTATTTTACAGGACACGTATAACGGAAATGAAAAAGGGAAATATTCATTTTTTTTATATATATAATTATTTAGTTAATATATAAACTAATGAGTAAAATATAAAAATTTTTGTCTAAATTTTATTAAACTTTTTCGTATATGAATACTGTGTTTTTTTGTTTTGTATACCAGGGCAAAAAAAAATTAGTTTTACATGATTTTAAATTTCATTTTTGGGGAACATAAAACTTTCCAGACAGTTTAAAAAATATATATTTAATTCTCAGATAAATTTTTTTAAAATATTAAAATTTAATCTGGATTAAATGATTTTTGGTATAATATTGGTATATAAAGATTTTATGACGAAAAGGATATGTTTTAAAAAATTAGTTAAATCAAATACCGTACATAAATATGGATATTTCAAGAGCAAAGATATAATTTTATTCTGTTAATTTGTGCTTAATATAAGATATTAAAATTGAAGTTATTGAAATGAGTTATTTTAGTAGTTGAACATTTTGAATCATGTTTGCAGACCAAAACAATATTAAGCTGAAGAGAAAAATTGAAATCGTGAGATTAATTTTAGAAACTGCCAAATATACTATAGTTAATATTTTGCATAGATCATTTTTCAAACTACTGAGAATGTTTTTGCGCTGATGGATGGGAAATTGATATATCAAGGAGCTAATTGAATACCAAAAACAGTAGTAATAAGGGAAAGTAGCGCAAACATTTAGATGTCATATTAAACATACATAAAAATGTAACTAAAATATGACCTCTGCGAGAAATCATCAATTAATTCAAATTCTAAAAATATGCGACTCTGAAACAAATTTTATATAAGTGGGTTCTATATTTCAATGCTATTTTTTTACAGAATTTAATTTAATAGCTACGTTCCTTTTGGCTGCCAGGAGTAGAAAAGAGTAGGTAGGAGTAGGTAGGAGTAGTTACTCCTACTCCTCGCTATATAAAGGAGTAGTTCCCAGGCGTAGTTGGGAGTAATTACGCACAATTTTTCCTATAGACTTATTTTAGTTCCAGAAAATCTGAAAGATGGCTTAAAGGATTTTAAGGTTATGAAATTTGGATTTGTATACCAATTTTTGATAGTTAAATTTTTTTATTTTTTTATAATATTTTTTTTTCTAGGCATACTAATTTTATATAATTTTCTATCATATGTTGCTGTGTTATATGATACAAAATTTGCGTTCCATTCAAAAATTACTCCTATCTACTCCTACCTACTCTTTTCTACTCCTGGTAGCCAAAAGAAACGTAGCTATTATAAACAGAAATATTTAATAAAAAATACTTTAAAATAAAAAAAAAATACTTTTTCCACTTATCATAAATTCAATATTTTTTATAAAATCACATTTTCCAAATAAAATGTAAATTCATATTTCTGAAAATTAAAAATTCATTCTAAATTTGAACATCCAGGATATCATATATAAATTCAAAATTTACTATCAAAAACTAAAATAAAAAAGGAAATTTTTTTAAAAAATTAAATAAAAATTAGTAAATTTAAAGAAAAATCTGATTAAATTCAATCAAATTAACTAATTAAAGGAAGTCGATCACAGAAAACAATTAGGAAATTTATTTGTATTTAGTAAAAAAAAAATCGATTCAAATAACTATTTTAACATTTTGGAAAAATAATTTTACATTTTTCGAATTTTAATTTTTGTGTATCAAAGAAAAGAAAAAACTAACAAGTTAGTTGAATCAGAATGTCTTGTGGTGGCTGTGCTCCATGTTTTGGGGTAAAGAATTAATAATTTTAAAATTAAATTCACTTTAAATATTAATTTCTTTGTGAAAATATATATATATATATAGTGTCCTCGTCCAATTGCTAATCGTGTTGAAGCTAAATATTTTGTACCATCAATGGGTTGTGGTAGTGGTGGCTGCTGTAAATCAGGTGGCAGTTCATTTGCCTGTAAGTAAAATTAATTAAATAAATATATAATTATGAAAATATTAATTGGTGTGGAAATATTTTATTTAGGTTCTCATTCACGTTTAAGACCAGGAACAGGACCATGTCAATATCCATGTATTTGTAAAGCACATTGTTATAATACGACACCATGTCAGAAAGCATGTAGTTTTTAAACTGGAAACATGAAAAGTTGATTAGTCAAATAAAAATACTAATCATAATTGGAACAAAATATGATGACTTAAGTATTTTGGAAATCATATTTAAAAAATGGTAAATTTTAATTAATTATTTTATCAATTTTTTTAAATTTATTAAATATTTTTTAATGAATTAATTAATTTTTAGGCTATGAAAGACTAAGACGGTATGGAAAGACATTTTTTTTAAAAAAGTATAGATTCGAAATACAAAATAGTCAAAGATTTCGGACTTATATTTTTCTACATTTAAGCTGCATGTAACTTTGTTAAAACTTACAAAAAAAATTTAAAACTATCAAAAAGTTTTTAATTCTAAATTTTTTTTTATAGTTAATAAAAATACATAATTTTTTTTTTCAATAATATTTCATTGTTTTTATTATTATTTAAGTAAATTTTATATTTTATAGAGAGATTAATTTTAAATTTCAATTAATTTTAATTGAAGTAAACAAATTTCAAAAATATTTGAATTATGAAAAAATATTACACAAAAATTAACAATTCTACTATTGAAATTGTGGAAAAAAAATTGTAGAAAATTGGAACAATCAATTCAAATACAAATACAAAAAAATATATAACAAACTTCAAATACAAATATGTACAATTTTCGCTGGGCGACATCGCTCTAAGTTAACACAATCGGAGCGTCCACGAAATATTGAATTTTTCCCACAAATTGCTTTCTTATTAATAAAAAATATTAATTTTTTATCAAAGTCACCCGAAATTTATAAAAACGATAAAATTGGAAATAGATTCTAAATCGACGACAACGACAATGACGCTATACGCCAACGCCGTGATTGTGCGAGCAGCATGATTTATGTATATTTCTAATTTGGCAGGCGTTTGTCGTGGTATCTTTGATTCTGTTTAGGGCCTTTAGCGCTTAATTTCCTTTGACAATTCTTTTCAACTAAAAATACTAAATTGGTGCGCAACAAACTTTTCAGATATACATCTTAAATTGAGTTACTTTTGTCTTACAAAATTACAAATTATCATTTCCTTTTGACAAAATTTTATATATTTCAAAATTAGATTTCATTTTTTTTAAACAAATTTTTCCTTATTACGAAATTTATTTCAATTTTCTGATTTCTCTGCACTTATTGATCATTGAAGTTATATTGAAACTTAAATACTATAGGAAACAAAACAAAAACTCATCCTTTTCTGCTTATGTTCGCAAAAAAAGAACCCCCCAAAATACAAATCTAATCACAATAATATGACTAAACATAAAAAAGAAAATAAGTTGAAGAAAACTATAAAGTCATTTTCAATTCAATTGGGAGGAAGCCTCATTCATACAATAAAATTATTCAAGAAAATTATATAATCGAATTTAACAATGAGCTTAGAGATATTATTTTGTAAAAATTTCCTTGGCAGAATACACATACATATATAAATTTATTATATACCGTAGTCTTGCAAAGAATGGAAAAGGTCGAAGCTATATACAACAAGAAGTATCAACTAGAAAAATAATATAAATGTAAGTCAGTTATTTTGCTATTCAATTAGGTATTGCAAATTTTCTATTTTGCGTATAATAATAGTAATAAAAATATTTTTATCGATAACGATCTTTATAATGTAAACGAAATATGTAGGCAAGAAACATGTAATCAGAGAGTTGTTTCTGCAATTTTCAATTCCCCATGACACTACACAGAAACGTAAATTTATGAATGACATATTGAACCCAAAAATTTACTATATATCCTTTTTATTTGAACTTTAAAATTATATTTTAGATTCTCGATGTATGCATTATTTGTAGATTACACTATTGTATCCAACGAACTATATATTAAAGAAGGCTTAAGTGGTTAGAATTCGGGGTCCAAGATGTGACAGCAACGCTGGGGTAAACTGACAGTTGGCGGATATAAATTTTATGCTTAAGGCATGTACTATTTGGTGTAAAAATAGAAGTCGTGACGTCACTCATTATTCTCAAATTTTTTATTGTATAATTTATCATTTTTATTGCATAATTTATTTATTTATTTATATATAATTTATAATTAATTATAATTTAAATAATATTTAATTTGTTCTTAGAAAGCAATAAAAAATTTTACAAGCCTGAATGACGTCACGACTTCCATTATTACACCAAATGGCTTAAGCATAAAATTTATATCCGCCAACTGTCAGTTTACCCCAGCGTCACTGTCAGATGTTGGGGCCAATCATTTATATGAAAACATAACCTCTTTAGGCTTCTATAATATATAGTTCGTTGATTGTATCGCAAAAAAAAAAAAAACACAAAATGGCGGCCTAAAATATAAAATGGCAGAATCTAAGATCACAGATTTAAATACAAAAATGGTGAATTATGTTAGTCTTTTATTGGAATTTAAATTGATATATAAGATATATGAGAATGATGAAGTAAATTCACAAAAATTTATTATCACAAGCTCTTTTACTACATAAAATTTTAATCGGTCACAAAAATATGGTTACTAAAGAGTAGATTAGAGCAATATTTATATATACTATGCACTTTCCTAATAAAATACTTTTTGTCTCTATTTATGCATTATGTGTCCAATAAAAAAAATAAATTTTATTACATAAAATCAGTTGAGTCATCATTGTATTATTTATACGATGTACATATATGATGAAAATGTCTTGTATGAGAAAATTGTTAAAGCCTCCCTAAAATTCACTTGAACTTTGTCCCAAAGAAGAAAAAAAAAATCAATAACGTTTGGTCAACAATTTTTCAATTCCCCCATGACATACCAACATTTTGTTATATACACAAACATGCAATTTTATTTATAAAACTTTTCATATTATAACAATTCCAATGATTCTTTCAAAAAAGCAAAAAAATTCTTATTTAACCAATTTTTTTTTTTTTTTATTTTATTTATTTCTTTTGATTATACACGATGATTTCTTTTTTTTTCTAATCTACATAGTCTATTTTTGTCCAACATAGGATAATCGATCACTGAATAACAAGTATATCGAAAAAATGGTTTTCATTCTTTTCCTTACACACAATGTGTCCAATTTTTATACTTAACATATATATATATAGATGTGTGTATCACCGTATGTATGTTCTCAAACATAAAAATCATTCTTTTTTTCATCGATACATAATAATAATTTTTTTTTTTTTTTTGTGTTGCCTTCAACTCCGGCATCGTTAAAGGATTTATGTTATTTGTAATATTGTGATGGTCATTGAGAATGTAACAATTTGATAAAAAAAGAAAAATCAAGAAGAGATTTCATTTTTTTTTTTTTTGATTTTTTTGTTAGGGAAAGCAATTTATTTCAGTTGGCAAATATATAGTATGAATTGTAACTTTTAACAAGTTCAAATTGAAAAAATTATAGAGTTGAAGAGGGATTTAAAAAAAAATAAGTAAAAAATATTGAGAAATAATTTTATCCAATAAAAAAATGTTATTTAATAAATTTTTTATGGAATATCAATAACAATTTATATAAGGCGACTTTAAATTTCTGAGTAAAATCACATTTTTATGAAAAATCTTTTTGAAGAAGTAAAAAAAAATACTTGAAAATAGTATGTTAAATATAATGTATTCTGGTTATATACTTCAATTAACAGGTTTTTTGTAATTTCTATAGTTATAGGATAGCTTATGTTTTGGGTGTCCTTCTCATGAGATACAGATAGTCATCGTATAAGTAACAGATGTGTGACTTTTTGACACTGCCACAAATGTAGTATAGAATCGAATTCTTAAATTAGAAGAAAAAAGGAACTGAAAATCTGCCTTTAATTTTATTCGACAGATAATTACTTTAAAATCTTTCTTTACAGATTTTCCTAATTTTTTAAATATATATAATTTACATCAGTAAAAATATCAACAATTAATATATAAAGATTAATTTGTAAACATTTTGTATATTATTATCCATTAATTGTTATAAAATAAATAATTTCATTTAACTATTCACAAAATTTTGTATTCTGTTTATATATATCAGAAACACAACTCAGTCGTGTACCAAATCCTAAAAATATGCAATTATTTAAGAAAATTTTTCAGTAATAAAATTTGAACATAAAAAACCATTTGAAAAATTTCATTACCATTTAACCATTTTTTTTTTTTCAAAACTATTAACCTTTTATTTTATTGTTAAAGTACGAAAAAAAAACTAAACTAAAAAGTCAACAATAATTCTCAGTAATATTATTTTGTTGACCCTATCATCGATTACATCACTTTCGTTCTTAATTTATGAGGCCAAAAAAGAAAGTAAATAAATCTTAAGGCCATTTTAGAAAATGTTCTTTAACTTATTTTTTCTTTATATAAATTATTTTTTATAGAACTTTTTCACAAAAATTTTATTTGTATAAAAATTGTTTTTTTTTTTTTTTTTTGTGTTATAAAAATCCTGATATCCTTAAGCGATATATGAAATGTTATATATAATCATCATTTCCGAATATTTTTTTATATACCAAAACAAGACAAAAAAATAATATTATATCTTCATTTTTATAAGGAAAAAAAATAAAATTTTAAGCGATTCTCTGACAACAACAAAAAATAAAAATATATAAAGAAAATGTGAAAAAAAATTTTGAACATGACTTTAACTCATTTTTCAAGAAAACATAATATAATAATGATATTTTTTTTATTTATATAAATTTTTAAAGGTTTTCGTTTTAAAGTATAAATAAATATAATATTTATTCCTTAAAAAAACATTTTATTAAAATGTAAAAAAAGAAGAAATCATGGAGTTTGTTACGATATAAATTTCATGAATTTACCGCACAAATTAATGTTATCACAGAAAATATACGAAAAGTCATTGTACTTGGAAGATAAATAAATCATTTGATTTAATTTGATTTTTAAAATAATTATATAAAAAATGTTCTTTAATTTATATTTGTTTATGACAATTTAATTTAGTGTTTGAAATTTCCTGGGAATTCATTGATTAATTTATAATTATCATCAATTTCCATTGGAGCACAAATTTATTTTGCATATAATAATTTAATTAAGTTTAGAAAAATATTTTATGTTCGTTAAATTGTATAATAAAAAAAAATGTTAGTATTTTACAGATAAATAACTAGTAATGTTTTTTTTTTGTAATATTTTTATAATCAATTAGGGTAAATATCCCACATAACGTCGTGCTCTTTGGTTTATAGTTCCAAAAAATATATGCTAACAGTTAGTATTCTAGATATAACAAATAATGATGTAGTTGGTATTGTATGTCATGAAAATATTGTTGCTCTTCAAAGAATATTTAATTTACCATATAATATATTTTAATTTAAGATTCCTTCATTTTTGCTGTTTCTACATAGCAAATTGTAATTTATTTGATTAAAATTTAGAGTTTATCTGTTTTAGTATCTCACTACTTAATATATACATTTGCGATTTGCCAATCATTTTATTTAAGAAATTTTAGATAGTAAATTGTCTCGTTACCAAAGCAAAATTGATATACTAGATCTCACGCTAGAAATGTAATTTTAACGTTACTTTAATACGTTAATTTAATAGTAGTAGGTGGTGGTGACGGCGGAGCAGCAAAGCTGGGACAAGCTCCCGGTGTGGATATTTGCGTAAGGATCGAGAAGGAGGGGAAGGACTCTTCTCTCCTCTTTGGGCGTCTCTCTCTCTGTTTTGGCCCACCCTTTAGGACGCCGCGCCGGGGCTCTGCCGCATGCTTTGCATGCAGAGAATGTACCAGTCACTATAGTGGTGTCTTCTAGCCGTCGGCAAGCACTGCCCGTTGGGCATGTGTTCCGTGTCTGTCTACTGAAAGCACAGAGGCCTTGTTTGTCCAGATCGGATAGCTGGTTAGCACGCACGGCCACAGGCATCAGATCTGATCTGATTATTTTCCCGCATTTAAAACGATTGTTTTTCTCATAAAAACAATAACTATTTACCTTAAATTGATTAACTGTAAACAATGCAGAGTCATAGTTATCGTAGTAGTAGTATAATACAGAACCAACTTAATTTTTGTAAATTTTGAAAATCATTCCACAAAGTTTTTGTTATTATTATACATATAACAAAAACTTTGAAATGACATTTACTAAAATTGTTACCCTATATATTTTTATACTCATGAAAATAAAAAAATTACATAAAAATATAATAATAAATTTTCAATTATAATATTCCTGTAACATGATCCACTTTATTATATAAAATCCACTAAATTCACTAAAATATAATTAAACATTTTTACTATAAAAATATTATAAATAATTATATTAAATATAATTACATAAAATATTTAGTAGATTTAATTAAAAGAAATATGTATCAAAATTTTTATAAATATATAAAATATAATTTATATTATATTAAATTACAATTTGAGTATATAACTAAAATGAAAATTACCCTGAAATATTAAAAATATTCGTAAATCAAATTAAAATAAATAATTATATAATTTATCCACACTTATATATACCCTTTTTTATTATTACATATATTAATTTTCCAAAAATTATAAAAAAACTTATTCAAAATTCAAAGGATCAAAATACAAAATAAATAATCCTAATATCTATAAAAAAAAAAACTAATTTTACAAATCAAAAATCTTTACAGATTTTCTTAGGAAAAATTATACACCAAACACCACATGAACAAAAGTTAACCAATTTCCATAGAAATATTTGATTTCAAATTTAATTTAGTCGAAAAGATTTACTTTAGTCCAAAAAATCAGATAATTATTCCTGGGATCATGGTAAATTTTACAATAAAAAAAATATTTTATTAACCACTAAAATGGAAAACAACTTAGTGTGTTGAGAAAAACTTTAAAATTGTATAAATAAATTTTATACAAATTTTATTCTTTTTTTCCTAGAAAAGTTTTTTCCTGATTTATTTTCTTTATCGTTTAAAGAAAATGAAAAAACAAAAATTAATTTTTTTCTAAAGATAATGATTATGGGTTCAATTTATCTTATTTTTTCTTTTGATTTGATATAAAACCACAAAAGTTTTGTTAAATATTTTCTAGAAAATTGATTTTCACAACAGCAAAAAAAAAAAAACAGATATTTTTCTTGGAAGATTTATATTATTTTTATACTTCAAAAATTCTATTTGCAAACTATAAAAGTGATTTTTATACATCAAATTCCTAATAATCTTAGAATTTAGTAGAATTTAGAAAAAATATATTTTTTTTAATATTAAATAAAATTTAAATTCGGAAGTTTATAAAAATGCAATTTTTTTTTGTTGTGGTAAATAAAAAATTTTTTCAAAATATTTCTAATTGCAATATGTATTAAAAAAAATTCAAAATATTCAAACTTTATTTTATAGATTTCAGAGAATTTAAACCAAAATGTAATATTGAAAATATTTTAACACGTTCGCGGACAATTACTGCATTTGCAGTGACCGATTATGTGATCTTTTGTTTCAGGTTTAGCTGGATCACGTGATGTTTTTTGTGGCCGCCAATGTGTTAATCAAAAAGTTTTCGAAATCGCATTTTAAAAATATTACAACAGAAATTTCTTAAATTTCGTATCATTAGTATGTAAAGAGTTTAATGTTAATATTAGTATACTATAATAAATATATCATCTGTAGAAATCCGTATACTAAAATTGATTAAATATAAACTGTACATAATTTTTGGAAATGTTTATGCGCATTTTTTATATCCAAATATTTTCCATGTAAAATTTACATGTAAATATTTGAAATAATTTATTTATAAAAATATTTACTTCATTCAAATTTTTTGAGTTATCATAGCTTCAATTTTCAAAATAATGTATATATACATAACATGACAATGTGCAATATGTATATATTTATATTAAATGAAATTTATATCAAAAATTTTCACTTTTCACTCATATATTTTCATATATCTATAAAAAACCGTTTATAATTTGATGTATATACTATCATAAAATTGATATTCCCTATATACGATAATAACGTGCTTTATTGCACAATCAATAAGAAATTTAAATAAATTTTACTATATTAAATTTTTTTTTTTTGATTATTTTTATATCTACAGTTTTTTTAATGGTTTATATTGCTTCCAGTGTTCAGTCAAAAACAAAAATTTATTAACCATGGTATCATAAATAAACTTTGAACTAGGTGCAACTTAACATCAACAATAAATTTTTTTTTATAGAATATTTTTTTCCTTATAATTTTATTGATTTTTAAAGTCATTCAAAGAATCATAAAAAAAAAAAATTAAATTATTATCGTAAATATTAAAAAATTATATTTCTTAAAAATACTTATCGTGATACTTTCAATCACGATAAATTTTATATTTTCAATATTTATCGTTTAGTGTAAATTTTCAATGTTAAATTTTTATTTTATTATTATAACCACAATTAAATCAATAAGACATTTTCTTTGTTTTATTAGGAAAAGGACATAAAAAAAAAGATCTGATAGTTTTTTGATGAATCAACTTACAACAATAAAGGAAATTTATACTCAACATTTTTGGTTTAATAAAAATTTCATATACTTTCCCTAATTTAAATTCATAGTGGAAATGTAAAATGTAGTAAAATCATTTTTGGTTGTTATAAGAAATTATAATTTTCTTCAAGTATTTAAATAAAAAATTACTGAAATTAATAATAACAAGATTGACTATAAGGACATGAAATAGTTTAACTAAACATTTTGATTGCATTTAAATTTTCATTTTATTGCAAGTACATGACAAATTGTGACGAAATTATCCATCAAATTTCGTATTGACAATTGTCACCAAATTATCCATTAAATTTCGTATTTAAATTTTAATATTTTTACTATATTCTTTTAATCTTAACATTTACACCTGATTTAAAATAAATTATTAAATTTTTTAACTAACTTTAAAAAAATCGTATCATTTATTATTATACACTAAATTTTTTTGTTCATATCTATGAATTTTCTTTACACATTATAAATTAAACAGATACTTAAAACTAAACAGACTTTTCTTAATTATTTCAATACAGAAAGTTTTAAATTTTTTTTTTTATTATATTTCATTTATGTATTTTTTTCTTGTCAGAAAACTTAAAACTTTTACCATTAGCAAGAGAAATTCCATGTAACAGAGTTACATCAAAGTTTCCCGAGAAACATTTTAAAACAAAAAAAAAATAAATTTCTCAATTCTATTTTTTACTTTCTTCAAAATATGATTTTATTACACAAGAACAATTCTATATGTATGTATATTATCCTTTCGAAATGATCGTTTTTCTCTTTTGTATATAGAATATTATATATGAAAATTATATTTAAATATAGTTAAATGAATTTCCAACAGAATCATGTAAATTTGCAGATGATATTGCTGCAGAGAATAAAAGTTTTTTTGGGAAAATTTTTATAGAATTATACGAAACGAATTTTATTTTTTTTTTTTGTAAATTTTTAGCGTTTTTATAAAATATTTTTAATTTAGTTACCGATTAATAAATTATATTTTTGTAGAATAATTATTTTTTTTTTATAAATATATAATATAAAACTATAGGTGAGGTTCAGCCACTATCCGTGTAGTACACTTCAACTACACCGATAGAGTGCTACACCGAAAAAATTAACTTAAAACTATTTCACAACCGTTTCTTTTCTTTTTGCTTATTGGTTGGATTGTCAATTGACAGCTTGCTACACCATCTGATCCTCAATTTCAAGTTAGTGTAAAAAGTGTAGCAAAAGTGCGTTACACCCTAGCTACACTTTCAGTTATGAAACAGAAAAGTGTAGTACACTTTTTGAAAGTAGTGATTCTGAAACAGGGTGTAGCTGTTTGACAGTTCGCTACACTAAAAGTTGGAATTATGAAACACGCCCTATATCATTAATATTATTATACCATGTCAGCATGTCATGATTAATTTTGAGAGCTACTGTCTACTGATTATATCTATATTTTCATTCATGTTCTATAATTATTAGGAACGGATCTCTAATCATAGACCTCTCCCTAATACAAAACGTACGGCGTACGGCGTCTGTCAAAATCATTTCATGCATTTTGTATGAGAGCTCCCGAAATACGCGGCATACGAACGCCGACAATTCGAATTTCCAATTTTGACGGGCGTATAAAAACCATACGCCGTACGTCTTGTATTAGGGAGATCGCCGTACGTCTTGTATTAAAACCATACGCCGTACGTCTTGTATTAGGGATATATAGTTTCATTTCACTAATATTGAAAATAATCATCTGTAGAATACTTATCAGTACTTTGACAATAAAATTGCTGTTTAGATAGTATAAAAAATAATAATAATGTCAAATTAAAATTATATTCAAATATTTCCTAAATTTCTTTTATGCATTTACAAATAATTACATCTAAATTAGATAACAGAGACAAGGTATACATATGGTAACCGACGAGTTCATCGAAAACGAGTTCATCGAATACGAGTTAGTATGGTATTCAGTTAAAATTTAAATAGAGTCAATATTTGTGGTTGGAACTCGAAACTAACAATATCAACTTAAGATATATTTATTACTATCCTAACATAATAATAAATAATATTGTCAAATTAAAAAAAGATGTTATAAACTTTTTAACTAATTCAATTAAATATTAATTTCCTACTCTATACAGTTTTTATATTTCTGATGAACTTTATCTTTCAACACTAATACATTTTATGTTCGGAAAAAAAAAGTTTATCAGGAATTGAATTTACATATGTAATTCATTTTTTTTAAAAAGATAATTGAAAAAATTTTAAACTTCTTTTAGGGAAAATTTTTATTTAAAATTAGAAGGAAAATTCTCAAAAATTCATTTTATTTTATTTATTATATAAAAACAGAAAATAAAAAAATTAAATTCATTTAAATTTTTCCCTTATATAATAAGTAAGTATTTCAGAATTTTCAAAATTTTTATTTAATTTATTAAAATTACATTTTCGTAATGAAAAGTTAAATTTCGTAATTCAATTAATTTTAATTTGGAAATATATAATCTAGTTGAAAATTGAAAATGCACTGGTAATTGATTTTAAGGATAAATTAAATAATTTATGAAAAAATTAATTTTTTTAGAATGTTTGTTGTTGAGGTTTATTTTTATAAATAATTTTGTGATCAAATTAATTAATTTAGACTCTTTGCTAGGATGCAGATACAATTTGAAAGTAACTGGAAATAAAATTATTCGCCAGATTCAAAATTATGTTAAAAAAATGTATACTCAAAATATTTTATAGAAAATATGCAACAAAATATTTAGATTTAGTATATAAATTATGATTCCAAAAAATTTATCTACAATTAAATTCAGAATTTCTGAATTTGTCTATGAAAATATAGAAAAAAATACTAAAATTTTTAATATAATTTTTGTAAATTAACTACCTTTCTGCTTGCAGAGATAAGTTATTCGATTAACTTAGGTTAGAATAAAGTATAGATTGAGAATGGTGTGCAGCAACCTTGTGATATCGGCACAACACTTAACTCTCGTATTAAATAAAACACCAGATGGCTTGCTTGGTCTCGGTCTAATGCAACAGAGGTCTCCAATGAACAGATTGTTTACCGATCATATATACAGAAACCATCAGTAGATAGATCTTAATTAATCGCAGGATTGATTCCCTACATAATTTGGTGCAGCAAATTTAAGTTTGCCATTTATGAATATAATTTTCACAAATTTCCATGAACTTTTTTTTGCTACCACTAAATCAATCATTTCCTCCCCTGTTTCTAAGTGCAATATTTAATTAAAATTACTCTAATAAAACAGATTAAATAAAATTTAATTATTTTATTACCAAATATTTTGATTAATACACGGTAATAGTAATAAATTTATTTACAATATTAATAAATCAAACAAATAGTTATTATCTCATATTGACTTTATTATGTTTCAACAGTTCCTCATGCTTCAAGCTTGTTCAAATAATATAAATATATAAAATTCAACATTATATAACCTTTCCAGGAAATTAAATTTCCGATTTTACAGCAAAAAAAAAAAAACAGAACAGAACAGAAATTGACAATTTTTCAACATTGATCAAATATTTTGCACCATTAAATATACAAAAACAAATATTTATATAAAAAAATTTACAATAAAAATTTTCCATTTTTTTATTGTAAATCAACGTAATATAAAAAAATTCAACGCAAATTGTAAGAACAAATAGTAAAATTAAAAAATATACACTGATTTATTGACTATATATATAAAAAAAAAAAAAGTTTTGAAATAATTTTTTGATACTTTCTTTATCAATTTTTATTCATTCCAAATTTTTCACCCCATTCTCCTCCCAATACTCCATAATAATGTATATAACTAAAAAAAAGAAAGAAAAGTGGATCGTTTATGATCCACTTAACATTTTTATATACTCTCTCTAGGTATAAAGAGGTAGAAAGTTAACAAACAACAACGACGCGAATAAAAAAAAAAAAATGGTAAAGATAATAAAATTTATTTGTTTTTAGTTTTAAGTTGAAAGTTTCTTCATTTATTTTTATCTTATGGCTTGGAATATTCATCGTCAAAATAACATTCCATGGATAATTTACAATTTTCTATCTACTTCTTTTTTTTGCTCCAAAAAGGATTTTCTTTGGTTATAGTATTTTTTTTTGTAGTTATTACCCAGAGGTAATATTATATATTGTGCAATGCTGATGATGATACTTTTTGATTTTTTTTTTCGTTTAAATTTGCATTTCTTTTTTATGTACATGGAAACGAAAAAAAAAAAAAAACAATAAAGCTAAGAAAAATGGAAATGAAAATATTTTTGAAAAAAAAAAAAAATCAGTTTAATCGGAGTGTAATGTAATTGCTAAGTTATATAATATTTATAGTTTATAGAGGATAGTTGGGTAAGCATGTTGTAAATTATAGAAATTATGGACTGTAACATAAGAAAATGCAATGCAATCGAAATAGCGACCAAACTATCTCTAATATACTCGAGCCACTACTAGACCGCAATTCTCTTCTACATAGATTTAAAATACTATACCAATTTTGTCTGTAGCAACTATCTTGTATATATGTAGAAACGAATTGGTCTAAGATTCTAACAAATTGTAGAAATTATGGACTTGTAGCTTAAAAAACGTTTAGAAATCAAATAGAACAAATTATAAGTCACTGAAATAATAGCAAACAGAGAAATGTCTCCTACGCATCTCTCTGTAAATCCAAATTAATTCAAACAATTAAATTGTTTTTAATCAAATTTATTTTTTATAATCTAAATTTTACAACCTTAAAGTACTCTGGTGGATTGTAAACACTATCAAAAGATATGGTTCATAACATTTATTTATTATAATTGAGCATTTCACCACTTCAGGTAATGACGAGGACATTACGTTAACGTAATTTTCTATTTTTTTTTTTTTTTTTGCAACATCAAAAATAATATATACCATTCTTATATACCAGTAACTATAAAGCAAAGATTTATCATAATACTTTTGAACCATTTACACTATATAACATTTTATTACCCCCAGCACTGTGTGAAAATCACAAACCAAAACTTTATATTCTATCATTTACCAACATCAAAAGTATATAATAATATAATAGATATATATAGTAATGTCTAGTTAATTGTAATGACAGTAGTTTTGTCATCCAATGGTTTCTCTCTTTATATTTATATACCTTGGTAAATTTTGCGCATAGATAAAACACGAATAATGCCATTCAGTCATCACTAGATTTTCTATTTTACTTTTTCACTTTACTTATTAAATAAACCATTTTTTTTTTTAAATATAGAAAAATGGTTAAGGTTAGAATTATTATTTATCATTACAATTGAACACTATTTACGTTGATATTGATATATAATACTATTAGTAGACATATCAATATTACATAATTTTGTTGGATTTTCTGATACAGTTGACCTTATGGTTTTACAGAGATTGTACAAAACAAAATCTTTTACAATAAATAAAAATTGACCATATAAAGTTTGAATTACATAAATGAATATTTATTAATTATTTATAAATTTACTAAAGTTTTAATGTAATTGGAGCGATCAGAATTTTTGTAGAAATTTTTGTTTGCAACAAGAAATTAGTTTTATAGATTTTTTGTGATAAAACTTTGTGAATTTACAGAAATATTTTTGAGAATTCAGTCATTGGAATATTATCATCAT
The DNA here is from genome assembly GCA_949752835.1 of Empis stercorea. Classification (NCBI taxonomy): domain Eukaryota; kingdom Metazoa; phylum Arthropoda; class Insecta; order Diptera; family Empididae; genus Empis; species Empis stercorea. The sequence goes on from OX457087.1 coordinate 8,536,842, forward strand.
TGTATGATAAAGAAATTAATATAATTTTAGCTTTAATCAATAATTATTGGTTAAAGTTACCTTGTGGCTTGTGGATTTAAATTTAATTACCCATAGTATAATCTAAATGCCATTAACGAAATGTACTATGTATAAATATTTTAAATATAAAATTTCAATATTTTATTTTATTCTTAAGTAAAAATTGAATTTGTAATTTGAATATAATTAAAACTAAAACGTATCATAAAATAAAATAGCTATATAAACAAAAAATCAAATTTTAATTTAATATAAGTTTTACCTGCTGATCAAATAATTACTTTATAACCCAAAATAATCTTTATAACCCAAAATTATATACCATTAACCAATAAAAACTGCTATAAAGGAAGCAATAAAAAAAAATCATTTTTAATTAAATTTTCTTATGAAATAAAAAATATAATTTTCTTTATATAAAAATTCATGCAATTTTCTACCCAATTCAAGGCACACCTATAAATATGCAAATTATGATATATTATTATTATGCAAAAGATATAATTTTAAAATATTTTTCAAAAGAAAATTTACAATATTATTGTATTTACAGAAAATATTTCACACTAATTTTAATGAAAATTTTTATTCATAATAAACACAATTAAAATATTAAGGAAATATTTTTATTTTATTTTTTTATTATTAAAGGATTTTAATTTTAAAAGCTTAAGAAATACTTTTTTTTTATATAAAATTTTTTAAAAATTATCCTTTTTCCCTACATAATTTTCTTATATATCTTTTTTTGTTACCTTAATTTTGGAATTCTTGTAAAAGAGGTATACATAGTATGTATATTATTATAAAAAAAATCATGTTAAACGAATCAAAAAAGTCTAGACTTAAATTAAATTTTCTACATGTAACCTTAAGGCAAAGAAATTAAAAGTAAAATTGTTATTTTTCTTACATAAATATTTTCACATATATGTATGAAGAAAATTTACACTTGAATTGATTCAAAAAATTCAAATATGTATAAAATTTCATAAGGGTATAAAAATATTGTATATTCCAAAGAAAAATATTTGAGAAGGAAATTTAATTGAAAGAAAATATTATTTTCGGTGAAATTTATGGTTTCTTAGAGATATTTAATCGCTAAAGTGAAAATATAAAATTTTGTATATTATTTTAATGTAAAATAAATTCGTGAAATTTGAAGAAATATTTTTATGTTAATTAATTAACATGATATTAATTACAATAATTTCAAATATTTTAAATAATTCTAAAAATATTATAAAATTTTATTTTAATATATTATAAACATTAATTAATTTGATCAATGTGTAAAATTAAAATTGAAATTAAACCAAAAAATTCACTAAAAAATTTCAATCATAAAAATCAATCGATAATTTATCATTATCCAAAATAATTTTCAATTTCAAAATATATACTTTGTAAAATATCACAAAAATATTTAATATATCCAAAAAATTGATTTTTCATTCAAAATATTATACAAAAAATTATTATATACATTTTCTATTTTCTAATATTTAACATCTGTTGAAATTTTTACTCAAAAAATCGAAAATACTATTATTATATTGCATTCTATAATATTGAAACTTTTCTCACGATTATTATTAGAATATTCAGAAGAAATTGCAAGTTAATTTTCTCATAGACAACCAACACCCGTTTTTGAAATAAAATATATGTGTATATGGAAGTATACATAAAATTATTACATTTAATGTATAAATATAATATTCATTTATATATATATATTATACATATATGTATTACCATATTATTTGATAGTTTTATGGTAATTAAATGAAACTAGAATTAAATTAGTTCTATTTTAAAAGCAAATTTTGTTTAAATACATATTGGTACATAATATTTTCTATACCATTTCCAGATGAAATTAAAAAATTTCAACTAGTTCCTAAATTTCATTTAAAAGAAAATTGAATTATCAAAGCTATTGCTATTCTTTGGATCTTCAATTAATTTATTTTGTTTCAATTATGAATCTATGCTGAAAAAAACAGAAAATACATTAACGAAATTATTACTTAATGTTTATTTAATCTTACAACATTCCATAGCATTCAAACTTATCACTATTATCTGACTGTTATATCACAAAAATTCCTCATAAAATGGTGAACAGTGACGTAACATTTCCTCATAAACGGCGAACAGTGACGTAACATTTCCTCATAAACGTCGAACAGTGACGTAACATTTCCTCATAAACGGCGAACAGTGACGTAACATTTCCTCATAAACGTCGAACAGTGACGTAACATTTCCTCATAAACGGCGAACAGTGACGTAACATTTCCTCATAAAAGTCGAACAGTGACGTAACATTTCTACATATTATTATTTTGACAACAATTTCTAAGTCGAAGCCTATCGTAATAAAGCTAGTATTTTATTAAATTTAAAATGGAAATTCCTCTAACGATCTATGAAAATGCAAAAATATTTGTGAAATTTATATATAAATTATACATATTGACCCAAAAAAAAAATAATACTACAACATATGGTAATATAGTTGAAAGTTATGTATAGGCAATCTCATATAATATAATAATAAGAAATTTATAAGATTAAATTCATATAATGGTCTTATGTATATAAATATGTACTAATATTATGTATAATATGTTTGCCCCATAAAATCTACCACAAAAATAAAAATATATATATATATATATAGAAAAAAAGTTTTGGTTATCTTAAGATCTTTCACTTAAAAACCATCTGTTACAATTATGTAATATGGCAATAATTTTAAATTTTTCTCTGAAATTTTCTATATAGCTATAGTATTTTTTAATATTATAATGATTTCTATTTGTGTATTATGAAAGGAAAGGAGCACAAAAAAAAAAACTTTTTGATAAAGTTTAACTTGAGGGTTTTATAATTTCCTTAAATTATTTAATGATACTTTTTGAATGTGCAAATCTGTTTAATTTTTTTTTTTTTTTTGGGTATAGTTAAGTAATTTTTTGTCAAACTTTATATAATTTTTTTAATTCAATATTAGAAGTTTCTAACAAAACATAGTAAATATATATTTATATAAATTAAATTATATATAACAATTTTGTGAAAAGTGTTTTAGAAATTTTTGTTATACATTGAAAATAATTATTTATTAAGATCTACACGTATAGATGGGAATTATTTACTTTATTAAATTTCAAAGTAAATAATAATTTTCAAAACTAACATAAATTATCTTTATACTAATTTATATATTTCTGAAACTAGAAATTGTTTATCATTAAAAAATTCTGTATCTAAATTTTATTAATTATATATTTTGGTTTTTCTCTTATAATCCATATAAATCAAGATTACAAAGTCATGCCAATCATTTACACACAAGCTAAAAATTAATTGAATATAATTTCTCCTTCTTCTGTGGTCAAAAATTTATAACTTAAAAGTGAAAGTTTCTTTTGAAATAATATTTATTTCTGAGAAAGATATTATTATATAAGCAATATATTTATTTATCCTCTGTTTATTCAGGAATCCTTAAAGAAAAATCATTATTAGAATTTATTATAAAAATATTATAACCAAAGATTAAAAAAAAAACAAAACTCATTCCAGACGAGAAATCACCTGGAATATGATAAGAAATTCTGATAAAAAAAAGGAAAAACTTTTCTCATCAAAGGGAAAATAAAAAAAAAAAACAAAATATTATAAAAAAAAATTATATATAATTTTCTGTAAGTCCTTTTTTTTTTGCTATATTATCTTTATTTTTGCCATAAAATGAAGATGAAAAATGAAAGAAAAACACATTAAAAATAACTTTCTTTAAAGTCTCCTTTTTTTTGTTAAATCGTTCTATTAATTGTTTAGTTTTTATATATTGCATACCTGTAGGCGTCATGTAATTATGAGTAATTTAAATATGGTAAAAAAAGGTTGAATTTTTAAGGTTTCTTCTTGTTATACAAAAATTTTCAAAATTAAAAAAATAGAAAGATTTTTTCTCCTTTTATTTGAAAAATAAATAAATTTCAAATATTAATTTAAAAATGTGTTTAGATTTAAAAAATTCTATTCAAAATTAGTTGGTGTATTGAATGAGTGGGCTTCAAAGTCAACAATTTAGTTATCTAAAATGTGAAAGATTGGGACTCAATGGATGCTGTAATATACTTAGTTTACTGTATTTACTGTAGTTCTGTTGTAGTTTTACTGTATTAATCAGAATAATTTAAGTTTCCTTAATTTCATTTTAGCTTTGAAATTTGAATATATTTTAAGTTTAACAATTATCCTTAATATGCTAAATTTCCAATGAGAAATTATTATACTTTTCAAAATTTATGAAACTTTTACCATATTCCCTCTAGAATCCAAACTTTTCACTTAACTGAATATTCCGTTAAATAGAAAAACCCCAAAAGCAACAAATAATAATAACAAAAAAATTTATCATTAAAAAAATTTTTTTTTTTTTTTTATAATAATTTATTTTCCTTGTGACAAAAAAGCAAAATTTAATTTTTGTTTTTGCAGCAATAACGTGAACCCATATTGTCTTTTCTTTAAGACAAAAATGAATCCTTCTACGTCACGCAATTAAGAAATTTTCATTTTGTTGTTTATTTCAACAGCAACAACAAAATTCACACTGTTTTTTCATCAAAATCAAAGAAAAGACTTTTTTTTTTACTTTATTATTTTTTATCCTTTTTTTCTTTTGTTGTTGTTTTTTGTTTTTAACACAATTAAAAAAGGATACATCAATTCCTTTTAATTGTTATTTTCATGGTTTCGGTGTTATTATTAAGAGTGCAAGAAAAAAAAAACGATTTTTTTTTTTGTGGAAAGGAAATTTTTTTTTCTATTAGAAAAAAAAATATTCACTTGAAAAATCATAAGAATTTTCTTTTTATTAACTATAAAAATAATAGAAAATTACAATAAAAGGTGCAAACCCTTTTAAAAAAAAATATATATTTATAATTAAATTTAAAATTAATTGAAAGGTCAAGGACTTTTATAGCAAAAAAAAATTCAGCGAAATTAAAAGTATTTTTCCTGTGAAAATTGAAACTTTGAAACACCAAAAGATTAATTACAATTTTTTTTTTTAACAATTATTTTATGGAAATTTATCTATTAATTTAAGAAAATAAACCTCTAAAATTTTATATCATTTAAAAAAAATAAATATAAATAAATTTTATATAATTTTGCACTGCAGGACACCAAAAACAATTTTGTTTTTTACTTAACGCAAAAATTATACTAACACATTTTTTTTGGTATATATAAATAAAATTTATGTAATCCGCAGGAACAAAAAATAGATATAATTCCCAAAAATTCAATGTTTTTATATCTAATTTTGAACATTTTGTGGAAAATATAATAATACATATACATATATTTATATCATGAGAGATATTTGTATATTTATTATATAAAATTTTGTATAGTGACCAACAAAAAACCCTGAGGCGGTGGTTGTAATGCATTTTGGTCCCGGGGTCTTTCCTAACCATAAATGTCACTGTCAGTTAAAATTTATATAGTTATATTAGTGAGTACATTTTAGTAATATAAAATGATTATATAAATCTAAAACTTAAATAATTAGGAAAATAAGACGATTTTCCAGCAAAAAACGATCTCAAAGGAATTCATAGTTTGTTCATAATCTACTCATGATATATATATATATATATATACCATATAAAATTTATGAAATATAAATTGCAATAAAAAATTTATCCCAGAAATTCATTTTATCAATAAAAAAAAAATGTGAAGCCCAAGGCTAACATTTTAACTGTCCTGCCGACTCTGATTTGATTATAAATATATATTCTATATAATAGATATTTTTGTCCACCGAGGTTTTAAATATAGTAATTTTAAAATTTACAATTAAGGTAAATTCTACATGATCGCATAATAATTTATGGTTTTATTCTACTTCCACTAAGGGAATTTTAAACAGGGAAAATTATAAATATACTGTAATTTATAGATTTTTTTATTTAAAAAAAATTTTTTTTTTATTATTCTTTTTTTTTTGCGCTGTAAAATTGTCCCAGTAAATACACACAAATGGTATCTTTGGTATACGAGATGCAATTAACAATTTCTATAATAATAAAAAAAAATATATATATATTTAATTATATATATAGAACAAATATAAATACAATTGAAATAAATTGTTTTTTTTTTATTGGAAAAGAAATATATATTTAAAAATTTAATATTTAAATTTAAAATAAAAAAAGTAATATTTTCAATGCAATTTTTCTGGGATTAATTTTTTATATAAATTATTTTCTAATTGAAATAGAAATAATTGATATAATTTAATCATAGATTTTACAAAGGCTGAATTTTAATTTTATTCTACAGATTGTTTATTATATATTTTGGGCAAAAAAGGGGACAAAAATTTGTTGGTATCAATTGTATTTTTGTTCATTAATTAAATATATTTACCAAAATAGCCATTACAAAAGAGAAATAAATTTTCAACTAAATTTTTTAAAACATGATCATAAATTATTGCAAATATATTTTGGTGTAAATTTATACTCTATTTACTATAGAATCACTTTTATAATACATAATCATTCAAAACTATATACATTTTCCTATCAATTAATTAATTTAATTTTCAAATTACTCTACTTAACTCTTCTCTGTGTAACAAAAACCAACTAACACAATTAACAAAAAGGAACTCTCTTTAAATATAATTTTTAATTAATTGACAATGAATGAGTATTGCAAAATAAAAAATGGTCCTTTGAAGTCCTTCTAAAATAGAATTTAATTAAAAATTTCTATTTTCATTTCAGGTATTTTTTTTGATATTGCGCTTTTGTTTATATATTTTGAAATAACAGGATAATCGCAGAATATTTTTTCAATATTCAAAAACAGAATATTAACAACAGATTTTTTTTATATAACAGCAGGATATTCACTAATAAAATCCTTGTTGATTTTAAAGAAAATTAATAAAATTAATAAAATACAATACAAATAAAAAAAATATAAATCCTTAAACTGATACATAGAAAATAATATAGGTAGATCAATAAAATCTGTTGTTTCCTGTCCTAAATTATGAAACATAAAAAATCCATTAAATTTTGTAAAATGTTGGGATTCTAATTTAAATGATAATTTGTTATGTATAATATTTTTCAATTTAAATTTAATTCGATAATAAAAATTATAATTAATTAATTTTGTTTTTTTTTTTGGAAAAAACAATTTCCTTAATAAAAATTTAATATCTTAAAATGGAAAAATTATTTCTAGTTTGTTAAAGGATATAAATATTATAGAATTTTGAATTTTTTTTTATAGCTATAACAAAAACTTTTTTAATTAAATTAATTTTGATTCATTTACAAAATGTTTGAAATAAATTCGATCTCTAATAATAATATAATTTCTTTTTTGGGTTCAATTTAATTTGACTATAACTTTTATTGTTTAAGAATTTTTAAATGTTCGTAGATTCCCAGTAAAAGGAGAAGAATCATTCTAAGTTGACGGTTTTATACGAGTACCATTAATAACATTAACAGTGATGTAATTGACCGGGGTCGATTGGTCAAGTCCAATTGCTGGTAATAATTACCTCAATTTCGCAAATGCTATTAGTTTCTTGCTAATTGAATTCGCCGATGATCAATAATTTCTTCCCCCACTAATTTACAATCCATTTAATATTAGTATATTAGTAAGTCTCTAAATGAAACAGAATGTCGCCGAAATCTCTATGAACCTTGGTTCACATCAGACTGTTACACCAATACGATAAGAAGTCCTTATAAATATTTTAAATTAATTCTGACATAAAATATATTTTCCATTTCCCACAATCTTTATACAGAAATAAAATTTAATGCTTTAAAAAAATTCCATTTCGTAAATTTTAAATCCATATACACATAAAAAAAAATATTATAAAATTTATTTTAACATAAAAACAACTTAAATTCTATTTTATAGATCCTTCAGATTTAAATCCTTTTGAAATTGGTTTTTCTATAAATTAAAAAAACCTTAAATTTTCTATTAAAATATTTTTTTGTCATTTAAAATTAATTTTGTCAAATGAAAAATATTTCTAGACTTTACTCAAAAAAATGTTATGGAGTTTATTAAATTTTCAAACGTATTTTAGAGACCATAAAGAATAGTTAATTAAATTTTTAATTATAAGAAGAAAAAAATTTAATTTTAAAGAATTTTAAAAACATTATTTTTACTAGAATTATTAAAATTTTAATATTAATGTACACAGTAGGAAAATATTTGCTAAAAAATTTCACCTTCAATACTCGAAAGTAAATTTTATTAAAACCACTTAATTATATGCAAATTAATTTTTTTTTTTCTGAATTAATTCCTCCAAATTTTTCTTTATTTCCCACAGAGAAAAAAGTATTTTAGACAGGAAACGATTATAACAATTTTTCCCGATATAAAAATGGTTTTTTTTTTTTTAAATTAATTTCATTATTTGTGGTTATAAATTTTCCATCAATATTTATTTTTTTTTGAAATAATATCATATCAAGGTGTAACAGAAATATCACAAAATTCAATTATAAAATTGGCAGGAAAAAATAATAATTTGGTAACCAAATAAAATAAAATTATAAAAATAAACCATTTAATTCTTTTTTGTATAAAAAATTATCATATTAAAATAAAACCGACAGTGAATAATTTAATTAACCATAATTTGTATAAGGTAAACCATAATTGATTATTTTAATATTTAATATATAAAAAAAACCAATAAAATAATTATTTATATTAATTATTATAGCAATCTTTTGGTGTTATAATTTTCGAATCTGTATAGAAAAGTCGGCCAATTGAGTAATAGTTGAAGAAATGGATTGCTTGATATATACATGTATATGTACCAACGAAAGTTTTCGTTCCTTTATACAACTTTGATTTACGAAAAGATCAATTTGAATTGTTACAAGATCAATTTGAATTGTAAATATACCGAAATCACTTGGAAAATGATAAATTTGATAACCATATCAAATTCATCATCTTTCTAGTTTCATTATCAATCAACTTTTTAATGGAGCTTTAAAATTATCCTTGTAGCATTAAAAATATTAATATACAAATTTAGTGCAAGATTTTGGTTCGTCTATCATTCTGGCGTTCATAAAACCAAAAAAATAAAGGTTAACGAATTTAATTTATATACAAAATTAAAATATATAACCCCAAATGCTCTATTTCATCATTCTCGTCTGAACTTAACTAAGGACTAAGGTTTCATCTTTAAATTAGTACCTACACAAGTATCACATTCACAATTCATTTATTTTTTTTATATTTAACTATAATGCTTTGCATTTTCCAAATTTTCCATTTATTATTAAATTTATTCTATTTTCACTTAAGAAAATTATTTTATAACTTTATATTTATGCATAATTGTCAAAACACATTTAAAATTCATACACACATAAATGCATTTTTCTTTTAAATTAATGTACACAATATAATAATCTTAATAAACAAATTTTATATTCGTTGTGCAAAACTACACACAAACAAAAAAATTGTATACATTTTTTTTAGTATTTTTTCTATTAAATAATAACTGCAACAAGGAAATATACATAAAAACTACATTTTTTTTTTATTATATCCTTGTTATCATTTTGTACTTGCCAATTTAATATATTTTTCTACTGTTAAGGACAGTCAGAATTTTAAAGGCAAATAAAGAAATATTTCAATATTCTTAAAAAAAAAAAATGTTTTAACGACAACGAGAAGAAAATTTTGCAATATTAAAATTGTAAAAATAAAATCTATGAGTCCGTATAAAATGAGTGTAATGTGTATTAAGCAAAATTATGACAAAACTGCGAATGTATAAAATCATAAACTATATTTAAGTAAATTTAATATGAGTTTGCTTAAAAATCGCAATTAGAATAAATTAGAAAAATTAATTTTGTATATTTAAGTTTTCGACAGATTCTGTAAAAAAACTCGATTTACAGATCTTTAGGAAGCGTTTGATTATTAAAGATTGACTATTTATTAAAGATATTAGTTGAATGAAATTGATAATAGTAAAGCTTGGGCTACAATGTGCCGATCAGTTCGTACCGATCAGTTCAGTAATTTCCAAATTTGAACAATAGGTTGGAACCTTGGAACTGATCGATTCGGAACTGATCGATTCGGAACAGAACGAATGGAAAGAGTTCGGAACGATTGAACTTTCACGGAACCTACTGAAGCTAACTTCATGAGAAATGATATGTCAGTCAATATAATTTAGGTTAGGTTAATCGCCGCCAATATTTTCAATATGATGGATGAGGAAAAGTTTATTGAGGATATTAAATTATATCCTGAATTATTTAACAAACATTAAATTATCCATTTTTATAAAAATAATTTTTTTTTCGACACAAAACGTCACCAATTTTTTTTCTTTTTGACACTAAAAAACTTCAAACTGACAAATTTAATCGGTTGGTATCGGAAGCTATGTAGCCAGCTCACTTAACGAATCGATTCGGAAAGGAACTGAACTGATCGGTACCGAACTGATCGGCACATTGTAGCCCAAGCTTAATTGTTTTCCAAATTTAAATGTCATTTTTTTACATTAACATTTTTACCATCAATTTTAATATAATTGTTCTATTTATCTTAGCTAATCATTTCTACTGAGAATTATGACTTTCTTATTTCTACAAAGTAAAATATTTATTGCTTATACTCATAATATAATAGTCCAATATCCACAAAAATTTTACATTTTGCAATATTAATGGATATAAATAATCATCATAAATTTTTGCACGATTAATGTGCTCTACACTTTAATAACCATATTAAAATTTTTGTCGATTTTTATCTTAAATTTTTTTCCTGATTTCTTAATGGTAATTTTTGAAAAATTCAAAATTACTTAGACTATTGTTTTTTTCTGTTTGTCTTACCGTCCGTCCGCACAATTAAACTTCACTATTAAACCATTTGAATTTTTTATGAATTTTCATATACCACAAATTATATTAACCAAAAACTATAATCTTATAAGAAAGGTACCTAATTAAATTGCTTCTTCCCGGTACCGATGCATTCCCAAATATATATTAAATCGATTTATTATTTAGAATGGTAAAATGTCCCCGAAAATTGTAAATTAATATTTTATAATCGTGTTATTTAAGAAAAAAGCAATATTTTATTAATTCTCAGCAATGTCCATTAGTTTTCTTCATCTCTAAATACTTTTTTTATCTATTCTTTGCCCCACATTTTAAAATTCCATTTCGTCATCTGTAATATTAGCTTCATCCTCTTAGAAAAAAAATGGACCCATTATAGACACAGAAAAGAAAATATATTACTCCTCTCCACAACAACACAAAATAATATTTATGTGACAGAACTTTGAGTAGATTTTAAAAGGAATTTCTCGTTACTTTATGACTTTTTATATACAATTTTTAACAATAAAAAAATTTTCTTAAGTTGTTTCACCATCTTCTTTTTTATATTATTATTATGTTTTTTTTCCTCCATCATAGCAATTTTTCATGTTCTCAGATGTGTTATTTTTGAAGAGAGTAATGTCCTCTTCTTATAGTTTTAGTGGAAAAAATGTAGAAAAATTATGACTTTACTTCAGGTTTATTATTAAACAACCACCACACACACATTAATATATACATATATAAAATAGACAATGTATTCACCAAGGATATTATTCATTTTTTTTATATATATATAGATAGGATATAGGAGTGTTCCATCTGGTCTCACCATAATTTTCTTTTAAACAAACAAACAAACAAAATAATATAAAAATTTTGTTGTTTTTCGTTTTTCGTTTGGAAATTTCATTTTTAGTATTCGTCCTTCGTTAAAATTGAAATAATATATACATTAAATTGAAGACATATACGCAACAAAAAAAAAAAGGATATTTCGCCATCAAAACAATAACAAAAAAAAAATTGAAATTATAATTTTTTTTTTTTCTTCGTTGTGGTCCAGTCCAAGGACTCAAGTAATAAAGACATTTACAACAATAATGTTTTCTTGTTCGTCGTGGTTTTATTTTCATCATTTCTGTTTTAAAATATCCTGTTAAAAAAAAATCTCTTAAGGACAAAAATGGTTTTAATGGTTTAATTTTTTTTTCTTCTCTTCTTGTCTATGTATCGTTCAGTGGTTCAGTTTTTATTATGTTTACATTCGATTGTTTTTTTTTTTACTACTATGTATTTTTTTTTTTTAATATTTTAAGAAGTCCTTGTACGGATATATCCTCATATTATTTTATTGTGCGTGGTATGGTATATACATATATATATTATGAGAGACCAGTAAAAGAAATATCTTTTAGGTTTTTAGGTTAATATCTAAATACAATGTTGCTTTAAGTTTTTTTTTTAGGATCAATTTGAAAATGTTTTTCGTTTGGATTTTGTATTGTGGCTGGAAATTTTACACGGACCATATAGCTTTAAATTGTATTACATTTTTTTTTTTTGAGGTTCTTGTAATAAATTTTAATACTGCTTTAACGTAAATAATTTTGGTTTTTTTTTTTTTGTAATTGTTAAATGGTTCTTTTAAGGATTATACATTTAATGATTACTAAATGAAAATTACAATTTTTATATATTTCACAGGAAATTTAAATTCAAACTTTATAAGGTAGAAAAATAATATAAAATTTTATATTTTAAGTAATAATTTAAAAAATGTGTAAGAATTAAATTAACTACAAAAAATTAAGAAGGTAAAGCTTTTAAGCTAATATGTCGAATTGTTAAATCCATGTAGCTATATAATTTGTAAAAAAAAGGATAGAAATAATTTAAGTTTAAAAAAAATTTAATATAATCCTCAGGGGAATATGAAAAAATTTGTATAGTTCTAAAAACACTATTAATATAATGAATTAAAAAAAATTAGATTCATTTTAATGTCAAAAACATAAATTTTATACCTTTTATGTGTTCATACATATTTTATGCTTTTAGAAAATTTTGTTACTTTAATTTGTTTAGTACAATTTTTTTATATGAAAACTAAATATAAAATTTTTTATTATTTATTAGAAAATTTCACAATTTATTTTAAACTGGAGAAATAAATAATTAAATAGATTAGTAGTAATGTATTTGTTTAATTTACAATCATTGAATATTTTATTAGTAAATCTTTGGTAATAAATTAGAATGCTTGATTTATAGCTCGTCAAAGTTCTATTAATTATTTCATTTAATTTCTTACTAATCTTTATATTTTTCTGGTAATTTCATATTTAATAGATTACATTTTTGTGGCCTTCTGTGACCTACAGAACGGCCTCGTTGTACTCAAAGAAATTATTATTAAAATGATACACTGAAAATCAAATTAATTTTATCCACATAATATTTTCCAATTAACAATAATTCAATTAATTATAATTTCTGTCAATTATTTGATAAATTGTTAAAAATTTTAATTATAATATTTCCATAAGTTGCTCAAAATTTTAACGAGAAAAATCATTAAAAAAAATAATCAGTAAAATATTTACTTAAATATATCAAATAATTAAATTTGTTTACCATATTTGCACCTAAAAACTCTTATATTTACTTAAAACTGTTTTTAATTAAAAAAATAAATAATATTTTATGTAATAAAATTTTAATTACTATAAAAATATAAAAAAGAAAAATTTAATCTATTAATTTTAATTTCTATTATATTTCCAAAGCAACGAAAATTATAATTAAAATAATGCAGATTTTTCATAAACTTTTCATATTAAATTTTCCATACAATAAAATAAAGCTTAACTGTTTACCATTTAGCGATATTTCAAAATTTTCTAATTTATACTATTTATTATATATACAATGTTGTATTTGATTCTATATTTACACATTCGTGGTTTTATATGATATATAATGTAAAATTTTATAATAATAAATTCATGTAGTTTAATTAAATGACACCGTTGCAAATTTTATACTAAACAATCATTAGATTATATTAAACATTAATTTTGTAAACAGACCAAAAATATTACATATATTTAAATTTATGACAACAATTTTATTTTATGAAAACTAAACAAAAAAATTATATTAGGTTATTATTGATATTATGTTAAAATATTTACACTGTATTTTATCTGTAGTGAAATTATTTACTACAAAACTTATAAATTTTAAATTACATAATATTGCGGCAGGATATAAAAATGGGACAAACATTTTATAAAATATTGAATTTATTAAACATTTTTTCGTTAATAATGTTGAATATTTAATATTTAAAAAATGATAAATTACAAAAAATAGAAAAATTAAATTAAAGATTTGATCATCCAATTGTAACCACAACATTTTTGTATATTTCATTTCTAAAGTTACATTTTCCCAAAAGTTTAAAAAAAAAAAATTTTCTGCTGACATTTTACACGTTCAATCTAATTCAATCAATATTTTGGTTATTGTTAAAAAGATTAAAATTATAGAATTATAAATAAACAGTGGTAGTACATAAGATGGTCCTTTGAACATCATTTTTGAGCAAATATAGTTTAAGAAAAACATAAGTAGATAAATTTTACTCAAAAATTTTAAAATGTTTAAAAATTTTACTCAACAAATTTAAAATCCTTTAATCATTTTGTAATTTTGTTAATTTTTTTTTTAATTATGAAATTCTATCATGACAGTTAAAGTTGTTTTATTTTGTAAGGATCCAATTAAAAACTAAAGCAACTTATTCTAAATGTCACATCCAAATTTAGTACGATATTGATTAAACCTTTTTTGTAAATGTAAAATTTTCCTAAATATTTTCAAGAAAAACTAACAATAAAAATACTCCTTTTCGGACCCTTTTGCATTCATGATTTTTATAAATTTATTATATTGCTCATATTTTCAATCTCATATTCATATTTGAAAACATAATTTTCTGTAAAATTATCATTTCAATGACAGAATTTGTCTAAAATTTAATATTCCTATAGAAAAATATTTTATATCATTTTTAGCTGTTAAAAATAGAGAAATTGTGTTAAAATTTCAAAACGATAGTAAAAAAATTTAACTCACATAAATAAATAGATGTGATATAAAATGGCAAAAAACGATATAAAATAGTTTGAAAATAATATTGTGTTGTGTTATTTGTCATTGTTTAGTACTACTATATTTAATTTAGTGAAAACATGAAAATTTCTCCAGGATAATTTAACAAAAAAAATATTTAAATTTGAAATCAATCGTCAAAAAAATAACTAACTATACACGGTACAAAAAAGTTTATATTGTAACAAAAATTAGGAAAATTTCAGAAAACTGAAATGATATAATATGAAATACATGGAATTTGTAATTTATTATTCTTTATGCCACCAAAATATCAACAAAAATTTTGTTCCTTATATCTATAATTTGAATTTTATACATCAGTAAATAATTTACAAAAAGGTACTACATATACGAGTATATCTTTATCTTAAATATAGTGAAATTTGTTTTTGGTTCAAATATAAAAAACCGATATTCAGTAAATTATCCACATCAAAGCTATATTGTCATTTTTGTTCAATGTGTGCCACAAGTTAAATGTGATAAACTAAATGTTGAAAATAGTAGCTTTTTTTTGTGTCCAATAATAAAATAAAATTGATTATACTTTATAGGATAAAGTTTTATGTAGTTTTCCCAAACTAAATCAATAGATTTTCCCAAACAAACAAACAGAAAACTGACCTATTTTTAAAGATTGGTTAAATTAAATAGTTCAAATTGTGTGTTAAATTTCAGTTTTTATAATAGCAGATTTTAAGTAATCTGACTTCAAATAATTTTAAAATTTTTTTTGTATATCATGTAAATTTTTCAATTAATAAAATTCAAATAATTTCAATTGTCACATGATTTAAATTTTAAAAAATCATAGAGTATAATTGGACAATGATAATACTATTTAAAGGAATAAGGGGCATCAATACGAAGTAAATAGTAGCTCGAACACAGTAAATAGTAGTTCGAACACAGTTAATATCATTTAATATCGAAAAATACTTGAAACTTACGAAGAAAGTTTAATCTATGATGTCAAAGATTCTGAATTTACAGAGAGTGAAAGAGGAAAAACGCTTGGACGAATTAAATCGTAGCTGAACCATATTTCATAATAATTTCAAAAATTTATCAAAGCCTTCAAAATATATATATAAACCAGGCTGCTAGGAGATCATATTTCGTCCAATAATTTCGAATAACTTAATCCTGTCTTTGCATATTTCTATTTCAGCACCAGTCAGAAACATTTAATTTTCAGATTAAACAGCTAGTGGGATAGTAAATTTGATAGCAACACTTTTTATACTGTAAAACGATAATATTAAAATCAATTTCACAAAACGATACTATATTAACATCTAAAGAATTACAAATATTATTCATTAAATTGTAATTAAAATTATATTCCCCATTTTTTTTTTACAATAACGTCAAATCAAAAAAAAAAATCTCTTTGATATCTGATTATTCCCATAAAAAGTTTTATCTGTTATATAACAAGGACAACAAAAAAAAATTAATTAATTTGACTATAAAATTCCAAAAAAAAAAAAGAACTTTAAAAGCAAACAGAATTTTATTTAATTAAATTTTATTTTTCACAAAAAAAGAAACCCTCTTCTTCTTTAGATTTATCATAGAAATTGTGGTCAATTTATAATCTACCAAAGACCAACAATATTTTTTTTTTATCTTTGAGAAAAAGTTTTTGTAAGTTTTCACTAAAAAAAAATTAAAACTATGAAAAAGAGAAGAATTTTATGTTTTACAATATTTTAAATTTAATAATTTTATTTTAATATAAATTCATTTAAATTAAAGTTAAAAGAAATTTGTGAAAAATGTAAAAATTAATTTTTGAATTTATTAAATTATGAATTTTTCGATAATTAAATAAAAATTTAAAATATTTTCGATGTGAATAAAATTTTATATTAATTATTATATTTATAATTTAATGCAAATATGTATAGTAAAAAATTAATTGTAGCCTATGGGAAATCTATAATAAAACATAAATAATTTTAATTACATATTATTTTCAAATAAAATATGTGAATTATATTTTTTATTTAAATAAATAAATTAATCAAAATTTAATTAAATATAAATTTAATATTTAATTTATTATTAATATTTATTTATTTTTATTACAATAGTGACAAATTATATTAATCTATAATATTAATAATTCTCCACTAATAAAATGATTTTTTTTACAAATTCTTATTTCACGAATCCCTTAAGGATCTATAAATCAATTTAAAAAATCACAATTTAATAATAATTCACTATGTAAATATTCATTTCGTTACAATCTGTTGGCTCTTAATTATATAACTATCTGATTTTGCAAAGTTACTCTCGTAAGTGATATTCGACATTAGAAATCTTTGGTACAAAAAAAAAATAATTCCGTCTGGAATCATTTCTCTGGAACGAATTTCCATTGTAAATACAAAATAAAGTTCAACGACTTGTTATGGGACTGAAGAAAGTTATTCGGAAGAAATATATGAAAATAAAATTCAATTATTTGTGCTTTGCTTTTGATAAGAGTGAATATACATATTTATACTTCAGGGAAATCCCTTGGGACTGGATAATTTTTTGCCTTCCAGTGACCCATGGACTTTATTATACCTCCATTATTATAATTTTAATTTTGGATTGACTACAAATGCTTTCTTTACGAATTTAGTTATTATATTATATTAATTTGCTATACAAAATTTCTCTTTGACATTCAATTACATTTCTTTCTCTTTATTTTTGATTTAAGTACCAAGAGAATAAATATTCAATTAAATTCTATTTCCCTTCACTTGAATCAAAGCCATTTTATTTCCCAATACATGAATCAAGATCATTTTCCTTTTTCAATTTGAAAACTAATTTTACTACATAAAACTAAAGCAAATTATAATTTTCCGGTATTGGAAAACTTAAAAAAATTATGTACATAAAACTATAATTAAAAATATTAAATAATATAAAATTTAACCATTATCTAATTTAAAAAAATGAATTTTATCTTCTTTTCATTTTTTTTTGAAAATATTTTCTAATTTCCTCATTTTCCTACAGTTGAAGAAAAAAAAAACGATTTTTCATTTTTCTTTCATCTGGAATTTTATAATTTTCTATATTTTCAAAATTATATTAATTTCTAATTATTACTAAATAAAAGGATTTAAAAACCACCGCCGTCATCATCATCATAATTATAAATATTCTATACATATATATTGCTTGGTAAGGAAGACAAAAATTGAAAATTAAATTATATGTATAATATTTTTTATAGACATTCACATTTATCTAGATTATTATATGTATATGTATATATTCAAAACGATTATGATTTTAATGACAATGTTACTATTTTCCATAATTACCATTATTATATCTTTTAAAACAATTTTAAGGTTAGAGACGCGGATATAAATTGATAATAATATTAATTATTATAGTAATAAGATTCATGTAATTTCGGTTAATTTTAATGTGTTTTTTTTTTTCGTTAGTTGAAGGACTATAAAGATATTTTATATATAGATAATAATTTAAATCAGTGGCGGTTCGTAAAAAACTAGTATAGGGAAATTATAATCATTTTAGTAAAATATTAACTAAATATTTTTATATTTTGACAACATTTTGATATAGTTAACTAAATTATATCTTATTGAAAAAGTACTTTGGGTTTAATATCTTGCTAAAAATTTGAACAAGTTAAAATTATGTTTATTTTTGGTATACAAGTTTGTATACAATTTGAACATTCGAGCTAATTATCTTTATTTAAGCCTTAGAAATAGCATATATGTATACTCTAAAATTTAGCCCCCATGAAAGCCAAATTTTCCACAAAATAATAGAATTTTGCAGAAAAATAGAATGAGATTTAATGAAAATTAATTAGTATTTGTAGTAGATTGGAGGAGTCATGGAACAAAGTATGTACGATATAATTTTAATTAAATAAGGTAATTATAAATTCAATTTAATTATGATTTTGGTAAATATCAACTATTTGATGAACGTCATATATACTATATAGCTTATGTCCCCTAATTTCCTTTTGCAAAACCCACCTTTATTTTCAAAATGTTTTTAATTTTCCTCTCATTTTACTTTTATTAGATTTTCGAATAAAATTTTTGTCGCCAACTTTATGATAAATATTATATTATTATATTTTCTATACTCTTACTGTTTCACCACGAATTTATTTCCTTTTATAGTTATACGAGTAATAATGATTTTTATCATAGAATATAATAAAATGAAATGAGTCAAACATATCAACAAAAATTATTTAGGTTCTATATTCTCTATATAATAATAATGTTAATAATGTGTTTAAGTTTTATTATATATAGTGTTTAATGTTGTTTTAGTTATTATTTTTATGGAGGTCTTCTGTACAAAGATAAAAAAATTTCTGTTTTATAAAACATTTCTTCGAACTTTAACAAAAAAATTATAACTACTAAAAGGTTAAAAAGATGATGTTAAAGATTTTTTTTTTTTAATAATTATTTAAGGTTAAGTATAATTTTTAATGAGATAAGTTTAAAGTTTTTGCTTTATAAAGATTGATCTTTTATTACAAAGTTTTTATGTAAAAATAATTTCTTTTTATAGATAGTTTTTCTTGCAAACTAAAGCAAAAATTTAATATATTTCTAAACAGTCAATTAAATTTATTTATTTATTTCTAAATAATTTAAATATGTACATAAAAAATTTACTCAAAAACAAAATATTTATTATATTCATTAAAAATATCCATAAATTTAAAAACTATAATAAAAAGTATATTTACAAAAAAATTTTTATTAACTTGACTTTTGATAATCTTTTTAAGCATAATTCGAAAATGTTAATTTATATATTTTACTAAAATTTATTTGTTTTTTCTAAAAAGATATTAAATTACAACTAAAATTTATTTAGAAGGAAATTATATTAATAAGATAAATAAAATTCTTTATATTTTATTTAAAGTAATTTTACTTTACAGATAATTAGTCTCTTGAGATATTTTAGCCATCACTATAAATTATCATCAATCATTATTAATATAAAAAAATGTTTCTGTACATCATAAATTATTCAGATTTTAACATTTTTTTTTCGCTTTTAAAAAATTAAAATTTTTTCCTTTATTAAATTTAATATTTCATAAAGAATTTAATGATATCAATTTTAAAAAAATAATATACATGTAGCGTATTATATTCCTTCAGTTAATGATAGAAGAAAATATACAATTTTCAGATTAAATTAGTCAATTTTGAAAATATTTTTTATCATATTTTTCAATTTTTTAACACTTTTCACGTAGTTTTTTCAAAAAAAATTAATGATTATTTTTCAATTAAAATTAAATGTTATATTTAAATTTAATTTTGAGAAATTGTTAAATTTAATTTTGAAAATTTTAAGTTTATATTTTAGAAAATTTAGTTATTAATTCAATTAAAAGAAATATTTGGAATTTAATTACAAAATTGTTTAATTGAATTTGAAAAATAATATACTTAATTTATTTAGAAAAATCGCTAATTCGATTTGAATGAAAAATTCTTAAAAACTCACTACTTCTATGGCTTTGCAAAACGCGACAAATTTAAACTGAAAAATATAATATGGAAATATATAAAATTTCATTAAAAATTTAAATATTATTTTTTTTTGTTTTGGAAAAAATTTCTGAACATTCTAGAAATAAAAAAATTAATATTAATAAAACTTTCGTCTTGGAGTTTTTTTTTTTTGGTGTTTCCTCAAAGGATATAAAACTTTTTTTTATTCTTTAGACATTTTCGAGGACTAAAACAAAATATATTTTTATATATTTAAAATTTCAAGAAATAATTAAATTAAATTATTTATATTTTTAACAATTTTCAACTTTAAGAGTCCTTAAACGTATAAAAAAAAATATATATAATTACAAAACAAAAGTCACAATTATCGTGACGATACACTATGAGCATAAGTGTTAAATAAATTAAACTTTATAACATATACATTTTCGCTACAAAAATGACTTAAAACTTATGGGAAAATTGTGAAAGTATTTGCTTAATATTTTTTGAATAATTATGAAAAGTGCACTACAGAAAGAAAAAAATTTTTTTTTAATTAGGTATTTTAGATTAACTTTCTGTATAGAATCCAATTTTTTTTAATATGAATTAATTTCTGTCTTTTATTGTATGGTATACAAAAAGTTTTATATGGTATAATAATTAAAAGGAAGTTTTATGTTAATTTCAATTAGCATTATAATTGTTAAGTTTTCCTGATATAATAAAGCTTAAATTGTAATTGTTGAATATTCAGAATACACAAAAAAAAATACAATAGAAATTCAATTTCACAAATGAAAATTTATTAAGAAGAAAATAAATTTTTTGAGGAAAATTATTTCAAATTTATTTTCTTCTATTATACTAGAATTTAAAATCAAAAAGGATAAAATTTATTTGCGAGAAATCAAAAGCAAAAGTATTTTATTGTAATAGGAACAAATTGGAAGAAATTTATTGCATTTATAAATTAATTGAATAATATATGTAAATTTGACTTTTAAGTGTAACATAATTTTAAAATAGTCCTTTTTTTTACCAAATATTTCAATCATTTTTCAAATAAAATAAAATATTTCTCGAAATATTTGTCTAGGTTTCATATATCGTTTGTTTTTTGTTTGTCTGTCGTTTGTCTGTCATTTATCTGTCATCATTTGTCTGTCGTTTGTGAAACACTAATTAAACATTGGATGTTCTAATTATGGCAGTTGATTTATGAATCCATTTTTGCCGAACTTCCTTCTTATAAAACCAAAAAATTCAAGAAATATCTTAAATATAGCAGACTATATTTAAATTAAAATTAAATTAACCCTTTGAGTCGCGCGTACTCAATTGTGTACATGACTTTGTATGGCGCATTGGTAATTTTGTATTGGTAATTTGTTCTTTGGAGCATATGTGTATATGACCTCATAGAGAACACTCCAAAGAACAAATTACCAATTTGAATGAGTCCAACATATGAACAAATTTCAATTCTACGCGCCATACAAAGTAATGTACGCAATTGTGTACGAACTCAAAGGGTTAATTAAAAAAAAATTACAATTTTAAAAGATTTTTAATTTTTTAAATAAAATTTTTTAAAAATTACTATAAATTATTTCACTTAATTTATATTCTATTTGAAAAATTTATCTAAAAAATATAAATTTTTTTAGTATATCTCATTATTTGCCTTTAATTTAATAAATTATTAAAAATATTCATTAATGATTGAAATTTTCTTAAAGATCTGTAAACTAAAATTAGTCACAAAATTTTTGAAATTTCTGTATAAAAAAATTTTATCCAACCTTCTATGGCTTCATTAATAGGAAATAACTTTGGGGTTTTTTTTTTGGCAAAATGAACTCAACTTGTCAGTCAAAATATATAAAAATATATTTTAAAAATTATATTTTCCAAATATATGTAATTTTATTAATGATATGAAAATAGCTTAAGGATATTAAAAGACCAAAAAAACAAATTATGTATATATAATATAAAAACATTAAAATTAAATTCCCAAACAAAGATAAAAAATAATAATAATTTTTTTTACAGATATAATTAAAATAGCCTATAGAAATACTTGAAATGTCCTGACAACCAACAAACAATTTATTTATATATATATATATATATACACAAATTACATATACATATATATAAACTTTTATATTTTAATAAACCAAAAATTAAATTCTTCTTTTTTATTTCTGGTAAACACAATTTTTTTTTGAATATCAAACCCTCTAGATATTTTCAGAAATATTAACAGGAAAAAAATTTCTTTATTTATTTCATTAGGATTTTAATAAAATTCCACAAAAATCTACAGAAATAATAATAATATGACGTATTTTTCGTGTATTTTTGTTTTTTTGCAAATAATTATTTGTCGAATTTAATGTCATTAAGACGAAAAACCAGAGATAAAATATCATTTTTTTACACGAATTTAAATAAATATTTAAGAGGTTTTTCAATTATTCGCCTTAAATTTTCAAATAAATTTTCTTAAATTTCTATCACAAATTTTCCACATAATAATAATAATGAAAACAAAGTTGAATTTGTTGCAAAAAAAACCAAATTTTTTTTGTGAATCCACACAAAAATGAAATTATTTTGTAAACTTTTCCAAACTAATTAAAACTAATTACAATTTAGCTAATTTTCGTTAAAAATATATTCGCATATATAACGTAAAAAAAAAAAAAGCTTTAAAATATATTTAAAGAATTAAAAAACAAATGTTGGGCATTCCGAGTAACTGTTTAGTTATTTCATAATTATGGGCTTTTTTTAGTTTGTATACAAAATACAATTTATTTTTTGGAGAAATTATAAGAAATGTGACGAAAATAAAGAATAAAACGTGTGGCTATTTCAACACAAAATTCTTAATTTCAAAACTAGTAATTTTATTGAAAATTTGAAACTATCACTCAAAAAATAAATCTAAAAATTTGAAACTATCACTCAACAAATATACATTATGGAATTGATAAAATTAATTAACATGTTAACTGTTTATGTCGCATATATGCGTCGATGATAAACGCTCCTATTTTGCTAATGTTGCGTTATGCGTCAGGCGAAAAAATAAACATTTGCAATGATTTTGTTATATATAAGCAAAAAAACAAACTATTTTCGAAATTTTAATATTATAAGAATTTTACTATACAGCCAAAACCTAATTGAATTCTCAGCACATCTTTAGTTGCGCTGCTATTGTCGCAAATTCGCGTCTTCCCGTAAATTTAAATCTAAACAGCTAACAGGTTTTAACATTAAACAGCTAACAGGTTAATAATTATTCAAACAGTTCGAATATTCTTGAAAATGTTATTCAAATCCTTGTAATATTATAACCCAATTTTGTGTAAATATCGCAAAAACCTTTAAACATAAAATTTTTTTAACAACTAATTCTTAATCTTTGAACCATGTCCTTTCACTAACTATCACAAATTTCTATCTGAAATGTTGAAATTTATTACTTTAAATCACAATTTGAAAGAAAAAAAACCTGACAGACAGACGAAAACCTATTACAAAATATTGTAAATTTTTAATTTTCCCTACAACTAAGAAATTCTCAGAAACAAAACAAAAAAAATGAAGAAAAATATATTTTAATGCTTTTCCTTACCACCTTTTGGTTTTTACATTTATATATTTCCAAAAAAAAATTATGTTCACACTCAGTAGAGCGACACGTTAAATACTAATTGAGTTTCTTCCAAGGTGCTATTCAAACGCAAAAAAAAAAAAAACAAAAAAATTTTTTTTTTAAAAGATTATAAATTTGAAATTTATTAACCAATTTTCTTTAAAAGTAAAAAAACAAAAACAAAATATATACATTTTTCATACTGACATATTTACCACAAATAAAATTCAAATTTTGTTAATTTTTCATTTAGATATTTCTAGGTATTCAAAAAAAAAAATGAATGTTAACTTTTCAAGATTCCTTTCTCAAAAAAAAAAAAAATATTAATATTCAATTTCGTAAATAAATTTAAACCTTTAACAACAACAAAAAAATGACACAAAAATTTTTGTGTAAAAGGAATTTTTATAAACTTATAAACGCGATATTAATATTATAATTACAAAAAATAAATAAATGTATACCAAAAGTGTATACCAAAGTTTATACCGAAGTGTATGCCAACAACAAAAACAACAACAACAAAAATGACTACGTAAAAATGTCATAAAATAAAAATATTTTCTGATAAGGATCAATTGTTGTAATAATTTTCATGATTTTCTTGTGTCTTTTTTTATGATATTTCTTTTAATAAATTTTTTTTTGTTTTACAGAGAGCGAGTGGTATGGTAGTACAAGAAGAAGGAGAAGGTCACAGGATATTTAACTCTAAATTACATTTAACAAAAAGTGTAATAAAATATGAAAGATAATTTTTTGTGGGAGGTTGAGAAATATTTACGCTTTGGTATTAATATTAAAAATACTAAATGGATATTAAAATAAAAAAAAATTATTTATATTACTTTTCAGTAAATAAAAGTAAAATGGTAAATTTGGTAAAGGGATGATTTGTAATAATAATTCTTTTTTTTAGAATAATAATTACTGAAAAAAATACACCAGATTTATTTTTATGGATGATCATTTTTAATTTAATTGCAATTGATATATATATATTATAATTATTATTTCAAGGATAATCTAAGAAAATTTTTGGTGTTGTTATCAAGGATTTTTTTTTTTTGGTTATTATTAATTTTTTTTTGTTTAATTAAAAATGAAGAAAAAGAAAATTATTATATAAATTAAATAAAAAGGAAAATTTATTTGAAAATTTTATATAGAGTAATAAATTTTTCAATTTGTTTATTTTTATTTAGGTTGCACTGATAAGAAAATGTTTTTTGACAAATTTAAAAATGGTTGTACATAAAATTTATTTTGTAATATAATTAAAAATGAGATAATTATCTTGCAAATATATTTTTTTAATTACAATTGTAAATTGAAATTTGCTAAAAAAAATATGAAAGAGCTGATGTGGATTAGTATAATTACAATATAGTTTACTATGATGCTGCAATGCTTAAGGTCGTTGTTGTTCGATTTCCAGGTTGATTATTTCGTTTTAAAGTTAACTCAGGTTGAAATCGGTGTACAATTTAACGAAATCCCATCTCTGATTTGAACAGCAACGCGCTCATACCCTGCAGCAAAGAAAACTATTCCTATACTAATTAAATTATTATTATTTACTACTTATTGCATTTAATAGTCTTTAGTGCTAAATATGCGACCTTCTGGTTCTCAATTTATATAAAATTAAATAGGTCCAATTTGAAATAGTAAAATCGTTGAAAAATTATTTATCATTATTATTATTATCATTATTTTTCTCACGAGGAAATAATGAAATTGCAGAAGATGAAAGTAGAGAAACTTATTAAAATTAATAATTGAAATTTTAAATTAAATTTGTTATAACTATAAAGAGTTTTTTAACTCAAATAAATATTGAAATATAAATTTATATAAATTTCCCCATTAAAAAATTAGTTTTAACTTTATTGAAATATTCTCCAAAATGTTTAATTTTTAAAAGAAAATTTTATAATTAAAAATTTAAATATACAAAAAAATGGATAAATACTTTTCAACATGTTGTTCAACATTTTATTTAACAAAAATTTTTGTTAACAAATTTAATAAAGAAAAATACTGAAATAGTTTATTAAATATAGAAAATTAATTTATATCCTTTCACAATGAATATCCTTCCAATAAAATATCATTTTTTTACCAAAAAAAAAAAATTGTTTTTCTCATCATAAAAATAAGTTTTAATAAAAAAATTTTTTACTCAAAATAAAATTCAATTTTTTATGCACAAATATCAAATTTATTTTTATGAAACTCTCATATGTTACCATTGGAAAAACATAATATACCAAAGGAAAGAAAAAAAATATAATTTTTAATTATAAAAACAATTTTTTTTTTATTATATAAACAAAAGGTAAATAAATATTATATCCCCAAAATATATGTATATATGTATGTATATAAGAAAAAATCCATTTTCCAAAAATTTCCACCATTCTAAATACGCACACAAATGGAAAAACACTGTATATATAAAAACAATAAAAGATAATTTGGCTTCAAAAACAAAAATTATATGCTTTTTTATTTTTGTTATAAGTAAATAAAGATTTTCTGGGTTTTTCTCTCCTTTTTTTTATTATTATTATTATTATTATTTATCCTGGATGATTTAATTTAACTGATTTAATTTTATTTTATATTTTTATTTCTAATTTTCTTTTCTAACACCAAAAAAAAAACAACCCCCAAATACAAAACAAGGAACAAAAAAGGATAATGAAGATTTTGATTTTATTTTCATTGTTTTTTTGTTTTTTTTGGTTGTTGTTATTATTGTAAATTTAAATATACCATCAAATAATTTGTTTTTTTTTTTATATCCTATTTTTTTTAAAGAGAATGAAAAATCCTTAATTTGTTCAATATTATTTACATTTTTCATTTTGAATTGTATATGAATGAAAAAAATATAATTCGTTGTATAAGCTAATATCAAGGATTACATATGGGATATGATTTTTGTTGTATTAATCGATCCTAAATTGTTCTCTACATACACACAAAATTGATAATATCCGGGATAAACTATACTAAATATATGTATGTATGTTCATTTTATATATAATAAGACAAATATATCAGAGGCGTATAGCAGCCCGGCTTTCTTATGGCGGAGCAGTTTTGAAACATCTTATTGCAATTTAACTCATTTTAAATTATGATTATTTACATTTAAATCGAATAATTTCAGTATATGGAATGTTAATTAATTAAGTATTTCGAAATTACTTCAAAAGTACAAAATTAAAATAAATTTAACATAAAAATATTTAAATTATATCTTCGATTTCTGATACTCTGTCAATGAGAATTTAACTCTTTTATATTTTGTTTTGTTTCAGCTCAAACTGAATCACGTAATGATTTTTTGTATCAGCCAAAGTGTTAAATCGTCATTAACAGTTTTAGAAATTAAGGAGTTCATTAACCACTTAAGCGCGTTTGACGTATATATACGCCGGGTGAAAAAAAATATATGAAAATTCAAAATTTTAGTAAAAACTTAAAACAATATCATGTAAAAGTGTAGTTTACACTTATATAAAGATTGCAATTTGTAGAATCTAATATGAAATGTTTCGGGGGCAGTGCATGTTAACCAGTTAAGCGCATTTGACGAATATATACGAATATATACGTGATCGGCGATTTTAATTACGCACCCAAAAATACACATTTGAAAATAAATTACTCGCTTAACTGGTTAAAAGAGTATCAAATGATTAAAGTTGAAAATTATACTACAATAAATAGAATAAAACTATTGAAAAAACATTTTAAACTAATTAGTAACTGAGATAATCAGACATTTATCAACAAATGGCCTCAAGATAATAGTATAATTAAATTTCTGCCTCATCATTGTCTCCACATGCAAAATGTCTTCAGAGTTCTGTAAATTTTTATTGCTGAAACTCATGCGACTAAACTACTATAAACTATGTACATGTCTCAAACAACTTAATCTCTATTATTGTTTCCTAGAGCCGATCCTTATATTTTGTAATGTAAAGTAATTTTTTTTTTGTTTTTTTTTTTTTGTGGAAAATTATTATGTAAAATGAAAATACTCATAAAATTTTATATGATTTGGCAGAAACAAAAAAAAAAATTGTTGATATTGTTTTGTTTCTCTCTTCTTCGTTTTTTTTTTGTGTGTTAAAACAAATCCTTACAATATATTTTTACATGAGCAAAAATAATATAATAATCCATCCTTATATGCAAATATCCTTTTTTGTTGTTTTTACATTTATATTATATTTATTTTCGATATCGGAAGTCGAAATATTTATTATTTACAATAAAAGTAATTTGGAATATAAAAATCAAAAAAAAAAATAATAAAAAGGTTTAAAAACATTTTTGTTGAGATTGTTTGAATATAATGAATTTTATTTTATGCGAAAATATTTTCGATTTAATAATAATAATTTGAGAGAACCTGGAAATAAAAGCGTTGTTTTTTTTTGGGAAAGAATATTTTTAATGAATTTATTTTTTTTTTGTTAAATTGATAAAAAAGTATGTAAAATGATAAAAGTACATCAAAAATTTAATATTTAACTTGAATAATATCAAAACGAAGTACAGGAATTTGATACTTAAATATAGATATGAAATTTACTTATTACATACGAGTCAACATTATTGCATTTTAATATTTTTCCACTCGATTTAATTAAATTGATTCGACCTGTAATTTATTTATAAGCATTTTTTGAAAATATAAATTTATTATAATTAAATAGTTTTGAAATTTATCTCGTCTAAATTTTTATTTAATAAAATTATTAACAAATTTTCGTTTATTAAATTTTAAAGTATCATTTTTAATCCTTGTTTTTTGGCATCAGTAAAAATTTCTCCCACATAACTCATATTTTTTATTAAATATAAATGCAATATTATTTTCTTTACTTCATATTTCGTCCTTTTTAAGCTACAAATCTTAATTACAAAAAAAAAACTCGTAGAAAATTGAAAAATATCTTCAAAAATTTATCTTCATCTAACATCATTTTATATACTCGAATTTTCCAAAAAAAAAAAATAATATCAAAATTAAGTCTCTATTCATACGGAAATTTCAAAATCCTTCACTTTACAGTTTCCGTCTACAAAACTGACTCTCAATTCTAGACAATAAAAATAAATTTATATATTTATAAAAAAAAAAATACTCACTTAAATCTTATTCCTTTAGACTAGTTTATTTTCCCTATTCCTTTAACAACAAAAAATTTATTAAATATCAAAAATTTCATTTTTGAGAAGAAAACAATTTTTTTACTATTTCATATTTCAAAGAAGAAAAAAAATTGTTATAAGGATTAAATCTATTTTAAAAAAATCTGTAAAAAAAAAAAGAAATATAAAAATTTCATAAAACATTTATTTCCATTTTCCAATTTTTTTTTTTTTTTTTTGTGTATCATTTTTATACTAACTTCAGTGACAAATGTTTCCATTTCCCGCACGAAAATATCATCCAAAATATCCGAAAAAAAATAAGAGGATGGAATGGAATAATCTGAAATGTTTATGATTTTTTTTTTTTTGAATTTTTATGAAAAGTTGATTTTATGTTATTTGAAAATGAAGAAGAAAAAGTGCATATAGTAAATCTTTCTATATAAATAAACCATATATACGTAGTATATGTACATAAAAAATATTAAAGTAGAGAAAACACATATTTACCAAGCCAATTGCAATAAAAAAGGAACGTTTTATAAGCTTGAATGAATCAAACAGTTTACTAAACCCAGGAAAAAACCCAAACTGAATATATATGTACATACACAAACATTGAACTGAAAATAAGGATTGAATTTAAATTCAAAAAAAGATTGAAAAGGATATGATAAGGATATACAACAAAAATAATATTATACAAAAGTATAATTTCAATTGTCCAAAATTAAAAACAAAAATAATACTTTGGACTTTGTCGTCATAGTTATTCACAAAATTTCAATTTTTAAACAAACTTATTTTTTACTGCCAACATAATTTTAATTGAATTCATAATTTAATCGAAAAAAAAAATTATGTATTTCAACAAACAAAAATATATTCTACAAAACTTGAGGTTTTATAACTAAAATTTGAAATATATTTTCCTAAAATTGCATAAAATTAGTAAAATTTATACATAAAAAAATGAGAGCATAGAAATAAAATATAATTTTTAAAACATTGTAAAATTATCAATAATTTCAAAGTAGAATTTAAAATGTTAAAGTTAGTATAGTAATTGAGTCTTAAATTTCTCTAAAGCACTACGCAACTGACTATAGAGAAGTAATTGAATTAATTCGACGAGTTTACTGAAGAAATTAAACTTATGATGCTACGATTTAAGACATTTCATAGAAACACAAGATTTACTACTCTCCATTAATTTGATGTTCAAATCTTCCATATCGCACAACGAAATTATAAGAATTAATTTATAAGGTACTGCAACAATATGGGATCAACTGCTTGCGACTGTATTCTCACATAAATACGATTAAATTTAAGATATAAATTAACACTCATCTAGTGTCCAACTCCAACAAAATATTCCTTTATATTTTAAATCCTGCTCCTTTTACCTCCTACATAAATTTAAAAATTTAAAGCTATATAAAAGGATCATCTCCTTCGTTTGGGCTGTAGAGATTATAGCTGCTATAGAAAAACTAGAAAAAAATTTACGTTGCGATCAATGAATAACATCAAAGGATGAAATTGATATAAAATTATATTTATTATACTTCTTTTAAATTACCTTACATCTTCGATTATTTATTATAAAATTAAAAATAATAATTTTAATTTGAAACCAATTATTAATTTGAAACCAATTATTAATTTTATTTTCGAATTTTATTTTGCTAATAAAATCTAATTAAACTTATTTTTTTCATATACATTTTTTATATAATATTTAATTTAAATTCAAATTAATTATTACTATATTTTATTTTATTATTAAATGTAATTATTTATTTATTTATTTAAATATAAATAAATCCAATTAAAAATATTTTAGGTGCCAATTTCCACTTAATATAATTAAATAATCTCTTGTCAACTTAATTAAACGATATTTTTGTTTTACAGAATTATTTATAAATTATATCTGGTATATTCAGATAATTTTTTTTATATATGGGATGGAGCGAGTATATTTTAATTGGTTTATTTAAATTGAAAAAACCACAATAATACAAAGAGGGTTTTTTATACATATGATGTATATACGTAGAGTACAGGGTTATATACCAAATATATTAGTTAAAATTAATTTATTTTCATATATTTTAAAATATGTCTTAATTTGCATATTGAATTATACTGCACTGTTTCAACAGCTTCGAAATGTTAACGCAGATCCGGAAATTGTTCCTCTTAAGATTTGCTAAGCGGTCCAATTGAATATAATAGGAAAAAAAGTATAATTTTGTTGGTACATTAAATGGGATTCCGAATGGGATATTGGTGGGTCTGGCGTTGGACGTAATGTCTGCACTTCTAACGTAATCTACACTGTACTGGCACAATTTTAATTTATTTTAATTTCCAACTAAATCAATTGAAATAATTTTTTTTAATAACAATATTAATTATAAAAATATACTAAAATTAGTTTTGGAAATATCGTCACCTTAGTTCTATTTGGCATTATTAACAAAAACATCATTTTACAAATTATATTTATATAAAGATCAAATTTGTCCTTTTACAATTAACATTAATCGTAAAAGGACCAATTAGAATATAAATTATCAATAATCTATTATCTAATTAAACTTAAAAATAATCTCTTTGTCCAAAAGTCCTGCTGCTCAAACTCAAAATTTCATTTCAGGTGAACATATACCACGAAAAAATTAAATTATATAAATAAATAATTATTTAAAAATTTACTAAAGTACAATTTAAATTTAAATTAATTTAATGTAAATATTACGAGTATTTAAAGTTAATACTTCAAAATAAAATAAAAAAATATTTTCAAACAACAAAAAAAAAATCCTCTTTGATCCTCAATCGACTAGACATTATCAAATTTTCAGCGAATTTAATTTTATATTTGGAAAAAAAAAAAATTAGAAAAATAAAATATATTTTTTTTTAAAGAAAAAATAAATATTTTATTTTTGTCTATAATAAATTTTCATCAAAAATATTTATCATTTATAATGAAAAAAAATATATAAATAAATAAATTTATTGTCATATTTTTAAATATGTAGACAGAAGAATCCTTTTTATTCCAAGATATTCCTTTGTCCTTTATTCCACACACACAAAAATAGAAGATCATATAATATAGATAAATATTATATAGTATTAGCAAACCAAATTAGTCATTTTACATTTCCAATTTGTCAAATTTGAAATCGAATTAGCATATTTTTAAATCTTATTTAGTCTCCTTACAATTGAAAATTCGACTATTTAATTTATATTACAATTTAATAATTAAACAGATTTCAATTAAATAGATTAAATAGATTTTCTTAGATATAACAGAATCATTTTAATTATTAAATTGTAACATAAACTAAAATTGACTAATTTTATTTGCCAACAAATTTACTTTAATTTCAAAAGGACGAATTTAATTTGCAATAAGATAAATAATATCTTCCAAAAAGTCTAATTTGATTTCTTCAAAGACTAATTCAAATCGTAAAAGGACTAATTTAGCTATGTATGTAGATTTAGCTATATAAGCTTATATGACCAAAGGATATTATGAAGAAAGGAAAATATGTGTTTTTCGATTTCTTTTTCAAAAATTTTCCTCTTTTTTTTTGTCAATATGGGATATGTCTTAAGTTAATATATTTCTGTTCAAGGATATTTTAATACACGTATATATATATAGGAAAAATATGTATATATAGAAATAAATTGACTTTGAAAATATTGATAAGGGTTTTTTTTTTCTCTTTTAAGGTCAAAAACTTTAATGTTAATTTGGTGTGTAAAATAAATCATTTATGGTATATTATTGAAAGGTTGTAAATTTAAAGGAATAATTTTGTTTTTTTTTGACAAGGATCTTGTTTTTCTGGAGAATGTAAACAATACTATTAATCTAAATTTTTGTATTTCTATGAATAATTATTGTAATAGATTAAGAAAAGTTAAATTTTTATTAAATTTTCTATAATATTTTTTTTTTTATAATAATTTTTTTTATGAAATTTTTCATCAATATTATTCTTTAATTACGATGGTAGATTAGTTTTTGTTGGCTAATGCATTTTCCTTTAATTTTTGAACGATAGAAGTTTAAATTATTGTTTGTAAGATGGTAGCTTGCTTTTCTGCAGTTCGTGATTTCTAGAATCGCCTCATGGCGTGACATAAAAAGACCTAACCTAACCTATATTTGTACCTTTAATATTTTTGGTATAATATTGCTATAATGTAATACCGTATTAATATACGTATATAATGAAAAATGCTATGGCGATTGAATCCAATTACAGATAATATTCAATTTGGTACTAAATTTGAGAAATTAATTAATAGCTTACAACACCAAGTACTAGTACATTAGTTTCTCCATTCATAATGAGCTTATGTGTAAATAAATTATATTATATTAAAAACACAGATCATTATTATTATAATTACATATTTAAATATTAAATATTCAAAAACAGTAACCAAAAATTTGTAATATTTCTTATAAGAGTTAAATTTACTAAATTCGTCTTTGTAGCTATTCCATAATATTTATTGACAGATATACAACAACAAGAAACAAAGTCTATATAAACATAAACTTTATTTCTAAGTATTTCCATTAAGAAGATTTAAAAATTTACTTTTTTCTTTTAACTTTTAAAAATTCTAAAATGTAAATACATAATTTTAATAATGTCTATAGCTAAAATTTGTCTGGGTTTATTTTTTAACAAAATAATAATTCTTGTTACATAAAAGAAAAACTGAAACGAAAATAAAACTTAAGTTGAACCAAAAAAAAAAAGTAATACATATTAGAAGCAACTGAAGCATTAATTCATCATCTGCTATGAATATTTTTTTTAGAAAAGTTGTATTCAGGTGTTACGAATAATAAAGAGATTATTGTTAAATATTTTTGAAAAGTTTACCCGAAAAAATCAACATTTACCTTGAAGTCTAAATCAATTTTTTTCATGGTTTCTAAAATATCAAAGTAAAATATGAAATTTAAATCCCATAAGAATACTCACCTCAATTTATTTAATACTTTAACTTACTAAAAAAAAAATTCCCCATAATTCCAATTTGCAACACTATTAAACTCATCATAAAAAATATTAAAATAGATATTTTTATAAGAATAAAATTTGGTGAACCATTTAAAAGCTTTATTAAAAATTTTGTTGATAAAATAATGTATATTTACAATGTTCAGATTAAATTAGTCGTTTTTCATTTATCAATCATTTTTCTTACAATGAAATTGTCCGAAATTAATTAATTGATTACTTGATATCCTGATAACAAATTATAACCGAAATTTTGTTTTATTTAATTTAAAATCGCTAAATCAATTTGAAAAATATTTTAATTATTTAAAAAAAAAAAAAACTAGTTTAGTATGAAAATGGTATACTAAAGTACATTTTTCATAAATTTTATGAGAAAAATGTTGACAGGAAACGTTATGAACATGTAAAAGTCCATTTAGAGATTATTTAATCAATAATTTCTTAAAATTTTTATTAATTTTCAATAATATTAAAATGTTTTCATTTCCTCTAATCAAAATATCAAATTTCTGTTGATTTCTAAAATTAAATAATTTAAAATATTTATAATAATTAAAGTAATTATGATTATTTTTCAACAATTATGTTTAAATAAATATTTTTAATAAACAAATTATTATAGTTATTAGTATTATTAAATAATACTTAATAAATAATGTTTCCTTGTCGAAAAGAGAAAATAAATATATAAATATTAATAATTTATTTATTTATTAATAATATTTCCAAGAAATTTTTAATGATCAATTAAAATTTTATCAAAATTTATATAT
Organism: Empis stercorea; assembly: GCA_949752835.1. Taxonomy (NCBI): domain Eukaryota; kingdom Metazoa; phylum Arthropoda; class Insecta; order Diptera; family Empididae; genus Empis; species Empis stercorea. The sequence continues at coordinate 8,572,299 of OX457087.1, forward strand.
TTTTAGAAAAAAAAATAAAAAAAAATTATATACTTTAATTATTGTGGTAATTTTATAAAACTTTTAACATCATTAGAACATTATATATCATTAAATTCTTAAAAAAAATATTGTAATTTAATACTTACAATACTTTTTGTTGATGAAATTTTTCCAATTAAATATTTTTTGTTTATGGAATTTTTCAAATTTATTTTTTACCAAAAAAAAAAATCAAATTATACCAAAACTTTATTGACTACAATAATTATTATTTCTATGAAATATATAAAAGAAACTCTTTTTTAATTACTTTTGAAATTGTTAATTTCTATGTTAAAAGGATCCAAAATGGTCGTTTAAGAAATATTAATAGTATTTTTCAAAAATTAACGAAAAGTGTTTAATAATTGCAAACACACTTATAATTATTAATCGAAAAAGTATATATAAAATTATGAAATATTTCACCCTTTTTTCATGAAGCAATTAAAACCATTTTCCAATATTATTAATACTTCCTATTTTTTTGGGGTACTCCATTTTTTGATTACGTAATATTAATAAAAAAAAAATTATTATGTTAAAATTTATATTTTTCAATCTCAAAATTATATTAAGAATTCTTGAATATATTTAAAGTAGGAAATTATGTAATTTCGGAAAAATTATTAATTCAATACAATGTAGAAAAAAATCTTAATGAGTTTCGATTATTTCTGAACAATTTTACAATTTACTTCCCCCAATATTAATAAAACAACATTTACAATGTAATTGGTAAATTTTATAATACAAACTAAATTAATATTCTTTTACATTTTAATTCTATTAATTGATTTTTGTACAATTCGGTTATTGTCCGTCATTTTTTTTTAATTCTATTTTATATTATAATTTAATAAAATATTCTAATATTTATTAAATTTTTTTGTATACCTAATCCCAAAATCTCCAGGACAACATAAAATCATTAGGATGATAATTGAAATTCATATTCCATTAAAAAATTAGTCAAGAAAAATTTAAGTATTTTAAGCTTCATCACATTAATAATAATAGAAAAAATTGTTTACATAAGAGGCAATTTATGAAAAAAAATTCAAGCATTAAGCTAAAAATCTTTAAAATTATAGATTACACATTAAAATATAATTTCCTAGGTGAACAAGAACCAAGCTATGCACTAGTACAGAGTATAAACAGCTGATATACATATATATCTACTCCGCATCTACAGATGAATTTGTAGTTTTTGAAGACTTGTACATAGGTTCTGGATCAGAATTTGGCTGGTATTCTTATTTCAAATACTTTTGAGGAGCTTTTCGTCCGATAACCTTTTTCATGACTTCGAGTAAGAAATAGTAAATTTTTTTTATGACGCCATCTATTGTCAACTAAATATTTTACCACTCCACCTATTGTCAGTTAATTAAAAATTAAAGAAAAGAAAAATAATTTAAAGAACACACAATTTTTCTATAGCGTTTAAAAATCCTGTTTGTAGAATCTTAACAGTGTAAACACAAAAAAAAAATATATATTATATAATGTATCCTTTCATACTTAAGTACATATTTATAAAATGTATTACAAAATTGGTATCATTATATTACATTGAATATGTTATAAAAGGAACTCTTGATCTACTTATGTCTAATACTCCACATATCACTTTTATACATATAAGTACATCATTAATTTATTAGTGAAATGAAAATTCACTTTAATACACAAAAGTAGTATATAATTGGCCTTTTTTCAATGTTATACATAAAAATATTTAATATTAAATTTTCTACAAAAAAAAGGGGAGAAAAGTAAATAAATTATAGAATAGTAAATATATTTTTAGGGCCAGCCAAAAATTCTATATCATAAAAATAGGATATCCTTGCAATAATATCAGAAAAAAATTAATCAAAATTTAAATAATACCACAAGAGATCAGATAACAAAACAAACAAAAAATTATTTATTTGTACAAATTTAAAAAATATGATGGAATATCAATGTCAATTTTTGTGGACAAAATGATTTGCCACATAAAAATAAAGAACAAAATTTACTGCAGTGATAGATTTAAAAAAATATTTTTGCCAAGAAATCAAAATGATTAAATATTTTATTTTGATAATTTTGCAGGATTTTTTGGGATATAAAAAAGTAATCGTGTAGTTACATATATAAACAAATTTTCTAAACAATGAAACAATTTTGGCCACAATATTTTCTAAAGCCAGTTAGTAGTAGTTTATAGAACGAAACTATTATAATGTTTAATTGTACATAAGAGGATACTACAAGAAAAGGCGCATTGAAATGCATGTCAATGTCAAAGATGATTTTGCTGCAATATAAAGTTTTGCTTTTAAAACCAATATAATTGTTGTTGTTGTTCAACAAAATCTTGCTAAATTGCTTTTCTTTTATAGTTTTGTATTTACTATATATCTCTAGTCTATATAAGTAAAGTTTTGTGGGGAAAAATAGAAATATTTTTGAATAAGTGAAAATTGTATACAGCAATAATAGAGAAGGATATTTTACTTTAGATTTAAAATATAATACAATATAAAATTGCAATATTATTGTTGCTTTTATATTTGAGTGCAATTATGATTTTTATTTAAGAGACTGGTTAGTAAGGATATAGAAATATTTAAACCTACTACAAAAATTTTAAAAATTACATCTCTTGATTACATTTATTTATAATACATATAAATAAATTGGTCGAATTAAAAATTAACTAAAATATTCCAAATATTTGCAATATTTATTTTGTAGTTTAATTTAAAATATATACTTTGAATCATATAAAATTTAAAAAAAGTTTATGGTACATACTGTATTTTAGTTTAATTAAAAACTATGATTTTACCAAATTCCTTAATTATTATTTCAATATTTTTACTATATAAAAATGAAAATATCCTTTTCTTTCGTTGTTACTTAAAATTAGTTTTATTTGGTAAAATATTCTGAATATTCAGAATCTGAAATGCGTTCATTTATAGTTTTTTCTTTGTTGTATAATGTTGCGGTGCGGTTTTATGTAAAAAATTTTTCAATTTCAAAAATTTTCTAATATTATTTATTTCCAGAATATTTCATTTTTTTATTTGGATTTATGTCAGCTAACAACAACAAAAAATATATTCTTTCATAAAGTTATGTTTATCAGGGTTGGGGATTGTTGATTCGAGAGTTTTTAGTATCCATGTTCTTATCATATAAATATAAGGCATGACTATACTAAAAAAATATGAATGGCTCCCAAAGGGAATAGTTTTTTTCGAAGTCTTTTATTTTTAAATTTTTTCCCAGAATTGGTGTCGACTGAAAGCAAAGATCGTATATGTAATTATTACTCAATCTTTGCTTAAAGTTTAATAAAGACATTACAAAAAACGATGTGTCCTACTAGTAATAAATGTTGGGACTAGGACCTAATATACATTAAAAATATTACAATACCAACACCATACTGGAAATTAAATATTAAATTATTTATTTATAAAGAATCAAAAATAGTAATACAAATCAAAATATGCATTGCATAAGGATAATATTTTACGTATAAGAGTAAAACGTAGTAATAATATATAGTAAATTTATATACCAAAAACCAAACTTTTTAATTCACTCGAGTATTAGAAAACCAAAGTGCTATTCAGGAGTTATCAGTTTTTTTTTTCTTCATCATCTTTTTATTTGTTGTTTTGTTTCAGAGAATTGTTATTACTTGGGAAAAGAAATATTCCTATTTTTTTTTTTGTAGTTTTTCATGAAAAGTTAAGAATACCAAAAGATTTTTTTATTCTTTTCTATTTTTAGTTTTAATATACTAACATTTTTTCTGGTTTGTTTTTTTTTTTTTTGTATTCTTCAGATATTCTCATTTTAAACACATGTAAAAGAATACCAATATTATACAAAAAAAAAATAAAAAATAAAGGATATTTATATTAATACGTAAAATTTTTTGCACATCACATCACATTTTTAAAGAATTTTTCTTTTGTTTGTTATAATATATTTACAGGAATATGAGGTTTTTCATCAAGATATGTAGTTGAAGAGAAAAACCTAAATGTTATAATATAGAAATTTAAAAAGGATATTTTAGACTAAAATTGTACAAATTCAATTGTAAAAGGTGAAAATCTTTATATGTATATAGAGGAAATATTATATTTTGTATAATGTAGAAGAAAAATATAATATGTTATATAGTAAAATAGAAACAGACAGGTCCATTAAAAGATGAATGACATACATTATATATTTTCTGGTGTGTGATGTGTAAAATATATTGAAACTTAAGATGTAAAATATAATGTAACTTAAGATGTTGCTATTTTGAATATTTTAAAGGAATATGATAAAAAATAAATTAGTATTTTATATTAAAATTATTTAAGAGTATATTTGAAAATATACTTCAATTGATGGCAACATTTATTGACGAATCTATATTTAAAGAGAATGTTTTAAAGGTTTAAAGGTGAAATATTTATATTGCCAGTTGTTTGTCTATTAAATTACAATAAAAAATTTATGAAATTAATTAAGATTTAAATACTTGTCATAATTCGATAATTTTTAACATTCTCTTCTGCTCCTCGACAAAGTAATAAATTACTGAAAAACAAGAAATTGCAATTTTTTAAGTAATTATACTGAAAATAATTTTGTGTATGATTTGTGTTACAAAAATGTCAACAATAATGAAATTTGTCAGATAAATTGTGATAGTATCGTCAGAAAAGTATTGGAATTATAACTTGGTAAAATAACTTCCTCTATAGATCATTACTATGATCCATAAAAACCATTAATTTTCGATTAAAATATATTTCATAAAATATTGTTTTCAAAAATGTCATATTATTTTATAAAAATTAATATAATAATTTTGACATTCTGCAAAAAAAAATGATATTAAAAAAAAAATTATTTATACCTTTAAAAAAATCATTTTAGGGCTTTTTTAAAAAAAAAAATCCCTTATGTTAACGCTTTTGTCCGTCTGTCTGTCTGTCGGTTATTTCACATAGTTAGTGAACACTCAGTTATTTCACATAGTTAGTGAACACTCAAATTTATGATAGACCCACCGATGGAAAGCTTGATTTATTGAGAACCAGATGTAATTTATGGAATGTCAAAATTCGCCCAGTAGGTGGCGCTATTCGCATTTTTCCAAAACATCTTTTTCCGATTAAAAATGTAATTTTATATAGTAAATGTGCACCAAAAATGAAGTTTGAGCACTCGTTGGAAAGGTATTTAAGAGTAGAATACGATGTCAGCAACCATATTTCAAATTTATACCGCTAGAGGCGCTGAATGGTAAAATATATAAAAAGTTAATTTTTAAAATGTGATTTCCAATAGCCAATAAGCCCCAAAAATTAGGTTTAATGTCGTATCTGAAAGGTAGTAAGTAGTAGTATAAAATCACAGTTGTTATAATTTTAATTTCTACCACTAGAGGGCGAAACATATAATTATTATTATAATGTTATTTAAAAATGTTATTTTACTTGTTATTCACCATAAAATAATTTTTTTCCCGAATATGCCTGATATTGGCAAAAAAGTGCAACATTAAAACGAAAATTAAATTTTATTTTTATAAAATTCCTGCGAAATATTTATTATTTCTATAAAAATAAAATAAAATAAAATATGGGTCTAGGTTTTTTAAGAAATATCTAGACTGAATGAATAACTGAAATTGAACTGAAATTTATATAAGTAAAAACATTGTAAAAACTAAAAATATATTTCTTATGTACATATATCTAAAAAAAAGCCCGTCATTATGAAACTACTGAACAGTAGTTAGGCTGTGCGACATTTTTTAAATCCTTATTGCATTTTCTTCCTTTTACTAAATTGATACAAAGTTAACAAGCAAAGAGTGAACAAAAAAATTAGATGAATGGCGACGAACAACATCCTTTAAAAACAAACACACTCACATGCAAGTAAAACTGGGATAAAAATGTGAATGAAAAAATGTAAATGAAAAAAATTACAAATAGCAAAATGAGCAAAAGGAATATAAAAAAAGTATACCACACGGTTCTTTTTTCCCTTTCTAGTGGGAATGCAAAAAACAAAATAAACGTATTATAAAATTTCGTGCAAGAAAATGAATTTGTTCAACAAACCAACAAAAAAAAAACGGAGCAGAAAATACTAAAAAAATTATATGTCCTTTTTTGTATGATTTCCAAGGATATGTATGTTTGTATATTATATGTGAACAAAATATTATATATTTAAGTGAAATAAAAGAGCAACACATTGTGTTTGCGGTTTTTCATTAAATTATTTCGTTAGTTTTATATTTGGTGATGGTGTGTTTCTTTTTTATTTTTTAATACGTTTTTTTTTTTGTATGTAAAGCTTTTAAAAAGTAACCAACCAGCCATTCCGATTTTAAAGGATATTATATTAAAGGTGATATATTAAAATATATTTAATAAAAATATAAATTACATAAAATTGAAATCCGATCAAATTTATTCTTTTAAAGAGATAAAACAAAAATTATTCATAATTTCAGTACACAGATTTTGATTTTATTATGGATCTATAAGACCTGCATTTGCCGCTCGCCCATGTTTTTAATAAGGATATTCATTGGAAAATTATGAAAATATGGGAAAGCTTCAAAATTGATTGCAAAAACTATTTCTTAAAAGCCTTGAGCGTTGAGTTACTAAAATAACGTTTTACAGCTATTTAATTAAAAAAAATCAATTACATATCATTTATGTAAGTTTAGAATGGGCTTTTACTAGACTTGGTGCGAAGGTGACTCGCTGTACCTTCATTTTCAAACGAAAAACATCGTTTATATGCTGGATCTGAAATGATAAAAATATAATATTTAAAATATACTCCATTTTAGTCCATATTTACTCAACTAACCCTATTTTTTCTAAATACTTATATGTATATATAAATTTTGTAATTTGTTGGATTTATTTAATGTTTCTTTTTTTTTTTGAATACTTTTCTATAGCTTTTCCATATTTTATAATATATGTACATACATATATATGCAAATTTATATGTCAAAGGAAAGCATAACTTATTATGTATGTATATAGATATCATATATATTAAATCTAAATATAAATATATTAGAGTCACATACAAATAAAAAAATATATTATATATTTCTAATAATATGTAATGAAAAAAAGGACAAACATATAAAGTGTATTATTATTACTTTAGTCATTTTGTAACATATGACAAGATATATGAAAAAAAAAATCCCAAAAAAACGCAAAGTTATCCAACAAAAATATATTCACAAATATATTTTCTTTTTTTGGTTTTAATATTTGTTGAAACTGAACAACAAACATAAAAAGATACATAAATTATGTGGTTTTGAAAGAAAAAAAATTATTTGAATAATGTAAAAATATACATTGCACATCAGGCTAATTATAGAATATACATTTCAACACCATAGTACTTATTTGTACTATGACTTGCTTGATTATGGTTCTAATGACAATAATTTGTTGGTAGATTTAAATTTGTAGTCATAATTAAGCTAAATATTTCCATCGAAGGCAGAATTTTAAATTTTTCTATACTTGCCCTCTCATTTCTCTCTAGAAACTTGATTCAAAAGCCACTTTAAATGGACCTAAGTTAATCAACCTGGAAACTAGGACAAACCATTGAATAAATCATATGTTTGACAAAATTTCATAAATAAAATATTTTTGTGATATTACTTAAATAAAATTATTATATGATCAGTAGTCCATTTCAATTCTGTAGACCTAGAGTCTAATTTAGTTATATAATCTTATTTTCAATTTAATAATGAGAAAAATAGTATTAATACTTAAATTAGAAAAATAAATAACGATTCTACAAAATAACAACTCAATCAAAACATTCAACAATTCATCTGTCACAAAATATTATACAACCTTTTAAATATATATAAATTTCAAATACTTCTAAAAACGGAGACAAAATTATTGTAAATATTTTCATAAAATCAATATTTTAAAAGTTTTTCATTTGCATTTTCTGATCCAATTCAGTTATATTAAAATTAAGTTATATTAAAAATATTTCTAAAATTTATATGTCAACTACGAATAAAATTCACAAAAATATTTACCCTTAAAAAAGGATATTTGTCTAAATTAAAGTTTTCTTTTTTTTTTTTTTGCTTTTATTTATTTGTGAAAATAATTTTTCCCCCCGCAAAAAAAAGAAAGAAAATCCAATGAAAAATTCTCCAAATAGAAATATATATTTATTTTATTTTTAAATTTTTCACTATTATTTAAAGGCATATAATGACACCCATTTTCATTTTACTTATCGTTATCATTTATTTTTCCTAAATAAAATAAATATATATGTAAGAAAAACCTTTCTATATAAATTTTCTTTTCAAACTTTGAGTTGGAAAATTTTCTAAAAGAAAATTATTTTTTTTTTCCCTATTTCGAAGAAAAATTACAAAAAGTCTGAAACATTTTTTTTTTGTGGAAAAAAAAATAATATAATGAAAAACCTTTAGGTTCTATATACATTTTTTTTTTTGATAATGAAGCGGAACCACAGAGTAATTTATAAAATGGCCAATTTTTTATTGTTACCAATGGTATACTTACTATATGTGTGTATAAAAATTGATTGTGGTGGGTGTAAGATTATGTCATTTCCATTTAGCCGTAACTACATACAATCAAAAGTAAATTTTCGGTAACATAAACTTTTTTGTACAAACAAAAATATATATATATATAAAAACACGACAAATAATGAATTGAATTGTTAAGGGGTTAATAAAAATAATTTGAAAAAAATTGTAAAATATAATGAAAAATATAAAAATAAATATAAAAATGAAAATTAGAAGGGCAAAAAAAAAGGATATTTTGTGCTTCTTGTTGTTGTTGCTGTTGTATATCCTTAAAAAAGGGAATGGTTAACATTTTCTTCGGTTACAAACAAAATATATGTAAAAGTGATAAAAATTAGTGTTAAGATTTAAAAGGTTGTACAATTTTCAAATCAAAGAAAATGTGAAAAAGTTTGCAATTTAGTAGTTTTTAACTGAAATATTTTATGGTTTCTCTTTCTAGTATCCTTTATTTTCTGATTTTCTCCTTTTAATTGTGGAAAATTAAGTTTTTTTTTATGAGAAAAAAAGAACAATTACGATTGTTAGATTTTCCTCGATTTCTTCTTTTTGTTAGTAATGGAAACAAACGGATATAAATTATAAATTTTTCATATATACGTTTAGGTGCAATTATCTATTTTACAGCTAAATCAATTTAATTACAGATTTTTAAAAATAAGTTTCTTTAATTTTTATTAATTTTCAGAAAACTTATAAATATTATTCACAATTAAAGTAACATAATAAACATAGAATATCCTTAGTAAGCAAAATGAAGCAAAAAATGAATCAAAATGGAATAGTAACTAAATGAAATTTCATGAATTTCATTCACATTTTATGTACATAAATTAATTTAAATATTATTTATGTTATCTTAATAATTTACAATTATACCGATTCAAGATTTAATCTTACTTCTCATATATAATATATATTTTTTCATTAAATATAATTTTCCTTTTAGAAACCTTCATTTCCCAAAAAAAAATATTGAATATGAAAAATTTCCTCTTTTGTTTAATTTTATTTAATTCAAAGGAAATAACTAACAGATATTTATTTTCAATTTAAAATTTTCTACAAAATTTGTCTATAAATCTAAGGATATGTTAGAATTTTACATATATGTATACATTATAAATATATAATTATTCAAAAGGATCTTTGTGGTTAACATGGATTTATCCACTTAATACGAAATAATGTATAAATATAAGATATTATATCTAAAAAGTTTTATAAAACCGAAAGGACAATGAGTTTTTGTGTTCTGATTTTATAATATTATTACATTCAAAACTAAATCTGACCAAAAAATAAATAAATAAACTTTAACCATTGGCCAAGGAATATTTTTAAAAATTTAAATAATAATAATAATAATAAAAATATTTATTTATGATCTCATTTTATGTTAAAAGGATAAAGGAGCTTTAATAATAATAATAATAATATAAGAAAAATACTTAGTATATTTAAATATTTCATAATTTCACAAATTAATTAAATATTTTGTAGAGCTTAATAGACAATTTAATGGACCTTACACAAAAACGGGGGCGGACAATATCATCCAAACATAACAATTTAATTGGATTTCACAAATGTGAAGCGGAACGATCCAAAAATAATTATATGAAGAGATACACAAAAATTGATGATACCTTGCAGCCACATTTTGAAATTATTCGCCATTTTGATAATAACCATTGACGCCATTTTGAAAATAACTAATAACGCCAATCAGCACCATTTTGTGCTTTTGTGATTTCGTAAATAATTGCAGCGCCATTTTGGAAATAAAAAAAAACGAATTATGTATGCCATTTTGTGATTAACAAATTCATTTATTTTGACTCTGTATTACATTGGGAAATCTTCATTCCACTATTACGAATATACCAAAAAAAGCATAACAAAATTCACAAACTTTTTGTTTGGGTTTTCTTTCTTTTTTTACATAAATATATTTTATGCTATATTTTGTTGCTGTTATTGTTAAGGATAACCGGAGACGTAAAATCCTTAAATAACAAATAACATAAATTCCGTTTTAATTAACTAAATCCTCTTCATTGTTATAATAATTTTTTTTCCTCTCTCTCTAGAATATTATATATATAAATAACCAAAACAACTTGAATAAAATAAACTATAAAATATAGAAAAATGTTAGATAGAAGAAAAAAATATTTATATATATTTTTGTCACTGGTCATTTATTGATATAAATTTAACTATATAATATAAAAATAAATAAAGATATCCTTATACGAGTATAAATATATTTTATTATTGTATATATGTTAATTTTTTTTTTATATATATAATTTTGGATAAAGAAAAAGGAAATTTTAATATTATACATAAATCATTTTATTTTTATTTATTTTTTTGCTTTAACTTTTTCTTGTTTGTTTGTTGTATATATATATATAAATATTATATATATATATATATGTATTTTTAGTGGGCGATTATTTTTCTTCTATTTAATCTACTAAAAATGGTAAATTTCAAACAAACAAACAAAAATTCTGGAAATTGTCTGGCTGGACAATTTTAATGTTAAAAACTGAACTGGAATGAATTTTTATCATTATTTCATTTATTTATTTTTTTGGTGTAGATTAACTTTGAACATATGCATAGTTAGACATTTTTAGCATTATCATCAGATTTGTTGTGCCAAAAAAATAGTATATAAGGATTTCATATTGTTTTGGTTATTCATTTTTTCTTTCTGGCACATAAAATATAAATTTTTTTGAAAGTGGTGGTTAGAGTGACATGTACATATATATACACAAAAGGAAGAAAATTTCATTTTTTTTTTCTTTTATGTGTTCAAGAAGAATATGAAATAAAAAGAAGAAAGAAAAAAAACTGTGAAAAATGTGTTTGGTTACACCTACTGTAAAATGGAAATTTCCGGCACAGAAACAAAAACAAATAATTTTCATATTAAAATATTTTCTATTGTTTATTGGTTTTTTTCAGGAATTTTTCCTTTTTTTAGCACATTTCCAACCAAATTGGAAGAAATGTGTAAATTAGTTTCACTCTGTCTGTCCGTCTGTCCGTTTACACAAACTTCTACATCTATTAAGATAGAGTGTTAAAATTTAGAATATAGATAGATAGTAATAAAATAATAGGTCCAGTAGAACAAAATTTTCATCTATCTCGTTTCCCCTCTGAGTTATTCCCCCTTAAAGATCGAAAATTGCCTATATTGAACATTTAATAACTTTTAAACCAATAAAAATTTTTGAGGTCTGTAAAAGCTATAATATAGGAAAATCTTTTATCTTAATTGTGAAATTAAAAATTTTTTTGAAATTTAATTCTTTGATGTATAAAAATACCGTTATATTTATACAACTTTTTTTAGCTTTTTAACACCCTGTATTTCCCAAACTGCTTATTATGGAAGGCTGAAATTTATGTACCAAAGAGATATCTAAAAACTAACTAGAGTCTCTGAAGAAATTGTATCCGTATCTCTCCTCCCCTTTCCGTTGTGGCCCTTACAAATTACAATTGCCGCCATGGCAAAAAAATTCAAAAAATGATCGCTGCCGGACCTGGCCAAAAATGCGACAAATAAACGATGCCGGCATCGACGATTTTTTGGATTTTTTTGCCATGCCGACAATTGTAATTTGTAAGGGCCACAACAAAAAAAAAATGATCGATGCCGGACCTGGCCAAAAATGCGAAAAATGAACGATGCCGGCATGGAAAAAAAATCAAAAAATGATCGCTGCCTGATCGCATTTTTCAAAAAATGATCGCTGCCTGATCGCATTAATGATCGCATATTTAGCCAGGTCCGGCATCGATCTTGAATTTTTTGGATTTTTTTGCCATGCCGGCATCGTTGATTTTTCGCATTTTTGGCCAGGTCCGGCATCGATCATTTTTTTGATTTTGTTGCCATTTTTGCCAAACATAATTTGTAATTGCACATAAATGTATTATCTATTATATGTTTTGGGTTAATTCTGATTAAAATTTTCAAGAATTTTAATTAATTCCTTTATTTCCTTGTAAATTCTTTAAATATTTATTAATCGTAAGTATCAAAATAAATCTTTTGCATATTTCCCACTAATATCCTCAATTATACTATATACAACATAAAATATTTTCTAATTTCATTCCATTACTAAACATAATTTACAATATAGCATAAAATTTCATTAAATAAATATGTAATAATAATAATAAAAAAAAAGAATCTGTGTAAACATTGTAATTTTATGATAATTTTAACATTAACTTTAGAACTTTATACGACAATATATAAAATTGTCTTTTACCAAAAAAAAAAAAAGGATCTAAAAATATAAATTTTCGAAGAAGAAGAAAAAAAACATTGTTTAGTAGTAAAATGATGTTGATTTAAAAGTCTGTATTTATAATTTTTTTTTTATATATAATATTTTCTTCATTTTTATTATTATACTATTATCATTGTCCTTTATTTTTTCTTCTTCTTCTTATATGTTGGTGTTTTTCGGTTATGGTATTATAAAAAGTCATAAAATTGTATAAAACATAGACGAGAATATTACATATATAAAAAAAAAAATAATAGATATAAGAAAAACCAAAAAATAAAGATTACACACATACTAAAGTACTAATACCTCGAATATTATATATCTATACATATTTATATGTATAAGAAAAAGGACTATTTTTGATTCTATAAGATGATATTTCAAGTCCATTAATCAACGAAATATAGGCAACAGAAGAAAAAGAAAGAAGTATAAAATCTAAATACATATATATATACGCACAATATAATACAACAAAATGATAATATAATGACCTCTACTATACTATACATATATATAAAGGATCTTTCCTTATATACATATATATATATATATATTTATATTGACTATTGCAAAAATTCAATATACGTAAAAATATTTAAGATTATGATGATGATACGATTGGGTCTATAAAAATTTCTCTAATATATTAAACAATAAATTTATTTTTATAGATATTTCTTCTATATTTTATACTACAAGTATAATATTTATATACAATATTTAACAATGTATTTGTATTTTATTATGATTTTTTACTAATACAATAAAAAAAAAAACAAATAATAATATTAAAAGAAAAAAAACTATTAGGGAACAAAAATAGAATAAAAAGGATATAAAAAAAGGGATACCTAATTGAAGCTCATTCTTTGTTCACCATTAAAAGCTATTTATATCATTTAAAGGAATAGTATTTTACGTATATATCACTTATCCTTTTTTTTTTAATTCTGTTAGATATCATTTAGCTTTTTTTTTATATATGTTTAGTGATGCAGAAATTTGGGTTTATACATATATATATATATATATATATATATATACGCATATAACGTATGTATATATATAGAAAATATTTGTTTTGAAATAGTAAAATGACTTTTATTAAAATAATCTATTCAACTATTTATATATCATTTTATATGTAAATCATTTATATACTCGTATATATAAATTTTGGTTTAGTGTATTTTACTTTCTCGTCCCAAATCTGAAAATATATATTTTTGTATTTTTTTTTTTTTTTTTTTGTAAAATATCAAACTATATAATTTCACTTTTGTGGATCATATAATTTCAAATTTGTATTCTATATGATTTTTATACATAAAATTATAAATAATAATAACAAAATTTAAATTAAAGAGAAGCTCCTTAAAAAATATTGTGTATATTTGAAATGGTTTTTTTTTTTTAGTTTAAAGGATCAGAAAGTTTAGAAAGTATTATAATGGAGAAAATAGTTTTTAGAAGTTTATTATTATTTTTGTTTGAAGAAATATACATTATTTTTGATTGCTTTAAAAGTTTCATTTTACATTTTCGTTTTTTTTTTTACTTTTAAACTTTCATTTCCTTTCTGAATTGTTTATTCACTATTTTATTTGAAATATAAATATTTATATATATGTAAAGGATATATCAGAAAATGTCATTCATTTTCTAGTATATATATTTCAATTTTGGAAAGTTTTCTTGTCAGGAAATCGCAATAAAGTATATATATCACAGTTTCTTATGCATAATTTTCTTAAGGATATATGAATTTTCCGACATAATTTACTTTTAATTTCCCTTCAAAAATATATAGGAAAGGACATCGAATATATTTAACTAAAAGATTATGAATTTAAAATATTATATGTACTTAAATTAAGAATTAAAAAATTCTTAGTTTAAAAATTCTTATTTTGTAATGATTAAAGTTTGTTCGCTATATTAATATAAACAGGATATGCAAGGACAGCAAATACATGTTGTAACAAAGATAATTAAGTATATATGATATTTGGAAGGAATTTTTTTTTGTTACATTTTCCATTCGAATTTACTAATTTGTATAATAGATTTTTCTTCCTAGTAATTTAAAAATTTAACTCCTTTTACAATTTATATAAAAAATATTTGTTTTTTTTTTTTTGTTTAGAAAAAAGAAAATTCCTTTTCTTATTTATTTACCAAAACACGAGAAAATAAAAGAGAAAAATTTATATTATAATATGATATTTTATTATCATAATCAATTTTATCACCATATTGTCATCACCAACTGTGTTATATAGATTAAATAGAGAGTTTTGGGAAACATTAATATTAGAGGTTTATACTTTTAACTCCCATTGGAAATATTTTTTATCCAAACAATTTTTTTATTTAAGAGAGAAATAAAAGAAGAAATAAATTATCACAAAAAAAAATTTTTTTTTTATTTTATTTTGTCTTCATTTTTATGTGCAATAAAGAAAAGAATTTACAAAATCTCAGATCTTAGTTATACAATATAAATAAAAGAAAATTCTCTATTGCCCAAACAATTTAATTTTCTTCCTTTTCCAACATTTTTTTTTGTGAAAATTTTCTATCTCTTGTGATATTTAAAGCACTTTTATATATTAATTTTAAAATATACTAAATGAAGAAGATTCTTAAAATTAATAAAAATATATATACTATATTATACTCTTGTCTCATATCTAATAAATATACTACGATATAATATACGCCTGAAAGTATGTTACCAAAAAAAGACAAACATATCATATATCTTATATATATAAAAAATCATTATAATTTTATTTATTACATTCCATTTTCTAAGCAAACATATAAAAATCTTAAAAGAAAATTACTCTATGCGTATAATGTGTCAAGCTTTTTCCCAAAAAAAAAAAAAAAAATGTCCCCAAAAAAATAGAAAATCTCATGTATATTAGAAAATTTATATTCCTAGAGTACTTGTAATATATACCATAGTATAATACCAACAACAAAAAAATTGTATTTAGTATGTTGTATATGTAAAAAAACGAAAATTATTTAATATTTCATAACTTGCCAAGAAAATGTGTCATTATGTAGTTTACCAAAACAACCTCAACATGACATAAAGAGTTCTTTTTCATATTTAGGATAAATATGCCACTATATATAGTATATACCTTGTATAATGTAAGGAAAATATATTGTGAAATATTATTTATACTTAAAATATAAGTAGTAATATAATATATACAAGGATTAATATATTTAGAATTGGTTGTCTTTTAACTCTCTCTGGTGTTATAATATCTATATTCTATATATAAAACTTAATATATGTACATTTTTATTTTCCTGGTCTATGGATTTTGAAATTTATATAATGATTAGTGACATTTTTATTCTATGGTAATAAAATTATGCATTGAAATGTCAAAAAATGTTTTAAGTATATTTTTAAGGTGCAATTTAAGCAAGTAATAAAATTATAATACTTTAGAGCAGTAAATTATATTATCTATAAATAGAATTTATAGTTCATAAATGTATTTAAACATCTGGTGTAATTTTTGACCGTTTATTATAAGTTTGCCTTTAGGTGTAATTTTATGTCCAACAAAGTATTTATATGTCCACTGTATTAGATTGATTTATACTTCTTCTTCAGAGTTCACTGCCACCTCAATCTTAACTCAATTTTCTACAAGAAAATTGCATAATCAATCGATTGCATTTCTAAGCATTAAATTACAAAATATAGATCATAAAAATTGCATATTTCTAGGGAATCAAAAGGAATTTTCAATGCAACTACAGATTCTAGTATCTAATTCTAATATATCCGGGTTTTACTATTACTAATCTCGCAATTAATCAATTAGATTTTTAATAAAATCATGAATTATGAAAATTTGGATCAAATACATAAATGCAATTTAATTGCTATTGTTGAAATTTGAAATACTAGAACTAGATTTATATTATTATTAAATCATTACTTAAAAGTTACTTAATATTTGACTGACAGTTAATTAAATATTTATGAATTTCTTTCAACTTTAATATAAAATTCTAATTTTCTATTTCATTTCTAATCAAATAATTTTCAACTAAAAGAAAATTTCTAATAAAAATTATTTCAAGCACAATTAAATTTTCCATTTGATCTCAAATTGAAAGTTGTATTTAAATTAAATTGAAAATATCTGCAAATTCTTAAAATGTTTTAATTATCAATGAACATAGTTCATTATTTTGTTCATTAAAAAAATTCATATATTACTTAATTATATTAAACTTAACACCAAAAAACTTTAAATAATAATTTCCTTACTCATGTTCCCACTTGAAATTATATAATTTTAGCTTTAAGAATTTATATATAAACACTATAATCTATAAACGATTTCCAATTAATAAACTTTCTATAATATCTCATAAATCCTAGAATTTCAAATTTCCGTTTTATATACTTACTATTTTTTTCTCTCGATATTTTATTTAAAACAAAATTTTTGAACTATTACATTCCTAACCTAATTTCACTCCTGACTACACTATATAAACATTATAACATTTATATACGATTATAACACAAAATTTTATGTATATACATAATAATATGTTTTTAAATTAACACTAAACGAATGTAAACTTGTATCAATTTAAACTTTCTCTTACCAAAAATTTTTTACCAAACCAAAAAAAAAAAAAAACAATATTACCAAAATATATTTTTTTTTTTTGTACAACGAAAATTTCTATAAATTATTGAAAAGTATTACTTATTTTTTCACTGTATTCGTTTATTATACGTTTTGCCTTTAGGAAACTGGCACACACACAACAAAAAAAATGGTTTCCCTTGTTATACAATATCGTGGAACTTGGAAAAACTTTTAAATATGCAGATATTAAATCGACAGAGAAAGTAAAAAAAAAAAAAAAAGAAAAAGTTTAAACAAATGAATTGGAAAACATTGAAAAAAAAAATCGTAGATATTTTATTATACCAAAATAGAAAAATTTCCAGATAGAAAACAGTAATAAAATGCGATCATTTCATCGAATAAATAGCTTTTTTTTTCATCTACTTTTTTTTTTTGGTTCACTAATCTTATTCAACCGAAACATAACAAATTTTAAAACTCTCACTTTTCCAGAGGAATAAAAAAAAATTCTCTGTATATTTGGTTTTTGGGTAAATCTATCTAAGCAGGTAAAATTTATTATTATTAATAGAAAAGCAAAGTAAAGAAGAAAAAAAAATTTTTCACCCCCTTGACACTTTTTTTTTTTGGTATATAAATTTTTTTAGGTTTCTTTCCTAATCCTTAAAAATTTATATGTAAAAATTTGTTTGTTGTTTTTTTTTGTGGAAATCTGTTTTCCTTATGTATAGTTCAAGCCTGAAGATTTGCGAAAAACAACAATACTCTTTTTTTTTTTTTTTTGCTGGAATAAATCCCAAATACAAAATGAATTTTTGCGTCAAAGTATTTTTCAATATGTAAATTTTTTTAAGGTAATATAAGAAAATTTAAAATGATAAGAAGATAATATTATATAAAAAAAAAACGAAAATTAGGGATGGAGCATTTAATACTTTATTGTATTTTAATTGGGATTTAGTTAATAATTTCATTTCTTTTTTTTGTACCAAATTTGAATTAAAATTGGTTTTTTTCTATAATAAATTTTCTGTCGAGATCAAATTTAAACAATTTTTAAATTTATTTAAAATCTTTAATCTCTTTAATTAAAATCACCGCATAAATAAATATTATCAAAAAAAAAAAAAAAAAAAAATCACAGATTAATTTAGAATTTTTTGGTATACATATATTTATAAATAAACTTGAAACAATTCAAAAAAAAAATTGTATAGATACGGGAAAATATTATTTTTAAGGGACTAAAAGAAAAGAACGTATTAGAAATTTTGAATAATATCTATATAAAATAATTTTTATTAAAAAAAAAATAAGTTTCATATTTACAATTTACATTTTTTTTTTATTATATATAGAAAATATTTTCAAAATATAAAAACATAAAAGGAGCCCAAGTTGACAGAAAATCTTTAGCACGTGTTATTTTCTCAAAGTGTAGCTGCTATATACAAGGGCAAAAAAAATATATTTCACCCTAATTTTTTTTTTTTGTTAAATATATAATATAAAAATTATGCTACTGATATTTATATTTTATATAGAAAATATAATAAGATTAAATAAATGGTGTGAATTGAAAGATAAAATTTATTAAAAGAAAAATTTTTTTTTTTCAAAAAAAAAAAAATAATAATAATATTGACAATATAATCCAAAAATAATCTTAGATGACTTTTTTTTTAGCTTAACTTTTGTCGTATATTGTAAAGGTTATTATTATTATTTTAGCAATACATATTTACTATAAACTAAAATCAATATTTTGTTTTTAAAAAAAAATTATAGGAAAAAGTTTATAAAAAATATACACTTTCTTTTATAGAAATATAAAATGTTCTTATATTCAATTAAAATTACTTTAAGACAATATGGTATTTAATACATATATAATTTTAGACAATACTTAAACCAATTTGGTTTGCGTTTAAGATTAATCGACATATCTAAAGACAGTACTAAAACCAAAAAGGTTTTTGTTTAAGGTTAATTGCAACATCTTTATTCTTCAATCAATTTTTTAAAATTTAAACAAAAAATTAAATTTGTATTGACAATCGCATAAATTAGAAACACTATAATATATCAAATATTTAAATCTATACGCTTTTCCTATAAAATTACTATAGGCCTAATCATAATGAACCATACGCCGGTGTTTAGGGAGAGGTCTTAATTTTTCGTAATTTTCATTAAATTCAAAATCTATAAAATCAGTTAAAAAAGTGAATATGAGTCATGAATTTAAATTATTAACTATAATTAGAAACCAAATTAAATATTTTTCTCATACCTACATAATTATATTATTTATCACAAATTTTCAATATCAAATCCTTTTCCTGTTTACATGTAATAATCAATATCATCAAATTTTTCCTTATATAAGTACATACACATAATATAATAAATCATTTTAAATTTTTATTATGCAATTATTATTATTGTTATATACTAATTTTCATTCAATTTATCAAATTTAATAATAATAAAAAAAAAAATATCCATCCACCAAAAAAAAAAAAAAATTATAATAAAAAGTAAAATTAATATTTTTTTTCTCTTCTACCCTTATAATATTAAATCATAATTTTCAATAATATAAATTATTTACAAAAGCGTTCATCTTTGCTTTCACTTTGAATTAAACTTCACATATCCATATATATAAATATATATATACATATAAATATTTTCCCCAAAAAGGGAAAATAATGGAGAGAAAAAAGCAATTTTTCTGTTTTCACAATATATATTTTCAATTTTCCTTTAAACTCTTGTTCCATCAAAAGAAAAAGAAAAAAAAAAAACAATTTCCCAAAAAAAAAATATAAGAACCGAATTATTTATAAACAAAAACAAAGATTCATAAACGAATTACATATAAGTTATGTTTCCCTTATACTTAATATGATTTTTTTTTTTTAGAAAATGATGATTGCTTTTGAAATCCAGCTGGTTGTTTTGTTTGTTAAAGTAAAGTCACTCAAACCACATTTATATGAAATTTTGTTTTACTGATTTTTCTTCTTTTTTTTTTCTTGTCCTAATAATATTTCATAAATTTTGTGCTTTTTGGATACAAAAAAAAAAAGAGGAAAAAACAGAAAAATCAGAGGTTGAAAAAAATAATAATAATAATATATTTTTTTGTTGTTGTTGTACATCCTTAAAAATTTGTTATACACACGTTTATATATAAAATATATATATATATATATTTAACCAATAACAAGAAACAAACAATAAACCTTCGTACTATATAATTCTACTGGGGCATCCTTTTACATTATAATTCCTTTAAAACAAAAATAAAAATATATATACAGAAAAAAAACAACAACAACAACAACAATATTTTTTTAACTTTTTTTTTTTTGTATCCTTATTTGTTGTTGTGTTTTATATCCATATGAGTTATAATCTTTAACCTTGACTCGGTATATATGGTAACATATATACATATATACGTACGACGTAAACGTTTATTATATATATGAATATATATATATATATGTATATAGAAATTATGAAAAGGAAAAATAACCTTTTAAGCTTGGATAGCTTTTAAGGAAGTCAAATGTGAAACATACCTCAATTAATTTTAATTGAATAGTAATTTCTAATATGGTCTTTTTTTTATAGTTTTTAAGTTATATTTTGTTGTTGTATTTAAAAAAAACAAAATTGGGTGGGGATAGGTGAAGGACACAAATAATTATATAATTCTAAAATAGTTCTAAAAAACCCTTTTCAAGGATTACTTAGAAAATTAATGTATATATATATTTTTTTGGTATAAATTGAAGTTATTTAGAGAAATTATTTACAATTATAATATAAAGCACAAAGCTTTATAGTGCTGAATTTTGACACTATAGAAAAGAGTGTTTTACTGTATCATGTCCATAAGGATTTGATTTTTGACGATCTAATTATATATTTGATAATTTAACTGATTAAAAGTTGGTACAGAAAATGGTAAATAGACTATCTAAACTTACGTCAGTTTTGCTTATATTATATCACCATTCTGTGATTTAAGTTCTCCTTTATTAAAGTACTACAAAAATTTGATCACGTTCAAAGTAAAATCATACTCATAATTGTACAATTGTCTTATACATACGATGAGTCGATGAGTGTTTAGGTAAAAATACTGATTTGTGTATTTTAAGGCACAATTTCTATATAAAATTGATTTACTATAGTTCGTCAGGCACCTCTTCTATATAATAATGCAAAAAGTATAGTATACCAAAAAATATGGTTTTTATTTATTTTTACTTATGTTTTGTAATAATCACAAATATATTTTCATTTGAAAGATCATAAAATATTGTGGAAAATTTTATATATGTAAATACAAAATAAAATAAATTTATTTGAATAATATTTCTGAAATTCGTGATACTTGAAATTCTATATTAAAAAAAAAATTTTTAAATAAAATAAATGAATAAAAAAAAACTATACAAAAAATTTATAATTTCTTTGAAATTTACTACAATTTTGATCACATCAAAAGATTTTCTAGAAATTTTTCATAAATATATATTTGAAATTTAAAATCAAGTCCAACAAAAAAAGGACTAAAGAAAATGTAAACTTTTTATCAAGAACTCCACAGAGTTCAGTTTATATATAACAAAAAACTTTCAACTGGGTCAGTAAAAAAAAAGTGTACTTTCAAAAAAAATATAAACAAAAAATTCAACTTAAAAACGAATTTAGGTAAAAAAAGAATATTTTTTATACATAAATTTTCAAAAAGTAGTTGAGCTATGATGAAACCACAAGAATAGTTAAAAAATAAATAAATATATTTTATTTTATTTATAGTAAATAAAATTTTAATATTTTAATATGAAGTAAATTTTATAACTAAAATATTTATAAAAGTAAAAAATTAAATACTTTAATAAAAAAAACACATATTTGTTTAATATATAAATTTTTTTTAACATATAATAAATTAATATTTTTTCTATATAAAAAAAAAATTAATGTAAATCCTTGTATAATTAATTATTTAATACCACAATATTTACTTAACCCTCTCAAGTAAAATGAAATAAAATAAAACATATATACGACGAGTATATTTTTAATATTAATTCATTTTAAAATATATAATTAGCCGGAAAATCTTAACCTAACCGGAAAATTAATGAAATTTTTTTAGATATAAATATATTTTCAGATTAAATTAGTCTTTTTACAATATATGTAATTAAAAATGATTTTTTTTTTCCGAAATTATTTCTAAACAAAATATAGGTGCAATTTTGCGTCCTTTTTGAAATTTTTTGCTATACTTGAATTTTGGGGTTAAGATCAATTTAAATTATAAAAAGACCAATTTCAGATGATGGCACTTAACAGGTTGAGTGCCATGTGCCACGCCAGCGGTACACACCACATTTTTATACATATGCCACGTGTACCGACGGCGTGGTACACACATAGTACTATCGAAAAAACATATACATATTTTTCGAGTGCCAGTGGGCTTAAACTGTTTATATTATTATGGTATAACAATCTATATTGATAAAGGTAAATCAGGATATTTTTTTAATGCAGGTACAAAATGGAACAAAACGAATAAATAACGAACATAAAAAAGTTTATACCACGCGCTATAACATACTACGGCACCGTATGAATTTATTATTAATATAAAATATATATGACGGCACTCAATCTGTTAATAATATTTAACATAAAATAAAAAAATATAAAGTCCTTCCTTTTTCAAAAAATAGGAAAATTTACGAAAGAGAATTTTTTTAACTCATATACGAATAGGAAAATCCTACAAAAATTATATAATTAGAAAAAAGAGAATTTTTAAAACCAAAACACATATAAATCCTTTTACTTTTTTAAAGAAAACAATACACAAAAGGTAATTATCCTTGATAAAATATATTCACATATAAAACAATCTTACATATATTTATATGAAAATTTTAATAATTTTCCATTTTCCTTTTGTTTGTTTATATTAAATATTCATTGTACCATTCCAAAAAAATATATATATATATATTTATGTCTTTAAAGAAAATGAATGTATATATAAATTTAAAATCACACATTCATTTAAGATATAAAATGCAAGAAAGACAAAGATGATCCTTTTTTTTTTTTTGCTAACCAACAAAAAAAAATTGTTTTTGAAAAACTCTTAACCAAAAAGGATCGTAATTTTGTTTTTTCGTAAAAAAAAGAAGAAGAGAAAACAATGACAATAAACAAACAAATTAAAGTATTTAAACAAAATTGTATGTATACATAAGAGTTTTTCATTTATAATTCCTTTTCAAGGAAAAAAAAAATCCTTTTAATTTTCCTTAAATATCTAAAAACAAAAACAAAAGGATATACGTAAATATATAATTTTTTTTTTTAAAGTGTTTCTTATTCTCATATGCATAATAAAGGATATATTAGAGAGGAGATTTTTGTTCCTTCAGAAAGGCTTATTTGATGGCTTATTGTTCTTGACAAAAAAAAAATTAAGAAGAAAATTCCCCAATAAAAATAAATATTCCTTATATCGTTTTTAAATTTTATTTAGATTAAAGGAGAGAGAGATTTTTTTTTTAATATTATTATTTTTAACATTTATTTAAATTAAATTTTTCAATTTAATTTTCTATATCTGTGATATACAGACAAGAAACACACGACACAAAATAAATATATAATATAAAACTTAAGATAGAACTTATGTATGTAATAAATAGTTGAAGACAAAACAAAAAAATGAAACAACGACAAAGAAATAAAGTTTTGTGTAAAAGGAATTACAAATTTTCATTTTTTTTCGTTGGAACTAAAGAAATACATTTAAACAAATTTTCCTAAAGGAATTTTCTTATATATATATAGGAACAAAACGAAAAACTATATGACAAAAAAAAAATTGAACGAAGTAAAATATTATTTGTAGTTTTAAAAGTATCCTTATATTATATCATTTTCCGGTCAAATTAGACTTTTTACACGTAAAAATAGTCTTTTAAAAAATCACGTATAGTATTTTAAAAATTCAAGTTACTCTTTTTATATTTTAAAATAGTCCGTTTACTTAACAAATTAATCTTTCTATATTTAAATATAGTATTTTTATACTTCAAAATAAGTTTTTTTCATATTTCAAATTCTTGATTTTTAAAAACGAATTTCTTTTGTGAAGGATTAATATGAAATTAAATATAAAAGGACTTTTTTTGAAGTGTAGAAAAATCAATTTGAAAAGTAAAAAGCCTATTGTGAAATGTAAAAAAAAAACGTAAATTTGAATTTTTAAAAGACTATCTTTACGTGTAAAAAGTCTAATTTGACCGGAAAATGCTATATACAAAAAAAAAATTTTATTCCCCAAATACGGAATTAAAAAGTTTTAAATTAAAACAGAATAAAGTACTATTGAATATATCGTTGTAGCCTTAGGTATTAGAAATTACTTTAAAAGTATAAGATCAGTATATTCAATTTAAAAATTATTGTTACAATTTTTATTTTTCATAAAACTTTCAAAAATATAATAAATAAATTTTTTATTCCAATATTAATTTGTAAATAATTTTCAAATGTCATCATAAAAATTATGCACTATATTCTTATTTGTACTAAAAAATTACAGAATTTAAAATATACATAAATATTTAATTTATAGGTCGAATTCGTTTTGAATATTTTGTTATGATTTTATAAAATATGTTGAAATTTATAAACATATAATAACAAATTTTATGATTAAGGGTGTAAAATTATAGTATGATAATTGGGCAGGAAAATAAATAAATTATAAGGATAAGTAGTTGTTAATGATATTTATACTTGAATGTTATGCTCATTTTACAATTAATTACGTTTTTGACAAATGTTGCATATATGAAACTTGTGATAGTGATATATTTAGTATTAAAAAGTCAATTATCCTTACTTATGACTTGAGTTCTGTAGCAAGGATTAAAAAATATAAATTGAATTAATAAAACTAAAAAAATACTCGTCTATATCTGAAAATGTCTTAAAGGTGTCCTGAATAAATAAAATAGTAATAACAACTCAGTCCTTAATTATACTATTTCTATTTCTATTTCTAATAAAGAGAACCAATCTGCGATGCTTAAGGAATTTGTTTCGACTCAATGTCGTGCCAAATTTAAATAAGTATAGTAAGTATACGAAAAATATTAGCGATCGGATTTATCAGATTTCTAACAACAATTTGTTACACTTGTAGCTTGTAGGAATTGGTATTAAATAGTTTCACAACTCCAAAGGAACTTATGGTTTTGATACAGAATATCGGGTAAACCACTGTAAATGCAGACCTACGCCTCAATGGACTCGACCACTGTTTTCCTTACAAATGGAAAAAAGATGAAAATTTGTTAATAAAGACATATAAAATGTCTTCCTGATTACCTCCTTCATCGTTTATTAGTTGAAAAACTATTCTTTCAATCAAACTCTTTTTAAATAAAAGAAATACTTTTGTCCATGTCAACATTTTCATTCCATAATCAAAATATGTACTTAAATTAATCATATTTAAATGTAATTTTAATTAAATTCTATTATTTTATTCAGTTAATATCAATAAAGACGATCAGGGAGAAAATCCACTTCCTAAGATCATAGTAAATTATGGCCAGGTGAGGAGATATATATATATATATAAATTAAATAAATATACCGACATATATACTGGAAGTGTGAATTCATAAAAGGGAAAGTAAAATAGAATATATTATAAATAATGTAAGTCAAACTGTCAAACTCCACATATCAATTATAATATTAAATTTTCTATTTATATTGCATACCTTTAGGTGAAATCATTTTCTATACATTTAACCATTTTCATATCAAAAAAAATTTTATTTTTGGACTTAATTAATTTTATTGTTATTTAAATAAAACATCAAAAAAAAAATTTATTAATTTATTATAATAATATACTAAAAATAAAATATATATACTTATATTCTACCATTTAACTAAACTAATAATAAAATATACTCCTATATAACTTAATAGATTTTCCATCATATTAAATCATAAATAAATTTATGTATTCGTTAAATTCATTCAACCAAATAATGGAAAAAGTTATTTTTTTTTTCTTCTCCTTTTTCTCAATATTAAATTTAGTTTTATCTTAATATTTTCTTCTTCTTCTTTTTTTTTTTTGAATACATATATTTATTTATATTTATTTTAGCCTCATAAAAAAGCCTCTTATTGCGTATAATACTTATAAAAGTAATTAATTCTTATTAATTTACCTTTAATATTATATACTTTTTTTTTTCTATTTTTTTCATTTGGTTTTGCCTTCTGTCCATAATTTTCTAACCACACATGTGTCGTCTTCGTCCTTTTTATGAACATATAATATATGTGTATACCACACATATATGTATATATTTTTAATATTTATTATTATTACTTTCTGTTAAATGAAGAAACCGAAAAAAAAAGGAAACTTAAATAGATAAAATAGTCTTCAGTCAATATCAAAACAACAAAAAAAAAAAAAAATAGAAAAAAAAACTTAATGTTTGCATGTGAAAAAAATATATTTTTTCTTTTCTTGTTTTTTTTTTTTTTGGTTTTTAGTAAACTGAGAAAAGATAAAATATATTTACGCAAAAAAAATAATAATCATTATAGCATAAAATGTATAAATATATATTGTATAAAGAATAATCATCATCATATACCAAAAAAAAAAGGATATATGTATATATAAATGATATGGTATATATAAAAAATGAATTTTCACATAACTAAAAGTTGAGGAGACGAAAAAGTTTTTATATATTTTTCTGAATTTCTTATTTATTTATTTTATTTTTAAATAATAATATCATTTAGTTAGAAGATAGACGACTTTTAGTAAAAACACAATATTAAAAGTTAGAATTTATAAATATAGAATTGGCAAATTAAAATTAGTCCTTTCAGGTTTCAAATTAGTTTTATGAAAAATTAAAATAATCTTTTTACAATTCGATTTCTTAATTTATGTTACAATTTAATTATTAATCATATTTTATATAAATAATTATTAATTTTACTTGTTAATAATATAATTAAATAGATTTCTTGTTCATTTATAATAAAATCCTCTTACGTAATCCGGAAGATAAATTAAGAAGACGAATTTGATTTCCCAAAAAAAAAAACGTATTTGGATATCCAAATTGTCGAATTTGAATTTTAAAATAACGAATTTTACTAACGATTTTCAAAAATGTTAATTTTATCATATATAAAAACTAATTTAAAACGTAAAAGGACTAATTTAACTTACCAATGCTATATATATATACGATGTGTATATGATTAAATTTGGATAAAAAAAATAAATACGAAAATGACCTTTGAATATAATGTTTATATTTATATCTATTTAGAGAATTTTCTATTATTTCTTTTATCAACTTCAACATAAATAAAAGAACTGCTTTATTATGTTTATAAAGGAGAGGTATACATAGAATGATGTAATATCAATTTTATATAGTTCAGTATTTTTCCTATAATTTTCATTTTCCTCTGTCATTTAAAAGTATACCACAAAATATAAATAGTTAGTAAATTAGTATTTTCAGATTTAGTTTTTAGATTATACGAGTATATATAATTGTGAAAATTAGTTAGTAATAAAAATTAGTAAAGCAATAAACAGTGAAATATATTGTAAATTTTCGTCCTATACAGAAATTTTAATGTTAACCTAAGTTCATTCATTTTCGTGTTAAATGGGTTCGTTTCTGTATTTTCCCAAATTTTCATTTTGATTACAGTTATCGATTGAATTAAACAAATAAAAATCAATTTAATTACATACTTAATTTGTTGGGAAGTTTCTTTATTTTGCAGTTCTTGAGTTCAAAATTTCGTGAAAACTAATACAGAAATTAGTGAACTAGGTTAACATTAAAATTCTGTATAAAAGGAGTTACTATATATTTAATTTTTTTTTAATTATGAATTGTGATTGAAATTATGTTAAATTAATTTTAATTAAGTAAATACTTGGCAGAAAATAATTTAATTTCCATTTTTTAATTGCAATTAACGAAGAAATTCTATTAAAATTCTTTATAACAATAATTTCAGTGAAATTATATTAAATTTACATACTTTCAGGCGAAATAAAACAATTTTATTATAAAAATTATTTCGATTTGAATATATTAAAGAATTATTATAAAAATAATGTAAGAATTTATGTTGTCTAGAAAAATATATTGTAAATTTTTGGTAATTATTTTGTAATTTAAAACTGTTAAATATACTTGGGAATATATTAATAAGGTTATTATCAATATTATTTTTAATATTAATTAAATAAAAATCATTTAAAATATTTAAAAATCAAAAACCATATTCAACAAATAATAAATATTCCATTAAATCTAATTAAAATTCTATATAAAATTGAAAAATTAATCCTTTTTATCGATCATAGATTAAAATAACCATAAAAAAATACCATAAACTCTCAAAAAAAAAATATTAATTACTTCATTTTTCAACTTCATCAAATACGATAACCAATTTTTTTTTTTTTTTAAATAAATCCGATAATTTTAATGTCGATATATATTTATCCATTAAATATTTAAATTTTAATTTTATCTAATAATAAAACTATTTAAACTACTGAATTTTTTTTATAATATTAAATTTCAATTTTAATCTACCTCTCTGAATAATTATGGAAGAAAAAAAAATATTTATAACTATGCAAATTATAATAGCAAATAGCAAAAAAAAAAAAAAAACTCTATAAAAAAAATTTCATAAAATTTTGCAGGAAAAACAAAATGAATATATTAAATTTAAAAATTATTATTTTAATCCGATTGGAAATAAAAACTTATATACTATCATAATAATTCTATTTGTTTTATGTAGATCTAAAAAAAAAAATGGACAAAAATTGATATGAATATTTTAATCAAATATTTTTCATCATTTCAAATTATAATTCAACTTGAATATTAAATTTAAAATAAATATCGAATAGGTTTCTACTTCTAGTAATAGTAGAGGTCAAATTTGAAATTAATCAAATGGGTTGTTTGTAAGTTCCACTTAAGCTCCAGGCTCACATCAGTCAATTTGAATCAGCTCTTAATATTCTCAACAGTGATACCAACTGTTCCAATTGATTATCTCTGTCAGAGATCCACGTTTCGGTAACACTTGCCAAATAGATAGTAGTATTATGACTTTAGCCCAGTTAAGTAATTCGCCAATGAACGGTCAGGGCTGTATTAAGATACCAAAACCAAAGTCATAACCATAGGAGACTCATATAATATGCATTCGTTAAAGCTCACATGTGTGTCACGTTCTCCAAGCCAGATTAGTTCCTGAAGAAAACCGTCGTAAAGTCTTACATGTTTTTCCAACATTTTTACGAAATCAAAATATGAAAAAATTAAATAATTTAAATTAAAAAAATTATGTATAATGCTGGTTGGTCAAACTCAAACCAACCCATATAATTGTGTATACTGTCTGGTATAATCAAAATTATGTAACACAGTTCACATGATTCCCAACATAAAAAAAAAGTAATAACGAAAAAATAAAGGTAAATATTATTTAATTTATTTTTATTTTTCTCTGTATATTCCAACATAAAATTGTTTGTGACATGAACTAATGATATTTTTATGATTGAGCATATCATTAACACTGATATATTTTATATATAATATTTTGTCGCAATATTTTATTTAATAATAATAATTAAAGATGCAAAAATATTTAAATAAATACATTATCATTGAATCGAATTAAATATTATATAAAAATTAAATCATTTTCAAATAGATAACTTTATTTATATAAATTTTAATTTTATATAAATATTTATAATAAAATTTTGTAAAATTTAATTTTTGTTTTGCATTTAATAATATTTAAATAAAAATTAATATATTATTTTTGACAATAATTTGATATTCGAATTATATTTTATTAATTTATGTTTTAACTATTAAATATTTGAAATTAATTGAAATTAATTAATTAAATAACAATAATTTTTTATATTAAATTGATTTTAATAATTAAAATAAAATTATGACAAAATCTATAAAATATTATTTACTTTATATTTAAATTTTAATATGACAAAGATATACATATAATTAAAACTATGATATGTATGAATAAATTTCACATTTTTACTGATTAACTTAAGATATTCTAGAGTCTAAGTTCATATTATCAAAAATTGAACAATCCTAATATTGTATAAAGGGATCAATCGAAAAATGTAAAGTGACAAAGCTAAGTTAACTTTATAATTTTGACCATTTGTATATAAATAATGTTTTCAATCTTTTACTGTTTAAAATTCAAATTAATTGCTGTTGGGAGTAGACATTGCTTCTTTTTATCTTAACCAACTAAACGACTTAAGTCCAACTAAACGATTGCCTACAGGCTACTGATCTAGTAAACCTGCCAACCTATAAAATTTCAAAAAAATTCAGAAAGTTACCATAAACTTGCGAGTAGAAATGCAACTCTTATTAATATTTATATAAAATTAGTTCTGGAAACATTATAATCGAAAGAAAGACTTTATTTCAATTGCCGCGTTCAACAGAGTCTAGCGCATCTAGCACTCGAGCAATTTTTCTACTGAATGGTTATTTTTTCGATCGATCGAGTTGTATCTAGCCGAAAAATTTTATGCTAAATAGAACAGCTATGCTTTTTTGACAGGAATATTGAATAAAGTGGCGGTGTTTTAAGGGATATTTAGCGAACAATTCTACTGAACGGCTATTTAATTTTTCCTGTTCTATCTAGTGCAGCAGATAGATGCGCTAGGGCTAGACTCTGCTGAACGCGGCAAATGTCGCATTCGTAGAAATTATACTTTCATTCGCTCTACTTCAAATGCATTAATTTAGGTTGAGCAGAAAATGATATTTTACAAAAATAATAAATATTTTTCATAATTTAATCAACAATCTAACAAACAACAATCTTATATTATATTTTATCAAACAAACAACAATTTTATATTATATTTTATATTTTATAAAAAAAATTATAATTAATAATTGTGAAACATATATGTATATAAAAGCGTAAATAATGAACTTTTAAAAAATGACTTTATATTTCCTTTCTTTTTTTTCTTTTTAAAAGTGGAAAATCCTTAAAACAACATCAACAAAAATCCTTAACTCCTGCATTTTTTTCTTTAAATCCCTTTAGGAATTGTAAAATATAAATAGAAGCACTTTTCATTATTTTTCGTCTTTTTTTTTTTTTTAATGAAAAGGACTCTGACAACAATAATATTATTTATATTTTAACGTTTTTATGTAAAAAAGGATATATAAGAGTATAGAAAAAAAAATTGCATATAAGATGAAAAGTCACACAAAATAATATAACAGAGATTCTTTAGCAATAAAAAATTAATGTAACACAATTTAACTAAATATATAAAAATCAACTATGTACATATATAGAAATAAAAGTCCTTTTCCAAGCAATTGATTTCTTTAACAATAAGAGAGAAAAAAAAAAACTTTTAATAAAGTTTTCAGAAAAATGAAATTATTGCAGAAATGTAAAAAAAAAAAAAAAATCCTTTATTTATTTATATTATTTTTATTCTCTGCATTGAAATACGCAATTTTATATATATGTATAGCAGTAGTTGTTGTTTTCTATTCCGTTCTGAATCGTTAAGGATTCTTTATTTTATTTATATAAAATGTCAGTTAATTCTGCAATATACTTTATATATAGTTATTATTGTAAAATTACCTATTGTCATTTATGATTTGTACAGTATATATTTTCATAAAAAAATGGATATGAATCTATTATTATAATGTTATATATATTTTTTTTTAGTATTTATAAGTTGAATATCCTTTTTATAATAATGTATATATATATTCTATATAAATATATGCAATAAAGCGTACATCCTGTACACTTAAGGTTTTTAGAATGGAAATGGATTAAATTACAATTGAAATAGTCAGCTAATAATAATAATAATTTTTATTTATTTGAAATATAGAAAAAAAAAATACATTTAATTGCTTTTTTTTTTGCACTCTGAATTATTCTTAGAAATGTTGGAAAAAAAGGAAAATTATAGGGAAAAAAAATTTTTATTCTAAAGTTCTATCTAAAGGATAAGTGGAAATTGGAACGTTTTAAGCTTTAAAAAAAATATTATAAAAAAAATTAAAATTCTTTTATATAATTTATTGATCGTATAATATATTTTTTAAAAATAAATCAGTTACTTTTTTTTGCCCTTAACAGAATTTATCAATTCTTAGGTAATTGAATTGCATATCTTTAGGCGTACTTATATTGTATGAGATAAGAGAAAACAAATCTTTATTTTAAATTGTAATTACATTGATCTATGGTGGGTTGGTTTTCCATTGAAGAGAATTAATACAATATTCCCATGTAATTTGACCACCCATTAAACCAGAAAATGACGGTGACGCCAAAGTGATAGTAAAAAAAGCTCTTTTACTCAATTTTGGCATGAATTGCTGATTTATTCAATTTGAGTCACCAATAGAACTCTAAAGTGAGTCATTTTGCTATCAGACGGGAGTCACTTTGGCGTCCCGCAATCTCTTAATTTCAGCGTCACTTCCTCTCTACATTTTCATACGTTAGATGATACACTTACACTTATGATACTAAAATGATAGTATATGTGATACGCAGGGACCATCTAGTGATACGGTTTGGTATCATTTTGGTTAACAAATGGTTTAATGGGCAAAAATGATCTTTGTACATTCCCTTGATTAGCAAATTTCCTTTTTATCTTTAATTTTTTTTTTCATCCATCTAGTTTTATGAATGAGATCATATTGGTACGCTTTCAAGCCACCTCTGTATTGGCTACGAAATTATATTCATCATCTTCTTCCCAACCTCTGCATAATGTTTGTCCTAGTCGTGATGTATGTTTCCTTATAGGGTTTTCCAATTTTATTGACATAAGATGACAAACTTCTAAGAAGTTAGACTATAAAATGTGACTGTATCTTTGCTCAATGACATAACAGAATCCTGCTGGTCTTTTGAATAATTTTTGAAATTGGACTATTCATATTTGTGGATAATCAATGTAGCCCATGTTTGATCTATAGTAACTTTCGGTTTTTGTAGCTAAATTAATTTTAGTTTTTTGGTAAACTTTAAAATTATTTATATTTTCTTAATATTATTAAAATATTTCAAAGATTCCATTTCAAAATGTAATTAAATGTATGTAAAATTTATAAAATTAAATAAACTAAAAATTAACATTTTACAAAATTAAGATAATTATTGTAGAATTTCTATAAAATTTTACTATATATAATTAAATCCATTGCAACTGAACGAAAAAAAATAATTATCTTGATTAATTTCTATTTAAACAATAATTGTATCCTTATTTATTTATCATTATTTTCCTACACTGTTTAAAAAAAAAATTAAAGAAAACTTAAAAAAAAAATTCTTTAAATAATGAAAATTGAAAAACAAATTTAAATAATTATTTTTTTTTGATAACCTCTAAGAAGTTTGTCCTACCTCTTGTAGAATTTCTATAAAATTTCGTGCTATTAAGCCAAAAGAAAAATGTTAAATTAAATTTTGTTAATTTTTATTTAAATAAATTTTCAAATACTCATCTACCTAACTGAAATAGTTTTTCTATTAAATTAGAATTAGAACCAAACTTTATATTTTTTATTTATCATTTTAATTGTGTATTATCAAGTAGTATACAAAAAAAATAAAAATTAACATCATAAAACATTTTCTTTTATATACAATTAAATTTATTTTATAATTTTCTATATTTTGAAACAATTTCCTATAATTTCAAAAAGTTTTTCCTGCTGTGAGAAAACTTTATATATACCCTCTGGAGAAAACAAATTCTTTTCTATATATTAATGCAAAAATGTTAAATTCTACTAATTCTATATAATCTCTCTAGAAACTATATAAATGTATAAGAAAAAATAATTATTATCATCATCATAAATATTTTAACAAACAAAATGTTAGAAAAATTCTATAGAAAAATAAAATTATTTATGTTTTATTAAATTCATTTAAAATTTCGTTTTAAATAGTTTGTAAAATAATAATATAGTTTATATTTTAGTTCTTAAATATAATTAAAAGAATCACAATAATTGTTTCTCTTTTTTTTTTTTTAAATTTTCTTTTTATTTTACATGTTCATTTTATTCTATTTTCACAATTTTCATTTTTGTATAGAATTGGACAGTGAGTGAAATTCAAGAATGTTAAATAATAAAGACAACAACAAAAAAATACTAAATAGAAGATAAATAAAATGAATTTCCTCATTCATTCATACAACAACATAAAAAAAAGATTGTATTCAAATGAGAATTAAGAAGAATTTTAAAAAATTAAAATTATTGAAATAATTTATTTATATAATGTAAATATAAGAAAGAAAATATTCTGAATAAAGGATAAAAATTTAATTAGTAATTATAATTTACTCTTGCTCACACTATAGAATCTCACATATCTCTTAGCCTGATCTCTACCCATTAAACCAGAAAATGACGGTGACGCCAAAGTGATAGTAAAAAAAGCTCTTTTACTCAATTTTGGCATGAATTGCTCATTTATTCAATTTGAGTCACCAATAGAACTCTAAAGTGAGTCATTTTGCTATCAGACGGAATTTGAGTCACCAATAGAACTCTAAAGTGAAGAATTTTAAAAATTAAAATTATTAAAATAATTTATTTATATGTATGTAAATATAAGAAAGAAAATATTCTGAATAAAGGATAAAAATGGATAAAAAAACGGGAGTCACTTTGGCGTCCCGCAATCTCTTAATTTCAGCGTCACTTCCTCTCTACATTTTCATACGTTAGATGATACACTTACACTTATGATACTAAAATGATAGTATATGTGATACGCAGGGACCATCTAGTGATACGGTTTGGTATCATTTTGGTTAACAAATGGTTTAATGGGTAGCTAAATTAAATTTACAAGGCTGTTCTAGTTCTTAGAGACAGGGAATAGCTCAATTTTACTATTTGTCTAAATACCTTACTTAAATACTTATCTATTTTAAATTGTTTTCGCTGATCTTGAACATTAATTGCTAGCAAAGCTTAAAAGCTTGAATAAATCGATTTTTTAAGATTATTTTAGAAGTAATTATTTCGATTACTAATAAAAAATTACGCCCACCTTGTACTGCACGCTCTGGACTAGATAATTTCTTATTTCAGATCCGCCCATTGAATATTTTGATCATTGCACCTTCAAAATTATTATTTTGTGATTCTGGTTAATATTTTTTATAAATTTGATCATAATTAATTAACTTAAAAACAAATAATGATTTTAGATCCTCCTCATCAGTCCTCATAGTTCAATAACTTTGAGAGTTTTAAACAAACTCTTACCTTATACCACAACCACACAACACGAACACAAACACACTCCATTAGTTCTGCTTCTCTCCCTCTCTTCAAATTACTTAAAAACGAATATTGTTTAAATTTAACCCATTTAATCCCAGAACCCAGGGGGGCTACTATGAAACTATTCGATCGCCGCGCATATCGAATATTATGCGCAAAATAAGAATGCGATCCGCGTCGAATTACCCTACTATGAAAATTAGATATCGAACAACTTTTTTGACGCTTTATCCGAGACACATTTACAAAAAACATTGGCGCTTTACCAATTTTTATAGGCGCATTGCCATTTTTATTGGGGTATTTAGAATAAAATGATCAGCTGATTGTTTAAAAACATAATTTTTTACATTTATAAATATAAACAAGAAGTTTATTTTGGTAAACTTAAAGTTATTAATTTAATTTTGAACAAAAAAAAGTATAAAATGGATTTATTGCATTTTGCTTTATATCGAGGAGCATTTAAAATTTTTTTTAGCGATGTCGTCATTTTTTATTAAATAAATACTCCACTAATAACAAATTGTTTTGAATTTGTTGAAACCCGAAAATAAAAAATTAAAAAAATTTCTTACTTTTATTTAACTACATTTATTGTTTTTTTTTTATTTAATATAATTTATTTACATATTAAAGAAATATATTTTTTAATTTAGAAATGCTTACATTTTAAAATAACTACCGGAAATAAATATCCGTCATCAATTTTGCTGTCGAATATAAATATTCGATCGCGCATAAAATGCGCAGGCGCGGCAATTTAACGTTCATGGTAAGGCGGATCATTCGACAGACGTCGAATATTTTTATTTCATAGTAGCAAAATTCGATATTCGATAGGCGCGGCGCGCGCATTTTTTTCATAGTAGCCCCCCAGAACTATCGTAATTCTATTTGCTCGAAAGCCCAACTTTTTGGATCTGTGATTTTTATAATTTGTGTGGCATTTTTTAAGGCCAGAGAAATACTCACAAAATAATTAATAATAATTATTTTTGTTAATAAAATAATTAATAAAATAATAATAAAATAAATAATAAGACCCGGATCCGGATGGATGAATGCCTAAGGAGAGAAAAGAGAGATGGTGCGAAAACGACCTTTTGGGATTTTGTGTTGTCAGTTCGTTTTCGACCGTTTGGGCTTAAATGAGTGAAATATAAAAAAGTTAATAAGTATTATAAATTATGTGAAGTCTCTGTGAAGTCTAATGTCACGAAAATAATAAAATCCTTTTTTATCCTTATACATTTATTTATCCTCGATCCTAAAATAATTTAATTGTGTTTTGTTCTTTGACTTTGGACGAAGCAAAAATGAAAATAATCTTCAATTTGTTTTTTGTTTTTTTCTAAATTTTTAGTTTATTGTATTTTTTTTTTCTTTCCACATTTAATAAAAATCATTTTATTTATTTTTGTTTTTAGTATTTTTTTTTTTGATTTTTTTTTTTTGTTTCTTTTTATTTAAATCTTACATTATATTTTTTTATTATTATTATTATTTATTTAAATTTGTTTTAATTATTATAATTATTTATTTATTTTTTATATATATAATATAATTATAATTAATTAATATATTTTATTATTATATTATAGAATTTATTAATTTCCTTTGATTTTTTCATTTATAATAATAATAATTAATTTTTAAATTAATTTCTCTTATATTTTTTTTCAGTTTATATCATTGCCAGTGGTGTGAAAAATGTATTTATTTTTTTTTTTGAAAAAAGAATTAAAGTAAAATACGAAGAACAAATAAACAAAAATAATAAATTGATTTTTATGTTTAGCTATTTTTTATTATATATATATATATATATATATATATTTTTTAATATTAAAAAATCAAAATTAAATCATCATTTTTTTTTCTTGTTAAATCACAAACTAATAAACTCTATACAGATACAGACGATTATATTAGAATAACATTTTTGTCATAATATTCTGGCTCCATAAAGAGCAAAAATGAGATAATTCTGAAAAATATAGAATGAAAAGTAGAGAAATTCGTTTCTCTCTTTACTTTTTATTCTACATTTTCTACATTTTTCCAGAATATATCATTTTTTTTCTCTTTATGGAGCCAGAAAATTATGACAAAAATGTTATTCTAATATAATCGTCTGTATAGAGTTTATTAGTTTGTGGTTAAATGTAAAATTCTAAGTAAAATTACTTAAATAAATAAGTCTAGTACATATGTTTTATAGGTATTATATAGTATGTATATATTTTTTTTACCATTTTTTTTTTGTTTATTTTTAGAATTAAATTTTAAATATTTTTAAATTTATATTTTTTTGTTTATTTTATTTTAATCACTTTTATATTAATTAATTATTAAAAATTTCCAAAAAAAAAAAAAAAAATGAGTTAATGATTATGAAATTTCTCAATTTTTCTTTTGCTCAATTTTATAATTCTTTTTTGTTTTTTTTTATTAATTTTTATGATTTATTTTGTTGTAATAGTAAAAATCTATAATAATTTTTATATTTTTTATTTTATTTTATTATTTAAATTTCAACCTTGATTTACTATAGAAAAAAAGAAGAAGAAATTTTGAAAAAAAATAATTAAATAAAAGTCATTTCTTTTATCAAATTTATTCATAGTACACTTTTTTTT
The DNA here is from genome assembly GCA_949752835.1 of Empis stercorea. Lineage (NCBI taxonomy): Eukaryota > Metazoa > Arthropoda > Insecta > Diptera > Empididae > Empis > Empis stercorea. The sequence goes on from OX457087.1 coordinate 8,611,167, forward strand.
TTTTTAATCCAAAAACTTTTCGTCACAAATACAAATTTTCTTTTTTTCAATGAAAACGAAAAATCATAAATTGAATAATTTATAAAATCTAAAAAATTATTTTAAAGCAATTATTATTATTTATTTAAAATATAATATATTAACAGCATAATTATTATATAATAATTAAGGCATAAATTTGATTAATAAAAATATCATTAAAAAAACCAAAAAAGCAAAACAAAAAATTGAAATAATTAAAAATGTTTCACTACACAAAAAAAAAAGGAAGAAGAAATTATTAAACGCAATTTACAATTATTGTGGTTTTTTTTTTAAATTGGTATTGTTTTATTAATTAAAAATTTTTTTTTTGCTCATTTCCTGATTGGGGCAAAAAAAATTGTCATTATTTTTTTTATTAATAAAACTATTTTCCCTCGATTGGTAAACAAAAATATGTCCTTGTTTTGTTCTAAAAAAAATTCTCTGAATTTAATATTTTTTATGATTCATTCAATACGGGTAATCAAATCCAAATTCAAATTACTTTTAAAGATTGACTTATATTATATAACGGTTCGGATTCTCCAACATCCGAAATGTTCGAATTACGAGTGATTGTCTGAAATTTTCACAAAATGTTAATTTTGTCGGGAATTACGGATACTCTTAAATCAGAATACAAATAGTTTTTTTTGTAAAACTATTTACAAAAAATTTGTTACGGATAGGTTGTCGAAATTTCGAACAATCCTTCATAATTCGAACATTTCGGATGTACAGAGAATCTGGACTAATATTTTTTAACATTTAAAAAAAAAACACATTGTGTCCACTTTAGTACACTATCTAGTTGCCGGCAATATATGAATTTAAATAATTAAAATACTTTTACCATTCTCGAGTCAATTTTTTTACACTTCAAATTAGTCTTTTTCATTAAACAATTTAGTCCTAAAAGCAAAGACTAATTTGTTATGTAATTAAGACTATTTTTTTTTATTAAGATTTTCAATGTAAATTGTTTTTATATTTCAAGAGCGGATAACATTTTAAAATATATAATATAAGAAAATCAATTTATACATAAAATTAAAATTTTAATTTATTAAGAAAATCATTTTTTAAACATATTTACTTACAAAAAAAACATATTTTTTTCGCTTTTTCAATTTTACTTAATAGAAAATCATTCTGGCAAAAATTTTTGCGTTACCCATTTTAAAATCAATTTTTAAAATTACAAATTTAAAATATTTATTTTTATTATTCCTTTTTTTTTTGAATCTCGACCCTATAATGGTTTTTGAGTGAGCAACAAATAATCGAATCGGAAATTTTAAATTCAGTTTTTTAAAAGAGAAAATAGAATTATTATTTTTATTAATTATTAATATCCAAAAACATTTCAGAATTGTAAATGAGATAGAATCCTCTCCCCTCTAATATAAGACATAATTTTCAAAATTAAACGTTTTTAAGACTCTACTAAATTGTGTTCGTTACAATTCTGGGTAATTTCAAAGCTTATGTCAATACAATTATACAAATTGTTTTATTCAGATATTTGTGCACTTATATTTGCATCTCATTCGAAATGAATTTTGAAAACAACAAAAAAAAAATTTATTTTCACTCGAACAAAAAAAAAATGAGCAATTCCGAAAATTTCATTTTCACTCAAAAATCATAATACAGTAGTTGACATTCTATTTTACAAACGTCTACCAATACCAATCCATCCACACACAAAATTATTTATTTACTTGTTTTTACTAGAATTAAAAATGAATTTTTTTTTGTTTTTTTATTAAATTTTTTGTTTTTTCTCTTTTTATTGACGAAATTTTTTCTTTATTTTTTAAATATTATATTACTTAAAAATAAGAAGAAATTAATAAAAAAAAAAAAATATTTGATTTATTTATTTAATTTTTTTTTTTATTATTATTAAATTATGTATTTGTTTTTTCTAAACAAAAAAAAAATAATTAAAAAAAAAATATAGAATAATAAACAGCAAAAAAAAAAAATAATAATAATTAAATAATTAAAGTTGAAGAAAATATATAATAATTATTTTATTGTTTATTTATTTTTTTTAAATAATTAAAAAAAAAGATAAAAAAAAAAAAAATCATCTTAAAAAAAAATTATATAAATTCTCTTCAAATTATATTTTAGATTTTTTTGTTTTAAATTATACAAAAAATTAATAATTATATTTAAAAAAAAAAAATATCATTGTCAAAAAGTGTTTTAGTTATTTTTTTTTTTATGAATTTTATTTAAAAATGAAATTATTTTTTTTTCCCCTCATAAGTTTTTTTTTCTTTAAAATGAAAATTACAAAGAATTTTTTTTTGTAGATTTTTTGAAATTTTGTTGAATCAATTTTTGTTGTTTTTGTTTTGGTTGATTTCATGTTGTGTTGTTTGTTGTTGGTTTGGTTTTTTTTTTGTTAGTTTAAAATTTTTTCAATTTTTTTTTACATTTTTTTTAAAAAAAAAAAATTTTTTTTTTTTTTAATTACAAACTTTTTTTTTTTTATAATATTTGTTTGTTTTTTTTTATAGTTTTGTTAATTAAATATATAATTTTTTTTTTATATTTTACATATTTTTTCTTTTGCGTATATTTTTATTGTTTGTTTATAATTTTTTGCAAAAAAAAAAAAAATATTTTAAATAATTAAAAAAAAAATTTCTGTTTTTTTTTTTTATTTTGGCTGCTGATAAAAAAATTAGCTTGAAATTTTTTATTAAAAAAAAAAGTAAAAAAAAAAAAAAAGTAAAAAAAAAATTCAAAAATAAAAACAAACAAAAAACCCAAATTTTATTTTTCATAAATTTTCTTAATTGTTTTTTTTTTTATTTTTTTTTTTGTCTTTTATTTGTTTTTCATTTTCTTTTTCAATTTTTTTTTTCTTTTTCTTTTTTATTGGTTTTTTTTTTTTTGTTTTAAAAAAATATTAATTTTTTTTTTTTTTATTAATATACTTTTAAGAATCATTGGTAATATCACCACTACTGCCACCGCTACCACCACCACCGCCAGCAACATCTTCTGTTGATTTCATACGTTCTTCACGTGGTCTTGCATTACCAAAAATTGATGCAGCTTGTTTTGTTTCAGCCAATGCATTTATTGGTTCTTTAATTGTACGTGGTGCTAATTTTAATCTCGGTCTACCATCTTCATCTAGAATAAATGGGAAGGGCGGAAGAAATTAATTTAAATAATTTATTTAATTAAAAAAAATTTGTTTGAAGAATTTTTGTATTAAAATTTTTTTTATAATTAAAATCTGAACCACCCGGGGTATTATTCTGAATTATTTATAAATATAAACTTACTTATATCAGTTACTGATGTACTAACTGGTTGTCTATCATTATGATGAGAATTATGATCTCGACGTTCTCTATCTTGTCCGCCACCACCACGTCTACTAAAATTATTAAAACCACCATCACGATTATTACCACCATCACGATTACCATGATTATAACCACCATCTCTTTGGCCGCCACCACCTCTTTCAAAATTTCTATCATCACCACCAAAATTACCATAACGTCCACGATTTGGTGGTCGATCTAATTATTGTTTTATTTTTGTATTTATTATTTAGTTGTATTTTTTTTTTTTTTTTTTTTTTGTAAATAGAAGAAAAAAATATATTATTTATCTTTATCGTTTTTATTCTGGATGTTACCATTATATCGTCTATTACCATCTTGACCACCTGGTCCTGGACGATTCCTTTCATTACGTCCATAATTTTCATAGCTGCCACCTCGATGATTATCATTGCCACCTTGTCGACCGCCGCCGCCGCCACCACCACCACCTCCTCCTCCTTGTCCACCACGATTAAACTGATTATTACCACCTTGTCCTTGACGTCCAGGTGGACCACGTTTTTGAAAACCACCTCTGTAAAAAAATAATAATAAATAAATTTGTTAAAAAATAATTTTCATAATTTCTTATACAAACTCTTAAAATTATCAACTGTGTAAATATATAAATAAATAGAATTGATAAAATCCTAAATTTACTGATTATTAATATCTAATATCATGATGACTAATATAATTATAGTATAAAATATTCTGATATGAAATTAAGTAATAAATATTTCATTATCATAAAACAATTATCTTATTCAGCATAAAAAATATATTGCTGAATTTCAACTTTCTAATTAGTCTGATTAGCTTTTCAAACAAAAAAAAATTCTTGATACATTTTAAGATTAATTTATTAATAAGAAAAATGTTAATCCATAAAACAACTGAATAAATATTATATAAAAAAAAAATTAATAAATTAATTTTTAGGTCGAAAATTGAATTAATCTTTAATTTAATTTGTAAGCATTTTTCAAGAAAATTCTTTACTACAATAAATAATTACCGTATAGTTTTTTTAGAAAATATTTAGTTATTCACATCATGTAAAAACTTAATTTGTCTAGATTGATAATAATTTCATATTTTGTAATTTTCAAAAATCATAAACTAAATCATAAACTAATTAAATGTTATAAATTTCTTATTTCTTTACCTATCATTTTTTCTTTGTTCAGCAATATCAATACGTAATGGTGCGGCATTATCGTCTAATTGAATTCTACCATCCATTTCTAATGCTTTTTCCAAATCTTCCAATGTTTTAAATTCAACATAACAAAAACCTTTAAATTGATCATTTTCTCTATCTTTAACCAAACGTACATTTTTAACATCTAATGTGGTAAATATTTTTGTAATATCGCCTTGTACAAGTCCTTGTGGTAAATTACCAACATATGCAATAAATGGTGCCTCTTTTGGCATTTGTTTTTTGGGACGATCTCCCCCATAATTTCTGTAAATAAAAATAATATAAAACAAAAAAACCTTAGAAACAAAGTAATTATAATCTGTAAAAAAAAAACTATTACTAATAATCTTATCATGTTGAATTTTAGCGAGTATCAAAAATTTTGAAGTGTTTTTTTTTTGTCTACTTAAGGTAAGAAATTTACAACAAAGTGTTAAAACTTTATAGTAATTTTCTGACTTTTAAAAAAAGAAATTTTTTCAAAAAAAAAAATTAGTTTTAAGTAAATATCTTGAAAAATTCACGCGGCGCGGCTATGTTGGCGGCCATAGAAATGAAACTTCTATTATCAATGACATAATACAAGAAAAAAGAAATTCAAGAAAATGCATACTTCTCTCATTATTTTAACTATTTTAATTGCTAGAAATTTCTGTTGAATGAATTCATTTTCTTGTTATTTTAAATATAAACAAAAATATTATTTCTATATTTAATTTAATTGTGAAAATTGTAAATTTTTTTTTTGCCAACATTTTTAAGACACAAGCGAAGAAACCAAAAAGACCCAAAACGAAAAAGAAAAAAAAAACTCAATTTTTTGGCAACACGTTTCTCTCTATCGAACGGGCAGGGTATCAAAATGAAAAAAAAAACCATTTTTTACAATTGATTATTTCACTTGAAATATCACAAAATTGATTAAAACTTTACACAAATTTCAATAAATTAACACTTTCATTTCATATTGTAATAACTATTTTTAAAATACAAATTTTATTTATAGTAATAATTAAACTATATTTACCTAGCGTGAAATGCAGACATTGTTTAATCCAAAAAAATTTTTGGAGCCAATTGAAAGGTGCCAAACAATAAATGGTGCCATACAGCACAACAAAGTTTACAAACTAGCAAATTTCGCACGCAAACACAACGAAGTTAGCCACAACAAAATAAAAATGCATTTTCTGAACGATACCGATAATTGTGTGACAAAAATCTCATTTTTATTTTCTAATGGCGAAATGTCAAAAAGAATTTCACACATGTGCTCGGGTCGGTATTTTATTTATGTGTTTCTTGTTTCTGGGATAAAATTTAAATTATAAAATAAGCCACACGTGAAAAAATGAAAATTAAAAAAGATAAATCAGAAAAAATGAAAATTAAAAAAGTAAAACGTGAAAAAATCAAAATAGAAAATGATGAGATTAAAGTGAAAAGTAATTTGAAAGAAATTGATTCAATCGTATTTGATTCATTCAATAAATTAACTAGTAATGATGAAAAAGATCGTATCTTTGCTGGTGTTCAATTATTGCACCATTTATCAACACAAAAAGATATTGAAAAGGTAAAACAAAATATATGTTTTTGGTTATACTTTACAGGAAAAATCTAAATGAAATAAAATATTAATACCAATGAATAAATTTAATTTTATAGCAAAATAAAGAAAACGAATATGCATTGAAACGTTTAATACGTGGTGTTGGTGCATCAACAACACAATCTCGTGCTGGATTTTTTACAACATTAGTTGCTTTTCTACAAACAACATCATCAAATAATTTAATTCCCATAAAAAATATTTTAGAAATTACGAAAAAAGAGTTAAAAGTTGGAACAATAATTGGAAATAAAGTAAAATAACATCTTTCTTTTTTGAAAATTTTAATTAATGGAATTGTTTTATCTAATATTATTGTTTTAGGAAGATGCTGATGCTATTGTTGGTAAAATATTAACATGTGGTGCCCTAATAAGAACAACTACTATTTCTGAAGTTTCAAGTAAAGACATTAGTAATATGGTCGAAATGTTATTGGAAACGACAAATTATCGTACATACCATAAAGCATTAGCTTATTCATTTATCGGAGAATTATTGCAAAAGGTAAAATTACAATTAAATCATTAAAAAAAATAAAAATATAACCTTATCAACTATTTTCCAGATTACACAAGAACAATTTATTGAATCTGTTTGGCCATTACTTGAACCACAATTAAAAAAACCATGGTCTAATCAAAATATAAATACAATTCATTGTTTAATTGTAGCCAGTCAAAAATTTCCAAATATTTTAACACATAAATATTTAAAAATAAATTTTGGTGATTCAAAACTTTTAAATCCAGATAGTTATAAAACTTTATTAAAAATCTTTTGGGGTAATACAAATGTTAATATTGTTGCACAACCAGGATTTGAATGTTTTGCCATATATATTGCAAATAGTACAAATTTAATAGAATTTTGGACAACAAGCGTAAATACATTTTTAGGAAATAGTAAAAATGTATCAAAAATTATTGAAATTGAAACATTAAAAATTTTAACAGATATTTTATTAAATACAGATCCAAATAAAATGAATATATCATTATTATTTACGGAAAATATAATTAAAATGATAACAACAAGTTTAAAAACAATTAAACCAAAAAAAGATATAACATTAAAAGCATTTTATGATGATTTATTTGATAATTTATTAATATGTTGTAATAAAATGAATAATGATAAATTAGCTGATGATGAAAAAATTAATATAATACGTAAATTAATATTATATCCTGGTATATTAAATATTGAAAAATTTACAACAAATCGTATTATACATCAAATAATTGGTACATTAAAAGAAAATGGTATAAAAGAATTATTTCAAATTTATAAAAATATATTTTTAAATAAAATTGATAAAAATCCATATGATAAAAATGATCAATGGTTAAATATTGAACGACAAAATGCTGGTTATATGTTACAAACATTAATTACACATAAATCTGTACAAATATCATTTGATTGGCGTTTAGAACAATTAAAAATGTTTATGATATTAGGTTTATTTAATACAAATGATAATTTTGATATTATTATTAAAAAAAATGATGATATTGATGATTGGTTAGGTAATGATTTTACTGAACAAATGAAACAAATTTTTTATACAAGTTTACAAACAAAATTGAATAAATTAAATGATGAAAAAAATATATTATTTAATTTAGTTGATTATTGTAATAATATATTAAAACGAAAAAATTTTAATAAATATTTTAAAAATAAAATTAATGAGAAAATATTAAAAGCATGGCAAGAAATGTATAATGAAATAACAATTAAAAAGAAATCATCAAAAGATAATAATGATAAATTACAATTAGTATTTCATATATTATTATTACATATGGGCTTACAATTATTCCGTGAACCTGAAATGGCTGAAGCAGCTATTTTAGATTTAGAAAAATGTATGAAAAATACAAAAAAGACAAAAATGAATTTAAGTGAAAATAATAGTAATAATAATAATAATGAAGAACCAGAATGGATTGAAGTTGTTATTGATTTATTTTTACATTTATTATCACAGAATACAAGTGCATTAAGAAATATTGTTAATTCAGTATTTCCACATTTATGTGATAGTTTAACATTAACAGCAGTTCATCAAATTTTATCTGTATTAGATATGAAAGATGGTTATAATCCATTAAGTGATAATAATTCAGATGAAATAAATGAAGATGATAATGAATCAGAAAAATCTGATAATGAATCAGAAAAATCTGAAAATGATTCAGATAATGATAATAACGAGGAATCTAGTGATGAGGATGACGATGACGAGGAAGATGATGATGATGATGATGAAATGATGGGTGAAGAAGAAGAAGAAGAATCTGTTAATGAAACTGATAAACTTCGTAATGCTATTTCTGTAGCACTTAGTACAATTGGTAATAGAGATACAGATCAGGAATCTGTTGATTTAAATGATTTAAATGAAGAAGACGGTGCTAAATTAGATGAAGCATTATCAGAAGCATTTAAAGCAATGCGTAAAACATCAGATACAACAAATAAACGTTCAAAAGTTTATCGTATTAAAAAAACAACAATTATGCATTTTCGTATTCGTGTATTGGATTTAATTGAAATTTATATACAAAATAATCCAAATTTATTAATAACATTAGAAATATTAATAAATTTATTTAATATGATTGAATATTGTACAGATGATGATTTAATACCATTAGCAACAAAAATTGATAAAGTTTTAATCAAATTAACAAATTTAAAACAATTTACAAATATTGAAGATGTTACAGAAAAAAATATTTCTGATTATTTACGTTTAATAATTGAAAAGAAAATACGTTCAACAACATTTGAAGCACATAATAAAATTCGTTCAAAATGTTGTCATTTTTTAATATTAAATTCAATACAATTAAATGTTAATTCAGAATTAAATAATATATCAAAATTATTTGATGAATATTTAACAGATTTTATAAAATCACGTAATCCAATTATAAATATAACATTATTAACAGATATATTTCAAATGCGTTGGCAATATATATGGAATTTAGCTATAAAATTAACAGAAAATGGTTTAATTGAAACAACAAGAACATATCGACGTATACAAATAATTGAATTATTAGATAATTTATATAAAAATTATAAATTATTTGATATTAATATGAAATTAACAAAAAAATCATTTAAATTAATTGAAAATATAATTTTAAAACATATAAAATATTTAAATAATTTAAATGATATATCAAATCGTGAATTTTTAACAATTTTATTATTATTAATAACAATTAATCGTTGTCATAATAAAATTCAATTAAATATGAATATTGATCAAAATGAATTATGTAATTTAATACAAAATATAAGAAAAAAAATTAAATTAGATACAACACAAAATTATATAAGATTTTGTAATATATTTAAATTAAAAATTATTAAAAACTCAGAAATTATTTTATCAAATAAAATATCAGTTATAGAAAAAAATGATAGTATATCATGTCAAATTGAAAATTATAATGAAAATGATGATAAAAAAATTATTATTAATAAAAATGATAAAAAATCAATTCAATTAAATGGTAATGTTAAAAAACGAAAAAATTCTAATAATAATCAAAATGATTTAAGAAAAGAGAAAAAATTAAAAAAAGTAGAACGTATGAAAGAATCATCAAAAGGTTTAAATGGTGGTTTAAGTTTTACTGGTGCACAAGATGATGTTATCTTATCTGATAATAATGATGATGATGATGATAATAACAACAGTGAATCAGAAAGTAGTGATGATTCAGATTAAACTTAATTACAATTTTATATATTAAATTTTATTAAATTGTTTTTATATTCATATTTTCATTTAATTTACATTTGTAAATTATTATTTTTAAAAAAAAAATAAAATTTATATTTTATTTAAAAAGAAAATCGTTTTGTTTAAATTTAAATAGTAATAATATATATATAAAAAGAAGAAAATTGCAATTACGTAGATTTTTCCAAAATCTTTTTATTCATAAAAACATGATTTTTCCAAGATTGGAAATATTTTTTTTTGTGATTGCGCACAAAATTTACTCAATTTTACTCACAGATTATTTTTTTGTTTTTAAATATAAATTTTACATGTTATAATAAGAAAAATGAGATTGAACTCAGAAAAATGCATCCTGTATGTAATTTTGTTTTTATACTTTTTAAATATGTTACAGGGTTAATTGAAATTTTTGGAAAATTGTAGTAAAATAGAAATTTTTTTGTTACAACTTTTATAGAATTTGACAGAAAATAATTAATTTTTAGATAAAAAAAAATATAGTTTATATAAACTGAATAGATGTAAATTAAAATTTAGCCTAACATAAAATTGCTGATTATTTTCTTAAACATTTTTCAATTATAAAGAAATGATAGTCTCTAAATTTTCTTTTAAAATATTTCACTCATTTGAAAATACCAAACAATTCATCGTCATGTTAGAATTGAAATTTTGCAAGTGTTCGATAGATAGGTACTTCATGTAGAACGTAATGATACAGGAATTTAAAGAATTTAAAGGTGCTTTTACTTTTATCCATAATAGAGATGATTTTGATCCAACAATAATACTGTAATTTTTTTTTAAATTCAAACTTTTAAATTATTGTACCTAAATTTTTCACCAACAATATTTTTCTCAGATCATAATTTTCTACAGTTACAACAATTCAACAATTACATCTCTAAATTTTCACATTTGGATTTGGACCCATCCCCATTCAATATACATACATAATTTTGATTTTTCTTTCCATGAGACAAATAATTTTCTCATCTTAAAATTCAGTTGTAGAGTATCCTTCATTCAATTCGTATATAATAAAAGTTTATCACAACACAAAAAAAAAATAATTTAATAAAAATTACGGGGTAAAATTATAATTTTTTTTATGATATTAAAATATAAATTTAAAGACAATAATTTTTTACTTCATTAACTCAACATAAAACCAACAGGTTTTTCAAAAAAAAAATTGTCTCTAAAAATTTTTTTCATATAATAAATTGAAAAAGGAGTTTTTCTCGAATAAAAATATTATATAAAAAGTGATTTTTCTTTAGTGGTAAAAAAAAATCATGAAGAAATTTTTAAAAAGGATAATTTTTTTTCGTATTATATTTAACAGTGTAAAAAAATAAAAATTGACGTCTCCTTTTTTAACATATTTTCTATATATTCAAGTAACAATACACAAAAGTTTTTCTTTACTAATATGAAATAAAAAAAAAAAAGAAGAAAAATCCTTAAAAAGGATATAATATAGTTTCGTTTTTTTTTTTTTTGTTCAAATGGGAAAAAAAGGATGCGCTTTTTATATTTTACTTTATTTTTTATATTTCTTTTTTAGTTCTTATTTCTATGATCCTGCGAATAGAAAAAAAAAAACTATAAATTGTTGATGGTCTTATAATATTTTATTCTACTTCTTATTCTGTGAATGAATGAATATACACACGACACAAGGATCAGACTACCAACCAATAAATACTTATTATATACTACACAATAAAAAAAAATCTTATACAATAAAAAGGACACAATAATTTTTACATGAACGACAAACCCGTATTTATACAACAACAACAACAAATTGGAAAAAGTTTTAATGGTTTTATTAGAAACAAAGGATAAAGGGAGAATTTTTTTTCTTTTTTTTTTTTTTTTGGTTTTTCATTTTGATTTTCAATTTTTATTATTGTTTAACTAATGGAAAAAAGGATATTTTTTTTCTTTTTTTAAATAAAAGAAAATGAATATAGAATATAATATATTATATAAAAAATGTAAAACGTAAATTTAATCCTTTTTAAAGGTTAAAAAAAAAAAATAATATAAAAATATTTAGGTAATTTATAAAGTATAGAAAAAAGTGGGTGCTCTCTGTTCTGTTTTGTTTTTTATTACCTTTTTTTTTAAATACATTTTTTTCCATATTTGAATTTAAAAAAGGATTTAACCCTCTAAAAATTTTACAAATAATAAATTACGATTTTATGTACATAATATATACATAAATACTTTTATATAATTGAATATTTAATTTATATATTTTTGAATTAATTTAAGTATTTATTTATTTATGAGGATCGTATAATAATTTTTAATCTTGATATTTTCTTCTCTTGCTAAAAATTTATTTTATTTTGATAAACAAAAACAGAACAGAAAATAAACTTTTCCAACCGAATAATTTTATTATCTAATTAAAGGAAAATGTGATCCTTGAAATTAAGAAATCAAAAAAAAAAATTATGAGAAAAACTTTTACTCGTAAATTAAGTTTCATATTATAGATAATTTATAATGCAATCATTTTTTTTAATATCATTTTTTTTGGGTCAAATTCGTCTTTTTAAATTCGTCTTAAAGAAAGATTAGTTTACTTGACCTACAACTGAGTATAATCCGGAACGATTAGATAGACGTTCTTGATCCTCTAGCGATTACTTTTGCCATAAATATAAACTAAAAACGTCCTTATACTATATTTTTTTCCAAATAGGAAAATTGTGCAACTATGCTTCTCCTTTGGGAGCTTATGCAAAAGAATTGTAGAATTTTTTTATATTTTCATTTTACCATCTATTTGGTCATTTATCTTTATTCCACTTCTTTATTTTGTGACAATTTTTTTTATATATATTTTTTATTCTTGTTAATTCAACTGTTTTAAATTGTGAAGTCCTTTCTTTCTTGCCACTTCATTTCCATCGAGTTATATCTCCAGCCATCTTTGCTACTCATTGGAAAACTATACATATATCTTTTCTTTCATAAATAGTGTAGAAAATAGTTTTCTCTAATGTCCTTTTTGCTTCATTTAAAAAATGTAAAAAAAAAAATTGGTTTTATGAATTATAAAAAAATTTTAGACATTGATTTGAAATTAAGAAGATAAAAATCATAAAAATTCTAAATGAAACAATTTATGTAACAACAAAAAATTGATATATGGATATAAATATTACTTTTAACAAATTTTAACATTACATATTTATTATTTGTCATTTTGGAAATTTCAATTTATCATGTCTTGTTTGGATATTATATGTTGAAAGTATATATGACTACATAATTTGCATAATTAATTCATTTGTTTACTTACATACATATATTATATATTAGTAAATATAGTTAAATTATGTGTGGTACCTAAATAAGTATACAAAAATTTTAAATATTATTTTCCTTGGAATGTGTTTAAGACAAATGAGATTTTAAACGAAATAATATAATGGTATAAAATTTATTCGGAATACTACTAGAGATACATCGATATCAAGCTGTAAGGATATTGTAATTCGTAGATTTAGAAAACTATGTAGTTTTAAATTGCTGAAAATACTTGAAACCTTATTGAAACATATTGATTTTAATGACGAAGCTGATGAATTTGCAACTTAAAACATGTTTTTTTCACAAATTTAATACTCAATCAAGTTCTGCCTTTTTATGTTTCTTATATCTATAAGTTTTTTCCTGGATCACTCACTAATTGCAATATTAAACTATTGGCATTCATTATTGTATGACCCAGGTAGAGTGAAAAGAAGACAGTAGAAGTGTCCAGTGCTATATCATTTACTAGTCTTGACAGACATTACCACACAGTATAACCATATAAATATAGCTACGAATTTTCCCATCGATATAATATCTCCTAGCAACAAAATATTATGTAATAATAATTGTTGAGTTTAAGAGAAATTTCAAATAAGATTTGCCAAATAGAGAGATTGTATATACATACAAGATTTAGTCATTTAATTTATTTTATAGTACGTACAATTCTTCAATGCCCACATCACAAGATGGTCCTAATCCAATACATCATAACGTCACGAGTGTTAAATGGTCACAAAACCCGATAAAGTGCGAAATAGAATTTCCTAACGTAATAACCAATCATTACCCCAAATGACTTATAATTTCCTTTTAAAAACCAAAATTTGTATCCTCTTCAATAAATTTAATAAATGTTGAAACTAAAATTTGTGCAAATTTCTATATCCATTATGTACCTATATTAATTTTCCTTTCGCTATGTCACCATTTCACAATATCTACGACAAAATCCTGACATATATACTATAAAAAAAGCTTCTAAAATTTCCCTTTTTTCTTCCTTTTTTCCATATAGCACCTAAAAGAGAAGAAAAAAAAATTATTATCAATGTGTTTTACATTATAAAATTTTCCACATAAAATATTCTATACTATATTACAGATAAAATTTGGAAATTTTCTTTTTTTATTAATATTTAAATATAAATATATTTTTTTTTATATATCCTATAACATAACACAATCATTTATGATGAACTTTTAAGCTAAGATTTTTTTTTTTATGTTTCGTATAACAAGAAAATAAAAAATGAAAATGAATAAATTTGTATAATATTATATTTTTTTTCTACTATGTTGTTCATTGTTAAAATTTTCCCCAAGGATATCATCATCATAACACACAAGAAAAAGAAAATTATATAGAATGGAAATTATTTTAGTTGTAAAATATTAATTTTTAGAATTTTTTTTCATTTTTTTTTTAAATATTTAAATTAATGTATATATACATAAAGGTATTATATATTATATATATATTAACTGGAGTTCTATTTATTTCTAATTTTATAGTTGAGTAATCAGATATAAAGTTGAGAAGACTGAATTAGTTTTTTAAATTTAAAATATTATTTATATAATTTAAAATAATATCGTTTAAATATATATATATGGCTTCAAGCTGGTTATAAACTTTTTAATATATGTAAATCGAAATCGTCAACTCTTCATTTCACAAATATTATGCAATAATTATTCAATTTACTCTTGTATGTATTCTTTTCTTATTTAATTCCTTTATCAGCCCGTCGTGGGGCAGAGATCTTACATAACTTTATTACTGCAAAATGTGACCTGTTAATTTTATATGGATTCAATCCACCCACATATTTTCATTACACTAACAAAAGCTTTTTGATTAAATAAAAATGTGTCTCAGGAGACTGTAAAGATACTAAAAGTCTTTATTGAACCATTTCAGTAAAAGTATAATTGAACGAAAAAGATAGATTGTCTATTAAAATTGATTATGATTAACTTGGCCATGGCCATGATTACCGTGAACTAGTAAAAGATTAAAACCTATTCCCGATGCTGAGGTTCCTCTTGCTCTAATTATTAATTAATTAGTAAATACATATTTTTAATTAAATATATTTCTAATGAACTAGATAACTTAGAGCATCTAGATATAGAAAGTGAAAGCCTTATTTGAAGATATTTTTTTAAGTTTTTTTGCTATAATTTGGGCAAATTAAAAGATATTTGGAATTGATTTGAATAATTTTATTAAAATTAAAATTCCCCGTTTATAGACATCAAATTCACCTAGATTAAATAATACATGTTTACCGACAATTAAAACACTTCTGCAATTGCTGAGCATCAGCTTTCATTTCTTTGTTGAATTAGTGTCGGATAACTTTTTTAATTTAATTTTTTAATTGTTAATAAAAAAACTAAATGATAGCATCCCTAACTGAGCTCTACATGGAGTTAGAAGGAATTTTCGATATTTATTCGTAATGTTTAATAATACTCAGATGTCTCAATACTCAGATGTCTCAATAAAGTCACACAATTTTGATTCGAATTTTGGGTCATACTTGTTCATACCAAAATGGCAATACTTGTAATAATAACAAACTACTCGTATTATCCAAACACTATATATTTTTCCATAAATATTCTTTCCATATTTATTAAATTATGTAAAAAATATTCTGTGATATCCGTTTTAAATAATTTCTTTCATAATTTAGATTAGTTCTTCCTGGATATACCCACGTTTTAAATTTAAATTTCAATTTTGCATTCTTATTAATTCTAAAATGTAAAAATTAATTTTAGAAACATTGCTAATCTAAATTGGATTAAAAAATTTATTAGCAATTTTTGAATATTCCAATAATTGGTCCATTTTTATAAATTGGCAGAACTGCTGTTACAGTTGTATAGAAAAATTAATAGAAGTGTGATTAGTGTTTACAACAAATTCATTCTAGATGTTTAGTCATCATCGTTGATCGATCTTCCTCATTCTTCTCATTGCAAGGCACATAGATTAGGTCTGTTCACCCGTAACAACAAAATTGCTTAATCAACCAATTTTTTCTACATCCTTTTTAACAACAGAGAGGAGTGTATTTTGGGCCTGGGCCCTAATGTAAGGAAGGAACGCAATGTAAAAATAGATATACATTTGCTTGCTTATATGACAAGCATCCTTAAAATGTAGATACTATTTTTGTATTTTTTTTGTTTTTAAAAAATAATAATTGGAATAAACAAACTCCTGATTTTCGTATTTTTTCCTTTCATTTATCCAAATAAAAATTCTTCATCCTCTTTTATTGAAATGAATTTATCTGAAACATAAAAAGAAATTAAACGAAATACAGAAAAATCATCTCTTGTGACTTTTATCACGTTTTTATATGATTTTTTTTTTTTGGTTTTGTATTCGTGGAACATCACCTAATAAAAAAATCTTCACTTAAAAATATTTGAAAAATGGGATTTTTGTTTTATTATACTATTGAGATTATTTGAAAGAAATAATAATGTCTTACTTAAAGTTAAAAGAATCGATAGTTTCACACTGATAGAGGGTTCAGTTATATATACCAATATAAATTATATTTGCTCTAAAAACGACTTTGTTACATTTTTAAATGAGATTTTACTTTTTGTGTAGTGTATATAGTGAATCCATATATTAAATCACTGGATTCAATTTTTTCATTAAATGGTCTTGGAATAAAGGAAGATCTGACTGCAATTTTCAATTTCCGTCCAAGAAGATATCGATATCCGATAAAGAATATAGTTGTTTCCTTATGGCTGACTTAATACATAAATTCTAACAATTATACATGCTATTACTATTACTGACATGAAGGCGTAATAAAATGTCATTTGTTTATTGCAATTATATAATCGATTGAGTCCATTAAAATTGAATTATCATTTGACTAAAATAAACATACCTTCAATTCAAAATTCATTGCTAGATTATCTGCAAACGGAACTACTTTTAAAACAATTTGAAATATTAACAAGAAACAGGACAGATAAACAGACTAACAGGAAACGAGTCAATAAATCGTTTCTTTAAATCCTTGCAAAAAAAAAAAAGAAAGAAATGAAATTGAAATATTGGAAAAATAAATTTTGTTATTTCAAAAAATTGAAAGAGATTATATAAAGTAATTGGAGGATTTACATAGGTAAATAATCAAATGAAGTTTTATGTGACTAAATATTTTATATAGAATTTATAGATAGTAAAATATTTGATTTTAAAAAGGAGCAATAATAATATTATAAATGGCATTTATACTCCTATAAATGGTGCTATTGTATAATGATGGTTCATGTTCGTTCAAATTAAATGAAAACTAAAATAAATTTTGTTTATTGGATCATGTTATATAAAACAAAAAAAAAATCTATTTAAAACAAAACCCTAAAATAAAATTATTCTGTTTATAATTTCAATTTCAAATCAAAAAATAAATAATTGTATAATATTAAAAAAAAAAGGAAAATTTAATAATAATATTTTCTCTCTTGAAAAGTTTATGTCCTTTGTAATCAATTTTCTCCTCTTTTGTTTATTTATATACTTTTTATATAATAAACATTAAAAAAAACAACAACATAAATTAAATATCTTTTTCCAAGTAAAAATAAATATAATAATTTTATGATATTTTTCATGAACTTTTGGACAAAATGTAATTATATATAGTATAGTATATATGTTTACTTTTCTTCAGGCAATATTTTCAATATAAAATGAAATTCATAAAAGAAGATAAAAAAAAATATGGTTTAAAAAATAATATAAATGATTAACAGATAAAAAAATAACATATATTTATGACTATAATCATATTATATACTAATATTTTTTATGATTTATTATTATTATTTATATTAATACATATTAATATTAAAGTGGTTGTGTATAATGAAATTATATTTATTTTCTTGTTCAAACTTTTTAAATTAATCTTATACGCGAAAAATTAAAATTACATTTTACCGATGTCCCTTGGGGTTATATGAAAAATGAAAAAAAATTTTAATGGATTAATAAGAATTTTTCATATTTCAAAAATATTTGTTTTTTTAATTTAAAAATTATTTTAATAAAAATGATGAAAAATTTTTTAAGGTTTTAAAAATTAAATGAACATGAAATTTGATGGGGTTAAATGAATAAATATTTAGAAATTTTTAACATTTAAAAATTAAATTTTGTGATTATTTTTTTAATATTATTCTAAAATAGACTGTAGGACCGTCGGACCAATATATAATTGAGGAATAGACCAATTCTATGGTATATAAATTTTTAGTTATACTTTAAGAAATTGAAACTGCGAATATAAGCAGGAGACAGGATTTCAAATAACAACAACATCCTTATTTCAGGTATTCGTTTCAAATTAAATAACAAACATTTCAAATTGTTTTTAGTAAGAAGTAAAACACAAATTTAAAAAAAAAAAAATTATAAGTATAAAAAATATTTTAGTTATTTTTCGATAAACTGAAAATAGCAAATTACAAAATGTTATCTTTAGCTTCAAAACTACACAAAATTATATATCTTTAAATATATTCTAAATCAATATTATATATGCCATTTTTTTTTATTCCATGAAAATTATTTAATAAACTTTTCTTTTCATGATTTTTACAAATTTATTGCCAAATCATTATTTATATACAATGAAATATTTTTCTTCTTGGTAATTTCTTTTTGTGGTATATGAAAAACATTTTATGATAATAAACATACAAAAATTATATACAACAAATACATAATGAAGTGTGAATGAAAAAATGTTGTTTCTTAGATTTCATTGTGTTAAATGAGAAATATTATATCTTTAAAATACTATAATTTAGAAAGAAATTGATAAAAAAGTGATTTTGATTCAATAAAATCATGTATTAAATTCATTTTATTTATGTTGCCTTTAAAACATTTTTCTTTGTTTTTCTTAAAATTAAATTTTTTGTAGTTACAACATTTCAGATTTCACTACTTTTACCAACGATTTAATAAAAAAAAATAATAATATAGTGAATAAATGATTGATGATTATTTTATACACATTAATAATATATGTAATATACTATAAGTCTATAAGATAAGACATAATCACAAAATGTTAATTATTATCGTTTTGCATCCATTTATTATTGTTCACCACACAATATACAAAATATTTGGTATTCAAATATAAAGGATTAACTATTATAAGAACATAATATGTAAAACATAAAGTTAATTGCTTTAGAGAACAAGTAGAGGAGAAAGTGTCCAAAACTATATTACAGGAAAACCTCAAAACCAATTTTCTTTACATAAATGTTTATATTATATCCATAGACAAATTGTATATACATATGTTAAATACTTTCAACTAAAATATAATGATGATTATGATTATATATAGAAACTTTATGAAACTACCTTGTATAATTTTCCATTTATCTGAAACAATTCAGTATTTTGTTGTTGTTAGAATAAATCCAAAACCATTTTTTTTTGCATACTTGAAAGTTTTAATATTATTTCTATGGAAGGCTTTTTTCCTTATAAAATCGGATATCCTTTAAACACCTGATGACTATATTTACATATATATGTATAACACAAGAAGAAGATTTATATATAAATTATATTCAAAATGTTTTTGTTATTATATTACAAAATAAGGAAAAAGTGTGAAACATAAATTTGTTATTAAGAAAAATATAATATTTTGAAAACATAAGCAGAAAATCTTTTTTTTTACCTGTGGAATTTAAACAAAACAACAAGGAATTGAATAATTTTTCTTCAGAAATTTTCTTTTTACTTCTTTTTCTTCTTCTTATATTTATTTATTATTATTTTTACAAGCACTCGAAGCAGCACAAAAAAAAATAATTTCACCTCTGCTCAATTTTCGTTTTCTATTACCAAATGTAAATAAAACACTTTGATATAGAAATAAGTAGAAAAAAAAATTTCAATTTATGCTATAAAAAAAGCATAAAATCGAATTGAAAAAATTGGAAATGGAAATCGAATTGAAAAGTTTATTCAAGTTGATTTTATGATTTTTGTTTTTGTATTAAATAATTTCCTTTTTGCACCTTTTAAAAAGTTGTATGACTTTGTAAAGTTTTAAAAAATCATCTACCTACCAAAAAAAAAAATTTTGTGATGATATTTTTTAAAAGAAATAATTTTTGGAAATTAATTTTACAAAAACAAAAAATAGATTTAAAGGTTCAAAAAGGAAATATATATATCCTTTATATACAAAAAAATGTGATCCTATTAAAGGATATAAGAATTTTTGTTTTTGTATTAAGGACAAAAATATTGTAAAAATATACAATAAAAAAAAAGGATTTGGTTTTATTGAATTGGAAAAGTTTCTAACAAAAAAAATTTCTACTGTAAAAAATTTGTGATATATTTTTTTTGGATCACATATATTTAATCTATTGATTAAAATATTATTTATCGTATATATTTTCGTTCTTAAAGAGAAAATAATAATAATGGCATGTCCTTTATTTAGATACATCTTTATTAAATAAATATAATAATTTTAAATGCTTATTGACTTTTTACAAAAAAAATTTAAGATAAAATATTTTTACAATTGATTAAATTCATAAATTTTTTATTAACTTTTTTTTTGCTGTAATAAAATCAATTTGTCTTCTTTGGTTAATCCGACAAAAAGGGATTAAATTAATTTTCTTATAAATTAAATTTAAATTTATGCTTTAAAAGGGAAAATCTTAGTTTTTTTACTGTCAATTGTATTTCAAATTTTGCAAGCATTGCTCTAGCTAGAATAATGGTTTTAAATACTATAAATTTTTACTATAAGTCACAATAACCTTTTAAAAGTTCATCTCCTTTTTCTTCCGAAGGAATCTTAACAGTGTCAAAGCTATATATATGAAAGGTCTTCCGCTTTCTCGGCACATTTATGGTTTTCTTATAAAAGTTCAAAACAGAAATTTTAAAAAGATTATTCCAAATAATAAAATTTGAATTTAACATCTCTCTAAACAAAATTAACAAACAAATTTCTATCAAATTTTTAATAATAATTAAAATTAATTTACTATATCATAATTAAATATAGTCATAAAAAATACTAAAATTGCTATAATTACATTTTCTTTTTCATCAGAAATTTCCATCGAAACGAATTATATTTGCCCAACAAAAAATTACCAAATTTTAAATAAGGAAAATGAAAAAGTTTTTCAATTAATATACCCAAACAAAAAAAAATATTATAGTATATATTTGATTAAACTTAATGAAAAGTATGATTTAAATATCTCTTATCTTTTAAATATAATCAATGTTCACTCCACCGAATAAATTCAAATGATAATTGACACCAAAATTAAATAAACGATTACATACAGTGACTCACAGTGAAAATGGTCCAAAATGTAATTTTTCTAGTTCCAATTTAAGATGGACCATTTTCACTGTGATGTCGTATTTTAATAATTGAATTAAATTATTTTTAATTTTTGTTATTTTTTTGAAGAATTTGTTTTATTAAACGACATTACGCAACTATTAAACTATAAAAATCTACATGTTTTATTTTTTTCTTACCCTATTGGTTTTTCAAGATTTTTCTTTATAATTTTGATTTTTTTTAAAGGTGGACCATTTTCACTGTGAGTCACTGTATAAATAAGTTACCATCAGTAATTCAACAGAGTCAACCAACAAAAAGGGTTTTTATTTCTTCAATAAAAAAAAAGGATAATTAAAATAAGAAACATAAAAAATTCATTAAATTTAAGTAACGTCACATTAAAAAAAAAGGACCATAAAATATCCTCTGAAAACGTAAAGAAAATAAATTTTATATATAAACCATTCACGTTGGAAGGAAAAATATTTACAGCAGTGAATAATTTTTTCACTGGTAGTTCATCAATTGCCAGGGAAATTCGTCATTTAATGGTAACCGTTTTTTTTTTTCAGAAGAAACAAAATTTAAATACAGGTAACCCTCGATTAACGCGGTATATCGGTTCTTCAAAACTACCGCGTAAAACGAAACCGCGTTATTCGAGACATGAAATCAATACAAAAGGGGGCAATTGGTTCCAAAGAAATTTTTTTTTTTTTTAAATAATAATTTATTTATCCTATAAGTAGTGAATAGGTGTTTATTATCCTATAATAAACACCTATTCACTACTTTTATCTGTTGTCTTTACTAAATTTATATTTATACCACTAATTAATTTTTATGACTGTACTGTATAACAACAAAAGACTAAAATGACTAATTACATTTTGTTTTTTTTTTTGCTGAGAATATTTTTTAAAGGGAAAATTCCCTTTTACATTTTTTACGAAAAAAAAATTATTGCATAAAATTTTTTTTTCTGCTTAAAACTGAGAATATTTTATACTCTCTTTTCAGCGAGAATATTTTTTAACGGGAATTCCCTTGTATACAATTTTTTAAAGAAAAAAAAAAAATCAAAATTTTTTCCGCGTAAAACCGAATTTTTACACGC